>CM069913.1:40039248-40382195 GCA_036172215.1 Camellia granthamiana
AAAAATAATATTTTATTGCTTTTATTTTGTCTAATTAATTCTATTTTTTAGTTCAAAAAAATCAAGAAAATAGGTTATTGTGAAATACAGCCACTTGGTATTTGTACTGTTATTGGATAACAAATTCTATTTCATTAGGTACATTAGTCATCCATTGTGTTAGGAAGTTTTGATTTTCTGATTCATATTTAGCTCAAATTTTAACACTTTTAATTTTTATTGATGTTGTTTTTAATGATATGTATTGTACTTAATAAAATATAAAAGTTTCAGCCAAAAAATAAAATAAATTTATTTAATTTTTATTAATATCCTATTTATTTAATTTTTTAGAAGTTTGACCCAAAAAAAAAAATTTATAAGTCAGTTTTAATATTGCTATTACTTAGTAAATAATTTAAAAGAATGAAATAGTTTTTTTTTTTTTTTTTTTTTTGAGTATTTATCCTTCTCCATAATATTCTAACCAAATATAGAATTCAATAAAATAGTCATTTATTGACATCTAATCTAATGACTTAACAAGCATAAAATACACATCATTTTCAATCAAATAATCCAAAAATTATGTATCCCAAAACTAACAATCAAATGAATTATAATCTCCTTGTTCAGTCCGTTAAATAAACATGCTATTTCATTATTATATGTCTTTAAGAGTAATTTTACAAACAAGCAAAATTTTAATTAATAATAAAATAAAACTTAAAATTAAGGGTGTAAGAACATCTTTAACAGTGGATCTTCTTTTTTCATCAAATTTGAGTAAAAATTTCATTTGATAAATTCGATTTGATACTCACTTGATGAAACCATTGAAGCATGAAAATGTTATTTTTCATTAAATTTAAATTTGATAAAATAATTGATGATCCAATGGTCCAAAATAGAATCACCCATTGTTTGGAAGGACGATGATCAAATCCCTACTTATTAGGGGTGAGTAGCAGATATTCTGAACCATCCAAACTGACCGAATCGAATCGAACCAATCTGCCGCATTTTGGACAAATGCGTGATGACGGGCGGACGGTTGCAAATTGATTTTTTCCAATCCACCTAGTTTTGGACGGATGGCAGATTTGATATTCCTTTGGTCGTAACCAAACTGCCAAACCACGAGCACCTCTAGTAATTTGTAAGACTTTGTGTTTTCAATTTGGTTAGATATTCTGTTTGTTTTTTCAATTGAAAAAGAGTGTAGATATTCTGTTGTGTTTTAAATTTGTTTTCAATTTGGAAATCCTTTTATCAAATGACAAGTATTGATATTTGATATTTTTGTGTGAAAAATATAAGACTTAATTTTGTTATTTTTTTTAAAAATCAAATTAAATAATTTTTTAATAAAAAAAAGTAATGAAATAATTTTGATAATGCATGGATTTTCTTATATGTATTTATTATTGGTATTTGACAATTTACTTATAATTTTTTGATTATGTTAAGTTGAATTATTATATAAAAAAAATATTGACAGGTTATTTTATTATGTTCAAAATTTGTAAAAGTTTAAACTATCAAACTGATTCGCATCCATCTGTCAATGTGCCAATTCGCATCCGTCAATCCGACGAACGGATACGAATTGATTTTTTCCAATCCGCCAATCCAACAGACGAATGGCGGATTAGAAATTTCGTGGCTGCAACCAAACCGCAAACACCTTTACTACTTATATAAACAGACCCAACCCTACCTATATATATATATATAATCTCAAGCACAAGTTATGCCTTTTTATCTTTCCCTTCAATCTCATTGCAAGATAGGCCATCGACTAGCAGTGAAGCTACCATGGGCCAAGAAAAGGGGCTGAACTCAGGAGCAATGGGCTGGACTGGATGATGGGCCAGACAACAGACCCAGATAACAGATAAATTAAAGCTAAGTTAATTGGTGCGGGATTAGCGGAAGAAGTTGAAGTTGTTGAGCAGGATTAGTGGAAGTTGTTAGAGTTGTTGAGAGAAATTCTATAAAGAGGGAGAGAATGAGAGATGAAGATAATTTTTGTAATGAAGTAGAGTGGGATCTAACATTTCCCAGAGTTGTAATTCCCAGTTTCAATTAATACAAATTTCTATTTCTCTCTAATTTCAGTCTCAATCTTTTCCTTAATATCCCATTTTTACAACTCACCTTATCACTGGTATTAGAGCTAGCAGTTCCTCGGCCGGAATTTATGATGACGGAGACTCGCGCGCAGGAACAGAAGAGGATGGAGGAAACTATTCGCCAGTTGCGTAAGAGCGATGAACGTTTGGTTCGCCAACAACATGAAAGTGAACCATGAACGCAACTTGCTCTCAACCAACTCAAGGAGATAATCATGGCCCTTATCCTTCGCGACGATCAAAAACAACCACCGACAGAAGATTTGGGGGGAGATTCCTCTACTCCTCATAGATTTTCACTCCACAACTCCGGCTCTGTTCAAACTCGTTATGCCAAAATTGATTTTCCCCAATTCTCAGGTGAGGATCCTACTGGTTGGATTTATAAGTGTAAGCGTTTCTTTGAATTTAACTAGATTGATGAAGGTAGTAAAGTAAAACTAACTGTGATACATCTCACTAACAAGGCAATACAGTGGTACCAATAGTTCGAGCGAACCCAGAAAATGGCCACCTAGGCTAAATTCTCTCACGGACTTCAACTACGTTTTGGGCCCAACGTTTTTGAGGACCCTATGGGGGAATTGACCAAGTTGAAGCAGCTCACGTCTGTTACACTGTACTAGGAGAGATTTGAAGAGTTAGCCAACAGAACCAAAGGCTTAACGAAGGAGTTCTTTGTCAGTTGTTTTGTTAGTGGGTTGAAAGATGAGATCAAAGCTGGAGTTCAAATGTTCCAACCTACTACCATTTCCCATGCCATAGGCTTGGCAAGGTTACAGGAAAAAAGCATTGAAGCCCTTAGTAGACAAAACAAAATTCCCCAAAGATCATCCAACAGCAATTGGTCTTTTCCTTCCCTAAACCTATCATTACCAAAACCCTTTTTCTCAAGTGGACCTAAACCAGATACCAAAACCCCAGTACCCACCAACTCCAAATACCAACCAACCATTTCTTCCAACTTAACCTTCATCAGTACCACCCATTTTCCCATCAAAAGACTAACTCCCAAGGAAATGGAGGCCAGAAGAGAGAAAGGTCTTTGCTACAACCACTATGCCAAAATTGGGCTTTAGCGGCGGTTTTTTACCGCCGTTAAAGGCTGTAAAACCGCCGTTAAAGCCTTTAACAGCGGTTTTAACGGCGGTTTCGTTACCGCTGTTTATGCGCGTGTCGGAAAAAGTAAAACCGTCGTAAAAAGGCAAATTACCGTAGTTAAAAGTTGACCAAAAACGGCGGTTTTATAGGACCAAAAACGGCGGTTTTTTACCGTCGTAAATAGGTTCGAATTTTTCAAAAAATAATTCTTTCTTCTTGCACTCCCCAAGTTTTGAACCCAAGACCTCTCATCCACCCACACTAACCACTTTACCGCAGCCACTCTTCATGAAATATATTACCTAAATAAATATTTAAACATTACTTTTACTTTATTGTAGATGGTTTCGCCGGAGCTCGCCGGAGTGTCGCCGGAGCACGCCGGAGTTTCGCCGGAGCTCCGCCGGCAAAGACCACCGGCATTAACGGCGGTAATGGTTGGGCTTTAGCGGCGGTTTTTTACCGCCGTTAAAAGTGGGCATTAACGGCGGTTCGTTACCGCCGTTAAAAGTGGATTTCATTACTGTCGTTAAAGACACTTTTAGTGACGGTTTTTTTAACGGCGGTAACGAAACCGCCGTTAAAAGTACTATTAACGGCGGTTTTCGTTACCGCCGTTAATAGTACTTTTAACGGCGGTTTTCGTTACCGCCGTTAAAAAAACCGCCGTTAATACTGATTTTTGGCGTAGTGAACTGTGACGAAAAATATGTCAGAGGACACATGTGCCAATGGAAACAATTGTATTTGCTGCTTAGGGAAGATGAGGAACCAGATGCTCTAGAACTAGAATTACAAGAGGACGGAGATCTCAGTTGAGTGATGAAATGCAGATTTTAGTGCATACTCTCTGTCAGGCAGCCTATCCTTTAGGACCATGAGAGTACTTGGAAAGGTCAAGGGGAGGCCCATCACTATCTTAATACATTCTGGCAATACCCACAACTTTGTGGAGCCAAGTGTGGCCAAGAGTTCTGGACAATCAGTAGAACCCACCATAGATCTGCCATTCACCGTGGCTGATGGGACCAAATTATGTATCAAAGGACTATGCAAGGCCTTCACGTGGGGAATACAGGGCACCACCTTCACTATAGAGGTGCATATCTTGGCCATTGGAGGGTGTGACATGGTACTTGGGGTGCAGTGGTTGTTCACTTTGGGACCAATACTTTCGGATTTTACGAACCTCCAAATGCAGTTCCAATTGGATGGATAGGCCATCCTTCTCAAGGGAGACACTGGCTGCAAAGTAGAACAAGTGTCAAGCAAACAAGTGAGCAAGGCTTTGCAGCAAACCAACCAAGGATACTTGGTCTAGTTGTATAGTATCATAGCTGCACATGTAGAATAGGTATCTATTGATATTACTGCCAATTTACATGGCTTTAATGATGTCTTTGTGGAGCCTACTACCCTCCCTCCTCAACGAATGATTGACCACAGAATTCCCTTAAAACAAGGCAGTGAACCCATCCATGTGAAGCCATATAGGTATCCATACATACAGAAGAATGAAATTGAAAAAATAGTCAAGGAGATGCTGGATGCTGGTATCATTAAGCCAAGTACAAGTCCTTTTTCCTCCCCGGTGCTATTGGTGAAAAAGAAGGATCACTCCTGGAGGATGTGTGTTGATTACAGAGAATTGAACAAGTTGACGATTAAGGATAAATTCCCCATCCCTATAATTGATGAACTATTGGATAAATTGCATAGTGCCAAAATGTTCACAAAGCTTGATTTAAGAGCTGGATACCATCAAATCAGAGTGAACCCTGCAGACATCTCCAAAACTGCTTTCAGAACTCACGAGGCCATTATGAATTTTTGGTTATGTCTTTTGGGCTGACCAATACACCCTCCACTTTTCAAAGCCTAATGAACTCAGTTTTTAAACCCTATCTGAAGAGGTCTGTACTAGTTTTCTTTGATGACTGTAGACATCCCATTTTTGACCGACCTTCAGACTCAGACGTCATCGATTGAGCGCTAAGTGATGGTGCATGTTGTGCTCGTTCTGAGGTTTCGGAGTTTCAGTTGAGAGCCTTACCCCCGGACCTCGGGACCCTTTTGTGCTTTGCCTCGATTGGCGAATCAGGTCTTGTTTTCTCTTCCCGAAGGGAGGGAGAGGTCTCGTAGACCATCTCTCAGTGGCCGTAGGCTACTTTTCGTGGTCGTAGGCCACTTTTCCCGTTTGGAGACCAGTTTCCGATTTTCGGAGCCGTCGGCCGTACGCCTCGGTTTGGGACCGCTTAACTTTCTCCGTTTGGCACGGTTCTTGAGGAAGTTTGAACCTTTTGAACCCTTATTTTAGCTTCTTGAGGAAGCTTGAACCTTTTGAACCTTTGTTTTAGCTTCTTAAGGAAGCTTAAACCTTTTGAACCTTCATTTTAGCTTCTTGAGGAAGCTTGAACCTTTTGAACCTTCGTTTTAGCTTCTTGAGAAAGCTTGAACCTTTTGAAACTTTGTTTTAGCTTCTTGAGGAAGCTTGAACCTTTTGAACCTTCGTTTTAGCTTCTTGAGGAAGCTTGAACCTTTTGAACCCTTGTTTTAGCTTTTTGAGGAAGCTTGAACCTTTTGAACCTTCGTTTTAACTTCTTGAGGAAGCTTGAACCTTTTGAACCTTCATTTTAGCTTCTCCAAGAAGCTTGAACCTTTTGCTCTAGCTTCTCCAAGAAGCTTGAACCCTCTTGTTTCTCTATAAGAGAGGCCTCTCTCTCCTTTAGAGAGGTTGAAAAAATATATATATATCTCCCTCTCTATATCTCTGCACTTAAGCTAAGAAAGGGCTTGGTTCTTGCACCTTTGCACACCATTTCATAGCCTAACACCTCCACCATTGCCTTGAGCATCTTGGAAGCCATTTTTAGAGGTTGAAGGGTTGCATTTTTGGTCCAGAAGTTGTTGGAGTTCTTGAGCTTCAAGTGTAACACACTATTCCCTCTTTTGAGCATTATTTTGATCCTTATCTTAGCTATATTTGCATGCATATTTGAGCCTTGTTGTCAACTAAAAAAAGTCTTATTTTGAGGTCCTTAACATGTTTGTTTAAGATCATTTTGCTGTTGGGGGTATTCCACACCCTTGTATGCTTCATTTTGCCTTGTTTTGTGCCATGCATTAAGGCCTTTGTATTGATCTTCGTTTGGCCTTTGGACCACTGAAATTCAGTGGATTTTCAATGGTTATTATGTATTTTTGAGAGCCAAAATCAGAGAAGGGTGACCCCCCTCTCTCCTTGTCTTGCTTGTTGGCATATTTGGCCTAACAAAGGAGCCCTTATTTGCATGCTTCCAAGCCATGTTTCAGGCCATTTTTGATGAGTTTTAGGACCTGTACAGGCTCTATCCAGAGCTTGTTTTTCCATATTGGGTCTCCATCTTGCATGTGTAAAACAACCCTCTTCATAGCTTATCAAAGGAGCATGCCATTCTTGCATGCATTGACTATGTTTCAGTGAGTTTTTAGGCTTTATTTGACATGTAATACCTCTGAGTTTTTCTGGTTTAGTGATCTTTTGATTGCTTCATATACTTGTAGTGTAAACCCCCTTCACTAGCTTGTATTGCATACTATTTTGGCCTTTGATTCTAGCACTTTTTGGCCATTCCTTAAACTAATTTTGTGCATGTTTTGGACTGCATTAGCTCTATTTTTATGCCTCATGGTCGAATGATGCTTGCTATGCATGGTTGTAGTGTAATACCCTTGCCTAGCCTTGAGTTTTGAAGCCTATTGCATGCTTATACTGAGGTGTTTTCATGTTTTGGGGCCATTGAACATGTCATTTCAGAGCCTATACTTGTGCCATATTCCCATGTTTTCCATTATTTAAACGTGTTTGAGAGTTGTGCATGATTACCTCATTTATGGACCATTGCATGAGCTTCATTTCTATGCATTTTGAGCCATCATTTTAGACCATTTGCCCACTGTCTTGGACCTACATAGGGACTATTTGGGGCTGGTTGGGTCATTTGAGCATCGCTTTGTGTACCTCTAGTGTAATGCACTTCGCTAGTTTCGGTACCCAGGCCATCTAGCATGCATTGTGTGAAGTGTTTACATGATTCGGGTCCATCTTGCATGTCATTTCAGAGCTGAAAAATGTGTGATTGTATGCCATATTTCATTCCTTGCCATGCTTTGGTAGAGTTGCATTTGGTGCCTTAGGTTTGGTCCCTCGCATTGTGCATGTTTGCATAAGTGTTGTTGCCTTAATTTTATCATGTTTGGCCACTGATTTGGGTGTGGCTGAGGCTCACCTATCCTGGTTTAAGTCCATCTTGCATTGTATAGGCCATTTAGTCCATGTTGTTGCATGATTGACCATTGCATTGTTAGTCTCCATGTGTGCATTGCGTATGCCATATAGTTTTCATGTGCATTGAGTATGCCATTGATTATTTCATTGTATTGTGTACGCTAGTAGCATGTTTGCTTATCATCATTTGCATGTTTGCATCATTTAGTGGCATTATGTTTAAGTTGCATGTTAGAGTTGCATTCATGCATGCCATGTGTATTGCATTGTGTTTGGAGTAGGGTTTAGTCCAAACACAGGAAACGATGGACGTTTCGTAATCCAAGTGACGAAACGTGCCTCGATTCTCAGTCGCCGACACTCCGGATTACCCATGATGGAGTTTAGGCCTTGTTGTGTTTATATGTGCATTCATTTTACATCGAGTCGTGCAATCCTACTCCTCGGCCATCATGCATCGAGATGCGTGATTGGTGGCACGAGGATCGAGGACTACACTCTCTGGAGCTTGTACAATGATGGGGAGAGTGGTCATGCACACATATGTTGAAAATACTTTGCCATGCCCCTTTCTTGCTCTCTGTTGCAGCAAACTGGAAACCAGCAGCAAAAACTGGTCAGTAGCCTTCTGGAGCTTTGTACAGTGTTCTGGGATCCGTTGCAAACAGAGACAAATCGGGGCATCGCGATGGATTTCCCGACAAGGCAACTCGAGCATGCATGCATCCCTTATCATTCAAGGCGGAGCTGAGGTAGTCCATTGCATATAGATTTGCATGCTAGTTTCCTTATTTAGTTAATTCGTTAATTAATTAATGTTGTGTAATAATTAGTTTAATTAGCTTAGATTAGCTAGTTTATTCTGTACTATTCATTCGGACCCTCCGAGGAGGGCAATGTTGTAATAAGTGTGCATGTGTGTGTGATGCATGTCTTCCAACCCCATGTCTTTCTCCCTTTTATTTACCAGCTTATGATGGTTAGTTTAGGGCACGTTTCAATTAGCATACTTATGCTCGCATGTTTGCATCCATTTATCTGTCTTGCATGCACCGGGCTTGGCGCATCATACTAACTGCATTGTATTTCAACTCCAAGTTGAATACATGTTATCTGTTGCATTTCATATGCCATGTTTAGAATAACCGAGCCTATCTGAGTTGCATTTTGCATGTGTTGCATTAGCCATCTTAACTTGAACTAAGATCATGCATTGATTACTAACTAGTTTCTGTTTTGGCTTGGAGTACTCGGTGAGTGTTTATGCTTTAGCATCCTTGCATGCGTGTGAGTGACTGCCATGATAGCATGCTTACCATGAGGCTATTTGCTTATGTGATATAACAGCCTGAATGCTTGTGGATGAAGGTTAGGTTATTTGAATTGGAACAATGCATTGAATGAGAGTTTTAAGCCCACTTGAGAGTGGCAAAATCATGTTTTCTAAGCCCACCCGAGGGTGGCAAAATCCACGTCTTAGCCTACTTGCGAGTAGCACCTTCAAACTGTTTTTCGAAACGAACATGAGATGTTTTGTTCCAATTCAGGTGACCCAGTCTATACTTGTATGTTGTGCGCATCACATAGTAATTCTAGGCTAATAACCGGAATAAGAGCACATAAGTTTTCAAAACTCGATATCATGCTTAGTAGTGGCCGATCTTTGATCGGGCGAGGGGGGGTACTCATAGCTGACCTTCCCCAATCGTACCCAAGTTCCCGAGACGAGGCAACTTTGGTGTTGACGGACACGTGGCCTTAGGCAACAAGTCAGGGTTTCCTAAATTTTCCCAAAATAAATATTTAGGTGGCGACTTTGTATCTGGCAAAGCAGTCCATGTTTGGCACTTCTTTCTAAAAATCAGTTTTTCAAAAATGATTTGTCGGATTTGGACTCTTTGATGATTCATCGGTCTTGCATTGCACTCTGCGAGATTAGATACAGGACCGTGACATTGAGTCCTGAACTGTAGTAAGCCCAAATGAACAAAACGGGATTTCTCCCGGGACGTTCGGGGACGTCTACAATGACATCTTGATATATAGTAAAACTTGGGCTGACCACCTTCAGCACTTGCAAACCACTTTACAATTACTGAGGACCAACCAGCTCCATGTCAAGAAGTCTAAGTGTGCCTTTGAACAACAATCTTTGGAGTATTTGGGGCATATCATTTCTGGACAAGGTATGGCAGCGAACCCAATCAAGATTGGGGCTATGTTGAGCTGGCCCAGACCAACATCTTCTAGGTTAACCGGTTATTACAGACGCTTTGTGAAAAATTATAGAAAAGTTTGTGCACTACTTACTACTCTATTAAAGAAGGACTCTGTAGCTCGACTTTTTCGTGCCCCCATTCGGAAGTTCGAAATAAGCCCTACAGTTCAGACTCCCGTGATCCTGAATCTAATCTCACAAATGCAATGTGAAATTGATAAACACCAAAGAGTCCAAATTCGGCAAATCTTTTGGAAAATCGATTTTGAATCAAATTGCCAAAAATGGACTGTTTTGCCAGATATAGAGTCGCTACCTAAATATTTTTGAGAAATTTAGGAAACCCATGACTCGTGCCAAAGGCCACGTGTCTGTCATCACGAAGATTGTCTCGGCTCGGGAACTTAGGTACGAGAGGGGAAGGTCATGAATTGAGCACCTCTACTCGCCCAATCAAAGATCGGCATCTACTAATCATGATATGACTTTTATCAACATTATATGCTCTTGTTCCGGTTTATTAAGCTAACATTTACTATGTGATGCGTGCACACAAGGTATAGACTAACTTTATTCAAATTGGAACAATTCAATTTTCATGTTTGTTTTTCGAAAAGGGTTTAAATTTGCCACTTGACAAAGTGAACTTAAAACTTGTGGACTTGCCACTTAACAAAGTGGGCTTAAACGTACATTCATTGAATCGTTCTAATTCAAACAACAAGCCTTCATCCATAGGCACTCAAACCGTTTAACAAGTAAGCACTTAGCCTCATGGCAAGCATGCTAGTCATGGCAGTCACTCACACTCATGTAAGTATGCTAAAGCATTAAAAACTCATCTAGTACTCCAAGCTAAGATAAAACAAAAGAGTTAGGAGAATATGTATGATTCCTAATTATGTAAGATGGCTAATGCAACGCATGCAATAATGTAATCTAAAATAGGCTCGACCACTTAACATGGCATATGAATTGATTTGATAACATGCAGTCTAAGCACATATTCAAATAAGTATTAAACTAACAATGCAGTTGGAATGATGAACCGAGCCTCAGTGCATGCAAGACAAATGAATGGATGCAAACATGCGATATGCTAATTGAAACGTGATGTCCCTAATCTAACCATCAAAAGCGGATAAATAAAAAGGAGGAAGACATGGGGTTGGAAGACATACACATTATTACAACATTGCATCCTCTCGAAGGAGGGTCCGAATGAATAAACTAGTTAAGCTAAACTACTTAATTAATTATTACAAAACTTGAAATAATAATTAACTACCTCTAAGCTAATTAAATATTACAACAATTAAATTTAACCAGGCTAAGCTAATTAAATATTTATAACACAAACCAATTTAATTAATCAATCTAAACTAATTAAATAAGTACAAAACAAACTAATTAGCTACGACTAATTAATTACAACATGGATTAATTAACTAAGTACAACACTATACTAATTAGCTACAACTAATTAAGTACAACAAATAAATGACTAATTGCTGATTAAACTAATTAACTAGTCCTGGGAAGCGAGAGAGACACATGCATGCTCGGTTTCCACCCGAAGAACGTCCATTGTCTGCCTCTAAAAGCCTCTGTTGCATAACATTTGCACTGATTTTCCACTTCCAGATCAACTATGCTCTGCTTTACAAGCATTTTGCTCAAAATTCACTGGTGGCCGACCGGGTGCCCACCAATAGGGGGTTGTTGTCCAACACTGGTGGCCTGCAGGCCAGAAACAGTGGCTGGCCGGCCACTGATGATGTACCATTTCTTGCTGCAACAGAGAGCAAACAGAGCAAAAATAGGGTATTCTCAGAGGTTGGTTGTACTGTGTATCCCTCTTTATCATCAAAACAAACTCAAAGGAATGATACACTTGGTTCAAAGACCATCAATCAAGCAATGTCATTGCATGATGGCTAAAGAACCAAGGTGTACAAGTTTAATCAATGCACAAACAACACTAAAAACCTTCACCCTATCATGCATGATCAAGGGCAATGGTGACCTAGGAAACTTGGCACATTTCATCACTTTGAGTATGAAATGCCCTAATTTTTCTTGTGTTCAATTAACGTCCGATTGAACACACCGAAACACAATCAAATTATTATCTTTGCACAATTTTAGTTTCAACTTTTAGTTACTCATTTTAATTACCCTTCCATTCTTTAACTAATTAAGTCCATTGGTGAATTAAGTCCTCTAAAAGAGAAGGAAGTGTCAAACAAAGGGTGGTATAAGGCAAGAGAAAGGTGTCATGCCGTTGATAATGAACCTCCAAAAGAGGATTAAACCATTAAGCATGGACCTTAATCTCAAGCTTACCCAATCCCAAGGTTGAACCAACCCTCAAAGCAAATAAAAAGTCAAGAAGTGAGGGAGGTTACAGAGATTATGAGTGCTGAAATTAAGTAAGGAAAACACTAAAACATGCAATCAATTCAAACAAGTGGTGTCTAAAAGCCTAAAACACCAAGCTTGTGAGGACACTTACACTACAACCATGCAATACAAGACTCAAATGACTTAACCAACCCAAAACAAAGTTAAAACAGTCCAAATCAGAGCCTAAAACATGCTAGAATTAAGCTACAAATGGCTACAAAAATAATCTAACACATAGAGCTATCTAGGCTAGCAAACAAGACACAAGAAGAGGAGGCTAACCTCTCCAAATTTAGACTTTAAAACATGATTTTTACCACTAAAAATCCTCTGAAATTCAGTGTTCAAAAGCCAAAAAAAAAATGGTTTAAAAGTGGAAAACAAAGGTGGAAAAGCCTTACAAATAAGAAAGAAAGCAGGGTGAACCACCCCCTACTTTTAAATGGCCTACAACCACCAATTTCATCCCATAAAAACAGAGTTTTTATAGCCCAAAAACAGCCCAAAATCAGTGGGAAAAAGATAGAAAAACAAATATGCAAAGGAAGTTAAAAGGGCAAGTGTTATACCTCTTGAAGCAAAGATCAATTCTAGGCAACAATTCAAGCCAAAACCAACTTCAAGAGCTCTTAGAAGGCCTCAAGGAACCTCAGTCCAAAGGTGATCAACTTTGATTAAGGAGGTGTAGGCAAAAGTGGAGTGTATGTAGGCTAATGTGCACAAATTTGCAAGAGAGAGAGAGAGAGAGAGAGAGAGATTTTTGCTCCAAAAATTCCAACCTTAAAACCAATAGAGAAGGTCAAGTATATATAGAAAAAATGAGCCTCAGGTCAAAAATATCTAAAAGGGACAGTTAGAGCTTTGTGGAAACAGCTGGAGGAAACTATTTGCAAAAAAAAAAAAAAAAAAACTGCTTTTTGACACCAGTGGCCGGCCGGCCATCACTGATGGCTGGAAAAACACTCAAAATGGCAAAAACTTGCACCAGTGGCCGGCCACAAAAATTTGTTTTTAGGCCCGACTTCAAATGGGCATAATTCCTTCATCCAAACTCAATTTTAGGTCATTCTTGAGTCTAGATTGAAGCCCCGAAAGTCTACTTTCCAATGGTGGTAACCTTACATCTAAATTCTAAGTGTGGAAAGAGAAATTCCTATATTAGTGAAGGCTACTCAGTTTTGTCCTAACGGATTGATATCTAACTTCTTCCCTAACTAGTTTTCTTCCCTCTTCTTTTGTTTTCTTTAACTCTAAACCTCTAAATAAGATGTTTTCAAAGATTTTTTCAAAGAGTTCACCTCCCTTTCATTTATCTCCACTTTGTCCTTGCTCAGTTTACCAAAAAATGTAATTTTTAACGAAATGCGAGCCTCGGATCATCGCAGAAACATTTTCAAAAATATTTTGAAAGAGAGGGTTTTAAGGTCTAAAATAGTTTTGGTCCAAAATGGGATGTAAGGTTGGGATTTAGAAGCTCTTCTTACCGAAGAAATCGAATATTTACACAGCACAACTTTCATCTTCGAGTGATCAATCAGTGGCGCCCAAGTTTTATGGGCAGTCAAAAATGGGTGTCTACAGACTCCTTTGGATGGAATGAGCAAGCAGAAAATGATTTTAACACCTTAAAAGCAGCTATGGCCTCCACACCTGTGTTAGCACTACCAAACTATAAGAAGGACTTTATTTTGGAATGTGATGCATCTGGCACAAGCATAAGGGCAGTACTTATGCAAGATGGGCATTCTATAGCTTATATTAGCAAGGCATTAGCACCCAAACATTTGGGGCTATCAACCTATGAGAAGGAGTTTTTGGCAGCAGTATATGTTGTCCATAAGTGGGGACACTACTTGCTGGGAAGACATTTCACCATCAAAACTGATCATCTCAGTCTTAAGTACCTAGTAGACCAAAAGATCTCCACTACTATGCAACAAAAGTGGCTCACAAAGTTGTTTGGCTATGACTATGACATTGTGTTCAAGGCTGGGCATGAGAACAAAGCTACAGATGCTTTATCCAGACAGGACAGGAAGCAAGTTTGCACCATTTCAGCTCTCTCAGTTGTCCAAACTGAGTGGCTCAATTCTCTCAAACAGGAATGGCAAACTGACCCAACCCTCAAAACACTCATTGAGAGCTTAACCAATGATCCAACCGTACAACCAGGCTATTCTTGGACACATAGGCTGTTGACCTACAAAGAAAGACTAGTAGTGCAATCAAATGCACAGCTCAAGGAATTGCTTATGCAGGAGATACATGTTATCCCTTTGGGAGGACATTCTGGTACCAAAAAAACTTATCACCGAGCAAGAAGATCTTTTTATTGGAAGGGTATGAAGAGGGACATATATGCCTTTGTGGCTCAATGTGATATTTGTCAGAAGAACAAAACTGAGACAGTATCTTCCCCAAGCCTACTGCAGCTATTGCCAATTCCAGAAGGCATTTGGTCTAATATATCCATGGACTTTGTGAAAGGGCTCCCCAACTCCCATGGCAAGACTGTCATACTTGTGGTAGTGGACAGATTGTCCAAATACACCCATTTCATTGCCCTATCTCATCATTATACAGCTGTGGAAGTAGCTCAAGCATTCTTGGATACCATCTACAAACTGCATGGCATGACTAAATCTATAGTTTCTGATTGGGATCCCATCTTCACCAGCAACTTTTGGCGAGAACTTTTCCGGTTGCAAGGCACAAAACTGAACCTCAGCACCTCTTACCACCCTCAAACGGATGGGCAAACAGAAGTGGTCAATAAGTATCTTGAAGTTTATCTAAGGTGCATGATAGGAGATAGGCCCAAGGCATGGGCTCAATGTCTGCCCTTGGCTGAGTGGTGGTTCAATACCAACTACCACACTACCACCAAGTTGACACCATACCAGGTAGTGTATGGCCAAATACCACCTTCCCATATCCACTATATTCCAGGGATCTCCAATGTGGCTGCAGTTGATCAGTGGGGTAGGGATAGGAAAGCAACTCTAAAGCTCCTCAAGGAACACCTAGTCCATGCCCAAAATCGCATGAAGCAGCAGGCAAATTAATATCGCATTGAACAACAATTTGCGATGGGAGATTGAGTATTCCTCAAATTGCAACCCTACAAGCAAAGTACACTACAATGCCGGTCTAACATAAAATTGTCCCCACGATTTTATGGGCCATTTCAGGTGTTGAAAAGGGTGGGTCAAGTAGCTTATCAATTGGACCTGCCCCCACACTCTAAGTTGCACCCAATTTTCCATGTGTTCTTGCTCAAGAAGAAGTTGGAAGCCCACACCACACCACAAGCCACATTTTTACCTGTAGGGACTGATGGTGTCATTAAACCTGAACCCATTACAATCTTGGACATGCATTTGATCAAGTATAAAGGTAGGCCAGAAACTCAATTATTGGTCCAATGGTCTGATTCATACCTAGAGGATGTAACTTGGGAGCCGTACCGAGATCTCCAAGCCAAGTTTCCAACTTTCCAGCCTTGGGGACAAGGCTCCTTTCAAGGGGAAGGGAAGAAGGGAATGATAGCCCATCGACTAGCAACGAAGCTGTCATGGGCCAAGAAAAGGGGCTGAACTCAATAGCAGTGGGCTAGACTGGATGATGGGCCAGACAATAGACCCAGATAATAGATAAATTAAAGCTAAGTTAATTGGTGCGGGATTAGCGGAAGAAGTTGAAGTTGTTGAGCAAGATTAGTATAAGTTATTAGAGTTGTTGAGAGAAATTGTATAAAGAGGAAGGGAATGAGAGATGAAGATAATTTTTGGGGTAAATTACACTGACACCCTCTGAGGTTTATGTTTATTATAATTCCCCCTCACCTTTTGAAAATTACATCTCCCTTCCTGAGGTTTAAAGTTTCATTACAAATTTCCCCCTCTCAGCAATTTAATTTTTTTTAAATACTAATTTTTCCCTCATTGGGTAAATTACATTGACACCCCTCACATTTTAGGAATTACAATTTCCTCCATAAGGTTTAAAGTAGCATTACCAATTGCCCCCTCGGTTAGTATTAGTTGGAAAAAAAAATTCATTGAAAAAAAAAACAATTGGAAAAAAATTATTTGAAAAAAAAAATTATTTGAAAAAAAAAATTAATTGAAAAATTTTTTTGTTAGTAAAATTTTTAAATTTCTGTTTAAAAACTAACGTAAACTCATTTTTTGAATTTACATTTTTTTCTCAAATTTACAAACTGAGACAACAATTTATAAACCAAAAAAATTATCAAACAAGTTTTTATAACAGTTTTTAAAATTTTTATAAATATAAATTGAAAACTGAAAACGAAATGGTTACCAAATAAGTCTTAGATTGTTAAAAATGTCGTAAAATTAACAATTAATTAAATAAGTTGCCAACGTAAGAAATGACTTATCAAAGATTCTTAGGCTATGTATGATTTGATTTTTACAAAAATTTTTTAAAATTAAAAATTAATTTGGTTAAGAAATAAAAAATAAAAAATAATTATCATTTAAGGGTAAAAACTAATTATCATTTTAACTTTTCGGCAGGTTATATACATACGTATGGTTGTTTCAATTTAATTTGTAAAAAATTATTTCTAACCACTGGAAAGATAAAAATTATAGAAAAATGATATTTATTTTTTATTTCTTAACCAAATTAATTTTTAATTTTTAAAATTTTTTTTCTAAAAATCAAACCATACATAGCTTAAGAATCTTTTGATAAGTCATTTCTTATGTTGGTAACTTATTTAATTATTTGTTAATTTTACAACATTTTTACCATCCGAAGCCTATTTGGTAACCATTTTGTTTTCAGTTTTCAATTTATATTTACAAAAATTTAAAAAAAAATGTCATAAAAACTTGTTTGATAATTTTTATGGTTTATAAATGGTTGTCTCAGTTTGTAAATTTGAGGAAAAAACATAAATTCAAAAAATGAGTTTACGTTAGTTTTTAAACAGAAATTTAAAAATTTTACTAATAAATTTTTTTTTTCAAATAAATTTTTTTTTTCAAATAATTTTTTTTCCAATTAAATTTTTTTTCAATGAATTTTTTCTTCCAACTAATACTAACCGATGAGGTAATTGGTAATGATACTTTAAACCTTAGGGAGGGGATTGTAATTTTTAAAATGTGAGGGGTGTCAATGTAATTTACCTGGTGAGGGAAAAATTGGTATTTAAAAAAATTAAATTGCTAAGAGAAATCTGTAATGAAACTTTAAACTTTAGAGAGATGTAATTTTTAAAAAGTGAAAGAAGAACTGTAATAAATATAAATATCAGGGGTGCCAATGTAATTCACCCTAATTTTTATAATGAAGTGGAGTGGGATCTAACATTTCTCAGAGCCGTAATTCTCAGTTTCAATCATTACAAATTTCCATTTCTCTCTAATTTCAGTCTCAATCTTTTCCTTAATTTCCCATTTTTATCACTCGCCTTATCATTGCCCTACTTTTCTCTGTCACCCACTTCGAATGCTTCAAAATCGCCACTGACGGCGACGGGAACGGCGTGAATCAAAGGCTGTTATCATTTAGAGAAATTTTGAATTCAATTTCGATTCAGTTAGAAGTTTGTTAGTTAGTTGGGTTTTCGATTCAGTTAGAAGTTTGTTAGTTAGTTGGGTTAGTTAGTGGTTAGGAGAAGTTTGTTTGTTAGTTAGTATTGGATGTATATAGCTACGATTGAGAGGTGAGAGAAGGGGGCTTTTGACTGTAATCAAGTTGTATGAGAAAAGGGCGAATAAAACTACAAATTCAGTTTTCCATTTCTCTCTTCTTTTTCTTCAATTACTATTTTCTTCTTTCATAGTCATATCAATTGGTATCAGAGCTAGCTATTCTTGGCCTGTGAGAGGGATTCCACAGAAATGGCAGATGGAACTAGGGCACAGGAATCAAAAAAAATGGATAAAGCAATACGAAATCTTAAAGACAACAGCGATAGGCAAGCACAGGATATCAGAGAAATCAGAAATTCATTGAAAGATGTGAACGAAATCAAGGAATTGATTTTTGCCATGAATGTCAAGTATGATCAAATGGCAAATGGAGTTTTTGGAAATCATCCAGAAACCATGGAAGCTCCTGTTCGTTCAGATTCACATCAATCATCTTCTTTTTTCAATACCAGATATGCAAGAATTGATTTTCCAAGATTTTTTGGGGAAGATGCCACTGGTTGGTTGTATAAATGTGAGAGATTCTTCGATTATAACTCAGTTGAAAGTGCAAACAAGGTGAAATTGGCGACTCTGCATTTAGAGGATAAGGCCTTACAATGGTATCAATGGTTTGAGAAATGCCATCACCAGATTAATTGGGATCTGTTCAAACAAGGAATTATTTCCAGATTTGGGCCCAATTCTTATGAAGATGCAATGGGTGATCTGACCAAATTAAGGCAAACAACCACTGTGAAGGAATATCAGGAACAATTTGAAATTCTGGCAAATAAAACCTGTGAGTTACCAGAAGTTTTTTTTATTAGTTGTTTCATCAGTGGGTTAAGAGAAGACATTAAGGCAAGGGTGTTAATGTTCAGGCCTACTACTATAGTTCAGGCCATTGGATTGGCTAAAATGCAGGAGAATAGCATTGAAGCCATAACAAGAAGAGCAAGACAAGGGAATAGAGCAGGAGAATCTATTTTTTCCTATCAAGCCAAACAAAATCCATTTATGAATCCTGTGAAGAAAGAACTACCAAAGGACTGGGAAGAAAAAAGGACCAAAGGATTATGTTTCAAATGCAATGAGAAGTATACAAGGGGCCATATATGTAAAAAAAAGCAGTTATATGCTCTGGAGGTTGAACAAGAAGATCAAGAACAAGTGGAAGACGAAGGTGCAGATGTGGAGGAAGACCAGGTTCCAGAAGAGGAATTACAGATTTCTATTAATGCTCTGTCTGGCTCTGTTTCCTATAGAACTATGAGGGTAAAAGGCAATGTTAAGAAAAAGCTAGTTATGATTCTAATAGACTCGGGAAGTACTCATAATTTCCTAAGTCCAGAAGTAATCAAGAGAGTTGGGATAATGGCCTCAGAGACAGACCCATTACCAGTTTTAGTGCTGATGGCACCAAACTAATGAGCATAGCAATATGTAAAGGATTTCGGTGGGAAATGCAAGGCACCGAATTTCAAGCTGACATGAGGATTTTGCAACTCAAGGGCTGTGACATGGTTTTGGGAATTCAGTGGTTAGCAACATTGGGTCCAATGAAATGGGATTTCAAGAATCTGAGCATGGAGTTTCAGTTGAATGACAGAAGGCATGTGCTAAGGGGAGGAAAGAAAGAAGAATTGTCAATCATTGGGGCTAATAAGATGAAAAAAATAGTCCAGAAACAAGCACAGGGAGTTGTAGCTCAGGTGTACTCTCTTCAGGCTGAATGTAATGGAATAGAGGATACATTACCACTAGACTTGGGAGCATTACTGGTTGATTATGGAGATATTTTTCAAGAACCTAAGACCCTTCCTCCAACCAGAGGTCATGACCATTGCATACCATTGAAAATAGGGACAGAACCTACCAATATCAGGCCTTACAGGTATCCCTATTTCCAAAAAACTGAGATTGAAAAACAAGTCAGCGAGATGTTAATTTTAGGAATTATTAGAACCAGTGTTAGTCCCTATTCTTCACCCGTGCTGTTAGTTAAGAAGAAGGATGGGAGTTGGAGAATGTGCATTGATTATCGAGCCTTGAATAAAGCTACTGTGAAGGATAAATTTCCTATTCCTGCTATAGATGAACTCCTTGATGAATTGTATGGTGCTAAGTATTTCTCTAAGCTGGATTTGAGATCTGGTTATCACCAGATAAGGGTAACTCCCACAGACATTTACAAAACTGCATTTAGAACCCATGATGGACATTATGAGTTCATGGTAATGCCATTTGGGTTAACAAATGCCCCCATCTACTTTTCAAAGCTTGATGAATGAAGTTTTCAAGCCTCACTTAAGGAAATTCATCTTAGTATTTTTTGATGACATTTTAGTATATAGTAGTACATGGACCAATCATTTGCATCATTTGCAAGCTACTTTGCAGTTGCTGCAGGTTCACCAACTATTTGCCAAAAGGTCCAAGTGTGTGTTTGGTAAAGAGGAGGTAGAATACTTGGGGCATTTGGTTTTAGGAAAAGGGGTTTCTGCTGAACCAACCAAGATTTCAGCCATGATTAATTGGCCAGCACCTGCTACTTTAAAGGAACTAAGAGGATTTCTTCGCCTTACAGGATATTATAGACGGTTTGTTCAGGGTTATGGAAAAATTTGTTCTCCACTAACTCAATTACTCAAAAAGGATTCCTTCTAATGGAACTCAGAAGCGGCAGTGGCATTTGAACAGCTTAAGGCAGTAATGACCAGAATACCAGTTTTGGCTTTGCCTAATTATACTAAAGAATTTGTGGTGGAATCAGATGCATCAGGAAAAGGCTTAGGGGCTGTGCTAATGCAAGAGGGGCATCCGATAGCTTTTTGGAGTAAAGGCTTATCTGCACGGGATCAACTTTTATCTACCTATGAAAAGGAGTTAATGGCAATGGTCTTGGCTGTACGCAAATGGAGGCATTACCTTTTGGGTAGGAAATTCCTTATCAGAACAGATCATCAAAGCTTGAAGTACCTATTGGAGCAAAGGGTGGGCACCCCTTTTCAACAGAAGTGGATTACTAAATTGTTGGGTTATGATTTTGAGATCATTTACAGATGTGGAAAGGAGAATAGGGCAGCAGATGCTTTGTCTAGGAGAGCGGATACTACAAATAACCCTGCTACTTTGCATGCTATCACTTTTGTGTCTACTAGTTGGTTAGCTGAAATCAAGCAAAGCTGGATATCTGATCCAGTGGTACAACAAGTCATTACTGAATTGATTCTTGACCATACTTCCCATAGGGGTTATTGTTGGGAGCAAGGGATTCTGACCTATAAAGGCAAATTGGTGGTAGGGAACACGCCTCAGCTCAAGATCCAGATTATGGAGGAATTTCATTGCTCTGCAATAGGTGGGCATTCAGGGATTGATAAAACCACTAAGAGAATTCAGAGAATTTTGTATTGGAAAGGGTTAAAGAAAGATGTTTCGAAGTTGGTTTCCGAATGTGACATTTCTCAAAGGTTTAAGAGTGAAAATGTGAAATCCCTTGTATTGTTACAGCCTCTAGCTATTCCCAATCGAGTTTGGTCTGATATCTCTATGGATTTTATTGAGGGCCTTCCCAAATCCCATGGCAGATCTGTTATATTTGTGGTTGTCGACAGGTTAACTAAGTATGGCCATTTCATGGCACTTTCACATCCATACACAGCCAAAGATGTTGCTCAAGTATTCCTAGATCAGGTTTACAAACTACATGGACTGCCCTCATCTATTGTATCCGATAGAGATGCAGTTTTCACTAGCAATTTCTGACATGAGCTTTTCACTTTGCAAGGTTGCAAATTGTGTTTAAGTTCAGCCTATCATCCACAAACTGATGGTCAGACAGAGATCTTGAACAAGTGCTTAGAGAACTATTTACGATGCATGTCAGGTGACTGTCCTAGGAACTGGGTTAAGTGGCTTTCTTTGGCTGAATGGTGGTACAACACTTCTTACCATTCCGCCATCAAAACCACTCCATATTACGCTGTTTATGGTCAAGATCCTCCAGACCACACCTTCATTGCTTCCAACCCTTCTGCTGTGGCTGAGGTGAATAATTGGATACGAGAAAGAGCTTCAATTCTCAGGATGTTAAAGGACAATTTGCATCAAGCTCAACACAGGATGAAGCATTATGCTGATATGCATAGATCTGACCGTGAATTTGAACCACATGACTGGGTTTATTTGCAGCTGCAACCTTATAGGCAGACTACTTTGGCCTTACACAGGAATATGAAGCTTGCTCCTAGATTTTATGGTCCATTTCAGGTTGTGGCAAGAATTGGAAAGGTTGCTTATCAGCTCCAGCTACCTGCTTCTGCTCATATCCATCCCGTGTTTCATGTTTCTTTGTTAAAGAAAAAGTTGGGTCAGGACATCGTCACACAGCCTACATTGCCACCAGTCGCACCTGATGGTACTTTCCAAATGGAACCTGTGGCAGTGCTGGACAAACGTATGGTTAAGAAGAACAACAGGGCGGTGGTTCAACTCCTCATCCAGTGGTCTCACTCATTTCCAGAGGATGCTACTTGGGTGGACTACCAGGACATTATCACCAAATATCCCCATTTCCAGCCTTAAGGTCAAGGCTGTTTTTAAGGGGTGGGAAATGTTATGATTTAGAGAAATTTTGAATTCAATTTTGAATTCAATTTCGATTCAGTTAGAAGTTTGTTAGTTAGTTGGGTTTTCGATTCAGTTAGAAGTTTGTTAGTTAGTTGGGTTAGTTAGTGGTTAGGAGAAGTTTGTTTGTTAGTTAGTATTGGATGTATATAGCTATGATTGAGAGGTGAGAGAAGGGGGCTTTTGACTGTAATCAAGTTGTATGAGAAAAGGGCGAATAAAACTGCAGATTCAGTTTTCCATTTCTCTCTTCTTTTTCTTCAATTACTGTTTTCTTCTTTCATAGTCATATCAAAGGCGCGACGCAAAAACCACGGCGAAAACTCTCCGAACAAAATCAACACAAACCCAACGGCGTCAAACGAGGTTGTTAACGGTTCCATATTTCGCCCCCCCCTAGGGTTTCGACCACAAAGAAACCCAACAATTGTAACTTTCTCTTCTCCAATTTGTTCATCATATATATATTTATATATTTGTTTTAATATCTTAAATTTGTTGGTTTAGAGTATTTACCATAAATTTTCTGAAAATTTTGTTCGTGACATTGCAAAAGGTAGTATTTTCTTTTGAAGTTTTAATATGGATAGATGTTTTGTTTTTGTTTTTGGTTTTTTGTGGGTTGTAGGGGTGGATCAATAAAACCCTAGTCAGAGTGAATTAGAGCTTGAAAGATTACACTAATAATTGAAACATTCACAAGATTTATTGAAAACCCAAATAATGCTTTATGTCAATTGTGTGCTAATATGGCGAACCAGTTGAAAGATTGTGACATGTTTAGAACTTGTAAATAATCCACAAATGTTTATTTTGTTATCTTTCATGTTGTTAATTTGTTGTACAACAGATGCTTGAAGCGTGAGGCGAAGGCATGATTTTATTTTAAGGGGGCCAATAACAATTCAATAGAAAAGTTGAATGCAAAAGTATAATTAGGAAATAAAAATAAACATTAGTACTTAAATTAAATTATAAATATGAATTTATGTCAAGTGTAAATTCTTGGAAATTTGTCTAAAGGTTAAAGCTTTCCTTAAAAACTATATACATCAAAGCATGAATAGTGAAATGTCATTAGTTATAATGTAAGAGGGTCATTATATTAAGCTAGTTGTAAAGTCTTTGCACTACACCATATAATTTTTATTTTTCAAAATAATGTCTTCGCACTAGGGGCCACCCCCTGCCAGCCCCTAGCTTCGCCCCTGACTTGAAGTCTCTTTTGTCACCATCACACAATGAGTACTGCATTGCTAGGTTTGGGTTGATATTATATTGCTATTAGGGATTGTTCGTCGTGGTTTGTTTAACATGTTGCCTTCTTCTTTTTTCTTTTTTAAATAAATTCTTTCTATAGTAATCGTCATATTTATATTGAATTCTTACCACGGTATTATTTTAGGTCTTATTAAGAGAATCTAACTTGCATGATACAAACAATAGTATTGGGTCTATGTATCTGAATTATTTGAATTGTGTGGGTGGTTATTGCAAGTTATTTTTAATAAGAAATGTGTTTCTTCAGTGAAAAATATATTTCCATTTTTCAGGTTGTAGGACACTTGATTTGTAGCTATTTGGCTTTGGTTGCAGGCTTGCAGTCATGTCCCATTCAGCTGAAGCAGACAAAGTTGAGAACCTTGAGTTTAAGTGGGGTAAAAAGACGTGTTGGTGGAAAAAAGAAAGACGTCCAGTTTTATGATTCTTTTACTTATGATGATGGTGTTGACTATATTCTTCATGACTGCGTATATATGTATAAGGAAGGTGAACCTAAGCCTTATATTGGTAAGCTGATAAAGATATGGGAGAATGGAGATAAGACAAAAAAAAAAGTAAAGGTTCAATGGTTCTTCCACCCTTCAGAGATTTTGAATTGGCTTCGAGGTGAAGAGGCACTTCTGAACGAAATTTTTTTGGCATCGGGTGAACGTGCTGGTGTGGCGAATGTTAATCCTTTGTAATTGAACTTTTGTAAATTGTTTTAGTATCGTATCTCTCTTATGCTCTTTGTCTTCTTTTTTAATTGTATTCTGCAGTTCATATTTTGTACATGGCTGGGTCCGACCAAATTGATGACTTCTAGTACTTTGGATTAGTATTTTTCTATTAGAATGTTATTTTTCATGTCATTTGGTCCCATTCGGCATTTATTTTTGGTATTATATGTGAGATCAAGATTTGGTATCTGGGTTGAACAATCTAATGTGCATGAAAATTCTAGTGTTGTTTTTTCTCTCTTTGGTTTACACAGTAATACCAGTCCTTTATTTTGGATTCTATTTTTGTACATGGTTGTTATAGACAATTGCTTTAGTTGTGAAGGAACAGACAGAAGTATGTGAAGAGTTAAATTAGGATCAGTTACTTATTATTAAATTAAATTTAAGTTTCAATGAGACTTCTTAGATTGCTGTTGAAATTTGACAGATCAATTGGGTCCAATTATGATTTATGAGTAGTTCAATCTGGAAGGTCTAGATGTTTTTGTTTGACACAAAAAGGTTTTCAGTGTCATGCTACAAACTGAAAGTCAGTGTTTGACTCCGAGTTTGTTTGTTGTTGTTTTATTTTATTTATTGCAAGGATATGTCTAAACAAGTATTCAATTCCTTTTATACAAAAGGCTGAATTTTGCTGTACTCAAAGGCACCTGAGGTATATTTTGCTTTAAAAAAAAAACCGAGCCTCATCTCTCTCGAAGTATAAGAGTGTTTTTTTTTTTTTTTTTTTTTTTTTTTTGGGTGAATAAAGAATAAGAGTTCTATTGCACTTGTCTCTCTCTCTTTTTTTTTTTGATCAACAAAATGAAACTTTATTGATGAAGAAAGCAATACAAG
The DNA here is from genome assembly GCA_036172215.1 of Camellia granthamiana. Lineage (NCBI taxonomy): Eukaryota > Viridiplantae > Streptophyta > Magnoliopsida > Ericales > Theaceae > Camellia > Camellia granthamiana. Next base: position 40,064,502 of record CM069913.1, read on the forward strand.
CAAAACTTACATCAACAAAGAGAGAAGTGCAAAAAGCATCAACGTTGACCTTAACAATCCCAACTAGGTTGTCACCGCAAATGATCGCAAATGAAGTACTATCATTTGCTAGCACTTAACCCAAGATTGGTGAGAAACCAATCAAGAGAAACCAAAAGACAGAGAAGAAAAACAAAAACAGAAGCAGAACAGCACAATCAGCAGCAGGCCACCCTTACAGACCAAGAGTGGTAGCACTTAAGACCATGGCTAGCACTTAATACCAATCTTACAGGCCAACCAGCAGCCTCATACAGAGAATTAATACCCTTAACATTTGACTTCACCCATAGGGCAATTCTTACTTTTAAAAGCTCCACCATCTCAAAATTAGCCCAAAGCAGCAGTCCCACAACACCAAAACATCATTCCAGCAATTGCCAAAAAACCAAGATGCAGCAGTAGACTTTTCACCAACTGCAGACCAGCACCAGGAGCAGCAGTAAAGACATCAACAGTAGCCCAAAAAAACCAGCAACACCCTTTACCAACTCCATCAACTCTGCAGCAGCCGCAAATTTGATTAGAACCATCATTCCAAAATTGCCACTAAGCAGCAGCCCCAAATTTGATTAGAACCATCAGACCAGCAGTATTTGAGCTCCCTTGTGTCACAATTTCTCCACACAGTAGCAGACCTGCTATAAAAACCAGCAGCAGAGATCAATTTGATAAAAACCAGCAGCCTGCATACTCAGACAGACAGCTGCAGAACTCCCAGCAGCCTACACAGACAGACAGCTACACACTTCCCCAGCAAACCACTGAAGGCTGATGATGTTGCACCTACTAACCCAGGCCCCTTCTAACCAAAACAGAAACCCCACAAAAACAGAACCAAAAACTGGCAGCCACTGCTGAGCATAGCAGACCAATGTAACAGTTCACTGCTGAGCAATCAGTCCACTAGGAACCACAGTTGCTCATAAGCTTCATACAGCAGCAGGCCACACAGAAACAGCAGCAGCATACAGAACAGATTAAAATGTTACTTTGACACTACAACAGCAGGCAACAGAACAGATTAACACTACAAGCTACTGCAGACCATCCTAGCACACCAACTCAGCCACAGCACACCCACTCAGCCTCTATTCCTGATGCAGAACTGCACTATTGCACTTGTCTCTTATGTACGAGATATGCTCGTTACTGGTGAAATATCTTGTTTTATGAAGTGATATTTGAGAACTACTTTTTTTTCCCCTAATTGTTATGGCTACGACTTATCACTTAAAATTATTCTTAACACAATGAGATGCTTTTGAAGTCCATCACATCAAAGATTATTATAATGAATAAATTCTACAATTTTCCTGTTCTTCCTAATCGTTGTGAAAATCCTTTGATATGAAGTTCTAAGTGGATGTGAGATTTTCACTGGGGGTGCAATTGGGCTGGTTTGTTGTGGTTTTCGCACACTAGAACTGAATCATCCTAAATGGTTCGTTGAGTTCTGAGAAGTGGGGGCTTGTTTTATAGGTAGCACAACAAGGGTTTCATTGTGATCCAGTTACCATCTTAGTGCATAAACCATTTGTACAACCAGTTTGAAGCCTGTGGCTAGAGGCTTTCTTCAGTCCAGGTTTGAGGATCTTATAGCAACTAATCCGCTAGGTGCAGCTTTCTGCTGGTGCTTTTTTTTTTTGTTTTGTTTTTTGTGTGTGTGTGTGCATGTATGTGGTCAGAAAAACTGTTTTTGAAACCAGCTTTTAGGTTTAAAATTGGCCAAAAGCCTCTTTTTTGGGCTCCTTTTACCCAGCCAAAAGCTTTTTAGGATTTTAGTTTCCAGCATTTAGAAGCTAGCCAATGATGGTTTATTGGATGCAAAATTGGAATTATCCTAAGAAGCACGGACACTTCTATATAGGAGGTGTGTCGTGTCGGACACAACACTCAGCGGACACTCTTTAAAAGCATGTCCGACACCTCTAGCGACACTTCTTGAACCATCTGAACAAGACCTATGTGAAGAAGCTCAATGTTTTGTATTCTTTGGAATGCAACTTATTCATTCTAAATTTGTTTTGAAACACTCAGATGAATACATCATGTGTATTTCTAAATTGTATATTTATTTTGCATTATTGAGACTGTAACTGTTATGTGGATGATATTTTGATGTTTAAGATATGGAATATATGACTTTTTAATTGTAATTAGTGTTATGTTTTTATTTTTATTTTTTTCAATTACCTTTGAATAAACTATTCATATATTTCAGGTATAATAAATTTATGAAAATATAAATTTTTAACATGTCCTGCATTTTTTTTTGGGAAATCTATGTGTCGGCGTATTAGTGTCATCCATGTCCGTGCTACTTAGGAATTATCAGTAGACATGCTTTTGTAAATATAGATTGGTAAAGTTCACATCTTATATGTATGGATGAGCCTAGTCGCCTATAGTTTGACAGTGTCCTTGCAAATGAAATACAGGAATTAATTATAAAATTATTTTGCATTGATATCGGTGCATGTCTGTATATTGATTGTGTAATGTACTTCTGGATGATTGCTCACGAGGCTCTACTTTGGTGGTAACTTTAGCAACTTTAGCTTATGAATTGTTACAATATGTTGAGTTCCTATTTTGGTGACTGGGACAAGTTTATTTTAAGTGAATTGACTATTCTGCTCACTGAGTTTCCATTTATTTAATCAGGAAGCAATTGCTGGAAATGCAATGTTGTCTGCATTTCAAAGGACAGCAGAAACCCGCGACCTTCTGAGCAAGAAATTCGAATGGCTGACTACATATTTTACCGTACTTTCGACGTTAGACACTGCACAATATCCGATAAGATGGACGATAAAGTTGGTGGGCTTGAAGGTTGTCTTTATATCCTGAATTCTTCTGTTATAGCTTGGTTTCTACATTCTCAATATGCCGTATCATTCTGCTAGTTTGAACTCTCACATGATTTTGGTTTCTGAATTTGTTACAGTTAAGTTTGTATTTAATAGTAAAGAGAGTGAAATGATCAGCGGTGCTCCTCTTGATTATGAAAAGAAAGAGGAAGCTGTAGCATGTAATCAAACACTCCAGCCTTCGGGGAAAAACCCTCCTGAAGAGTTCAAAACTCCAAAGATAGATGGACATTCAAATCATTTGGTGGCAAAAGGATGTGCAGATTTGAAAGATTCATCGGTTAAAAGAAAACCTGCTTCTTGGGCTGCAATGGATTCTGATGGCGTGCCTACAACCAGTGGTCAACAGGGAACTGTTTCAGGAGACAAAGCCACAAGGTATAGAATTATTTCTGATGAGGTTGTGATTAAAACGAGTATGGTTCCTGTCAGTCACATTGAAGTTCAAGATAAAATAAATTTTTCCAAAGATTTTGCCGCTTTGCAGAGCAGGCTGTCTAAGACCCGTTTGGTAAAACTTATTTGCAGCTTATTTAGTCTAAAATTTGAAATTTCATGCTTAAAACAGTTGTACTTTGAACTGTTAGGGTGTGTGGTAAAACTTTTCAGGTTTTCATCTTATTTACTTTTCAGCTCAAAAGGGCCAAAATAAACTAAAAAGCTCACTTCTTTAAAGCTGGGTTTAAGAAATCAATGGCTAATGGTTCTGTTAAACTATCTGATTACAGGAATATGAACAGCATTCAGAAATTGACAATTCATGAGAATGATGCGAAGGCCTTGGTAACAACTATTACTTCTCCTGAAGGGAAAGCAAAAACTGGACCTGGAAGTGGAAGTGGTTTTTTGGGTCCGGACAAGGGTATAAAATCTGTTAAAGATACTGGTGCTTTGGAAGATAGACCTTCTAAGAAAGCAGGGGTTGATAGTTCTATTAAATTAAGTGAGAACAAGAACAATAATGGTGTTCGGAAGGCGAGCATAAATTCTGATGGGAATAATGCAAAGGACTTGGCAGCAACTCTTCCTTCTGGAGGAAAAACAAAATCTAAAGTTGCTTCTCTTGGGTGGGACGAGGACCTTCAGCAGAAGACTGATGAGAAGATGACAAAACTTACAAAATCTAAAGTTTCTTCTTTTGGGCCTGACAAGGACCTTTGGCAGAAGACTGATGAGAAGATGGCGAAGCTTTCCAATGGCAAGCTGCGTAAGGTATCTGCTAGGGAGACTCCTGGTGACAGGAAAACTGAAGGTGAAGTCACCTGAAGACCTGGTGATGGAAGTTGTATTACAATTTTCTTTTGGAATATTTTGTAATATTTGATATCATAACATTGAATTAGATTAATGTAATCACTTATTGTTAAAATCTTATATCTTAGACAAACTACATTTCTGAGTGATGGGTTATCTTTTGCTCTTTTAGGTGAATTCTGTGACATCTAAGCAACTTTGAAAAAGTTAACTAAAAAGATTTGCGGAAAGGTGTCCAAATGCATTTCCTTTTCACACAGTAGAGTAGAAGACTCAAAAATCTACTCTTACTTATGTATTGGCTTTTATACCTTCAGTTACTGCTGGTTGTTTCCCCCCATATGCACCATATTAGGCACAAAAGAGTCATATTCCAAGCCTTGCTTGTTTCTTACAGTGTCATCTTTCGAAGTTTCAAGCAATTCTGCCACCAAGCTTGGAAATATGCATGCCCTGTAAACAAAGGAAAGTATGGTATATGGTACTAGGGTTCTTAGCATATACACTAAGTTGATGTAAAAAGTTGTCACGTCTGTTGGTTTTCCCAAGGACGAAGTGATCTAGAGAGGAGAAAAAATAAGGGAGCATGTTCGTAGATTTACTGACTGCTAACTTTTTGAAGGCAGTTAAATTATGTTGTGCAGGAATATTACTTGAAATAAACAACTTTGTATTTTAGTTCCATTGCATAATTACTAACTAATTGCATGAGCATAAAGCAAATAGAATTCTAAACAAATTCTAAATGTTAAAAAGGGACTTGTATTTTTTTTCAAAACATTGATGCCGATGGCTCTCGAAAGACTGCTGTGCACACTACATAAAAATTCTTATTATTTACATTGCAGATAACTCAATAGTGCTGGAGGATTTTAAATGAAGTGCCATCCATGCCCCCTGCTTAGAAAAAAGTGGTAGGCCGCCACCACAGGGCAATTTTGCAAAAAACTTTAGAAACACATTTTCCCTGCTGACAACCAAATGCATTTGTTAACTACATTAAGTTGCGTTTCACTTCACGGATTACACATTTCCCTGCTGGTTATCTGTTGCTTGGAAGGTTGCATGATATTTTGTAGTTTGTAAATCATTCCAGCAATGCTGGCAATTCAATTCAGCCAGTTTTGTATCTTCCCTACATCCTTGTGGTGTAGTAGGCAAACTTATGTTCATGATAAAAGTGATTCCACATGGAAGTGTGCTATATAGTTGCTTGCGTTGTTTTATTTATTTATTTGTTTTTCCTAGTGTTTTTGGCAAGTAGTTTCTTGCATTGGTATTGCAATAGTCTATTTGTTGAAATTATGTTTTGTTTCTTACATGTTTTCTTTTTAACATGATTGCAGGAGAGAAGCAAATGGTTTAGGGCACTTGTGAGTGGTCCTTACACCCTCATATCATATTTTTGTTTTATTATTTATGTATAATATTTGCTTATGAAATTTGATGTGTTTCAATTGTTATTATTATTTTCCTGTCCTACATTTTCTAGTAATTATGAATTTAGTCTCATTTAAAATTTTGACATTAGCTCTCCATTGTGCCATGAATATAGTCTGCTTTTCCAAGGTTGTTCAGTTTATCGGTAGAAAAGGATATCACTCTTAAAGTGGTGGTGGAGAGGTGGTCTGCCCAGACTGATAGGACTTTCAGGTTTCGAAGAGCCTTGTTAGGCTGGGAATCTGATGAGTTGATCAGGTTAGGTGATTTTTTGAATACTGCTGGGTCTGGTCTGTCGGATCGGGTTGATAGGCTCCAGTGGGTGGCAAGTTCATCTGGTCAGTTTAGTGTTTCCTCCCTTTATTCTTTGTTGGTGACCTCAGGTTCTTGTTTAGTCATTAAGATACTCTAGAATAATCTATCTCCTCCAAAGGCTCAGTTTCTTGGTTGGCTGGCATGGAAGGGGCAACTTAAGACTTCTTCTTTTCTGCAAAGAATTGGGGTGCTTGGTCCTGGTGCTTCTGTGTCGTGTAATTTTTTGCCAAATGGAGGATGAGGTAGTGTCTCATTTATTGTTATGGTGTCCTGTTGCTTGGAGAGTATGGTCTTGTGTGATGCATTGGTGAGGGTTGCTTTGGGTTATGCCTCGGAATGTGGAGGATCTTCTTGGTTGGTGGGGTGGGTTCAGGTGGGGTAAGTTCGCAAATTCGATTTGGCGGACTATTCCACTGGCTGTAATGTGGTCATTATGGAAACTTAGGAACGAGGTGGTGTTCAATGGTAAGCAAGTGCATCTGGAGGAAGTCTGTGATTTGATTAAGTTTAGAATTGCTGTTTGGGTAAAAGCTCATTTTTCAGGTTGTTACTACAATGTGCATGAAATTGTTAATAATATTTAGCAGATTAGATGTCAGCTTTAGCTTGTTAGGCTCTGTTAATTCCAGGTTGTGAATATCTTTTCTGGGGTTGTGCATGATTTTCTTGGTCTGTTGTGTGATGTTGATCTGTGCTGGTATTTGGGTGATGCTTATGGTTTGTGGATAAACTGTGTGGGCAGTAATTCTTCTCAGATTGATGTTATGTGTTGCTATTGGATGTATACTGATTTGGGTGTTGATTAGAAGATAAGGAATATTTACTCTGTGGTGGTGGTCGATGCTTTGGTCTGCGGGTGATCAATGCTACTGATATTTCTATGCTGATCATTTCATTTCAGTTTGGTCTGCGGGTGATCAATGCTGGTGGTTGATGCTTTACTCTGTGGTGGTGACCAATGCTGCTAATATTTCTATGCTGATCATTTCAGTTTGGCTGCTATCATTTTTTCTTTGTGGTGTCCTGTTTTTATTTTTTTGGAACTCCTTTGTGGTGTCCTGTTTGTTCTTCATGTTTGGTAGTTTGGGGGTTGGTTGGGTTGTTTTAGTTTTGGGTAGCTCTCCCTGGGTGTTGTTGATTATGGGTGTTCGTGGTTGGTTTCTCACCAACTTTTGATGGTGTACTTGCATATGATTGAACGATCTTATTGGTGCTAACCTAGTTGGGATTGATTTGGTTCGCTATGATACTTTTTGCACTCATATTTCTTTTTTCTTATATTGTTTTACTAATTTTCTTTTCATCAATATAGTTAATTTTCTTTGCTGATCAAAAAAAAAAAAAAAAAAAAAAAAATTGTGCCATGAATATACATTCTCTATCTTCTCTTTGGCTTCTCCCCAATTTTACAAAAAAAATCTGACCGAATAGTCCATGTAAGGATGGCTCACTTCTTTCCTAACCATAATAATTGTTCATAACCTCTAAGATTGTAGACCTATCTAGAAGCTTTCCATTATTTTTATTTCTAGGCTTTTTTTTTTTTTTTTTGGTTGTTTATCAAAATTTTTTTGTTAGCTCCAGCATCTACAGCAAAATTTCTCTACTTACGCTAACTTGTAGGAATTAAAGTCGATTAATTCCATTGTTAGTTTATTTTATATTGTGAGCATGTGGTTGTGATTTTTTACCATTTTGTTGTTTTTTTAAGTCAGTGTAGTGTTGGAAGCACCAGATAATGTGTACATATTATTCTGTGATAATGCTGACATATACTGCAATCTGTCCCTCTCCTTCTTTATATCAAAGATAAAATTGATAATAGTATCTTTTTTCTTTGGGAAATTGCTAAATTTTCAGCCATTCCCTTTGTCCAGGGCTTCTCTTAACCAAAACCTCTCACAATCTAACCACCCAACCAACTGGGATCTTCTAATTTGATTTCCAGCAAATAAAACAGAACTCAATTCAATCGATTTTGCAAAACTCATGTAAAACAAATATACATATATATACAAACATGGGAACTTCTTATTTTGAGTAGTAAAATAAAGCTGTTTTGAGTAGTAAAATTTTATCGACTCTCTGATGTGTTCAATATTTATGCACCCCTAAGTTTACAAGACAAGCAATGTTATTAGACATGGGAGCTCCGTGAACATAAGTACTAGACAACGAAAATCTAGCTAGTATACCCACCCAAAAGGAAAAAAGGACTGTAACTAGAATTATTACAACCATACAATTTGCAGAGATCTTGAATAAAGCAAATCACTTCATGAAACTCAATTTAACCACATTTAAGTAACAATCAAGTTGTTCATTATATGGAATAATGTTCATGTTCAAACCTATCTGGCACCAAGCGAAGAGGGAATAAGGGACTTGAAAGGAAAGAAAACAGTAGCAGCAGTAGCAGGAAAAAAAAAAGCACTAGTTAGGGGTGAACAGCGGATATTCCGATCTGCCTAAATCGACCGAACCGAACTGATCCGCCGCATTTTAAACGGATGCGTGATGACGAGCGGATGGTTGCGGATTAATTTTTTTCAATCGGCCTAGTTTTGGACGATGGTGTATTTGAGGTTTTTTTGGCCGCAACCGATCTTCAAACCGCGAACATCCCTAGTAATTTGTAAAATTTTGTGTTTTCAATTTATTTAGATATTCTGTTTGTATGTTCAATTGAAAAAGAGTTTACATATTCTGCTGTATTTTCAATTTGTTTTTAATTTGAAAATCCTTTTGTCAAATGGCAAGTGTTGATATTTGGTATTTTTATATGGAAAATATAAGGCTTAATTTTGTCATTTAAAAAAAAATCAAATTAAATAGTTTTTTAATATAAAAAAAGTAATGAAATAGTTTTAATAATATATGGTTTTTTTATACGTCTTTATTATTGGTATTTGACAATTTACTTGATAATCTTTTGGTTATGTTGAGTTGGATTGTTATCAAAAACAAATGTTGACAAGTTACTGTATTATGTTCAAAATTTGTAAAGTTTAAACCATATTCGCATCTATTCGCCAATCCGCTCAATCCGTATTAGAATCAGTAAAGAACAAAGAAGTGAGGATGGAGCAGGGAGGGAAGGTGCAGCTATAGCAGCAGCGGCAGAGGAAAGGGCAACCTGCCAAGGAGAAAAAGACGCAAAAAAGAAGACAAGAAAGGGAGGGGCAAAAAAGAAGACAGGAAAGGAAGGGGGGGGGGGGGGGAAGAGAAACTAGCTACCTGGGGTGTGTGTTTTGCAAATCAACCTCTCACTCCAAAAAACATGTTAAGTTAGTGTTTTATAACGAAAGCTTAATTCCTTTGCTTAGATGTCACAATCCTAGTTGATCATGTGTTTGGTCACTTTAGTGGTCACATGACTAGCACGTGGGACACTTGCAAAATATATAATTTTTATATATTTATTGTACGTCATATATAAGGATAAATAATTAACACTAAAGGGTTGGCCTAGTGACAAGGTCTTGGGGGTGCGCTCCCTCCAAAGTTCAAGGATTAAAATCTCTTAGGTGCTAACAATTCTTTGGGGCCATCGAGCTAAGAGAAAACTCTTAAATTAACCGTGATACAGTTGTGGAAAACTTCTTGCCGAGCGCCTGTGCACCCTTGGAGATTAGTCAGACTTTGATCTGAACGCCCCGGTGTCAATAATATATATATATATAAGGATAGATAATTATTATATATCATATATATGAAATATTTAAGTCAAAGGTATAATTTTGAAGTCTAAAGGAGGAGAATAGATTCACATTGTTTTTGTTTTATTATTGAATTCCAAGTTATTTTATTTAAACTTGTAATGTGGTTCATGTGTGTTGAAGTGTTGAGAAGTTTCCAGTGAGTGTGGTATCAGTGTTGAACTCAACACGTTACCTTCTTAGAAGTGTATGTGCTTCTTAGAGGGCTTTGTTGCATTTTAGTCACCAGTCTTTTAATTTGGATGCTTTTTTTTTTGTAAAATACTCCTTGTTTCGTTATTGATTTTGAACAACATTGACATTAGGGACTAAAGTGGAGCAAGATTGTATACTTTGAGGACCAAAATGAAAAATTAAAAGATGGAGGTTTCTGGCATCAACGCCATTCAAAATCATTAGCAAGAGGGTATTTTTGGAATTTTACATGAAGCCTCAACAGAATCAAAAGGGCCAAATACTCTTGTAGTCCCCAAAGTATGTATTTTGTTTTATTTTGGCCTCAAAGTATGTGCTTTGTTGCATTTTGGTCCCTAATCTATTAACTTGGTTGTATTTTTGTGCAAAATTTTGAAAAATACCCTTTGTTTTGTAATTGATTTTGAATGGCACTGACATATTTTAGGCACCAAAGTGGAAAAATTAACAGATTAAGGAATATAGTGTCACGGGTAGCATACTTCGAGGACCATTAGTGTAACTAGCCTCTGAAAAGTATGTAATGAATTTATTTTATGTTGATACTACTATTGAATTTTAAAATTTAAGATTTTTGGATAAATATTGTTAAAATTCAACATTTAATACCTGTATTCTTCTAAAGCCACGTTTGTTTCTCAAGATAAGACAAGGGGTATAAATAATACCATGGTCCTCATATTTTTTTATATAAAAAAAACAAAGATTATTGAGATTATAGTACCAAAGTTTTAAAAGCCTTTATTAAGGCTTGCCTTAAGCCAAGGCTAAGGCACAACATATCAAAACTTTGATTTTTAGGTGATACTCCCAAAAGAATTGCACATTACAGTCTGAGGCATGTGCTTTAGCCATGCCTTGTATGTCTTTTGCACATAAGCATTTGAGAAATATGTGTATGGGGAGCTTGTCTTGGGCTATTGCTAAACATAGTCTAATACATGGTTTAATTAGAAAAATCAAGTCAATGACCAACAATAAAAATCGTTAAAGTTAGGGATCGTGCGAGAAGCTCAATAACTTGAGCCAACAATGTTGTTTTCACTTTTGATGACGATGAGGGCAAGCTTGTCTGTAATAGTTTTTTTGATTTCCTTAGTAAAGTATTTATGCATTTATATTTAAATTTTACATTTTTTTTACTATTTTAAAATATTTTCTTTATTTTATTAAACATAAAACTTTATAGTTTAAAATTCTTACGTTTCAATGCTTCGAGGCTTACGCCTTGCCTCATTAGGGATAAAAATGCCTTGTGTCACACATTATCCTTTAAAAACTTTGAGAAACACCATGAGATTATTGCATTGTTGCACGAAACAGGAGTGGGAGCGTGGGAGCGTGGCCACTTAGAAGAGTCATAGGTTGGGAGCGCTTATGTATTATTTTTACTGATAATAATTTTAATCTATCTATATAAATTATTTTTTATTTTTTAATTGATATATATATATATATAAAGTATAGCAAATAAGAAATAGCAGATTTTGGTAAGAAAACATAAAAAAGGAAATAACAAATAAAATTTTTAAAAATTATTTTAGGCATAACATAAATTATATTATATATGATAGATTACCGATTATTAAAAAATAAAAAATAAATTATATTACATATGATAAATGATAAATGTAGAGGAAAATATAAGTGTTATAAAATAAAATTATTTGTTAAAATACCTCATTTCCCTAATTTATTTTCTCTTACCTAAAACCCTAGCCTCCCTTCTCTCTCAGAGAGAGAAGAAGAAGACAAAAACAGAGAACTAAGAGAAAGAAAAAGAAGACACACAGAGAGAGAGAGAGAGAGAGAGAGAGAGAGAGAGAGAGATCGAAAGAGAGAAGAAGACAAAGAGATCAAGAGTGAGAATGAGAGATTGTGATTGAGATCGCTTCCTTCTTGGACAGATTCGCATTTCTCACACATTAGAACTGCGATTCTTCCTCAGAATCACGATTCTTCCTCAAGTTCGTCTTCATCTTCCATGATTCCTGTTACTAAGGATTATTGTACTATGTTTGGTCAAAGGGGTATAAAGAATGAGAAGATAATCTAGAGGAAGGTTTCAGGTATATCAATGGGGTGTCATTTAAGTTATCTGATATTGCCATGATTAATAATCCTATGTTTGTGGCATTAGTCCTGTCTAGCCAAACAAACTTGGAATTGGTAATCTGAAAGAGACTAAACCAAACATGGTGGGCCTCGTGTATTTTTGTTCAATTCCCCTCCCTTATCCCGCGAAACATATGCACCATTATTGTTACTTAAAATTATGATCATTTTCTTGCATTTTAAGCTTTGAATTGTAGCTTACTTGCAAATTTGAGTACTATTGGGGTTATATAACAACACCTAAGACAATTGGTAAGGTACTTGCTTAAAGGTGGAGATTCTAGCCCTCTTGAAAGGGTCTCAATGAAGCTTAAGCTATAATCTATATTGAATATTTGATTGAGGAACATCACACGATTTTGGTTAGATAGGTGAAAGGGTGGTTCATGATCCTATAGCTTTATATGCATCTAGTGGAATGAATCCCTTTGTTAATTTGGATATGGGATGATGGATCCTTAAGTTTACTAAATTGCATTAGTTAAGTTGGACAAGTCAAGGTGGAGTAAATTGAAGGCACATCTACCCTCTTGAAGTGTTCTTCAAAGATTATGCAGGGTGGGAGGGTTCTACCTTCTTGGATGATGTTATTTGTATATTTGCCTTTTCATTTGCAAAACCTTTTGCTTAGTTTGTTTGTACCTTCTTTGATAAAGGATTTCTACTCATTGCCATTTGACACATTATAATTTGTTTCTTAGCAAAACAAGGAGAAAATTTCTTGATTTATTTTTGTAGACGAAGTTCCAAACTTTCGTAATTCCTTGAATATATGGTATATCTTTGATCACAACAATTTAGCGTGTTATCTTTCAGGCTATTACTTGGCGTGCTTTTAAGGAATATTGCATAGCTAAAATGGTACAACACACTGCAATTTCTAGTCCGGCACTCTGGTATGGAATAAATTGAAGATCTTGTTCGTTACTAATTTTATAAGTTGTTAGGGTCTATTTTGTAATGTTTATGTTTACAGCTTTCTGTTTATATTTATAAAAAAAAAATTAAACTATAAATAAAAACTCTTTTGATGTCTATTTTCATTTCTAAAAACTTGTGTAGTTTACAAAATTTACTAAATTTTTGTAATCACAAAAAAGTTGGATTCAGTTGCTTAGGAAAAAAAAAAGTTTTCATTCCTTCCTCAATCTCCCATCCCTTTGGCCACCATCCATTGCTCATCACCACCACTAACCACCACATTCGGCCCCTGCCCTACAGCCATCGTCACCTAAGGCTTCCTTCGACTACCACCTTTGGCTACCTCCAACCACCTTCGGCCACCAACTCTTGCTAGAATCCAACTTCGGTCACCATCTTCAGTCATCACGTCTAGAAGCCGGCCACCATCGCTAACATTGCAAACCACCTTGGGCTAACAACTCTTGCAATTCGCAACTACATCTGATCACCGCCAACCACTGATGACAACAACCTTTGGAGAACGGAACCCACCTCTAATGGCCGACAACCATTTTTGGCCACCATATCCATTTGTCAACAACCTCCTTTAGCCACCACCTCTTGTCGATCATTGCATTCACTTGTTTTTTAAACACCATTATTGCAAACATATATTTTTGTTTTATTTTTTACCAAAAACAAACAAACGTATTTAATGTTTTTCGTAAACAAATAAGCAAATTGTAAATGTTACCAAATGGCACCTAGGCATATTTATATTCTTTTGCAAACTTAGTTTTCTAATACAATAGAATCCTGAGTCTTGAATGGTTAGATTATGCATTTGTTCATAAAAAGAAAAAATAGAGTTTATGTTTATATTGTCATGTTTGGTTTGTGAATCCAAACCACAGTTAAATGATTATCTTTTTCATGTTTGGTGACTATGACCTAGTCCATTTGTGTGTCCTAGGTCAAGCTTTTGTTATTTTAAAAACAAAGGGAGCGGCAGAAAGGATTATTAAGGAATTGGGTGATGGATGCTTAATGCTATCAAATGGGAGGTATGCACGTAAGACCATCTCTAAAGAGTGCCTTGTATTAGTGTAATTTCTTTTTGGCAAGTGAAGAAAAGTTCATGAAGAAGTACATGGAATAGCATCCCATAATTATTCAACTTACTTGGAAATTACGAGTGTAGTAAACTCTTCCTAATTGTCTATATAAAACACTCCAAATCTTTTATCCTATAAATTTTGCAGATTCTCTTACCTCTGCTAACCCTTCTGTTCAAACACCTTAGCTTTGATATTTTTTCCCTCTATTCCTCGTACACCGAAACAAACTTCACTGGAACTGACTGTCAGTTCTCTTCCTAAAGTCCTATTTGCCACGTCAAAAAACAATCTATACACATTAGAGTGAACTTCCCGTAATTGTCGAGATACTCTTCTAAGGAGTACAACATTGTATACCAATACAATCAACAAAAAAGAAAGACAGAAAATGAGAGACAAAACAATGTACCAGAAAACAACTTCACCACAATAGCTATCCCACTGCAAAAGCATATTCCTCTCTGCCATCAAATGTTTTCTTTGTACCAAATAAATAGCCAAAGTGGCCCGCATGTAAGGATGAAGATGCCCCATTCAAATTAATTCGAAAGCATAATCATTTTCCTGCCTTTGCTTTATGTCTATCATTCTGCAAGAATATTTACTTTACAACCACGCAAACGACCAGAAAAGCGATACGTGTATCGCACCATACGGCAAAGGAATCAAAGTACTCACACCACTCACATCTGGGCCCGAGTGTGACTTCCTTTTAACCCCATCCATACATGTGTCCACAAATACAACAATGGACAGCCTAGATCAGCGCCGAGGGGGGAGGGGGGGCGCTGGTAATATTAATACAGCGCCCCCTAGTCACACCACTCACACCATTCACACTGGGTTTTTTAACTAATAGGGAGGCCTTGTATGGCTGGTGTGAGTTAATTGTTTACTACTACAAAATGCCTCGCCAAACCTCTTTCCGTTTCTATGCCAAGAATGTTTTCCTCACCTACCCACAATGCCCTTGTCCAAAAGAGCAACTCTTGGAACTCCTTCAATCCCTTTTCCAAGTAGCATGTCAGCCATATTACATACTTGTCGTAAGGGAGCTCAATGAAAATGGAAACCCTCATCTTCTTGCCATGGTTTAATGCACGAAGAAGATCCAAACCTCCAACCCGAGATTTTTCGATCTCACGGGAACCAACGAGAGGATCTATCATCCAAATATAGAAAAACTCCATTCTCCAACAGCAAGTCGACAGTATATACAGAAAGGGGGCGACTTCGTAGAATGGGGAGAATTTTCATCGAAGTGGAAAAGTCCTTCAAAGAATAGAGACGAACTTTGGCAGGGAATACTTGTAGAAGCAAAAATGGAGGAATAATTCTTTGCACTCTGCAAAGAGAGATGTCCCACTAATTACGTCACAAAATACCCCCAATTAAAAACATTTTCGAGGGATCATTACAAACGAGAGAGGCCCCCCATATACTAGTCCCTTTAATTCATTTCCTTTTCTAAATGAAGAAGTAAAAAAAATGGACAGAAAATAATATTTTGTTTGTAAATCGAAATTTTGTACAATACGAGTTATGTCAAAATTGTTATCTCTCCATTTGGAGGGAAGACGACTGGATTAGATTAGGGATACACAAAAATAATATCAACAATTTATATACTGATGAAGAACTCTCCTCCTCTGATAACAGGATCCAGAACAGTAGCCCATCCACCCAATCTCCCTCTACCTCAAAGGACCCTTAAGAACAGGAAAAACCACTTGTGCCAGGAGTCTCGGACGATACAATTACTTCTCTGGCAGAATAAGCTTCAAGGACGCAGATTAAGACGCCGTCTACAACGTCATAGACGACATCAAATACTTGACAGTCCCTACCGAATTAATGAAGAATTTAGTAGGTTGTCAAAGAGACTTCCATGTATTTGTTAAATTCCAACCAGATCTCACTATTTAGAGGAGGAATTCCTTGTATTATATTAACTAATGAAGACAGTAGTTGGTTAGATGCAATGTCTCCAAAAATGAGAGAATGGTTTAATGTAAATGTAACTACTTTCATGATTAATGAAAAAATTTATTAATTTTATTTATGAAACCACTCAAACTTTTATTTACTTACTACATTTCCCTTATCATCAACTATTACATCTTGAGTCACATTACTATTTTTTACAACTGATTATTACATTTTGTAAAACATTAAAAAATTCTGCGGGGTCCATAACAACTAATCATCTCCGATCAACTTCTTCTTTTCTAACACCCATCTCTGAAATCGACAAACTAGGATCAACATCACTAGCACCATCACCACCTCTGCATACATCAATCTCAGACAAACTCAGACAACCTCTGCGTTCATGAACAACTGAACAACTTTCCCCAAACCTCCTAACAACAAATCTCTTTGCCTCTTAGGTAAACCCACAGACATAGTCCGTGTCAGAATCGGAATAGCCTTGGTTGAAGCACAGTGCCAAACATCAATATTATCATTAGTATATTTTTTAGATAACACAACAATAGATGGGGGCCCTCATCTGCGAATCTTCTGGCATGTCACTCGTAGAATACTTCAAATACCCCTTCATTTTACAATACGTAATCCCCCTTTTAATATTCAAATTTTCAAGTTGATACTTCACCATCCATGGCACCTGTTTGTCGTTAATTGAACAATAACCATTCACGTAATACACTAACTCGCATTGACAATCCACAGGGAAAATAAAGTACGCTTGCAGACTGTCATTACCATCTAACCTCTAATCATACACATTTACTTTGACCAACCCACTGGCATTGGGTGCGCAAAGAGGGAAATATTTTATCAATATTTTATCAACCTTAATACTATTTTATTTGTATCTCAACCTCAACTGAGAAAATAAATTAGGCAAAGCAAGTTCAATACAACTGAAATCACTTGCTAAAACACCTTCAACAACACCAGTTCTTATATCGTGCACCTCCATTCACTTGAACATTACATATAAAAATACATAAATTACAATTCTAAACAATTTTAAAGCACATTTGACTCATTAACGTAATTTTGCATTCTTCTCCACTAACAATAACATCCATTAAATATATAGCACCCTTCTAAATACTTTCTACATTTCCCAATAACGTATCTTTGTAGTCCGTCCAAACATCAATTGGAAAGAACCGGTCCACAACTTCTATCCCATGACGTACTCTTTGTCCTTGCCACCAGCGAGCTTGAATCTCATTTTCTTTAGCATTCAAAACCTGTCGGACTAGTCAGGATCAACAATCCAAGTCTCAAGATTACCCTCGCCAACTCTAATAAATATCTTGTCAGGTGTGGGGACGGAATCTGCCGGACTATTATCACTTATGACGAAAAACAATATGTGGTGGACCACAGCTTCGTCTTTAGCATGCTGTCCCAATTGAACATTCCCAATTAATTTTATACCCTTAACCACGATCTTGTCTGATTGACAGTCACATCTCTTATTACCCAATTCAATACCATTAAGCAATCTCGCCACACCTTCATTATCAAATTTAACATCCCTTAATTATTCATCGTACAGTTGTAACTTCCTTACTCCCCTCTTCTTAATAAATTGGGGAATATTCTGAACGTACCGTCTGCGTACATACGCCACCTTAAAAGGTGCACGACCACGGTAACTACGCTTATATCCACTGGCTACCGATGTCCTTGACCTCCGGTACGCAAGGGGAGTCCGATACTGGCTGCTCATTACTCCTTCCATTTTTGATAAAACACTCCAAATCTTTTATCCTACAAATTCTGCAGATTCTCTTACCTCTGCTAACCCTTATGTTCAGACACCTTAGGTTTGATATTTTTTCCCTCTGCTCCTCGTACATTGGAACAAACTACGCTGGAGCTGACCGCTGACTTTGTTCCCAAAGTCCTATTTGCCACGTCAAAAAATGATTTACACACATTTGAGTGAACTGCCCGTAATTCTCGGGTTACTCTTCTAAGAAGTACAACACTGTATACCAATACAATCAACAAAAAGGAAAGACAAAAAAAGAGGGACGAAACAATATACCAGAAAATAACTTCACCACAATAGCTATCCCACTACAAAAGCATATTCCTCTCTGCTATCAAACGTTTTCTAGTACCAAATAAATAGCAAAAGTGGCCCGCGTATAAGGACAAAGATTCCCCATTCAAAATAATTCAAAATGTCACACCCCAAATCCAGGTATGACCGGCCGTAGCCTACAAGGCCTTAGCCCAAGGCACACGTAAGCCTAAATATGAACCATAATCACATTGAACAACTATACAAACGTCCAGTAATAAATAACCAAACTCAATCCAATGACATACCACAAGTATAAATGGTAAACCAACTGTAATCAATACCATCCAAACTTATGGGATACAAACAACCCACATATCAAAATAATTCTAAATGAACCTCAATAAAAATAAAAATAAAAATAAATATGCACAAACTTGACATAACAATCTAAAACAAAATAAATGAATGTCCTAGAGGTCCATGCAATCGAGTCCCCGCTATGCCATGAGTCCACTCTAAGTCCTTCTAACACCTGGTAATGGTAAACAACTAAGTCAGCTGATAGCTCAGTGAGTAGCAACATGGATAGTAAATACAATTTTGAAAACAAGGTTCAATTCCAAAATAAGATATATATCACAGAAACTAGATTGGCATACAATTTGGTAAAGACAATTTGTTTCAAAAAGAAGGTTCCACAGTTCAACAGTAAAAATACTCATGTCTCTCAAGAACATGATAAATGACATTTTCCACTTAAAACAGATTACAACATGAACACCAATAATTTTCTGGGTACTAAGAAGTAACAAGTAACATGCCACACAATTCTCAAGGCTATAAGCCCCGTTGGATCCAATATCAAACTAAGAGTCATCCTCAGGATGGCAACCCAGGCCTTTTCTCTAAGACGATCCGATTGAAGGTCACCTACCTTAACCTAGGTTTTTTCCTTACAATCGTTGAGCACTAGAGTCATCACGGCTCAACCCGGATCTGTTCCCTAGTGGCCAGAGTCACCACACACAGTGGAATAATTTCCCTAGACTAAAATATACAGATGATCCCAATAATCAATACACATCAGTTTCGCAAAACATGGTAGTTCACCATTATAAACATGAGACCAAAACAAATAGTTTACAGTATGCCAAGTTCACACATGTTTCAAAAATAATTTGATTCCATTGATAATATAATAATTTATCAAAACAATTTAGTCCTGAAACAACAATTAAATTTCCAACAATTCAGGGTAAGGGAACATTTATAAAAAAATATGTAGCATGAAACTACTCACCTAGAAACGGAATAATGTAATCCTCGAATAGAGTATAAAAGTCCAACTAGTGCCCTGAACCTACACGTCACTACTAATTTAAAAATACTAAAGAATAGGAACTAAGTAACCTCAAACTAAAGCGCACTAACACGGCTCAACCCAACTCACCGTTACTCTTAAATATTACCTAAGTTCATGTTCTTCAAGGTCTAAAATCACCCAAGACATAGGTTCCAATCGAAACTTAACTAAAAGTGACTTTAAGATAAAACAGAGTTTTAAACAAGCTTTCCCAATCTATTTGCTAACTTTGAAAATTAAAAACCCACTCCATGCTGTTTGAAAAATTCCAAAACCCTCCAGATATCAAATAATATATCATAAGTTTTAAACCCAATTGGTTTTACTTGATTTGCTTGTCAAAATAATTATCTACAATTAATTATACCTAAACATTGTTTTCTGCAGCACTTTAAAGAAAGTAATGGTTCTCTTAGTATACATGAGCAATCAACGCAAGGCCAAAAATGTACGAAACTAGACTCGTAACCGGTTCTAATGACACTAATTTGATAATTTTTTGATCTATACCCAAAGAGAACGATGCTTTTGAACTTACTGTTTAAATCAGTTTTCTGGAAAGATTTGAACGCATCAGTTTATATGGATTTTGACTCCCAAAAATTATGAGAAAATTCAGATATGAAATTCAATATGTAATTAATCTACTGTAAAAATTTTAGTTCAAAATTCATTCGTTTGATGTGGTTCCTTGATTTTTAAAGTTTGTGATTATGTGCAGAATTCTAAAGATATCCACTCACCATTTAAGCACAAGTTCTGCTCCTTAATTTGCTTTCAGATTTCTTTAAAACAAAATATATACACAGAGATTGTTATAGTACAAAAGGTAAGCCAAGACTAAACTATTATTATGGTCACTCATGCACTAATATTTGCAGCCCCAAATAATATGGCCAGCACCATAGTTACATCCACAATATCCACTTCTTGCTTTCAAAAGAAATCAACTACACCCAAAACCTCCCATCACCAACCATTAATTTTTCTCACCACCATCCTTCATCCTCACAGGACAATGATCTCAGCAATTAAATGACTACACCATAGCCTTACCTAAAAGAAACAATAGCATACGTGAATATATATAAAATACTTACTTGGTCCTTCCTTCAATCTCCTTGGCAAGCAACCCTTCTCTCTCTCTCTCTCTCTCTCTCTCTCTCTCTCACGGCGGCTGTGAAGAATAAATAAGAAGGTAGGGTTTTGTATATATTTTATTTAATACTAGTGGTTGGATACGCCTAAAGCATGTGTAGGTCAAATATATAAATAATATACAAAATGCATATATAAGTTATATGCAACTCAAATGGTAAGAGCCTTGTTTATTAATTTTGTGGTCTAAAGTTCAAGTCACACCCTTTCTCTTTTTTTTTTTTAATAATAAATCTTACCTCTAAATTAAAGACTTTCACCATAAATTTATTTTAGGTTTAAAATTAATTAAAAGATCCTCCAATAATATTTAATTTGCACTTTAGGATTCACCACCAAAATATTTGAGATTGTAATATTATTATTATTTAATTATTTACTTAATTTTTATATTTGGGTTCTCACACAAAAGCATAATCATTTTCCCGCCTTTGTTTTATGTCTATCATTCTGCAAGATTCTTTACTTTACAACCACACAAACCACCAGAAACGCGACACGTGTATCGCACTATCCGGCAAAGGAATCAAAAATACTCACACCACTAAGACCTGGGCCCGGATGTGACTTCCTTTTAACCCTATCCATACACGTGTCCAAAAGTACAACAATGGACAGCCCAGATCGGTGCCCTGGGGGAGGGGCGCTGGTAATATTAATACAGCGCCCCCCTAGTCACACAGCTCACACCATTCACACAGGGTTGTTTTAACTAATAGGGAGGCCTTGTACGGCTGGTGTGAGTTCACTGTTTACCTTTCCAAAATACCTCGCCAAGCCTCTTTCCGTTTCCATGCCAAAAATGTTTTCCTCGCATACCCACAATGCCCATGCCCAAAAGAATCCCTCGATGAACAGAGACGAACTCTAGTGGGGAATACTTGCAGAAGCAGAAACAGAGGAACAATTCTTTGCACTCTACAAAGAGACATATCCTACCGATTACGTCACAAAATACCCCCAATTAAAAAGATTTTCGATCATTACAAACGAGAGAGGCCCCCATATTTGCTCTAGACACTCACTCCCAACATGGATAAATTTCAAAGAACATCAAAAGGTTCTCTCTCATAAAATTACTATACAAAGTATGTGTTAGTATTTAAATACGTATCACTAGTCTTATGATCACTAAGAAGTGGACCTCATAACCTTAAGGCATAAGGCAGGCTTATCTTGATGGTAGTCAACCAAGTACTTCACATTGGCTCATTAAATTTCCCTTGCCTAAGTCATGGATTACCGTCACACCACCACGCAAATAGATACTCTACTCTGCAAACATTACTTGCTTTGGCAAGAACATTCCTCACTCTATGAAGAAACGCTCTCTCAAGACCAAATTCTCCACTCTACAAGCACATCCCTCACTTTGCAACCATTACCACCATGTTCACTTAGCCTTGTGAAGGCTCCAACTTCGAAATAGCACCTTGATGTTAGATAGCCTACCTAAGTTAAGAGCTGGGCCTAGGGACCCCCTCAAGGTCGGTGCCTAGTGTGGGGTGAGAGGTGTGGTTAGAGATAGTCTAGGAAGATGGTGGGCACTTCGATGGACTTGAGATCACCGGAGGTGGAGAGGAGGAGGTCAAGGCAAGCTTGGAAAGGGAGAGGTTGGCAGTGATGAACCTTGAACACTAATGTAGAATGTGAGAGGGAATGTTTAAGTGTGAGACTTAGTGAGTTAGAATTATTTGTGTTATGGTGTAGTGTCTTGATGCATATACGATACGTTATATAGGCCACAAGAGTATTGGAGCCCAAGCAAAATGTTGAACAAGTGGCTCGTTCTCCTCAACTCTACCAGAAGTGATATAAGCCCTTCTGTTGTCTGTGGCTTGATGACAGGCGGATAGTAACATTTCATGGCAAGCGCAAAGTAATGTTTCGTATATGCATCGGATGACATGAATGTAAGGGTTGTTGTTACCTCTTCTCAAGCCTGGTTGAGATGGAGTTGTCATAGCAAGAAGACAACCATCTCAACGATCCCATGACCTCAGCTACCAGTCCAATATCCTCTGATGATCCTGAGCAATAGTGCCTGGATCCTGCTCCCAACCCAAGCAACCAAGTAAGTGAATGGGCCAGGGCCCACCTTAGTGTTTAGGAGAGCCAGGTGCTTGCTAGCGGGTTATCTCAATGTTTAGGAGAGCCAAGGGCTCACTTCCAAGCGACCAAGTAGGGAGAATGGGCCCGCGGGCCTATAGGAGAGCCAGTGTTTATCAGTCCAAGTGAACCGAGGGCTGATTATATTGTTGTTTGGTCTTGAAGCGATGTATGAAGGACCATGGGCCTATGAGGCCATGGTGCTGCCTGTTGTAGGGCTCTTCATATTTAGATATATTTGGGCTTATATGTATGCTCCCGCTTAGGCTAAGCATATAGTCTTGGTTTTGTGTGGCTCACCATGTATCAAAACATATGACATGTGCACGTGGTGCCTTATTGGTCTGCCACATGGGGTGGGGTTTTGGTGATGTGGCACCCGTGAGGCTTACCGTGTATTAGGCTTGATACAAGTACCCACAATAATGCCCCCTATACAGATGCTCTTATAGCTAATGAGAGTATTTGTACATGACTGTGTTAAAAAGTTTGAAAATATTGGCTCATGTGGATAAGTATTCAGATAGAGTTATCTAAAATTAGGCTTTTGATACAATGAGGGGATTTGGATTACTCATAGAGAGTTACATTTTAAGTTTCATCCGGTGTGAGCCGACCAAATGAAGATGTGGGTTTGTTGGGGCGATGGCTCGATTCCACAGAATCTCCACCACTTCACAGGAGATTTCAGCTTCGTTCCATAGGCACCAAATTCCGCTCATCACCCTTTCCATACCACTAGGAGGGGGGCCCATGGCCTTGCTGTTAGGATAGCCCATGATTTGACTCATGAATTGGGCATTGCTTCTCCTTTTTTTTCGTGTTTGTGATGATGACGAGGTGGAAGCGTCCGCTAGAATGTAGGTGCATGTAGTGTTGGAGGAAATTAGGACGAACAGCACCCTCAGTGTTGAAAAAAGAGGGATGTTAAGCGGGGTGTTGCGATAAGTGCTCGGTAGGGGTACTACTGGGTGCATTTTCTTCTCCCAAGTTGAGGCTTGAAAAGTCTTTTATGTCCCATCCAAGTCTCAAATCTTCATTTAGGTTTTCCGACGGGGCTAACATGATGGAAATGTAGTGGTCCAAATCCATTTCTCTCGGTCTTTGCGAGAGGATGTTGATTCGGATTCTCTCGAAAAATGGAATCAGCACCTGCCTTGCTTGACAAGTGGATCCCTAGAGACTAAAGTTGCATTCTTGGTTTGGCATTAACGAAGTGGAAAATGACGGTATCGTGTGGCGATTAGGTAGTGTTAACTGTTTGTACCATCTCCTCATTTTGCTCTAAAGTTTCTCTGGTACCCTCCAGGACGGATGTTGGGTGTTGAACCCAGGGGGATTCGAATAAACTCTCTTGGAATAGCCATGAAGGCATGGCAAGCATTCTTAGAAAGAACTCGCACACTGGATGATGACGAGTGGGATTGGAGCTCGAAGCTCCAGAGTGAGAGTTGGAAATTCTGTAATTTTAAACCTCTGCAGTTTGGAGCCTCGTTGTTCACTGGCTGCCAAACGTTATTATCTCCGTGCTTTTGTCTTCTGGAAGCCATCTTTTAAGTGAATGATCTATTGAAGCTGAGAATAAAGTGTTAGCAATTGAGTATGAATTTGCTCTCTATTTTTTTTTTATTTTTATTTTTTTGTGTTGTGTTTGCTCTCTTATAAAGGGATTGCATCGAAAAAGAGGGGGTGAATTTACTAACTTTTGCAACTTTATGAGGATGTTGGGAATGAGCGATTCATGGAGAGGACAACTCACCAATTGAAGTTATAGTTGTTGGTTTAGAGCAGACCATTAATAACTACTGATTTGGAGCTACTTAGGTAGCTTGTGATAGCTTTGTAGCTGTTAGCAAATGTTTTCAATGTTTCTAACAAGCAAAGAGAGTTTTTGATTGGTTTAAGGATTTTTCCTTGGGAAGGTACAACCTCATTATGCGTGTATATATACCTTCTTTTTTCTTTTCTTTTTTTGAGCTCCTTGTTTAGCTTGAAGGATTTTTCCTTGGGAAGGTTTTTTTGCCGCAAAGATATGAATTCATAAAGTATATGCATATTCTGGGTGTAGTTTAGACCTGTTCATCTGTTCGAATAGTGAGCTCGCCTTTTTTGCAGAAATATGGATTCTATATATTTTGAATTTGACCGGAGCTTTGTGTATTCCCGTTACTTCTTGCATCTTCTCCTTTTACCCATTGTACAGAAGGGTGTTTTATTAACCTGGTTACCCGTAGCTGGGTTTCTTAGATTAGTGTACCATTGAGGAAGCTACTCATATCTTCTTCTTTTGAGTTTGGGTCTAAGCTTTTCATAGGCTCTTAATCCAAGTTGAGTTATGGGTTTCTTCTCACTCCAAGTTTTTCTGGTTTGCTTCATTCTCTCCAAGTTGGGTTCGGGGTTTGTGGAGAGAGGAGGGAAATGAGAAGGGTGCTGACAGCCGCGAATGAGGGGAGAAAGGTTGCCGCCGTCAAGCTACGAAGCGAGATCCGATAACACAAGAGGTGTTATATGGCGCAAAGGAGTCGCGGCTTCTCTCATACTGGTGGTGCGGAATCGATCTGTGAGGGGCTAGATTTTTGTATTATTGGCTTCAAGGTCTTGAATCAAACTCCAAAGTCGCGAAGGAGAAGAGATGCGAGCTGTCAGAGAGAGAAAGAAGGAAAGAAGGGTGCCAGCGAGTCACAGAGGTCGCTTTCAGTGAGCCGCAAGGGTGTTGCGAAACAGTCGCGTGTGCTTTTAGTTGTGGAGTTTGTATTCTGGGTTTACTGCTGGGGTTGGCTTATTGCCGATCGCTAGTGGGTTTGGGTCTTGATTGAAGAATCTGTGCATGAGCCGTCATCAGAGAAGGGCTGGGGTTTCGATCTTTTTGATTCAGTGAAGTTGGGTTTCTAAGGGTTATTGCCATGGGTGAAGCTTGATAGGGAGAAGTGAGCCAGGAAGTTGAAGAGAGAGAGAAGCCGAACTTGGGACTTGCGTAAACTCTTGGAGCTCTCTCGATTGGGATTTTGCGTAACTAGAGGTGAATTCATAGGTAAGTTTTCAATTTCAGTTTATTTGATTTTTTTTTTTTTTTTTTGAGAGGGGTCGGAGAGCTTTAAAGTTAATAATACATGTTGGAGAGCTGTAAGGTTAGAGAATAATAATAAGCTATTAGAATAAAATGTTAGAGAGCTATGAATTTGGAGATCTATACTTGGCAAAGTTTGTGGGGGAATTGAGAGCTATGAGAGGAGAGTTATAAAATGGAGAGATTTGAGAATATTAATAAAGTAAAAGAGAGCTATGAAAAATGGAGAATTCCAAGAATAATAAAATATTAGAGCGCCAAGGAATTGAAGATCGATACTTAGAACATTTTGAGAGAGTTGAGAGCTAACTCGAAAAGGAGATAAAAATTGGATGCGTTGAAGCGAGGGAAACCCCAAAAATTTCGAAGCAAGGGGGACCAACAAAAAAAATTTCGTGAATTATATATCCAAAAAATTGAGGCAAGGGAGGCTCAAAAAAATTTGTAGGTTATATAACAAAAAGTTGACGCGAGGGAAACCCCAAAAAAAGAATTTCGTGAGTTATGGAATTGAAGTGAGGGAAGCCCAAAAAAGAATTACGTGAGGTATGTAAAAATTGAAGCGAGGGAGAACCCCAAAAAAATTCATGAGTTATATAAGGCTCAAAAAAAATTCGTGGGTTAAAAAATTGAAGCGAGGGAAACCCCAAAAAAGAATTTCATGAGTTATGGAATTGAGGCGAGGGAAGCCCAAAAATGAATTTCGTGAGGTATGTAACAAAAAAAATTGAAGCGAGGGGAACCCAAAAAAAAAAATTGTGAATTATATCACCAAAAAAATTGAGGCAATGGAGGCTCAAAAAATTTTGTGGGTTATATAACAAAAAGTTGAAGCGAGGGAAACCCCAAAAAAAGAATTTCGTGAGTTATGGAATTGAAACGGGGGAAGCCCAAAAAAGAATTATGTGAGGTATGTAAAAATTAAAGCGAGGAAGACCCCAAAAAAAAATTTCGTGAGTTATATAAGGCTCAAAAAAATTTCGTGGGTTAAAATATTGAAGCGAGGGAAACCCCAAAAAAGAATTTCGTGAGTTATGTAACAAAAAAAAATTAAAGCGAAGGAGACCCAAAAAAAAAAAATTCATGAAGACCTCTGTGGTGTTTGGGTCGAGTCACTATTGGTTACTAGGTTGAAATGATTTGGGTGTCAATCAAAGTGATTTGTTAATCTAGAACCTTTTTTTTTTTTTTTTACTTTGGTGAAAAAGGTTAAAAGAGAAGAAGAGCAATAGTGAAGGAGAAGGGCAGAAAGAAAGGCAGCAGTGAGGGAGAAAGGTTAGAAAATTAGCGAGGGA
The DNA here is from genome assembly GCA_036172215.1 of Camellia granthamiana. Taxonomy (NCBI): domain Eukaryota; kingdom Viridiplantae; phylum Streptophyta; class Magnoliopsida; order Ericales; family Theaceae; genus Camellia; species Camellia granthamiana. Next base: position 40,091,480 of record CM069913.1, read on the forward strand.
AAGAAACGTACCTGTACGAAGGTGAGGGAGAGGGGGATCAAACGCGAGAGACCCAAACAGTGTTAGGAGTTGAGCGAGGAACAAAGAGGTATTGCGAGGTGCATCGCCGCGAGGAGGGAGATCAAATGTGCAAGGAGAAAACTGCGAGGGAAGCTGGGATTGGTGCGAGGGGTGAAGGGAAGTTGCAAGGGAAGGGCTGCTTCAAAGTAGTGCCTTAGCGAGGGGAAGAGGGCTGCTTTGAGCAGGTATCAAGTTTTTTTTTTTTCTTGTAGAGTTGATTCCTTCTTGCTTGATTTTTGTAGAGTTGATTCCTTGTTACTCAACGTGCCTTTTTCACTAATTGTGAACTAATTGAAAGTTTTTGGGCCGGATTTGCATATCGGGCAGGTACTATGGGTTGTTTTTGTTTTGTTTTGAATTGTACCTCAATGGTGAATGCAATTCCTTTTTTGGTGTTTTGATTTGTAATTCTTGTGTTGATACAAGCGGGGCGACGTTCTGTGATATTGCTAAAGTGAAAGGGGAAAGCATCGTTTCCTGCCGTGGCACGCAACAATCGCTAGTGAGTTCTTCTGGCATTTGCAAGTTGAAAGTGGGTAAATCCAAGAAAAGTCGTTTTTAAGGCCAAGAAGGACACGGATCCCCCTAGCGTCCCTCCAGCAAATTATTGGTGTAGGGTGCCTTTTTTTGGTGCAATGGATTTATTTTGGGCGAGGGTGGACTTATTTGATGACAATGGCTGGGGCCCAACTAATTTTCTTCTTGGTGGGGCTGAACCAGAGAAAGGGGTTGAGGCTTTTGTTCCTCTAGAGTCTATTGTGCGTTTTCATGTAGAAAAAGGCACTTATCTTTATTATTTTCCTGCTTTTGAGGATTATACAGGGCCCAAAGATGACTTTGATGTCTAGAGTGCAGCTATCTTTCGTCATCCCTCATATTGTGAGGTGCTTGCTGGAGCTAAAATTGCTATTGTTATTTCTCAGTGTATACGGATTAGACGGGAGCCATCTTGGCTGGAGTTCGCACTTTCACGTTAGAGTTCGAGCTCTCACACTTTTATTGCACAGTGGGGCGAGACAACCCCTAATCTGGAGAATGTAGCTATTTTGACGAGGTTAGAGCACCTTGGATCAGTGAATCCTAAGTAGGAAGTTTGTCCCTTAGCTAGATGGCTATTGTTGCGAGGTTGGAGGAGGCCGTGGCACCGGTAGGGAAGTTATTGAGTCGTTATTAGAATAAAGTGTTGGTTATGCCTTGATCATGAAAACGACCGAAAAACACTTTTGGGGGATGGCTTCATTACTGGTATAAAGATCTTAGCCATCAGGTCCAAAGAAGCATGGAGGATGGATTTATAGGTCCAGGAATGGAAGGGGACAAGTGGGGGAGTGTTGAACATTTAGCTGCTTTCATTACCTATTGGTTTTCGTAGTACATCTTGATGGGTATGCCTCAAGACGATATTTGTCATGAGCTCTTTCCTCTTGCTGCGATTCTGGCCTCCGGCCGTTCGATTCCATTGGCTCCTTTAGTTCTGGGAGGGCTATATAAAGATGTTGGATATGTATCAGGAGGGTGTTGATCGTTCTAAAGGTCGGTACGATGTTACTAGCTTTTTTCCTACTACCTTTCTGCAATTATTTTTGTATGAGAGATTTCCTAGCTTGGCCCCTACGCCAAAGATATTTTCCATTGAAGTAAGTGAGTTGCGTTCTACTAGATGGGCTGAGGGATGTGTACAGGGGAGTTTGGCCAACATCTTTGATTATGAGGACAGGTTTGTTGCTCGTCCTTATGTCATGCCAGTTTGTGGAGTATCTTCTATCATTGCCTATCGCCCAGATGATTACGAGCTTGTTTTAGAACAAGGTGTGTCTTATTTGGTGGATGCAGAGTCAGTGATGGTTCTTAGTACCATTTCTAGGTATTTACCTTATTTTGTGAATGGTATATATGGTGTGACAGCTTATAATCCTTTGAGGGTTACTCGACAGCTTGGTTTGGACCAAGGGGTCCCTTAGCATCTTCCTTCCCCTGTGCCTTCTGCAGCCGATTGTATGCAATTGTATGTGTACTCTTTTCTTTTAAAAGAATTACAGCGTCGGGGTCAAGTTGTGCTAGCGAGTAAGGATAGAATTTGGGGAACTATCCCTAGTTGGAAAAAGTATTCGAGATGCAATTTTACATCATTTCGGGATTTCTTGAGTAGCGATCTTGCGCCCGTGCATATAGAGCTCATCCTATTTGACGAGGCCAAGTTGTGTATGGCTTGCGGAGAACGAGGCTCACAAAGAGCAGAGCTCGTTAGCTACAGATATGGGGGAGCTTAGTCCACTAGCTTACCTTTCTGAGGTGGCTATTGCTTTGGAGCAAGCCCAGATAGTTTCTCCTAATCGTCCCTCTTGTGCCAAGCGTAAAAGCCACCCCTTGCTTCTGTTCTCATTCGAGTGCTTGGGAGAGTACCTTCGAAGGCTAGAGGTATAGATCCGCCTACTAATACCAGGGTTGCCCGCCAAGCGAGGGGTCGCTTGAGTGATGTCATTGATTCATCTCAAGTAAACTCACATTTTGTATTTTAAAATTATTTGCGTGTTTGTGGCGTCTCTAACATCTTTGTATTAAAATACTTATATTATTTGCAAGGGTCGGCTGGCGTGCGTCGGATAAAATTGGTGTAGCGTAAGGCCTTGCACACTGATGGAGGCGGGTCTCATGATGGTGGCCTCCCAATCCCTTCAAATCCCCTTGAAGGGATTGATGTTCTTGGTGACACCGTTATGGATTTGACAACGGAGTGCCATCTGGAAATTAGTGTTTTTCCTTCAACAGTTCCTACTACTGAGATGGGTAAAAGCAAGGCAAAACTTTATGCTTATAGACTGTCGAGGAGTACTAAAGATGATGCAAAAAATTTGGAGGATGATGAAGAGGGTTCAGACCAAAGTCTTGAAATTATGGAGGAAAGGAATGATGTTGAAGACGATGTTAGATGTGACGTAATTAGTGTCAGGCCTTCTTTGTTGGATGCATCGAATTCTAGGGATGCATTGGTTCCTTTGCAGGCCAAGATTGGAGGTGGTGTCCCTGTTGCTCACTTGTTTGAAGGTGGTTGTAGTTTTTCACATAGCGATGTGCCTAGCTCGCGAGTTGGGAGTGTGAGTACACCCGTGAGCTTGTCATGTAGCGTTGGCTCTTCTGCACTAATTTCTTTACATGCTTCTGCAACCTCTACGAGGTTAGAGAGTAACGTGCCCACCATTCCTGCGAGCTCTGAAGTTGGAATCAATTCATCTATTGTTTCAACAGGTTCAGACTTGGGTGGTGTGTTCGTACGTGAACTGTTTGGCTTTATTCAGAATGGTGCCAATGAATTTGGGGGTAGCCTTCAAAAGCCATCACTGCCAGCTATTGATGGAGATTTTACCTTTATTTATGCTACTGATGGAGACTTTTCCCCTATTCATCTTCCCCAGGGTAGTGTGATTCTTAAAGGGATTGATGGGAAGAAAAAGTTACTAGATCTAGCTGTGTTGTTTGCCGGGGTGAAAAGAGAGTTAATTCCTCAACTACTCTTTGTTCTTCATTATAAACCCACCACTTTCATGCACTTGAGTAGTTCCTATCTCTAGACTTATTTTTTGAACGGTTTTTACAAGTTATCACTGGAGAAAACTTCTCTTGATGACGTGTTGGCTCAACGTAATGTTTTGGGCGAATTTCGAGATGGCCGGATTAACAGATTGGAGGTGGGTTGGCTGGAAGATTGGTTATCTCTTCTTAGGAGGAGGATGACTAAAGTTGAGCTAGGCGAGGTATATAAGGCTTTGGTTGCTGCCATGCAAGTGGAGGAGGAACGTAAGCTATCTTTTGAGCGAGCATAGAAAGCCTCAAATGAAGTAGAGTTAGCGACTTCCAGCTTGCGAAAAAAGAAAACGATTCTTAAAGTAAGACTAGTGGGTGAAGAAGAAGGCCAGGGGGGAGAAGATCAAGCTTCCAGAGTCTTGATTTGATTTAGTTGGATCATAGCTTCATAGCATATGATAGACTAAAACTTATATGATAGTCTAAAACTTTTTGTATGTTGGAGATTTTGGCCTTTCTTTCTTTTTTGTAATTGAAAATCTTGAACTACTTAATGGAGCAACTTTATATTTAGCTAACTCCTATTTGCTTTTATTATTTGTGATTATAGTTAGAATAAGTGTGGAAAACGACGATATTTATTGACGAAGAAGCCCAAATGGGCACTATACAACTTAGTGTAGTACATCATACAACAGTGAGTAATTTCTAAGGATGGTAAGCCTTTAACCATCTCACATTGATAGGGCTTAGGAGGGTTTGAGAGTCAGGCTCAGAAATTCTGTAATAGCCATTTTCATTGACTTCCCTTACTACGTAAGGACCCTAGCACTTGGGTGTGAACTTGTGGATTGATATTCCCCTCATAACGTGAGGTATAGCGCGTAATACTAAATCACCTTCTTGGAACTATCTCGGGCGTACCAGAGTATTACAAGCTCTAGCTATACGGCTCTAGTAAATTTTAAGATTAGCTTGGGCTTTGTTCCTTCTTTCATCAAGGACTTCCAGCTCTGACGGTTTGGAGTTCGGGGTAGTTCCACTTCGGAGGGCCATGTGAGCTGAGGGTATGGCAATTTCCACCGGGAGGACTACTTCTGTGCCATATACCAATGAAAAGGGGGTCATCTGAGTTGGCCTTCATTTGGATGTTCTGTATACCCAGAGCACCATTGGGAGCACATGCGCCCAATCCCTTCGATAATCCTTGAGAGTCCTTGACAGGATTCTAAGGAGTGTTTTGTTCGTTGCTTCAGCTTATCCATTTCCCTGGGGATAGTAAGGCATTGATTTATGGTGTGTGATGTTGTAGGAGACCAAGAGTTGTCCGACTTAGCGGTTGACAAAAAGGGTCCCATTATCTGACAGGATTACTTTGGGTATACCAAAATGACATATAATGAATTCTCGAATGAAATTGGAGACAGCGGCTCCTGTTGCCTTTTTTAGGAGGATGGCTTCTACCCACTTAGTGTAAGTCTCTGTGGCTGCCACAATCCATACGTGTCCCTTTGATGGTGGAGAGATGGGGCCAATAAGATCCATAGCCCACGTATGGAAAGGCCAAGGTGAACTTGAACTATGTAGATTGGTGGCTGGTGCGTGAATGAGGTTTCCATGGAGTTGGCAAGGTTTGCCACGTTTGGCATACATTTTGGCATCTGCCTCCATAGTAGGCCAATAATAACCTATATGCAAAAGATGTTGGAATAGTTTGGCTCCACCTTGGTGCTCTGACCCGTGAGCAAGTTCTAAAACTTTATAGATTTCTACTCCTGATAAGCAACGTAATGGCTTCCCATCAAAGCCGTGCTTAAAAAGTTGCCCTTCTTGTAAAAAGAATTTCGGAGCTCATTTCTTGATTATTGCAACTGCGGAGCAGTCTGGCGACAATGAATTTTCTTTAAGGTAATCTATATATACCTATCATAAGTCAAAGGTGATTTCTGTGAAATTGCATTCAGCTTTTGGAGGGAATTCCTGGCATTTGGTGCACTTTCCTTGAAGGTCATTTGCTTCCTTGGCCATGGTAGGCCAATAGTATCCTTGTCATTGTAGCCTCTTGTAGAGGCTCACGTCTCCTATCCCGCAAGAACGATTATGAACCCCTTTTAGCTTAGACTTGGCTTCAGTAAGGTTGATGCATCGTGCTAACAAACCACCAGGCCCTCTGTAGTAGAGGACTCCTTGGTAAATCGTGAAGTGTTTGATTTCACTCAAAGGTAGTTTTCCTGAGGGAGCACGGAGCTCATCAATGATTGGGGCTCTCCAGTCAGCGAGTTCTTTTTTGGGAAAGATAGTTGTTACCGAGCACGGCATGGAGCACTTCAGAACCTCTATCTTGGTTGATTCTTTCGTGGCTTCTACCTTAGAAGCCAAGGTAGCGAGGGCGTCTGGGTGTTGATTGTTAGAGCGAGGAGCATGTTCTATCCTTACTGTGTCAAATTTATCTGTCAATCTTTGGACGATGGTTCTGTATGAAGCCAAAAGGGGCTCTTTGATAGCATAGTCTCCATTGGTTTGCTTAACCACCAGATTAAAGTCGCATTTGATATATAGGAGACTTACTCCTAGATGGAATGCGTCCATAAGCCCTGGTATCTGGGCTTTGTACTCTGCCTCGTTATTAGAGCATTTGAAATCTAGTTTATACGACAAATTGACTTTAGTTTGATTTGGGGAAGTAAGGACTATTCCAGCTCCTCCCACTTTAGAGGTGGATGATCCAGCTAAGCTCAAACTCGATTCTCCTTCAGTGTTTACTTCAGCGGCTTGGAACTCATCTCCTGGTAGTTCATCTGAGGGCAGCTTATGTTCTCAGCTAGGGAAGTGAGCCAACAGGTCAACTAGCACTTGACTCTTGACGGCCTTAGGAGCTTTGGAAGTGATGTCATATTCTGCTAATGAGAAGAGCCAGCAAGCCGGCCTGTGGAAGAGTGCTAGCCTAGTGAGGAGGAATCAGATAGGATCACTCCTAGTCATGAGATGGATGGGGTAAAAAAGGAGGTAATAATGGAGCTTTTTGGCGGAGAAGACTAGGGCGAGGCAGTGCCGCTCAATGGAGGAATATCATATCTCAGCCCCTTGGATGACTTTGCTTATGTAGTACAGGGGTCGTTCGAGTCTGTCAATTTCTTGGGCGAGCAAAGCTCTGACTGATTTCGGCGTGGAAGTGATGTAGAGGAGTAAGGGCCTCGCCGGATGAGGAGGAGTCATGGAAAGAGGGGAGGTTAAAGACGACTTCATCCCTTTGAACACTTGTTGGTGTTACTCATTCCAAATGAACCTGACATATTCTTCAGTAATGAATTGAAGGGTTGTGTAATCTCAGCCATAGCTGGGATAAACCGTCTTAAGTAAGATGCCTGACCAAGGAAGGTTCTCAACTTGTCTAGATTTGTTAGTCGTGGCATATTTTTTATGGCGGCGACCTTTGCTGTGTCAAGGTCTATCCCATGGCGATGAATGATGCAGCCAAGGAACTTGCCGGCAATGACTCCGAATGCGCATTGAAACGGGTTCATTCAGAGTCTATATTTCTTACAGTCAAAGACTCTTTGGAGGTCTTTAAGGTGACTACTCTCTTCTTTGGATTTTACTACCAAATCATCAATGTAACACTCTAAGGTTTTGTGCAACATATCGTGAAAGATGGCTGTCATAGCTCTCTGGTATGTTGCTCCCGCGTTTTTTAATCCAAAGGGCATTACAATATAGAAAAAGTTACCTATGGGAGTGTGAAATGCCATCTTGGGAGCATCCTCTGGAGCCATCTTGATCTGGTTGTAGCCGCTAAAGCCATCCATGAACAAGAACATATGGTGCCCCGTCGCTGAATCAATCAAGGTGTCTATGTTTGGGAGTAGGAACTCGTCTTTGGGACAAGATTTATTTAGGTCTTTGAAGTCGACGCTGTAGACACCCCATTTTTGACCGTCCTCAAGACTTGGGCATCACCGCTCGAACACCCGGTGATTATCCATGTTTGTGTTCGTTTTGAGTTCCCGGAGGTCCTGACTGCGCGCCGTGCCTCAGGATCTCTTAACCGGTTTGTTCTGCGCTTGGTTTTCCACCAAGGCTTGTGTGTGTTTGCATTTGAGGGTAGGGGAAGGCTTGTTAGCCATCCCTAGAACCCACCGGCTGCCTCACACCTCCACCGGCTCTCCCTAGTAGCCATCGGCACTCTTTTGTCCAAATCTTTGGCCGATCGGCACTGTATGATGCCGGCCGGCACATTTTTGTGCCGGTGATTGTTTTTACCGGCCGGTGACCCTTCTGAGCCCCTCTGAGGATGGTGCATGCCAGCTGTGCCAGCTGGATTACACCATCACTCCTCCCCGTGCATAACATTGCACCCTTTGCACCCTTTGAACCCCTTTAGCTTCTAGAAGGGTGACCCCTTTTGGCCAAGCTTCTTGGAGAAGCTTGGCCAGCTGTATTGGCTTCCCTTAGAAGCCAAGACCCTCCTTGCCCCTTTGAACCTTTTAGTCTTGCTTAGCCATTAAGTCTTGGCTTGTATTTTGTCTATATAAGCACCACCCATCTCCTTTGTTTAGGGTTAGCAACTTTAGGTCAAAAACCAGAGCTTAGGCATATATTCTCTGATATACATCCATATATATCTATATCTCCCTTCTCCCTCCTTGTGTGTGTGTGTTTTGGGACCAAATAGTGTGATTTACCTTACTTTTGCACTAAAACACACACCTTTACACCTTAGCTCGAGATTAGGAGGCTTGGAAGGTTGTTTGTTGAAGTTTTGGGCTGGTTTTGATCACTAGAGGGTGGCTGGAACCTTTCTTCTTCAAGTGTTCTTCAAGGGTAAGCTTGTTGCTTTAGATTCCCCATTCTTGCAACCTATTTCTACCCTCTTTACTTTGTGTTTTTGAGTTTGTGTTTAAGATAAAAAAAAGTCTTGTTTTTGCTTGTTCTTGAACCTTCATTAAGGTCATTTTATGGTTTGAGTTAAGCCTCATCACTTTAAGCCTTGTTTGGCCATCTTTGGTGCCTTTTTCTTAGGCCTTCTTGTTTTGGTGTTCTTTGATCTTCTCACCACTGAAAATCAGTGGATTTTCAGTGGTGAGGATGATATTTTCGAGCAGGGACACCCCTCTCCCCTTGGTCCTTTGTTTGCCTTTGTTTTGGGCTCATAGCATAGCATGTGTGCATGTTTGCATTTGGCTTCATTTCAGGACTTTTTGAGCTGTTTTAGGTCATGTTTGATCTCTGTTTTTGGTTGGAATTATAGCCTCTAACATGCTTCTCATACTTCCTTTGAAATGCTCTTTTTATGCCTAAAAGCATGCCATATGTCTAAGCCATATTTCTCACATGTTTTAGCTTGATTTTGTGAAAATATGAGTATCATCTTGTCATGCATAAGGGCTGTGAGCCACTGTTTTGGCCATGTTTGGCATGCTTAGCATGGTTGCCTTGTTTGTTGGCTTGTAGGCCTTGCTTGTATGGAGTTATAGCATGCTTAACTTGTCTTTATCCCATGATTTGGCATCATGTTAGACCCTATTTCAGTCCATCAGTCATGTTTGTATGTTGGCATATGTGGCTTAGTTCATGCTTTAAGAGTGTGCTCTTGTATGCTTTAAAGTAGGCCTTTGCATGCTTACATGTTTAGTGCATTTTCGGGGGTGCCATGAAGGGAGTTTGGGTGCTATTTTGTGTGCTAAAAAACCTGTTTTGGTTGCTTCACATGTGCCATGTTTGGCCTTGTTAAGTGGTGGTTCAATGTCTCATTTTGTGCCTTAACCTTGAGCCTTATGGCTTGCATGATTGTGTAGCATTTTGTTCATGTTTTGAGGCATGTTTTGCCACTGATTTAGGGAGTTTTGAGGGCTGCCTCATTGAGCTTAGTCCACCTTTGCATGCTCATATCATGGTTGTTGCATGTTTGATTGATGAAACCTAGTATACATGCTAGTTCCATGCTTAATTGGTCCATGTTGCATGACATTTGTACCTTGCATATTTTAACTCTTTGCATGCCTAACATGATAGGTTGCATTGCATTTGAGCCATGTTGCATGAGTTGCATTCCATAGTTTGGTTTGGGGTTGTCAAACCAAGCATTGAAGATTGAGAGGAGTTCACACTTGAGTGGTGAAACTTGTCTCCATCCTCAAGTCCCTAAGGCCCTTGATCTCCATATGATAGGGACTTAGTCTTCATTTGTTTGTGTTGCATGCATTTTCATATCAAAAGAGCAATCTTGATTCTTTGGGCTATCATGCATCAAAATGCACTATTGGTGGCCCAAGAACCAAGAGTCTTACCTCCTTGAGTCCCCAAGCATGATAGGAGGCAATGACCATGCTCACATGTCCCCTAAAATCCATGCCATGCATTGCTGTCTTGCTGCTGCTATCAATCTGTCTGCTGCAGGAACTCTCTGCCGGCCGGCAGTTTAATGTGCCGATCGGCACTTTATTTGTGCCGATAATCACCACAAGCAGCCGATGGTCAATAAGAGCAGCCGATGATCTATTCTCCCAGCCGGTGGGGCATTTCAAACCATTTGGAAGGTGTTCCAGAACTTTGGGAATTTTTGGAGAGGCAGGACAGTAAAAACAGAAGCAGCAATGCCATGACACGGGTTTTCCGGGCAAGTCGCGACGAGCATACATCATTCGTGCATTCCGAGGCAGGGCTGAGGCTCCATTTATTTTATTTATTTAATTTAATTTTAGTAAGTAGAATTTGTAATATTTATTCATTTATTCTTTCGGATTGTATTATTCTTTTGGTCCCTCCGAGTGAGGGCATAATTGTAATAAGTGTGGGTGAGTGGGTGTATGTCTTCCAATCCCCATTTCTTTCTATCCCTTTTATTTACCTGCTTATGTTGGTGGATTAGGGCATCTCTAAATTAGCATACTGTAGACACCCCATTTTTGACCGACCTTAAGACTCAGACGTCACCGGTTGAGCGCTCGGTGATGTTGCATACTGTGCTCGTTCCGAAGTCTCAGAGTCGCGGCCGCGCGCCCTGCCTCCAGACTTCCGAACCCTCTTCTCTACCTTGTCTCGGTTTGCGAACCGGGCTCGGTTTTCTCTGTTTTCTTTCCTGAGGGAAGGGAGTGGTCCCGTAGATTATCTCCCGGTGGCCGTGAGCTACTTTTTGTGGCCGTAGGCCATTTTGCCCGTTTCGGAGCCGTCAGGCCGTGCGCCTCGGCTCGGGACCACCCAACCATCTCCGAGTTCTCCGGTTTTTGGCATGCGCCTTTGTTTTAATATTCCGAGGAATACTGGGGTCTCAGAAACCCACTTCGCAGCCGAACACCACTTCCGGTGCCCGGCAACCCATTTTCGGGACCCCAAACTGCGCGGTTTTGGTCCCGAGCATTCATTTCGCATCCGCTTTCTCCGGTTTTTGGCAGGTACCTCTGTTTTATCATTCCGAGGGACACTGGGGTCGCAGATACCCACTTCGCTGCTGAACACCACTTCCGGCATCAGATGCTCATTTTCGGGATCCCGAATTGCTCGGTTTTGGCTCCGAGTGTTCATTTCTCATTAGTTTTTGTTCAAACTTGGCAGGTACCTCTGTTTCAACATCAGGAAGATCACTGGGGGGTGAGAAGCCAGCAATTATCCCAGATAACCAGTTTCGCTCCTCCGGAGCCCGTTTTTCTCACTTCCGGGCCAATGTTGAACACCCTGGGGGTATTTTCTTCCAACCAAAGCTACATATCTGTGATCAGGGGACATGGGAGGACCCTAAAAGCTACTGGTCGGCCAGAAATTCAAAGTTTCATTTTTGAGCCTCTCCTTCAAGCTCTATGTTGTGGCTCCTGCTTCAGTGTTGCCAATTTCCGACCTTGGAACCTTGTTGCACACATATGGGAGGACACAAAAAGTATATGGTCGGCCAGAAATTGTGCAGTTCATTTTTGAGCCTCTTCTTCAAGCTCTATGTTGTGACTCCTGCTTCAGAGTTGCCAGATTTCAACCATGGGGCCTTGTTCTACACACATTGGAGGACACCTTTGCATGGTGGTCGGCCAGAAAATCTTCTCTTCATTTTTTGGTGGTGGCCGGCCGGCCATGGTGAGTGACTGGCCGACCAGGTGGGGTGGCCGGCCGGCCACCTTGCAGAAAACCACCTGGCCGGCCTGCTTCCCCCTTTCCAGCTCAGTACAGCTGTCTGGATATTTTTGCCAAAATATCACCCCATCCGGGGGATATTTTGGGAGGGAAAGCTTGGGTGCTTTTCCCTCCCCTTTTACACCCCATTTTGCCTATTTAAAGGGACCAATAGCTCCTTTGCCTAGGTTACAAAATTTGACCTCAAGAGCTCCTCTTCCAATTCTTCCATTTCCATAGCCAAAATTCCAAGAAAAACTTCAAGTCTTTGAGCCATTCCTTCATCAACCCTAAGCACCACCATTGCCAACTCCATTCCAGCAGCAAGGAGGTGTTCTTCAGTGGTCAAAAAGCAACAAATCAAAGCCAAGAAGCAAAGAAAGTTAGGTCTTCAAGGGTAAGTCTCAAAATCCATTTTTATACCATTTTCTTGGATCAAATTTCTACCCTATTTCCTTTTGTTTTTTGGGATTTCACTCATACTGCTTTTATGCTTATTTTGAGCCCCTCTACAACTTTTTAGAAGGGCTCAACCTCATTTGGCATTTCTATCATATACTTGTTTCAATATCACTTTTTATGCCATTATCTTGCATGCTAGTTTTGGCCCATTTGCATTTGTTTTTGGGGCTCCGACCCCTACTGGTTTTGTGCTTATTTTGAGCCCCTCTACAACATTGTAGAAGGGCTCAACCTCATTTGGCCATTCTATACACCACCTCTCTTTGAAATCCATTTTAGGCCCTAAATCTTGCATATTTTGTAGCCTTTTGTGCTTGTGGTTTTGGCTCTTGGTCAGAGCTAAGAGGGGTCTTATTTTGACCCCCTTTACATGTTTCATGAAGAAAGTTTTGTCATTTGGTGTGTGCTTTGCATGTCTCTTGTTATAACCTCTTTTGAGCTCCATTTTGCATGGAATTGTTAGCATGATTTTATTCTGATTTTGGGGTTTCCATAAACTGAATATATGCTTATTTTTGGGCCCTCTTAAGTGTTGTAGAAGAAAGTTTTTCCATTTGAATTTTCTATATACTACTTGCTTTGTAAATCCTCTCTTTTACCGTATTCTTGCGAGCTATTGTTGCCATGTCTATGCTTACATTTTGGCCATGTTTATTACTGAAAAAATGCCATATTTGGGACTGCCTTGCTACTGTTCTTGCTGCCATGATCATATTTTGCATGAATAGCATGGTTATAGGCCATTTCGGGGCTTAATTTCACATTTTCGGGATGATTGCATGCTTCGGGTATCATTTCGATTTGTTTCGGGGCTGTTTCCCCCTTCATTTAAGTGCTGAAATACGGTTTGCATGCTTGCATATCATTTTCTATGTCATTTCATGCATTCCTCGGTTTGCGTATCCGCGGGCACGCATTTCGAGGCAACTCTGTTTTTACCCGACGGCCTCCTATGTGAGTGAGCTGAGGCTCTCCCATGTTGGTGTAAGCCCATCGTGGCATTCCGTATGCCATCTCATTGCATTTCATCATCGCCTCGATTTGCGTGTCCGCGGGCACGCATTTCGAGGCACTTCAGTTTTATTCGATTTTGCATCGCATATCATCGCCTCGGTTTGCGTGTCTGCGGGCACGCATTTCGAGGCACTTCGATTTTATCCGATTTTCTCATTTCATAATTGCCTCGGTTTGCGTGCCTGTGGGCGCGCATTTCGAGGCACTTCGGTTTTATCCGATTTTGCATCGCACATCATCGCCTCGGTTTGCGTGTCCGCGGGCACGCATTTCGAGGCACTTTAGTTTTATCTGATCTCCATTTTAGCATTGCCTCGGTTTGCGCGCCCGCGTGCACGCATTTCGAGGCACACTTCTGTTTTATCCGATTTGCATTCCGTGTGCCATTTCCTCGGATTACGTGCCTGTGGGCACGCATTTCGAGACATTTCATTTTAGTCTCATTATATATCATATTTCATGTCATCTCATGCGTGTATGCCATTTTCTCGGTTTGCGTGCCCGTGGGCACGCATTTCGAGACATCTCATTTTCATCAGCATTGTGCATGCTAGGTCACATGTTAGTTGCATTTCATGCATATCATGCATATTGCACGGGAAACGAGGCACGTTTCGTACTCCGAGTGACGGAACGGGTCTCAATTCCCAAGTCACCGACACTCCGGATCACCCATGATGGAGTTAGGTTTTGTTGTAGCATTCATCTGCATTCACCCTATATTGAGTTGTGCAATTCGGTTCCTCGGCCATCATGTATCGAGATGCGTGATTGGTGGCACGAGGATCGAGGCATGCATATATTTGTGAAATACATTGCTATGCCCTTTTCCTGCTCTCTGTTGCAGCAAAATGAAGAATCAGCAAATTTCCGGAGTCTGGCACGCATTTCGAGAAATACTGCAAACAGAGGCTAATTGGGGCATCCCAGTGGATTTCTGCCCGAGGCAGCCCGGCATACATCGTTCGTCATAGCAAGGCAGCCCCCTGGCTTGCATGCCAGTTTACTGCTTTCTTAGTTAATTGTTAATTAATTAGGAATTTGTACTTTATCTGTATATTTCGGACTGTATTATTCTTTTATTTCGGACTGTATATTTATTCGGACCCTCTGTGCGAGGGCATAATTGTAATAAGGGTGTGTGAGTGTGATGTATGTCTTCCAACCCCACGTCTTTCTCCCTTTTATTTACCTGCTTACAATGGTTAGATATAGGGCATATTTCAATTAGCATAACAGTATGACAGCATGTTTGCATCATTCATCTGTTTTGCATGCACCGGGCTCGGCGCATCATACAAACTGCATCTGTATTTCAATTCCAAATTGAATACTTGATAGCTGTAGCATTTCACATGCCATCTTTAGAATAGCCGAGCCTGCTATAGTTTGCATCTTTGCATGTGTTGCATTAGGCATGCTGTATGTTTTAGGATCATGCATGATTTCTAATTAGCTTCTTGTTTTGGCTTGGAGTACTCGGTGAGTTTTATGCTTTAGCATCCTTGCATGAGTGTGAGTGTTGCCATGATAGCATGCTTACCATGAGGCTATGTGCTTATGTGATATAACTGCCTTGAATGCCTGTGGGTGGAGGTTGAGTTATTTGAATTGGGACAATGCACTGACTGTTTGTTAAGCCCACTAGATAGTGGCAAAATCATGTTTTCTAAGCCCACCCGAGGGTGGCAAATCCACGTCTTAGCCTACTTGCGAGTAGCACCATCAAACCATTTTCAAACAAACAAACATGAGATGTTTAGTTCCAATTCAGGCGATTCAGTCTATACTTGTATGCTGTGCGCATCACATAGTAACCTAGGCTAATAACCGGAATAAGAACTCACAATGTTTTCAAAAACAGATATCATGGTTAGTAGAGGCCGGTCTTTGACCGGGCGAGCGGGGGTGCTCACGATGTGACCTTCCCTAATCGTACCCAAGTTCCCGAGCCAACTTTGGTGATGACGGACACGTGGCCTTTTGGCACCGAGTCAGGGTTTCCTAAATTTCCCATTTTAAAATATTTAGGTGGCGACTCTGTTATCTGGCAAAGCAGTCCATGTTTGGCATTTCTTTCAAAAAATCTGTTTTTCTCAAAACGATTTGCCGGATTTGGACTCTTTGGTTCGAGATTTGGAACCGCAACAAAATCGAGTCCGAAATGTAGCGAGGCCCCCCGCGGGCGTTGTTACAGTTTCTGGCGACTCCGCTGGGGATTTAGAGAACTTGACTCAAACTCGTGATATCTGCTTTTGACTACACTTGTGTGTTTCTTTGCATTGCATTTGCATTGGTGCGCCTAGGACACCGTGTTTGCCATATGCCATTCCCGAACGATTTGCCGGAGGCTTGTCTTGTCAAGTCATGTCCGTAAGGCTGATCGGCTCTGGGCTCTGACAGCATGGGAACACAAACCCCGGTTTTACCGGGGCACCCTTTTTGACCATTCGACCTAGTGCATATTCGGATCCATAGTGACCATTCCAAACTAGGACAGGTTGCTTACCCGTTTATAGGTTGTTTGAAGCCGCTGCGTGCATAGTGAAACCCTAGCTCTTGACAAAATAGGACAGGGAAACCCTACCCCAACATAGGGGTGTTTTGGCTCTCACTTATCTGTTATGTGCTTGTTAGGAGTGCGTCTCTACAGGGAATGCGTGTATCAGTATAAGTTTGGGCATCAGGCCTGCGGGCATCAGTTTTTGAATTCGGGCATCAGGCCTGCGGGCATTATTCAGTATTTGGGAATCAGTTGTCCGTGGATATTAGATTCAGTCTATCAGAACAGTGGTACAGGAACTTTGATCAGTGGATTGAGGACAGTGTATTTCCAGCTTATTTAACTGCGTGTTGTATACCCGACTGTGTGTTGTGTGTATTTAAATTTAAGCCGTTATGCTGCCCGTTTTTCTGGTCATTTATTTCCTTTTTGCTTTATTATCTTTTGCTAGGGCAGTTTGTAGCACGATTGCTTCCGAGCCAGTCGATACTCCCCAAGCAATCTGGACACGCGGTCGCCGACTTAACCGATCCGAAGATCTAGTTGACGGACATCCAGTGTTCCACTCTCTACCCCCTGTTATCAGAAGGAGGTCGAGAAGGCACAGTATATCAGAGCACGGATCACCAGAACAGCAGTCTACTATAGTGTCAGATAGTCGGGTTGAGATTCCTGTTTCTGCTATAGAGATACACTTGCCGGTTATTCAAATGGAACAACAGAATACAGCCATGGAGGCGATGATGCGCCAGATGAGTGAGAGCATGAAACAGATGCAAGATGATGCTATCCGCCAGGCGGAGTTTTCTAAACAACAGGCTGCGGTCATGGCCCAGCAGTCTGAGCTGATCACCAGATTACAACAGCAGAACGCAGCGTCTGCTTCACAACAGGTCCCTCCTCCACCCGGGGCCCCCTTACTTGAACAGACCCCTGCTGGTCAAAATCCCCATAATGCCCCTCCAAATCCCCAGAATCCCCAGAATACCTAGAATACCCTCCCAAATCTACAGAACACCCTGCCAAACCTTCAGAACACTCAAGAGGACACGAGTCTTCCAACGGGGCTGGCTCCGCCCCCGCTTCTACCACAACTGTCCAAGAATCTGACACCCAATCACCCGGACTCTCCATTCGAGTTCGAGGTAGACCAGACAGCTCTGAAATTGAGCAAGTTGGAAAAGCTCTTTAAGAAATCGCAAGGGGTGAAGGCCATCCCAGACATTGAAGACGGCTATACTGATGTGGCCGCGACATTGCCGGACAGATTTAAGATGCCCCAGATCGATCGCTTTGATGGATCCGGGGACCCCATGGTCCACCTCCGGCTATTTTCAGACATCTTAAGACCAATGGGCCTAACCCGACAGCAAAAGCTTTCCCTGTTCGGTCGAACCTTATCGGGTGTGGCATCCACGTGGTACGCAAAGCTGGAAGATGATGTGAAAACGAACTGGGATGAGATGGCTGAGGCCTTCCTTGCACAATATTCGTACAACACGCAAATCGAGGTCACAACTCGTGATCTCGAGACAACGAGGCAGGAACAGAAAGAGAGTTTCTCTGATTTTGTAACTCGGTGGAGAGCCAAGGCATCGATGATGACCTTAAGGCCAACAGATAAAGATCAGATTCGGATGATTGTGCGCAATCTCCAACCGAAGTTAATGCAGAAAATGATTGTCGTTCCCTTCCCCACCTTCGCAGACTTACATGATATGGGGGTGCAAATAGAGGATGCTATGAAGCAAGGGTTGATTGACCAAGATCGGGATCAACCCCGAAGAACATTCAACCGGAGTAACAATGCAGGCCCGAGTGGCTCTACCAATGCAAGAACTTCAGAGGTCGGAATGGTCACCACCAATCCCCCTCCCCAACCAAGGTCCGCAGCGGCCACACCTTTTTCTGATGCATCTGGGAGCAGTAACCAAGCTTCAAGATACCAACCCAGGGGTCAACGAACCTTCTCCCCACTACATATGCCATTGTCCAAAGTCCTCGGGGTTCTAGTCAGAAAAGGGCATCTGAAACCCTTGGAACCGAGGCCCCCACCAAATCCACTCCCCCCTTCCCACAACCCAGCCAAATATTGCAAATACCACCAGCAGCATGGTCATGACACCGACCAATGTTACAGGCTGCGTCATGAGATTCAAGACCTCATTGACAAGAACATCATTCTACCCCCCGAGAGACCCAACGTCACAACCAACCCACTCCCAACACATAACCAAGATCCACCCAAAAGAATCAACCTCATCCAAACTGGGGGCGTGTCTTACGACCCTAGTATCTATATCACTCCCTCCCACTTACCCAAGCCGGAGGTGATCCTTCCTGATAGCACTGATTTGTGCATGATGGATGCCTCCACAACCCAACCTGAGCCAAAGGTGGTGACCACCGAGAATGGAACGGGGCCGGCTTCCGAGGAGAGCAAAATTGTTGAGTTTGGGGTGGAGCAGTCTGAGAATTTAGCTGGCAGAGATTATGATCCAAGTGGGTATATCTTGTCAATGAGCCAACCTAAGCTGAGTGTGGGGCTGTCGGAAGAAGCTGAATTGTGTATGATCCGGGGGGATAAACTTGAATCAGCGGGGGATGATCTGACAACGGTGGAAGAGGACTTCGCCAACCTCCAGTTTTTCAACGATCAGGAATCAGGGGATGCGTCAATCAACTGGTTTGAATACGAGGAGTCAGCAGAAGTCGTCGGGTGGTTGGATGATCAGCCAGATGTTGTACCATTTGTGGCCGGAAGGGCCGAGGGACAGATTGAATTGCCGGAGAGCGCCGGTACGAAGAATTTCGCTCGGGACCAAGATACTATGAAAACCGAACAATTAACACTGGAGGAACAAGAAAAGAGATGGGATTCTGAGAGGATCCGAAAAGCAAAGAATCATGAGGAAGTTGAAAGTGCTGCGAGCACGAAAACTGAACATGCTGTGAGCATGTGGGAGGGAAATGCTGAGAGCGCAAACAAGTCGGAACCAGACAGGTGCCTGCTAGACGCTAATGGAATGTGGTGGGAAGATGACGATTTGTATCTTGCCCACACAGACGAAGATTGGGCGGGTGACCAACCAGACAGTACTTGGTACCTTGAGGAGGTGGACCATATGACTAGAAGTGGGCGGTATTTCAAGCCCCCACACCTTGATCAACTCGAGGCATCAGGGAAAGATAAAGAGGTAGAGAAACAGAGAGAGAAGCAAGTTGAGGAAGAGGCTGTACTGAAGCAGCTAAAGAAAATACAAGCAGACATCTCAATTTGGGGACTGCTTATGGCTTCCAGGGTACACAGACAGGCTGTCCTATCTGCCATGGACAAAGCCAAACTCTCCATCGAAACTACGCCAGAACAGTTAGTTGGGCTGGTCTTTCCGGGAGGAGGTTCCCCGGCATTGACCTTTTCGGATAAGGAATTGCCGCCTGATGGCGTGGATCATAACAGACCCCTCTACATCTCCGTAGAATGCAGGGACAAATGGATTCCGGTGGTACTTGTTGATACCGGGTCCGCTATCAATGTCTGCCCGGCAAGAACGACGTATGCAATTGGGTTAAAGCCTGCGGACTTCACACCCACTACTCAAGTAATCAGAGCATATGACAATACAAGCAGGGATGTCCTGGGGACAGTAAAAATCCAAACCAAGATTGGGCCTGGACAACACGAAGTAGATTTTCATGTCTTGGAGGTCCCTGCATCCTTTAACATGCTTTTGGGGCGACCCTGGTTGCATCAGGTGAAGGCGGTCTCATCTACTCTACATCAAATGGTGAAGTACCCCTACGGAAAGGGAGTAGCCATTGTTTTTGGGAACTCATCAATCCATCCCCCTCCAGAGGTATCTACGCCAGTCCTGGAGATTGAACACGGCATGGAGGACATGTTCATATCGGGATTTACTTTGGCTGAGGCCCGGATGGTGCAGAACATCATGGCTGTGAATGAGGGTGTGTATGTCAGCGCTCAAGCCGTCTACCTCATGAACAAGCTCCAACATATCCCCGGGATGGGATTGGGAAAAAGCGGCAGGAAAGGAGTCGCAACGTTGGCCGAAGTGCCACACAATCCACATACCTTTGGACTGGGTTATCTGCCCACCAAAGAAGATTGGGTGAGAAAAGGAAAGGAAATGGCCGGCAGGGCCAGAGCAAAGCAAGCTGGGAAGCCTTTTGATCTAATGCACAGGCCCATCTGGGGTACCCTGAACGGACGCTTTGTCCGGGAGGGGGAAGATTTTCCATTTTGCGGCTTCCCAGAGCCGTGGCTGAACGCGGAGAGGAAGCGCGTGCCAGGCTTCGAAATCTTCTTCGACCTGCAACTATCCGGGGATGATGTTGCCACAGAGCAGACAGACCCGACAACTGAGGCTGAGCAGAATAAGGCAGTGGAGCCTGAGGGCACTGAATTGGAAATGGGGGTAGCACTGGCAAGTCTCCTCTCTGATCCTCTGATCGACCAAGATTGCTTGGGGAATAACGCCGTGGTTTCCATGATTGGGAATGAAATGGCCGCGAGCCAACCAGCAGCTATCTTGGACGCATCAATCGCACCCTCCCTCACTTGGCAGTATAAGGAGGGATTCTTATCCAGCAGCACCGGGTCAGGTAGTGAGCCGGAGTCTGATTCCACCGAGTCCTGTGAGTCGGAATCAGGTTCCAGCTCGACTGAGTCTGAGTCTGGTACTCCTGGGGATGTCAACCCGGATGCCACAGTCTTGTCCAGGTCGTCTTTTTCTTTCTCATTTGAGTCTATTGTAACCGAGGACGATTTGGATGAACTTAATGAGAATGAGGTGAATGTGGTTTCCGAGTACTTTTCTGTGCCCCTAATTTATTGCTTAAATCAGGACTTTCAAAATTTTGATCAAAACGACGAGGACGAAGTTCCTCCGGTTTTACAACGACTAATTGAGCAGGAGCAAGAGAGGTTTGTTAAGCCATTAATGGATGAAATCATTTCTGTAAATATTGGTACTGAAGAGGACCCGCGGCTGGTCCAGATCGGGTCCACGTTGTCTTCGGAGGAACGCGAGCGCTTAGTCGCTTTATTAAAAGATTTCAAAGATGTTTTCGCGTGGTCCTACGAAGACATGCCTGGAATCGATCCTGAGATTGTACAGCATCGGATCCCCCTTGACCCCGAGGCCCGACCTGTCAAACAGAAGCTCAGAAGGATCCGCCCGGATTGGGCTCTTAAGATCAAGGAAGAGGTCACCAAGCAAATTGACGCAGGCTTCCTGCTAGTCTCTGAATATCCGACTTGGTTGGCCAACATTGTTCCGGTGCCGAAGAAAGATGGCAGGATCCGGGTGTGCGTAGACTTCAGGGACTTGAACAGAGCTAGTCCGAAGGACGATTTTCCCCTACCGCACATCGATGAGTTAGTGGACTTCACAGCAGGGCATGCATTGCTCTCATTCATGGATGGCTTTTCAGGGTATAACCAGATAGTGATGGCGCCAGAAGACCGAGAAAAGACTGCATTCACCACCCCGTGGGGGACATACTGCTATCAAGTAATGCCGTTTGGGTTGAAGAATGCTGGGGCTACTTATCAACGGGCTGCGACCACAATACTACATGATATGATCCACAAAGAGGTTGAGGTGTATGTGGACGACATGATTGTCAAGTCCAAAGAAAGAGAGGGCCACTACACCGCCTTGCATAAGTTTTTCCAAAGGATCAGGGAATTCCGGTTGCGGCTAAACCCCCAGAAATGTACGTTTGGTGTTACAGCGGGAAAAATGCGGGGGTTTCTGATTACATAAAGGGGCATCGAGGTCGACCCTTCCAAGATTAAGGCCATCTTAGAAATGCCACCACCAAGGACTGAAAAGGAGGTGCGAGGCTTTCTGGGTAAAGTGCAATTCATAAGACGGTTTATTTCAAAACTAACCTTGACTTGTGAACCACTTTTTGGCCTCCTGAAGAAAGGAAAGAAGTTCCAATGGGACGGCCGATGCCAAGCTGCTTTTGAACAGATTAAAGAATATCTACAGAACCCACCCGTTTTATCACCAGCAGAACCGGGGAAACCGTTGATTTTGTATCTATCAGTGACTGAGACCACGATGGGCTGCATGCTCGCACAAGAATCAGAAGATAGGGTGGAGAAAGCCATCTATTATTTGAGCAAGAAGATGCTGGAATATGAGACCCGGTATACGCCGCTGGAAAAGGCTTGCCTAGCTCTGCTATGGGCTACCAGGAAGCTGCGGCACTACCTGTTAGCTCACTCTGTAATGTTGGTTTCACGACTAGATCCCATCAAATATCTCTTCGAGAAACCAGCGCTTACGGGTAGGCTAGCTCGTTGGTTGCTGTTGCTCTCCGAATTTGATCTTACATATGTGACGCGCAAGTCAGTGAAAGGAAGAGCGGTGGCAGAGTTCCTTGCCGACCACCCGGTCGAGGGGGATGAGGCAGTTGAGTATCTATTCCCAGATGAAGCAATTTTGCATATCGACGAGGAAACTTGGACGATGTACTTTGACGGAGCGTCAAATCAACATGGGTATGGGATAGGAGTGTTGCTGATAGCACCCGACAATTCCCGTATCCCTCTAGCCTTCAAACTCTGGTTCAAAGTCTCAAATAATGAAGCAGAATACGAAGCGTGCATTGCTGGTTTGGAAGCGGCCCTAGAACTAGGGGCAAGACGGCTGGACGTCATTGGGGATTCGAATCTTGTTGTGTCTCAAGCTAAAGGAGACTGGAAAGTAAAAGAAGAAAATATGATGATGTATCACCAAACCTTGGATTTGTTGATTCCTCGGTTTGAGAAGCTGAATTTCGCTCATCTACTAAGAGAGAACAACAAGTTCACAGACGCCTTAGCAACTCTATCATCAATGATAGACATCCCGTGTGGAGTCCGAATGCGTCCAGTCATCATCGACCAGAAATTTGTACCTGCTTATGAGTCGATTGCAACCATAGATGAAGTTCAGGACGAACACCCCTGGTACTACGATATCTGGAACTTTTTAGAGAAAGAAGCATACCCGCCAGGGGTAAATGCCAAAGACAAGAGGGCAATCAGAAGAATGTCGGTTCAGTTCATCATCTGTGGGGGTAAGCTGTATAGAAGAGGTCATCTGGGAATGCATAAACTGTGTGTTGATGCTGAAGAGTCAAAGCGTCTGATGGAAGCCATCCACGGGGGTGAATGTGGTGCACATATGAATGGGGTGATGTTGGCGCGGAAGATCCTTAGACAAGGTTATTATTGGTCCACCATGGAGGAGGATTGCATTAGTTTCGTCAGGCGATGCCACAAATGCCAGATTCATGCAAATCGTATGAACATTCCGCCGTCAAAACTGTACAACATGACTTCACCATGGCCGTTTTCTGTTTGGGGAATTGATGTAATTGGAGCTGTTACACCGAAGGGGTCGAACGGGCATGAGTTCATCCTCGTAGCGATAGATTATTTCACAAAGTGGGTCGAGGCCCAATCTTATGCAGTGTTGAAGGCTTCACACGTCGCAAAATTCATCAGAAACAACATTATCTGCCGCTACGGAGTCCCAAATGAAATAGTTTCTGACAATGGTTCCCACTTCAAGAAGGAAGTGATAGACTTGTTGGAGAAATACAATGTGGCTTTTCATAAGTCGTCTACTTACCGGCCGCAAACCAATGGAGCGGTTGAGGCTGCCAACAAGAATATCAAGCGTATATTGCAGAAGATGGTGGAGACCTACCGGGACTGGCCAGATAAGCTGTCGTTTGCTCTTTGGGGCTACCGGACTTCAATCAGAACTTCTACTGGGGCGACTCCGTATTCATTGGTTTATGGGATGGAGGCCGTTCTACCTATTGAGATTGAGGTTCCGTCTTTGCGAGTATTGGCCGAATGCCGAATAGCCGAAGCGGATTGGCAGCAGAACAGATTTGAGGAACTCATGCTTTTTGATGAAAGAAGGTTGAAGGCACTGTACCATGTTCAGGGTTATCAACGCAGAATCGCCCGGGCTTTTAACAAGAAGGTTAAGTCCAGGAATTTAAAGGAAGGAGATTTGGTACTCAAGGACAACCGAGCTCCCATCCACGACCCAAGGGGCAAGTTCAGACCTAATTGGACTGGTCCCTACATCATCAAGTCAATCTGGTCAGGTGGAGCTGTGGTTCTGATGGATCTAGATGGCTTAGAGTTTTCCCAACCGATCAACATGGACAAGTTGAAGAAATACTACCCCTGAGAGGCTCGCTAGGCCGAAAACCCGAAAGGGCGACCTAGGCAAAATTCAGAGCACAAAAAATTTGAAAATATAAAAACTGAGCTCGCAAGGTTGAAAACCCGCAAAGGGCGGCCTTGGCAAAAGTTAGAGCGCAAAAGGAGAGTAAAAACACCCGAGCGAACCTAAGCCTGAACTACGTAAGACTTGATTCCCATCTTTGGGATACGTAGGCAGCTTCATCTTGAAGTTCAGTCATAATCTTTTCTCCGATTAACTTTGTCCATTCTGATCATCTCAGTCATCTCTATCCATCAGCATTTATTGTGATCTCCGGTACAGTGCTATTCAAACTAGGGGCAACTTTCCGTTTCTACGATTGCCGAGGTACCATTCAAACTAGGGGCAACTTTCCAGTTGCTAGGATTCGGGGTTGTGCATCTCAGTGACAGATCTCAGGTGTGTCCAGTTCTGATCCATACCGAAAATAGTTTTGAAAAGTTTTAATAAAAGTTGACTTTGTTCAAATTAATCTTTTCACAACTAAGACCATTTTTGGACCAAAGCGGAAAATTTTCAGTACCACAACCTTCAATTTCATTGATTTCAAAACAGAGTTCTCTCGCTCTTGCATACAATTGAAGTTGCTTTTTATTACATTCATAACGAAAACTTGAAAGTACTAATAAAGCAATAAATCTGGGGCACAGTCCAGTCAGGTGTCCCTGCGCCCCCTCCCAGAGCTGGTTGAAGCCTCTGATGCCAACTTGGGCCCAACTTGTGCTTCTTCGTTGAGCCAATCCCAGCACTCATCAGACAAAGTGCAACTGAAGACAGGGGCAGGGGCCAGAAGCTCTCTAACTCTCCATGCTGCGGTCTGTCGAGCCAGCTGTGCGCCTCGAACTGGAAATGTAGCCGGATACTCTAGTCCCTCTGGTGGGCAAGTCTGATCATGGCCGAACTGGCGCAGAATACGGAATGGGAAGTAGAACACGCAGTGAGTCAAGCCGATTAATCTAATCCCGACCTGCCGTGACATGCTATAGCTCATTGCCGGGAGATTGAGCCAAGAGCAACGCCACGCAATGCGATCTGCTGACAAGTTGCACATCCATTCAAACCACCAGCTCTCATCAGGAGCATTAACTAGGCGTTGCCGAAAGAAGTAGCCGCGGGCTGAATAAGCAGGGCAAGAGTCCACAACTTGCAACTTATCCATCAACCATATCTGGGGAGGGATGAAAAATGAGAGAATAAAGAATAGAGAGATGTGCGATGAGAGAAAAGTAAGATAAGGGTTTTGTGAGAAAAACCGAGCCCGAGGGCCGAGTGATGTGAGCGAATATACATGTGAGCTTGGGTGGGAAACATTACCTGCAGCAGTAGTGGACTCCCTGCAAACCTGGTTGTCTCCCGGCAGTAGAAAGCATCCAAGCCCATCAATGTCTCAGCCAGAGTCATGGCGATGCAACTCTTTCCTTCTCTCAAGCCTTGAGCGACTTCAATCAAGCGGATGTTAGCTCCTCCGGAGCCCGAGACAAACAGAAAATGGGATAGTAGGCACAAGCAGAGGGCATGCTGCCGGAAGCTTTGCCAATAGTGGTTGCTGCGGTCGCCGGCATCGGAAAATCGGTAAATCAAGCTCGGGATATCCAACATCCCATTCCCAATCAGAGATCTAGCATCATGCGCATTAAAACCGCACATCCGCCCTAAGACTTGGGCATAGCTAAAATTGAGCTGGGGCAGAATTTCCTCGCCTCGCTCGGACTCCATCAAGATTTGAAAATCTTCAAAAGTAGGACATACCTCTTGCCCGCCAAAGCTAAAGACGTGCGTCACCGGGTTCCAAAACCTTGCCGCGGCAGAGAGGAAAGGAAAATGTAGTGGAGTCCGGCTTAGCGTGAATAGTACATTCAAGCCAAAACCCCGGAAATTCAACTTCTCCGAGCCATCTAGAGAAGAAATCCAAGATATGAGATTTTCTGTGAGAAATGCTTCCATTTTGGTGAGGAAAGGTGATGAAATGAATAAGTTCCAAGAGTGGAGCTTTTATAGAGAGGCAAAACACTATTCAAAGGACACGTGTCACATTTCTGGCGGATGTGGGGGGGGTGGCCGGCCGGCCACCTATCCTAGTAGGCCGGCCACCTTTTGGTCTTCAACTACGAAATGTTTTCGGCCTCGCATTGGTCCTATTTTGCCCGCCGGAAGAAAGTTTGAAGCATTTTCATGCATCGGGAATGTCGAAGGCCTCCATTTCTCTCGGTTTCGAGTGCGTTCCGTCATCCAGATTGTCCATCCGAAGTACATCGTGTTGTATTTTGCTTATCGAGTTGTTGTTTTGCTCATCGAGTTGTAAGTTTTGTCGAGCTGTCGCATTTTGTGTTTTGAGTTGTTACTTTTTGCTTACACAACTTTGTTAAGTTTTGTCTGTGGAGTTGTTAACATTGTTGTATTTTGTTTATCGAGTTGTAAACTTGCTAAGAACCTGTTATTTCTTAGTGAGTCGATTTGTTTTTATTTGTTGCGTCGGTTCACTACCTGACCCGGTAATACATGAGGCACATTTCCATTCAATTCCATTTTGTGCAGACTAATGCGATGCAATGCTTAGAATTTCAAATATAACATCTTTTCAAAAGCTGTTTCATTCCATCATGTTTTACAACAGAATAAAGGTACAAGTTTTACAGAAGATAAAACTGCCTAACAATGTGCAAAGTGCTACAAACTACTAGCTAAAAAGTAGAATAAAGTAGGAAATAACATCAGTGTCCTCGGGAGCGGGAATGGGGAGGCCCTCTCATCCTCTTCTGCGGGATAATCTCTACGTCATCATCACCATCTGGATCAGAGCTGTCATCCTCCGGATCTCCCTCGGGCTCATCTCCGCTCCCGGAACCAAGACCGGAGCCTCCCTCCCCAGGAGATGTCTCTGATACGTGGCCTGCGACCTCCTCCTCGTCATCCTCGACAATGGATGCCCTGCGTCTGCGAGACGACCCTCCTCCTCGAGCTCCTCGGTAAGGCCTGGATGGCCCAGCTCCTCGAGACCCAGTACCTCGACCTCTCTGAAAAGGCCCGGGAGGCCCACCTCGTGTCGGAGCATAGACTGGAGGCATCTGAAAATGCAAAGTGCAATACATCAGTTCAAACACAAAAAGCAGGTGCAAGTACAGTATGGGAGTGGGGTGTGTGCCAGATGTGTTCTACACAGCCTATCAGTGCAATGGAATGTTTAAAGCCAGAGCATTAACAGAAATATGATAAATGCAAGAAAGATGAAGGGTACCTGGAAGCCCATGATGGACATCTGTGCCTCTCTACGCAGGACCATCCCCTCAAGTGAGGCCACCACCCCGAGCATCTGGTCTATGTACTCCCGAGGTGGCTGCAGACATAAGCTCAATTCATCAATAAATAAGCAACTGCCAAAATGTCTATGTGACAAATGAAAAATGGTGGAACATACCGGTGGTGAGTCAGGATCACTGACGTATCTGTGACCAGGCGTCGGGGGCTCCATAGGGATCGGAATCGGGGAGGTAACCCCATACTGCCAACTCGTCAACTCAGTCGGCATCTCTGGCCATCCAGGGTGATCGAGAGTCGGAGGGATCGGAGGAATCGAACTGCCTCTACCTCTAGATGCACCAGCCCTGCTAGAAGAGGGGATGTCTGTAGCACGAGCACGACTCGAAGATGGTGCGCCCGCGGACCTCCGTGGTGGAGCCCGTACTCCCGTCAAGGGGGGCATCAGATATATGCGGCGATAGGTGGCGTAGTTCCCCTCAAGGAGATGTAATAAAGCATCACTGCCCTGCATAGCGCTACTGACCTCCTCAGGGGAAAATCTATCAGCAGTCCGCATGGTGTCTGGAGGCACAGCAGGAGGGTCCTGAGAATTACCCCCCCATAGCTGGCGCTGGAAGCGTTCCCCCAGGAACCAAGCTCTGCCGACTGGTCCCTCGAGCAGGAACCTATACTGGGAACTAGTCGACCCTCCGGGGTACTGATTCTCGAGATCATCGCCGAAGACTGCCCAGGGTTGCCAGGTGATCTGCGGATAACCAGTGTACAAGTCAATCAGAGATCAGAACATATAGAGCAGATCAAAGATGAAAATGAAAAGGAACTGAGAGTTCTGAAATACCTTTGTCGCCCGAACAGTGTCAAAGTACTGTCGCAGAGAGAAGAGAGTCTCTCGAGGCCTCGGTAAGTGCTCTCCCTCAAACATCAATGAATACGGAGTCGTCGGAGGCCCTTCCACCTCCATCTCCGGAGCTAATGTGGGAAAATATGCATATACCCATAGCTGAGAAAAGCAGTGCGGGATGTGAATACAAGGTGCTAAAAGGCAGAATACAGAATGCAAGGTGCGCCGTGTGTGTAGTGAATAAGTAATGAGGAGCAGAAATGTAAATCAAGAGGACAGAATGTACCTCCCAGGCTCTCCAGTAGCCGCCGAGTAAGTCCCCCCGCCCGCGAGAGACTGCGCTCATGTAACAATAAAGGGTAGCCAGGCCAGCGCCGCCCCAATCATACTGACCGACCTGTGATAGGTCTACCAGAGCGCTCAATAGATATAACCCTACCATGTTCCCTCTATCAGCAAACAAGGTGGTGCCGAGGAGGTACATGAGAAAACCGCGGGCATACTGCTCCGCCTCCTCAGGAGTATCGGGCTCCATCTGTGGCCGCCGGAAGTGCAAAGCAAACCAGGAGTATCGGACTCTCCCCGAACCTCTGTCTACAGGCGGGTGTGTCCCCAATAGGTGCATCCAAGCAGCCTCCCACTGACCCATATCCTCGTCGTAGGGAATGGGCCCACCGCCTATGTCTAGGCCGGTCAGTACAGCAAAGTCCAGCGGGGTCATGGTCATATCCCCGGTGGCAGAAAAATGGAAAGAATTGGTGGTGTCCCACCATCTCTCCGCCAAAGCAGCAAATAAAGTCCTACTAATGAGGCAATGAGATAATCCTCTGCAGAATGGCCCGAACCCTGCAAAGTCAACCAATTCCCGGACAGCTTCCGGAAGCTCAAAATACCATTCTCTCGCGGTGACGGAGCCATACCCTCGCACTGTGCGAGAGCGAACCTGCATTTAGAATAAATGCGTAGATCAGCAAATGAAGTGAAAATGAGCTGTGTGCAAATGATTTGTTTTGGGCTGCGTGTTCAAATTTCAGACAATCAGTGGGCTGTGTGTTCGCTTCAAATCTGGGCTGTGTGTTCAGTACATCAAAGTTTTGGGCTGCGTGTTCAAATTTCAGAAAATCAGTGGGCTGTGTGTTCGCTTCAAATCTGGGCTGTGTGTTCAGTACATCAGAGTTTTGGGACTGTGTGTTCTACTCAACCAGTGGGCTGTGTGTTCGCTTCACGTTTTGGGACTGTGTGTTCTACTCAATCAGTGGGCTGTGTGTTCGCTTCACGTTTTGGGACTGTGTGTTCTACTCAACCAGTGGGCTGTGTGTTCGCTTCACGTTTTGGGACTGTGTGTTCTACTCAATCAGTGGGCTGTGTGTTCGCTTCAAGCTGGGCTGTGTGTTCAGTGAATCAAGTTTTAGGACTGTGCGTTCTACTCAATCAGTGGGCTGTGTGTTCGCTTCAAGTCTTGGGACTGTGCGTTCTACTCAATCAGTGGGCTGTGTGTTCGCTTCACGTTTTGGGACTGTGTGTTCTACTCAACCAGTGGGCTGTGTGTTCGCTTCACGTTTTGGGACTGTGTGTTCTACTCAATCAGTGGGCTGTGTGTTCGCTTCACGTTTTGGGACTGTGTGTTCTACTCAACCAGTGGGCTGTGTGTTCGCTTCACGTTTTGGGACTGTGTGTTCTACTCAATCAGTGGGCTGTGTGTTCGCTTCAAGCTGGGCTGTGTGTTCAGTGAATCAAGTTTTAGGACTGTGCGTTCTACTCAATCAGTGGGCTGTGTGTTCGCTTCAAGTCTTGGGACTGTGCGTTCTACTCAATCAGTAGGCTGTGTGTTCGCTTCACGTTTTGGGACTGTGTGTTCTACTCAATCAGTGGGCTGTGTGTTCGCTTCAAGTTTGGGACTGTGTGTTCTACTCAATCAGTGGGCTGTGTGTTCGCTTCGATCTGGGCTGTGTGTTCAGGACATCAAAGTTTGGGACTGTGTGTTCTACTCTCAATCAGTGAACTGTGTGTTCTACTCAATCAGCGGGCTGTGTGTTCGCTTCAAGCTTAGGACTGTGTGTTCTACTTTTAATCAGTGGGCTGTGTGTTCGCTTCAAAGCTGGGCTGCGTGTTCAGAAAATCTGAGTTCAGGGACTGTGTGTTCTACTCTTAGTCAGTATGTGCTGTGTGCTCATTTTCAAACTTCGGGTTGTGTCTTCGGTGAATCAATGTTTGAGCCGTGTGTTCAATTTCTAATTAATGTGCACTGCGCGTCCCCAATTATTCAATGTGCCAGGTGTTCATGAAATTCAAGTGTTTAAGTCACATGCTCAG
This sequence comes from Camellia granthamiana, assembly GCA_036172215.1. NCBI lineage: Eukaryota > Viridiplantae > Streptophyta > Magnoliopsida > Ericales > Theaceae > Camellia > Camellia granthamiana. The sequence continues at coordinate 40,121,814 of CM069913.1, forward strand.
GATGCGAGTACTAGGTCGTGAGCTAACTGTGTGTCTAAGCATAGCAAAAGTATGAAATGCGCGAGGAATGCAGAGAATAAAGTAAAATACCTCTGCATCATAAGAGAGGTGCTGCTCTGGCTCTCGTAGAAGAAGATCCCTGGGTGCCCGATCGTTAAAATCGGTGAAATGACGAAAAGTGGCTCGCGGAAGCCTATGCACCGCTGGAGCATATCGATCGGGAATGAAAGGGCGGACCCTCGGAGGTAATGCCATAATGTCGTAATCATCTCCGGCGCCGGGAAAACCTCCACCGAATGGGAAATGACCCGCCATTGCAAGAAATCTGCAAAGAGGAGCACAAATGAGCAAAAATGAGCCAAATTGGAAAAAGTCAACAAAAGTCAACTCTCGGGAAATGAAAAGTCAACAAAAGTCAACTCCCGGGAAAATTTTCCAAATATTAAGACAAACTTACCTCAAGTGGTGAAAATGAGAAGAGAAGCCTCGGAATCAAAATTTAGTCGGCTTAAAGTGCTTAACGCGGGAAGATTTCGCAGAAACAACTTGCGTGGGAGGCCGAGGGGCGCGTATAAAATGCAGATCTGAGAGAGAAAATGGCTTAGAGAGCAAGAGGAGAGAATTTCACACTTGGGGGAGTGATTTCGGATGGCATTGGAGGTGTGTATATATAGAAAATGCCAAAATGACCAAAATGCCCCTGCTTTTGGGCAGTGGCCGGCCGACCACCTAACCTGGCTGGCCGGCCACCCACTTTTTTCCCCCTGGCCGATGGCCTCTCCTAGGGCAATGGGCTGGCCGACCATGCTCCCCACCCCCTCCCCTACCTCTCTGCAAATTTTGAGGAAAATCGGAGTTCCCGGGACCTGAAAAAGTTGAAGAAAAGTGCACTTTCTGGCGCCGAATTGTTCCGCTGGAACTTTAACTGCAATTTCTGACATGTGTCTCGTCATTATTCATCAAAATCAGAGTGTATCCTTTTTAAACATGTTGTGACCTCTCCGGGAGGTGAATCAGAGGCCGCGATTGAGTTGCCGTCGCCGAAATGCGCGTTTTTCGGTTCATCATTTCATGTCAAATGGGCATCCTGATTTATGTTCGTTTTGCTTTATTTGGCTCATAATTCGCATTCTCATGAATGTTTTGCATTGTCATGCATGGTTTCTTGGTGTACAATACTTCTATGCTTGAACATGCGTTGTCACGCATTATCTTTTCTCGTGTTATGTTGCATTTGTTCACCGACACTGTGTGTGTCAGACTTTTGGAATCATAGGAATCACATTGAATATATGTTGTTAGCATATTGTTCTTGTTGAATTTCTTTCTTTTGCAGGCACGATATTGTATGTACGGTTCATTTGAGGCTGGTGCGACCAGACGAATCGCGCAGGTATCGTATCTTCTCCGTGTGAGACGCGACGAGAATTGAATAATTCTCCGCATTCCTAACTGCATGAAATGTAGTTGTTGCTTTGCATTCTTGCTTAAAACTGTTGCATCTATTTGTCAATACTTGCTTCATTACAGCTTGCTGCACTTGCATGATCGCCTGGCTCCGAGCCTATCGTTTTGCATTTTGCCCCCTGCCTGCGGGCACGCCTGCGGGCACACATCTCTGTTCATTTTGTATGATTGTCTAAGTCTTCGGCCTTGTCAAAAATGGGTCGTCTCTAGGCTTTGACATTCACTCCCGTCACTTCTTGACTTCCGAGTTCTGTCAAAGAGGGGCAACTGTAGACACCCCATTTTTGACCGACCTTAAGACTCAGACGTCACCGGTTGAGCGCTCGGTGATGTTGCATACTGTGCTCGTTCCGAAGTCTCAGAGTCGCGGCCGCGCGCCCTGCCTCCAGACTTCCGAACCCTCTTCTCTACCTTGTCTCGGTTTGCGAACCGGGCTCGGTTTTCTCTGTTTTCTTTCCTGAGGGAAGGGAGTGGTCCCGTAGATTATCTCCCGGTGGCCGTGAGCTACTTTTTGTGGCCGTAGGCCATTTTGCCCGTTTCGGAGCCGTCAGGCCGTGCGCCTCGGCTCGGGACCACCCAACCATCTCCGAGTTCTCCAGTTTTTGGCATGCGCCTTTGTTTTAATATTCTGAGGAATACTGGGGTCTCAGAAACCCACTTCGCAGCCGAACACCACTTCCGGTGCCCGGCAACCCATTTTCGGGACCCCAAACTGCGCGGTTTTGGTCCCGAGCATTCATTTCGCATCCGCTTTCTCGGTTTTTGGCAGGTACCTCTGTTTTGTCATTCCGAGGGACACTGGGGTCGCAGATACCCACTTCGCTGCTGAACACCACTTCCGACATCAGATGCTCATTTTCGGGATCCCGAATTGCTCGGTTTTGGCTCCGAGTGTTCATTTCTCATTAGTTTTTGTTCAAACTTGGCAGGTACCTCTGTTTCAACATCAGGAAGATCACTGGGGGGTGAGAAGCCAGCAATTATCCCAGATAACCAGTTTCGCTCCTCCGGAGCCCGTTTTTCTCACTTCCGGGCCAATGTTGAACACCCTGGGGGTATTTTCTTCCAACCAAAGCTACATATCTGTGATCAGGGGACATGGGAGGACCCTAAAAGCTACTAGTCGGCCAGAAATTCAAAGTTTCATTTTTGAGCCTCTCCTTCAAGCTCTATGTTGTGGCTCCTGCTTCAGTGTTGCCAATTTCCGACCTTGGAACCTTGTTGCACACATATGGGAGGACACAAAAAGTATATGGTCGGCCAGAAATTGTGCAGTTCATTTTTGAGCCTCTTCTTCAAGCTCTATGTTGTGACTCCTGCTTCAGAGTTGCCAGATTTCAACCATGGGGCCTTGTTCTACACACATTGGAGGACACCTTTGCATGGTGGTCGGCCAGAAAATCTTCTCTTCATTTTTTGGTGGTGGCCGGCCGGCCATGGTGAGTGGCTGGCCGACCAGGTGGGGTGGCCGGCCGGCCACCTTGCAGAAAACCACCTGGCCGGCCTGCTTCCCCCTTTCCAGCTCAGTACAGCTGTCCGGATATTTTTGCCAAAATATCACCCCATCCGGGGGATATTTTGGGAGGGAAAGCTTGGGTGCTTTTCCCTCCCCTTTTACACCCCATTTTGCCTATTTAAAGGGACCAATAGCTCCTTTGCCTAGGTTACAAAATTTGACCTCAAGAGCTCCTCTTCCAATTCTTCCATTTCCATAGCCAAAATTCCAAGAAAAACTTCAAGTCTTTGAGCCATTCCTTCATCAACCCTAAGCACCACCATTGCCAACTCCATTCCAACAGCAAGGAGGTGTTCTTCAGTGGTCAAAAAGCAACAAATCAAAGCCAAGAAGCAAAGAAAGTTAAGTCTTCAAGGGTAAGTCTCAAAATCCATTTTTATACCATTTTCTTGGATCAAATTTCTACCCTATTTCCTTTTGTTTTTTGGGATTTCACTCCTACTGATTTTATGCTTATTTTGAGCCCCTCTACAACTTTGTAGAAGGGATCAACCTCATTTGGCATTTCTATCATATACTTGTTTCAATATCACTTTTTATGCCATTATCTTGCATGCTAGTTTTGGCCCATTTGCATTTGTTTTTGGGGCTCCGACCCATACTGGTTTTGTGCTTATTTTGAGCCCCTCTACAACATTGTAGAAGGGCTCAACCTCATTTGGCCATTCTATACACCACCTCTCTTTGAAATCCATTTTAGGCCCTAAATCTTGCATATTTTGTAGCCTTTTGTGCTTGTGGTTTTGGCTCTTGGTCAGAGCTAAGAGGGGTCTTATTTTGACCCCCTTTACATGTTTCATGAAGAAAGTTTTGTCATTTGGTGTGTGCTTTGCATGTCTCTTGTTATAACCTCTTTTGAGCTCCATTTTGCATGGAATTGTTAGCATGATTTTATTCTGATTTTGGGGTTTCCATAAACTGAATATATGCTTATTTTTGGGCCCTCTTCAGTGTTGTAGAATAAAGTTTTTCCATTTGAATTTTCTATATACTACTTGCTTTGTAAATCCTCTCTTTTACCGTATTCTTGCGAGCTATTGTTGCCATGTCTATGCTTACATTTTGGCCATGTTTATTACTGAAAAAATGCCATATTTGGGACTGCCTTGCTACTGTTCTTGCTGCCATGATCATATTTTGCATGAATAGCATGGTTATAGGCCATTTCGGGGCTTAATTTCACATTTTCGGGATGATTGCATGCTTCGGGTATCATTTCGATTTGTTTCGGGGCTGTTTCCCCCTTCATTTAAGTGCTGAAATACGGTTTGCATGCTTGCATATCATTTCCTATGTCATTTCATGCATTCCTCGGTTTGCGTGTCCGCGGGCACGCATTTCGAGGCAACTCTGTTTTTACCTGACGGCCTCCTATGTGAGTGAGCTGAGGCTCTCCCATGTTGGTGTAAGCCCATCGTGGCATTCCGTATGCCATCTCATTGCATTTCATCATCGCCTCGATTTGCGTGTCCGCGGGCACGCATTTCGAGGCATTTCGGTTTTATCCGATTTTGCATCGCATATCATCGCCTCAGTTTGCGTGTCCGCGGCACGCATTTCGAGGAACTTCAGTTTTATCCGATTTTCTCATTTCATCATTGCCTCGGTTTGCGTGCCTGTGGGCGCGCATTTCGAGGCACTTCGGTTTTATCCGATTTTGCATCGCACATCATCGCCTCGGTTTGCGTGTCTGCGGGCACGCATTTCGAGACACTTCAGTTTTATCTGATCTCCATTTTAGCATTGCCTCGGTTTGCGCGCCCGCGTGCACGCATTTCGAGGCACACTTCTGTTTTATCCGATTTGCATTCCGTGTGCCATTTCCTCAGATTACGTGCCTGTGGGCACGCATTTTGAGATATTTCATTTTAGTCTCATTATATATCATATTTCATGTCATCTCATGCGTGTATGCCATTTTTCTCGTTTGCGTGCCCATGGGCACGCATTTCGAGACATCTCATTTTCATCAGCATTGTGCATGCTAGGTCACATGTTAGTTGCATTTCATGCATATCATGCATATTGCACCGGGAAACGAGGCACGTTTCGTACTCCGAGTGACGGAACGGGTCTCAATTCCCAAGTCACCGACACTCCGGATCACCCATGATGGAGTTAGGTTTTGTTGTAGCATTCATCTGCATTCACCCTATATTGAGTTGTGCAATTCGGTTCTCGGCCATCATGTATCGAGATGCGTGATTGGTGGCACGAGGATCGAGGCATGCATATATTTGTTGAAATACATTGCTATGCCCTTTTCCTGCTCTCTGTTGCAGCAAAATGAAGAATCAGCAAATTTCGGAGTCTGGCACGCATTTCGAGAAATACTGCAAACCGAGGCTAATTGGGCATCCCAGTGGATTTCCGCCCGAGGCAGCCCGGCATACATCGTTCGGTCATAGCAAGGCAGCCCCCCTGGCTGCATGCCAGTTTACTGCTTTCTTAGGTAATTGTTAATTAATTAGGAATTTGTACTTATCTGTATATTTCGGACTGTATTATTCTTTTATTTCGGACTGTATATTTATTCGGACCCTCTGTGCGAGGGCATAATTGTAATAAGGGTGTGTGAGTGTGATGTATGTCTTCCAACCCCACGTCTTTCTCCCTTTTATTTACCTGCTTACAATGGTTAGATATAGGGCATATTTCAATTAGCATAACAGTATGACAGCATGTTTGCATCATTCATCTGTTTTGCATGCACCGGGCTCGGCGCATCATGCAAACTGCATCTGTATTTCAATTCCAAATTGAATACTTGATAGCTGTAGCATTTCACATGCCATCTTTAGAATAGCCGAGCCTGCTATAGTTTGCATCTTTGCATGTGTTGCATTAGGCATGCTGTATGTTTTAGGATCATGCATGATTTCTAATTAGCTTCTTGTTTTGGCTTGGAGTACTCGGTGAGTTTTATGCTTTAGCATCCTTGCATGAGTGTGAGTGTTGCCATGATAGCATGCTTACCATGAGGCTATGTGCTTATGTGATATAACTGCCTTGAATGCCTGTGGGTGGAGGTTGAGTTATTTGAATTGGGACAATGCACTGACTGTTTGTTAAGCCCACTAGATAGTGGCAAAATCATGTTTTCTAAGCCCACCCGAGGGTGGCAAATCCACGTCTTAGCCTACTTGCGAGTAGCACCATCAAACCATTTTCAAACAAACAAACATGAGATGTTTAGTTCCAATTCAGGCGATTCAGTCTATACTTGTATGCTGTGCGCATCACATAGTAACCTAGGCTAATAACCGGAATAAGAACTCACAATGTTTTCAAAAACAGATATCATGGTTAGTAGAGGCCGGTCTTTGACCGGGCGAGCGGGGGTGCTCACGATGTGACCTTCCCTAATCGTACCCAAGTTCCCGAGCCAACTTTGGTGATGACGGACACGTGGCCTTTTGGCACCGAGTCAGGGTTTCCTAAATTTCCCATTTTAAAATATTTAGGTGGCGACTCTGTTATCTGGCAAAGCAGTCCATGTTTGGCACTTCTTTCAAAAAATCTATTTTTCTCAAAACGATTTGCCGGATTTGGACTCTTTGGTTCGAGATTTGGAACCGCAACAAAATCGAGTCCGAACTGTAGCGAGGCCCCCCGCGGGCGTTGTTACACATACCTTATGCAATGCATGCGTGCATTCATGCATTTGTTTACATACATCGGGTTCGGCACATCATGCAAACTGCATCGTACTTTCAATTCCAAATTGAATACGTGGTAGTTGCTGCATTTCATGTGCCATGCTTAGGATAGCTGAGCCTGTTTAAGATTACATCCTTGTATGTGATGCATTAGCCACTTAACATGAACTAGGACACGCATGTTTGCTAACTAGCTTCTGTTTTGGCTTGGAGTACTAGGTGAGCTATTATGCTTTAGCATATCACATGCGTGTAAATGTTGCCATGACAGTATGCTTAACATGCGGCTAAGTGCTTATGTGAGATAAACTGTTTGAATGCCTGTGGGTGGAGGTTGGATTGCCTGAGTTGGAACAATTCATTGAAATTCGCATTTTAGCCTACTTGCGAGTAGCAAAAGAAAACAACACGTTCTTCGAGACAAAACGGATATGCAATGTTTAGTTCCAAATTAGGCAATCTAGTCTATACTTGTTTGCCGTGCGCATAACATAGTAATTCTAGGCTAATAACTGGAATAAGAACATGTAATGTTTTCAAAAAACGGATATCACGGTTAGTAGAGGCCGGTCTTCGGACCGGGCGAAAGGGGGTGCTCATAGCTGACCTTCCCCGATCGTACCCAAGCTCCCGAGCCAAGTCAACTTTGGTGATGACGGACATGTGGCCTTCGGCACCGAGTCAGGGTTTCCTAAATTTCCCAAAAATAAAATATTTAGGTGGCGACTCTGTAATCTGGCAAAGCAGTCCATGTTTGGCACTACTTTTTTTTTAAAAATCAGTTTTCTCAAAATGATTTGCCAGAGTTGGACTCTTTGGTTCAGATTTAGAACCGACACAAAATCCGAGTCCTGCGAACTGTTAGACGGAAGCCCACCGGGGCGCGTCTACAGTTTCTGGCGACTCTGCTGGGGATTTTAGAGAGCTTGACTCGAACTAGTGATATCCTGTTTTGACTACACTTATGTGTTTCTTTGCATTGCATGTCCATTGGTGCGCCTAGGACACCGTGTTGGCCATCTGTTATTCCTGAACGGTTTGCTGGAGGCTTGTCTTGTCAAGGCATGACCATAAGGCTGACCGGTTGCGGGCTCTGCCAGTATGGGAACACAAACCCCGGTTTCGCCGGGGCACCCTTTTTGACCATTCGACCTAGTGCATATCGAAATCCGTAGTGACCATTCCAAACTAGGACAGGTTGCTTACCTGATATAGGTTGTTTGAAACCGCTGCGTGCGTAGTGAAACCCTAGCTCCTGACAAAATAGGACAGGGAAACCCTACCCCAATATAGGGGTGTTTTGGTTCTCATTTATCTGCTATGTGCTTTAGAGTGTAACTCTGCAGGGAACGTACAGATCAGTTTGCAAGTTTAAAGTATCAGGCCTGAGGGCATCAGAGTCAGTGTTTTGAGAATCAGTTGTCTGTGAGAATCAGGTTCAGGCCTAGGGGCAATGGTTCATGATCAGTGATCGGTGTTTGAAGAACAGTGTATTGAGTTCAGCGTATTACCCAACCGTGTGTTGTTTATTTTATGCTGTTATGCTGTCCGATTTTCTGTTTATTTATACGCTTTATTTATCTTTTTATTAGGTAGTTGAGCACGATTGCTACCGACCCGATAGATATCCCCCAAGCACCCTGGGTCAGAGGCCGTCGACTCCTTCGATCTGAGGATCTGATAGACGGACGACCAGTGTACTACTCACTACCCCCAGTTACTAAACGGAGGTCAGTAAGGCAGAGGACATCAGTACAGCAGTCAGTTCAGAGAGCTTTGTCTACCCCACCTGTGTTCAGTAGGGATCAGAATTCTGTGTCACCAACAGAGAGAGAGTATATACCAGTAACCCAACCAGAGCAGGATAGTATGGCTAGTTTGGAGGAGATGGTGCGCCACCTTCAAGAGAGCATGAAAGCAATGCAGCAGGACGCCGTCCGTCAGGCAGATTTCGCCAGACAACAGGCCACAGTTGTGAGAGAACAGGCAGAGACAATTGCCAGACTGGAACAGCAAACCGGAGCATCCGCTTCACATCAAGTTCCTCCCCCACTAGGAGCTCCTAATGTCGGAGAGACAGCCAATGCTCAGGTTGATACGGAGCCGCCCACAGGACCACCTCCACCTCCGCTCCTACCTCAAATTCAACCTCAGCTATCAAAAACACCCACCAATCTACCGGACTCTCCCTTTGAGTTCGAGACTGATCCCACTGCACTCAAATTGAGCAAGCTTGAAAAGTTGTTCAAAAGGTCCCAAGGGGTCAAGACCATCCCCGACATTGAAGATGGTTACACTGATGCAGCTGTGACGCTGCCCGACAGATTCAAAATGCCTCATATTGATCGATTTGATGGGTCCGGGGACCCCATGGTACACTTAAGACTGTTTTCAGACGTTCTAAGACCGATGGGCCTCAGTAGGCTCCAGAAGTTATCTTTATTTGGTCGGACCCTGTCAGGTGTGGCATCTGCCTGGTACGCTAAACTAGAAGACGACGTCAAGAGAAATGGGACGAAATGGCTGAGGCCTTCATTGCGCAATATTCATACAACACACAGATCGAAATCACGACCCGCGATCTTGAAACAACTAGGCAAGAGCCTAAGGAGAGTTTTTCGGAGTTCGTAACTAGGTGGAGAGCCAAGGCTTCAATGATGACCTTGAGGCCTACGGACAAGGACCAGATTCGGATAATTGTGCGCAATCTGCAGCCGAAGTTGATGCAAAAGATGATAGTAGTCCCGTTCCCCACTTTTTCTGACCTACATGAAATGGGGGTGCAGATTGAAGATGCTTTGAAGCAAGGCTGGATTGACAATGACCGGGAGCAACCCCGAAGAACCTTCAATCGTAACAGCAATGCAGGCCCGAGTGGCGTTACAACTGCAAGAGCTCAGGAAGTGAGCATGGTCACCACCAACCCCTCACAAAGAAATACGGCAGCCTCGCCATTTTCCGGTGCATCCGGAAGCAACTCGCAAACAACCAAATACCCACCCAGAAACACCAGAACTTTCGCTCCACTCTATATGCCCCTATCCAAAGCTCTGGGGGTGTTGATCAAGAAAGGGCACCTGAAGCCCCTGGAGCCGAGGCCCCTACCAGAAAAACTTCCTCCTAACCATAACCCGGCCAAATACTGTGCGTTTCACCAGCAGCACGGTCACGACACCGACCAGTGCTACCGGTTACGTCATGAAATTCAAGACCTTATCGATAACGGGGTAATCTTACCTCCCGAAAAACCCAATGTTACCACCAATCCCCTCCCCATACACAACCAGGCTCCACCATCCAAAAGGCTCAATTTCATTCATACTGGGGGCGTGTCCTACGACCCTAGCATCTACATCACACCTACCCACCTGCCTAAGCCAGAGGTGTTCCTTCCCGATTGCACCGACTTGTGCATGATGGACATCTCCTCGACCTAACCTAAGCCAACGGTGGTGACCACCGAGAACAATAAAAGGGGAATTCCAAAGGAGGAGCAGGTTATTGAGCCAGAGTCTGCGGAATCTGGGAGTTACAATGGGGAAACATACAGTCCGAGTGACTACATTTCATCAATGGGTCAAGATGGGCCCGGAGTGGAATTGCCAACAGAAGAAGAATTATGTGTGATTCAAGGAGATAGCCTAGAACAGGGAACAGATGATGTAGTGGCCACGGGGGAGTACTTCGCCGACCTCCAGTTTTACGGCGATCAATACCCAGAGGATGTGGCAATCGCCTGGTTCGATTATGAAGATTCAGTAGAAGCCACCGGGTGGTTGGACGATCAACCCGATGTAGTAGAAGAATTTCAGGCAGAGCAGAGTTCCGCGGGAGTGAGAATATCAGTGACGACCGGAAGGGTCGAAGAGCAGAGTACATCGCCGGAGGGCGCCGGTATCAAGAATTTCGCCCGAGATTGGAACGTTTTGAGTACGGAGATGGCTGAACAGTCAGTTGTACCGGAACAAGCAAGTTTTGAGGATTCCGAGAGAATCAGAAAGGCAAAGGCCCATGTGGGAGTGGAAACTGCTGTGTGCACAGGAACCGAGAATGCTGCAGGTATATGGATGGAAGGTGCTGCGAGCGCAAGAACAGTCATACCAGAGCCGGACAGATGTCTGTCGGTCGCCGAGGGAATGTGGTGGGAAGATGAAGACTTATGTCTTGCCCACACGGACGAGGATTGGGGGAACAACCGACCCGACAACACTTGGTACCTTGGAGAGGTCGACCATATGACAAGGAGTGGACGATATTTGAAACCTCCGCACTTGGATCAGCCAGAGGCCTCAGGGAAGGATAGGGAGGTCGAGAAGCAAAAGGAGAAGCAGCTCGAAGAGGAAGCCGTACTCAAACAGCTGAAAAAGATGCAAGCAGATATCTCTATTTGGGGACTGCTCATGGCTTCACGAGTGCACAGGGAGGCTGTTTTATCAGCCATGGATAAGGCGAAGCTTTCAATAGAAACAACACCAGAACAGCTAGTGGGGTTAGTCTTTCCGGGAGGAGCTACCCCGATGTTGACGTTTGCTGAAAAGGAATTACCGCCTGAGGGCACAAATCACAACGAGCCACTCTACATCTCTGTAGAGTGCAGGGATAAATGGATACCGGTAGTCCTTGTTGATACAGGGTCTGCCATCAACGTCTGCCCTGCGAGGACAGCTTACGCGATTGGTCTGAAAGTCGCAGACTTTGTACCAACAGTCCAGGTCATCAGGGCATATGACAATACAAGCCGAGAGGTGATGGGAACCGTTAAAATCCAGACCAAGGTTGGCCCGGGACAGCAGGAGATAGATTTTCATGTCCTGGAGGTGCCCGCGACCTTCAATTTGCTTTTAGGGCGGCCGTGGCTGCATCAAGTGAAGGCAGTATCATCCACTTTGCATCAAATGGTGAAATACCCCTACGGGAAGGGAGTAGCCATCGTCTTCGGGAATTCATCAATCCACCCACCACCCGAGGTATCCACGCCTGTTCTGGAAATCGAGCATGGCATGGAAGACGTATTCATATCAGGTTTTACCTTGGCTGAGGCTCAGGTCGTACAGAATATCATGGCCGCTAATGAAGGGATACATGTTAGTGCCCAAGCAGTGTACCTCATGAACAAACTCCAATACATCCCCGGGATGGGATTAGGGAAGAGCGGTCGTAAGGGCGTTGCAACGTTGGCCGAAGTGCCGCACAACCCTCACACCTTCGGCTTGGGTTACCTGCCCACCAAGGAAGATTGGGTAAGAAAAGGAAAAGAGATGGCTGGAAGAGCCAAAGCAAAACAGATGGGGAAACCTTTTGAATTGATGCACCGGCCCATCCGGGGTACCTTGAACGGACATTTCGTCTGGGAGGGGGGAGACTTCCCATTCTGTGGTTTTCCTGAGCCATGGCTCAATGCAGAGAAGAAACGTATGTCGGGATTTGAAATTTTCTTCGACTTGCAGTTATCTGGGGATGATGTTGCTGAAGAGCAGACAGACCCAGCAGTTGAGGCTGAACATAGCAAAGAATTGGAGTCTGCGGACACAGAGTTTGAAATGGGGGTAGCACTGGCGTGTCTACTTTCAGATCCTTTGATCGATCAGTTGTGCTTGGGGGATGACTCCTCGGTGTCCATGATCGGAGATGAAACGGCTGCGGGCCTACCATCAGCTATTTTGGATGCATCCATCGCACCCTCCCTCACCTGGCAGTACGAGGAGGGATTTTTATCAAGCAGCACCGGGTCAGGTAGTGAGCCGGAATTTGATTCCACCAAGTCTTGTGAGTCGGAATCAGGTTCCAGCTCGTCTGAGTCTGAGTTCGGTATTCCTGGGGGTGATAACCCGGATGCCACAGTCCTGTCCAGGTCGTCTTTTTCTTTCTCTTTTGAGTCTGTTGTAACAGAAGAATCGGACGGTTTGGAAGTATCTAATGAGAATGAGGTAACTGTGGTTTCCGAGTACTTTTCCGTGCCTTTGGTTTATTGCTTAAATCAGGACTTTCAAAATTTTGATGAAAACGACGAGGACGAAATTCCTCCGGTTTTACAACGACTAATTGAACAAGAGCAGGAGAGGTTTGTTAAACCCTTAATTGATGAAATCAATACTGTGAATATTGGTACTGAGAAGGACCCGCGGCTGGTCCAGATCGGGTCCACGTTGTCTTCGGAGGAACGCGAGCGCTTAGTCGCTTTGTTAAAAGATTTCAAAGATGTTTTCGCGTGGTCCTACGAAGACATGCCTGGAATCGATCCTGAGATTGTACAGCACCGGATCCCTCTTGACCCTGAGGCCCGACCTGTCAAACAGAAACTCAGAAGGATTCGCCCTGACTGGGCCATTAAGATCAAGGAAGAGGTCACCAAGCAAATTGACGCAGGCTTCCTGCTGGTATCCGAATACCCGACTTGGTTGGCCAACATTGTTCCAGTGCCGAAGAAGGATGGCAGAATCCGGGTATGTGTGGATTTCAGGGATTTGAACAGAGCCAGTCCGAAGGATGACTTTCCCTTGCCACATATTGACGAATTGGTAGATTTCACAGCGGGGCATGCTTTGCTTTTGTTCATGGACGGCTTTTCAGGCTATAATCAGATAGTAATGGCACCCGAAGACCGGGAGAAGACTGTTTTTACCACCCCGTGGGGTACATATTGTTATAGAGTAATGCCGTTTGGGTTGAAGAATGCTGGGGCTACATATCAACGGGCTGCAACCACGATATTACATGATATGATCCACAAAGAGGTCGAGGTGTATGTGGACGACATGATTGTCAAGTCCAAAGAAAGAGAGGGCCACTACACCGCCTTGCAAAAGTTTTTTCAAAGGATCAGAGAATTTCGGCTGCGGTTGAATCCTCAGAAATGTACGTTTGGTGTTACAGCGGGAAAAATGCTGGGATTTCTGATTACACAAAGGGGCATCGAAGTCGACCCTTCCAAAATCAAGGCCATCTTAGAAATGCCACCACCAATGACTGAAAAGGAGGTGCGAGGCTTTCTGGGTAAAGTGCAATTCATAAGACGGTTTATCTCTAAACTAACCTTAACTTGTGAACCACTTTTTGGTCTTCTGAAGAAAGGAACGAAGTTCCAATGGGACGGCCGATGCCAAGCTGCGTTTGAACAGATTAAAGAGTATCTACAGAATCCGCCCGTGTTGTCACCACCAAAGCCGGGGAAGCCGTTGATATTGTATCTGTCAGTGACTGAGACTACAATGGGCTGTATGCTCGCACAAGAGTCGGAAGATAAAGCGGAAAGGGCCATCTACTATCTGAGCAAGAAGATGCTGGATTACGAGACCCGCTACACTCCGCTGGAGAAGGCTTGTCTAGCCTTGGTATGGGCTACTAGGAAGCTGCGGCACTACCTGTTAGCTCACTCTGTAATGTTGGTTTCACGACTTGATCCCATCAAATATCTTTTCGAGAAGCCAGCACTTACGGGTAGGCTAGCTCGTTGGTTGCTGTTGCTCTCCGAATTTGACCTCAAGTATGTGACGCGCAAGTCCGTCAAAGGAAGAGCAGTGGCGGAATTCCTTGCCGACCACCCGGTTGAAGGGGATGAAGCGGTTGAGTACCTATTTCCAGATGAAGATATTCTGCACATCGAAGATGAAACTTGGACGATGTACTTTGACGGAGCGTCAAATCAATATGGGTACGGGATAGGAGTGCTGCTGATAGCGCCTGACGACTCCCGTATCCCCTTAGCATTCAAGCTCCGGTTCAAAGTCTCGAACAATGAGGCAGAGTACGAGGCATGTATTGCCGGGTTAGAAGCAGCCCTAGAACTAGGGGCAAGACGTTTGGACGTTATTGGAGATTCGAACCTGGTTGTGTCTCAGGCGAAAGGAGACTGGAAAGTCAAGGAGGAAAAGATGATAATTTACCACCAGACCCTGGATTTGTTAATTCCTCGGTTTGAAAAGTTAAGTTTCACTCACCTAGTGAGAGAGAACAACAGGTTCGCAGATTCACTAGCAACTCTATCTTCCATGATAGACATCCCGTCAGGAATCCGGATGCGTCCAGTAATCATTGATCAAAAGTTTGCGCCAGCATATGAGTCAATCTCTGCCATAGATGAAGTGCAGGATAACAACCCTTGGTATTACGACATATGGAACTTCTTGGAAAAGGAGACATATCCACTAGGGGCAAACGCCAAGGATAAAAGGGCAATCAGGAGAATGGCTGTTCAGTTTATCATCTGCGGAGATAAGTTGTACAAAAGAGGTCATCTGGGAATGCACAAGCTGTGTGTGGAAGCTGAAGAATCGAAGCGCCTGATGGAAGCCATCCATGGAGGAGAATGTGGGGCACATGTGAATGGGGTGATGCTGGCAAGAAAGATCCTCAGACAAGGCTACTACTGGTCCACCATGGAGGAAGATTGTATCAGCTTTGTGCGGCGATGCCACAAATGCCAGATCTATGCGAACCGGATGAACATCCCGCCGTCAAAACTGTACAACATGACATCACCATGGCCGTTCTCAGTATGGGGAATCGATGTGATTGGAGCTGTTACTCCAAAGGGGTCAAACGGACATGAGTATATCTTAGTAGCGATAGATTACTTTACGAAGTGGGTTGAGGCCCAGTCCTATGCAGTGTTGAAGGCTTCGCATGTCGCGAAGTTTATCAGAAACAACATTATCTGCCGTTATGGAATCCCGAACGAGATCATCTCAGACAATGGTTCTCACTTCAAGAAAGAGGTGATTGATTTGCTGGAGAAGTATAATGTAGCCTTTCATAAGTCATCTACGTATCGGCCCCAGACCAACGGAGCAGTTGAGGCCGCTAACAAAAACATCAAACACATACTGCAGAAGATGGTAGAAACCTATCGGGATTGGCCAGATAAGTTGCCGTTCGCTCTGTGGGGCTACCGGACTTCAATTAGGACTTCAACTGGAGCAACCCCTTATTCACTGGTCTATGGGATGGAAGCCGTTCTACCGATTGAGATTGAGGTTCCGTCATTGCGAGTACTGGCTGAGTGTCAGATAGCTGAGGCAGATTGGCAGCAGAGTAGATTCGAGGAACTCATGCTCTTTGATGAAAGAAGGCTGAAAGCACTGTACCACGTCCAAGGTTATCAACGCAGAATCGCCCGGGCTTTCAACAAGAAGGTTAAGTCCAGGAATTTGAAGGAAGGAGATTTGGTGCTCAAAGACAATCGAGCTCCCATCCATGACCCAAGGGGCAAGTTCAGACCCAATTGGACTGGCCCCTATATCATCAAGTCTATCTGGTCAGGTGGAGCTGTGGTTCTGATGGACCTAGATGGCCTAGAGTTCTCCCAACCGATCAACATGGACAAGTTGAAGAAATATCACCCCTGAGAGGCTCGCTAGGCCGAAAACCCGAAAGGGTGACCTAGGCAAAATTCAGAGCACAAAAAATTAGAAAATATAAAAACTGAGCTCGCAAGGTTGAAAACCCGCAAAGGGCAGCCTTGGCAAAAGTTAGAGCGCAAAAGGAGAGTGAAAATACTCGAGTGAACCCAAGCCTGAACTACGTAAGGCTTGATTCCCATCCCTGGGATACGTAGGCAGCTTCATCCTGAAGTTCAGCCATAAACATTTTCCCCGATCAGCTTTGTCCATTTGATCATCTTGGTCATCTTTGTCCATCAGCATTCATCGCCATCTTCGGTGCAGTGCTATTCAAACTAGGGGCAACTTTCCGTTGCCACGCAGTGCCGCGGTACTATTCAAACTAGGGGCAATTTTCCAATTGTGGGAATCCGGGGTTGTGCATCTCAGTGACAGATCTCAGGCGTGTCCAGTTCTGATCCATATCGAAAATAGTTTTGAAAAGTTTTAATGAAGATGACTTTGTTCAAATAAATCTTTTTACAACTAAGATCATTTTTGGACCAAAAACGGAAATTTTTCAGTACCACAACCTTCAATTTCATTGATTTCAAACAGAGTTCTCTTGCTCTTGCATACAATTGAAGTCGCTTTTTATTACATTCATAAAGAAAACTTGAAAGTACTAATAAAGCAATAAATCCGGGGCATGGTCAAGTCAAATGTCCCTGCGCCCCCTCCCAGAGCTGGTCGAAGCCTCTGATGCCAAAGTAGGCCCTTCCTGTGCCTCTTCATTAAGCCAATCCAAGCACTCATCAGACAAAGTGCAACTGAAAGTGGGAGCGGGGGCCAGGAGCTCTCTTGTCCTCCATGCTGTGGCATATCGGGCCAGCTGTGCGCCCCGAATCGGAAATATAGCCGGGTATTCTATCCCTTCCGGTGGACAGGTCTGATCATGACCAAACTGGCGCAGGATACGGAAAGGGAAGTAGAAGACACAGTGAGTCAAGCCAATCAATTGGATCCCGGGTTGACGGGTCATGCTGTAACTCATCATTGGAAGATTAAGCCAAGGGCACCGCCAAGCAATGCGGTCTGCGGACAAACTGCACATCCATTCAAACCACCAACCCTCATCAAGGGCGTCAACCAGGCGTTGCCTGAAGAAGTAGCCGCGCGCTGAATATGCTGGGCAAGAGTCCACAACCTTCAGTTTATCCATTAACCACACCTGGGGAGGGATGAAAAATGAGAGAATAAAGAATAGAGAGATGCACGATGAGAGGAAAAGTGAGAAAAGGGTTTTTGTGAAAAAAACCGAGCCTGAGGGCCGAGTGATGAAAGCAAATATAAAATGTGAGATAGGTTGGGAAACATTACCTGCAGTAATAGTGGACTCCCTGCTAATCTGATCGTCTCTCGACGATAAAAGGCGTCTAAGCCCAGCAATGTCTCAGCCAGGACCATGGCAATGCAGCTTTGGCCCTCTTTCAAGCCTCGGACAACTTCAATCAACCGAACACTGGCTCCTCCGGAACGGGAAACGAACAGAAAGTGAGATAACATGCATAGGCAAAGGGCGTGTCGCCGAAAACCTTGCCAGTGATGGTCGCCACGATCACCGGTCTCAGAAAAACGACAGACCAAGCTCGGAACATCTAATGACCCGTCACAAATCAGAGAACGAGCATCGGGTATTGAGAGCCCACACATTTGTCCTAAGGCTTGAGCATGGCCAAAACGAAGTTGGGGCAGGATCTCCTCGTTACGTTCAGATTCCATTAGAGCTTGGAAATCTTCAAAAGTGGGACACACCTCTTGCCCGCTAAAGCTAAAAACATGTGTTACCGGGTTCCAAAACCGTGCCGCGGCATGGAGGAATGGAAAATGCAGCGGAGTACGGCGCAAAGTGAATAGTGCGTTTATGCCGAAGGCCCGAAAATTCAGCTTTTCCGAGCCATCCAAGTTGCCAATCCAAGTTGCAAGATTTTGGGCAAGAAATGCTTTCATTTGGAGCAAATCAGCGTTGAGATGAAGAGAACTACGAAGTTGAGATCCTTTTGAAGAGGATAGAGTTGAGTGGAGGACACATGTCAACATTCTGCTGGTACAGACAGTCTACAGCCGACCGGCAGTATATAGTGCCGACCGGCCACAATTTTGTGCCGGCCGACCAAGTATTATGCCGATGACCATTATCTTCGGCCGACGACCTCTGTGTCCAGCCGATGGTCTTCCTTCTATGCTTTCTAAGCTTTCTATGCTGAGTATTTGGGGATTCCACCCCTTCCAGCACTCTCCGGTGATTGATTCCCGTTGAGTCGCGCGTATTTGTTTATCGAGTTGTCGTATATTTGCTTATCGAGTTGTATGTCACTCTCTTTAAGTCTTTGCTTTGTCTATCAAGTTGTACTCGCACTTGACTAGTCTGTCGAGTCTTTGTTTTGCTTATCGAGTTGTAAGTTGGTTCACTACCTGGTTATTACGATGCGATGTTTTGTTTTCAAGAAAACAGCTTCAATTTCACGTGATGCCTTGCGATGCGATGCACACAAGCGCAACACCTTTTCAAGCAAATAGCTGTCTTATCTCCGTCATGTGTTTTTGTAAAAACCTGCAATTTCAAAAGAACATAAAACCTGCCTGAGGCAGTGCAATGTGCTTAAACAACTAATGAAAAGGAATGTAAAGCAGAATGCTGGGTTGAGTACCAGGAACCTCCCCTTTGTAGTCAGAATACCTCCTGCGTTCGTGCCTGGTTTGGCTGTGCAGTCTGACGCCTTCATCACTCAAGAAAAGTGCGGGAAAGTGCACTTCGGGAATGTTAACGGATCTTCGAGTTGATTTCAAGCCATGACTTTTGTGAGCGGTGCTCGGAACATGTGAAGGATGTCCCTTCTCGTATCCTTTTATATCTTGTGGATTTCAAAAGAAATTGTTTCAAATCATACTGTGTTACAGTACGTTGCATTTCAATATCATATTTGATCATGCTCAATTTCAATTACCTTTTATACACATTGCATTGTATGCGTGCTTTGCTTTACTGACATGTGTTCGATTACAATCTCACTATACACATTGCATTGTATGCGTGCTTTGCTTTACTGACATGTGTTCGATTACAATCTCACTATACACATTGCATTGTATGCGTGCTTTGCTTTACTTACATGTGTTCAAATACCTTTTATACACATTGCATTGTATGCGTGCTTTGCTTTACTGACATGTGTTCGATTACAATCTCACTATACACATTGCATTGTATGCGTGCTTTGCTTTACTGACATGTGTTCGATTACAATCTCACTATACACATTGCATTGTATGCGTGCTTTGCTTTACTGAAATGTGTTCAATTACCTTCTATACACATTGCATTGTATGCGTGCTTTGCTTTACTTACATGTGTTCAATTACCTCCTATACACATTGCATTGTATGCGTGCTTTGCTTTACTGAAATGTGTTCAATTATCTTCCATACACATTGCATTGTATGCGTGCTTTGCTTTACTTACATGTGTTCAAATACCTTTTATACACATTGCATTGTATGCGTGCTTTGCTTTACTGACATGTGTTCGATAACAATCTCACTATACACATTGCATTGTATGCGTGCTTTGCTTTACTGAAATGTGTTCAATTATCTTCCATACACATTGCATTGTATGCGTGCTTTGCTTTACTTACATGTGTTCAAATACCTTTTATACACATTGCATTGTATGCGTGCTTTGCTTTACTGACATGTGTTCGATTACAATCTCACTATACACATTGCATTGTATGCGTGCTTTGCTTTACTGAAATGTGTTCAATTACCTTCTATACACATTGCATTGTATGCGTGCTTTGCTTTACTTACATGTGTTCAATTACCTCCCCTACACATTGCATTGTATGCGTGCTTTGCTTTACTAACATGTGTTCAATTACAAATTTTCTATACACACTGAATGCGTTGTCACGCACTTTCGATTGCATTGTCATGAATATTGCTAACAGTGTCATACCTGTTAAGTTTATTTTCTTTTCAGGCACGATATTGTATGTACGGCTCATTTGAGGCCGGTGAAACCGGACGAACCGCACAGGTATTGTATCTCCCGAGTTGAGACGTATTGAGAATTCCATAATTCTCTTACACCCTTTCTGCATTGTAGTGTAGACTGTTGTATGCTAGCTTATAACTGTTGCATGTATGCTTCATTACAGCTTCCTTTGCATTTTCATAAAGTTATGCTAGGCTTCTTGCATTTTCAGTTGCATTTTGCCCCTGCCCTCGGGCGCATATCTTGTTTGCCTTGTATGCTTGTCCAAGTCTTCGGCCTTGTCAAAGATGGGTCGTCTCTGGGCTTTGACATTCACTCCCGTCATTGTTATGACTTCCGAGTTCTGTCAAAGAGGGGCAACTGTAGACACCCCATTTTTGACCGTCCTCAAGACTTGGGCATCACCGCTCGAACACCCGGTGATTATCCATGTTTGTGTTCGTTTTGAATTCCCGGAGGTCCCGACTGCGCGCCGTGCCTCAGGATCTCTTAACCGGTTTGTTCTGCGCTTGGTTTTCCACCAAGGCTTGTGTGTGTTTGCATTTGAGGGTAGGGGAAGGCTTGTTAGCCATCCCTAGAACCCACCGGCTGCCTCACACCTCCACCGGCTCTCCCTAGTAGCCATCGGCACTCTTTTGTCCAAATCTTTGGCCGATCGGCACTGTATGATGCCGGCCGGCACATTTTTGTGCCGGTGATTGTTTTTACCGGCCGGTGACCCTTCTGAGCCCCTCTGAGGATGGTGCATGCCAGCTGTGCCAGCTGGATTACACCATCACTCCTCCCCGTGCATAACATTGCACCCTTTGCACCCTTTGAACCCCTTTAGCTTCTAGAAGGGTGACCCCTTTTGGCCAAGCTTCTTGGAGAAGCTTGGCCAGCTGTATTGGCTTCCCTTAGAAGCCAAGACCCTCCTTGCCCCTTTGAACCTTTTAGTCTTGCTTAGCCATTAAGTCTTGGCTTGTATTTTGTCTATATAAGCACCACCCCTCTCCTTTGTTTAGGGTTAGCAACTTTAGGTCAAAAACCAGAGCTTAGGCATATATTCTCTGATATACATCCATATATATCTATATCTCCCTTCTCCCTCCTTGTGTGTGTGTGTTTTGGGACCAAATAGTGTGATTTACCTTACTTTTGCACTAAAACACACACCTTTACACCTTAGCTCGAGATTAGGAGGCTTGGAAGGTTGTTTGTTGAAGTTTTGGGCTGGTTTTGATCACTAGAGGGTGGCTGGAACCTTTCTTCTTCAAGTGTTCTTCAAGGGTAAGCTTGTTGCTTTAGATTCCCCATTCTTGCAACCTATTTCTACCCTCTTTACTTTGTGTTTTTGAGTTTGTGTTTAAGATAAAAAAAAGTCTTGTTTTTGCTTGTTCTTGAACCTTCATTAAGGTCATTTTATGGTTTGAGTTAAGCCTCATCACTTTAAGCCTTGTTTGGCCATCTTTGGTGCCTTTTTCTTAGGCCTTCTTGTTTTGGTGTTATTTGATCTTCTCACCACTGAAAATCAGTGGATTTTCAGTGGTGAGGATGATATTTTCAAGCAGGGACACCCCTCTCCCCTTGGTCCTTTGTTTGCCTTTGTTTTGGGCTCATAGCATAGCATGTGTGCATGTTTGCATTTGGCTTCATTTCAGGACTTTTTGAGCTGTTTTAGGTCATGTTTGATCTCTGTTTTTGGTTGGAATTATAGCCTCTAACATGCTTCTCATACTTCCTTTGAAATGCTCTTTTTATGCCTAAAAGCATGCCATATGTCTAAGCCATATTTCTCACATGTTTTAGCTTGATTTTGTGAAAATATGAGTATCATCTTGTCATGCATAAGGGCTGTGAGCCACTGTTTTGGCCATGTTTGGCATGCTTAGCATGGTTGCCTTGTTTGTTGGCTTGTAGGCCTTGCTTGTATGGAGTTATAGCATGCTTAACTTGTCTTTATCCCATGATTTGGCATCATGTTAGACCCTATTTCAGTCCATCAGTCATGTTTGTATGTTGGCATATGTGGCTTAGTTCATGCTTTAAGAGTGTGCTCTTGTATGCTTTAAAGTAGGCCTTTGCATGCTTACATGTTTAGTGCATTTTCGGGGGTGCCATGAAGGGAGTTTGGGTGCTATTTTGTGTGCTAAAAAACCTGTTTTGGTTGCTTCACATGTGCCATGTTTGGCCTTGTTAAGTGGTGGTTCAATGTCTCATTTTGTGCCTTAACCTTGAGCCTTATGGCTTGCATGATTGTGTAGCATTTTGTTCATGTTTTGAGGCATGTTTTGCCACTGATTTAGGGAGTTTTGAGGGCTGCCTCATTGAGCTTAGTCCACCTTTGCATGCTCATATCATGGTTGTTGCATGTTTGATTGATGAAACCTAGTATACATGCTAGTTCCATGCTTAATTGGTCCATGTTGCATGACATTTGTACCTTGCATATTTTAACTCTTTGCATGCCTAACATGATAGGTTGCATTGCATTTGAGCCATGTTGCATGAGTTGCATTCCATAGTTTGGTTTGGGGTTGTCAAACCAAGCATTGAAGATTGAGAGGAGTTCACACTTGAGTGGTGAAACTTGTCTCCATCCTCAAGTCCCTAAGGCCCTTGATCTCCATATGATAGGGACTTAGTCTTCATTTGTTTGTGTTGCATGCATTTTCATATCAAAAGAGCAATCTTGATTCTTTGGGCTATCATGCATCAAAATGCACTATTGGTGGCCCAAGAACCAAGAGTCTTACCTCCTTGAGTCCCCAAGCATGATAGGAGGCAATGACCATGCTCACATGTCCCCTAAAATCCATGCCATGCATTGCTGTCTTGCTGCTGCTGTCAATCTGTCTGCTGCAGGAACTCTCTGCCGGCCGGCAGTTTAATGTGCCGATCGGCACTTTATTTGTGCCGATAATCACCACAAGCAGCCGATGGTCAATAAGAGCAGCCGATGATCTATTCTCCCAGCCGGTGGGGCATTTCAGACCATTTGGAAGGTGTTCCAGAACTTTGGGAATTTTTGGAGAGGCAGGACAGTAAAAACAGAAGCAGCAATGCCATGACACGGGTTTTCCGGGCAAGTCGCGACGAGCATACATCATTCGTGCATTCCGAGGCAGGGCTGAGGCTCCATTTATTTTATTTATTTAATTTAATTTTAGTAAGTAGAATTTGTAATATTTATTCATTTATTCTTTCGGATTGTATTATTCTTTTGGTCCCTCCGAGTGAGGGCATAATTGTAATAAGTGTGGGTGAGTGGGTGTATGTCTTCCAATCCCCATTTCTTTCTATCCCTTTTATTTACCTGCTTATGTTGGTGGATTAGGGCATCTCTAAATTAGCATACCTTATGCAATGCATGCGTGCATTCATGCATTTGTTTACATACATCGGGTTCGGCACATCATGCAAACTGCATCGTACTTTCAATTCCAAATTGAATACGTGGTAGTTGCTGCATTTCATGTGCCATGCTTAGGATAGCTGAGCCTGTTTAAGATTACATCCTTGTATGTGATGCATTAGCCACTTAACATGAACTAGGACACGCATGTTTGCTAACTAGCTTCTGTTTTGGCTTGGAGTACTAGGTGAGCTATTATGCTTTAGCATATCACATGCGTGTAAATGTTGCCATGACAGTATGCTTAACATGCGGCTAAGTGCTTATGTGAGATAAACTGTTTGAATGCCTGTGGGTGGAGGTTGGATTGCCTGAGTTGGAACAATTCATTGAAATTCGCATTTTAGCCTACTTGCGAGTAGCAAAAGAAAACAACACGTTCTTCGAGACAAAACGGATATGCAATGTTTAGTTCCAAATTAGGCAATCTAGTCTATACTTGTTTGCCGTGCGCATAACATAGTAATTCTAGGCTAATAACTGGAATAAGAACATGTAATGTTTTCAAAAAACGGATATCACGGTTAGTAGAGGCCGGTCTTCGGACCGGGCGAAAGGGGGTGCTCATAGCTGACCTTCCCCGATCGTACCCAAGCTCCCGAGCCAAGTCAACTTTGGTGATGACGGACATGTGGCCTTCGGCACCGAGTCAGGGTTTCCTAAATTTCCCAAAAATAAAATATTTAGGTGGCGACTCTGTAATCTGGCAAAGCAGTCCATGTTTGGCACTACTTTTTTTTTTAAAAATCAGTTTTCTCAAAATGATTTGCCAGAGTTGGACTCTTTGGTTCAGATTTAGAACCGACACAAAATCCGAGTCCTGCGAACTGTTAGACGGAAGCCCACCGGGGCGCGTCTACAGACGCACACTCGAATTTGGCCATTCTTTTTTATAACTGGGACGATGCTAGAGAGCCAGGTGGGGTGCTGGATAGGTTTGATAAATCCTACTCCAAGCAGCTTGACCACTTCATCTTTGATGCTGAGCTCCACCTCTGGCTTATAAAATCTTACACCTTGCTTGACTAGGCGAGCCAGGGAGATGACGTTCAAATGATACATGGTAACATCTTTGTCTAGTCCTGGCATTTCTTCATATGTCCATGCAAAAATGTCCAAATACTTCTTGATCAACTCGATGAGGGGCCCCCTTTGTTCTGCTAGCAAATCTTTGCAAATGAAGATAGGGGCGCTCCTTCAGGGGCTATGTTGATTTCTTCTAGTTCTTGGTTTTAGGGCCAAGGGTTGTCCTGTAAACACTCTAGGACAAGTCTGACCTCTTTCAATCCATCTTACTTTAGGATTGTAATTGAGTTAGGAGATGAAATGACGTAAGGGATTTAACTTTTAAGCCTTCAGCTCCATCTACAGGAGTTATTGAAGGAAAGTTAGATTTGTCGACGTGTTTTTCTGTTGTTGAAAAAGCCACAGCTTTTTTTCTCATTCTATTCCTCTTGTCCCTGCTTTTTTTATTCTTTGCCGTTGGAGGTCGTTGGGCCAGCATAGACAAAGCGTAGCAACAGTGATCTTCTCCACTTGGTTCACGATGGGTGATTGCTATTTCGTCTAGCTGGGGGTTGGCATTGGTGGCATTTGCCAACCCCACGCACCGTCATAAACAGTATATCACTCTGCCATCCTTTGTTTGAAACCTGGTCACTTTTGGGAGCTTTCTTGAGGCCTCTGATTTGGTGAATGTCTTTCTATGAGGTGGTGATGAATCTTCTTCAGAGAGGTCATCCCAGTTGGGTATGGGAGTTCCTTGAAGTGGCAGGGGAGGTTCATCTTCATCGACTTGATTGTAAAACACTACATCTGCCATGTGAGCTTCATCTACCCAAAAGAGTTTTTGAGAGCTAGCTATGGCTACTACCTTATTATTATAGATTGCTTTGACACATTGATGGTAGGTGGAGGGGATCACAGCATATCTGTGAAGCCAAGTTCTCCTTAGGAGGGCCTGATAGGTCATCTTTGCTTCTGTAACATGGAACTTAGCGGTGGAACGGATTGACCCCACTGCTAAGTCTAACTGGACATGACCTATGGTTTTGATTTTTTGACTTCCAAAACTGATGATGGAGATGGGTTGTCTGACTAAGTGCCTTTGTGAGATCCCAACTGCCTAGAAAGTAGAATAAGGCATTACATTGAGTGAAGCCCCTCCATCCATGAATCCTCTTTGAAACTCCATCCCATTGATGAATACTGGGACGTAGAGGGGACAGTTATATGGGAACAATACTTGTTGGTCTACCTCGGTAAAGGTTATAGCCAAGGAGTTATCCCGAAATACTTTCCTTACTGATCCGCTTACACTCATGCATACTTCACCATTTTGCTCTGCAAGTTTTAAAAAGGCCTCAGTGGCTTCGAAGTGTGTTGCTTAAGACAGGCCAAATTGGTCGAAGAACTATTTGAACTTTGTCGATTTCTTTAGCGCTATCATACGCCTGGTCTCAAAGTCTGGACAAGTGGGAGCTGCGAGTTCAAAGAACTCACACACCATCGGTCCTTTCATATCGTCATAATGCGAAAGTATTATAACCGTCTTACCATTATCCTTGTGGCGTGGGAGAGGATCTTTAAAGACATCTTCTGTTTAGTAGGGTAGCTCCAAAGCATCGTCAAACATCATTTTTCGAACTATAGATCTAAGTGCCCAACATTCTGTGGTAGAGTGCTGGATGGAACAGTGGTACATGCAATAGTCTGCTTGCATTTGATCCTTTTTGGTGACAGGTCACCTTGGCTCAGGGAGGTGAACCTTTCCATCTTTTACCCAGGCGTTGTGGAGTGCTTGTGCTTCGTCCACCGAGACAAGTAGCGGTGGGAGAACTTGATCAAACTTCCTCTTTTTTGCTTGCGGATCTCATCTTCCTCTAGAGGAGCCTTCAGTTGCATATACAACGTGGTTGCATCGGTTAGGCCTCCATAAGGAAGGTTGAGGTGCCGTTGGCCGCCATGAGTGAGGTTGTGATGCTGTCATTCGAGCCCTTGTTCTTACTGTTTCACTTATGTTTTGGGTTACCGCACATAGAGCGGAAAAGTCAAGGAAGTGGTGGTTGACCAACTGGAGTTTATAAGTCGTGAGCATCCCTTTGATGCATATTGACACCAGTTGATGTTCTTCCATTGGGTCTTGAATGTCTACTACTTTCTCCCTGAAGCGGCGGACATAAGCGATGATGTCCTTCCCAAGTCGTTGTGTTTCCCTCATAAGATGAAGGGTGGTCAACCTTTCTTTAACGTAGAAGAACTTGATATAAAAAATTTTTACCAAGTCCTCCCATGAAGAGATAGAGCCAGCAGCGAGGTTGGCATACCACGAGAATGCTTGATTTGTGAGGGATTTGGAGAATTCTCTCATGCGGAGGTTTCGGTCTTCTCGGTGAGCTCCAAGAGCATTAATAAAGCGTAAAACATGCTCCCTTGCATTCTCTTTTTGTCCGTTGAAACAGATAAACTTGGGTACGGTGTATCCTACCGGATATGGGAGACTTGCAATGTGAATAGGGTAGGGGGGACGAAGGTCCAATTCTGGAGAGACAGGAATGTGACCTTTGTTTGTCTAAAGTAGGCTGTGTATGTGCTCTTTCACTATATCCAATGCTAATGATTGGGAAGGAGTTTGATCCGACAGAAGAACCGAACAGCCAGTCAAAGTCAATGTGGTGGGAGCTCTGCTAATCAATCTGACTTGTGGTGGAGGTACTTGGCTGGGAGCTAATGGAGGGAGCAGGGCAACTGTTTGCCGACCTGCTTGGGTTTGCAAGTTGTTTTGTGGAGCGGGGTTGGCTTCTGAGCCATTCTAGGCTAATGGCAGAGCACCATTTTGTGATGATAAAAGGGGGTTAGATGATGATGGGAGTGTAGGTGCCTTTTGTAAGGCCAGTAGGGCATCCATTAAGAGTTGCTGGTTCTGTTGAAGAGAGGTAACGCTCTCAATCAATACATGTAGTTGATTCGCTATGGCCGGTTGAGAGGATTGTTCCTCTGGAAAGTCATCGGAGTTGTGTTCCGAGGTCTCCACCAGAGTAAGTGAATGGGCTTGAGATCACCGGAGGTGGAAAAGAGAAGGTCAAGGCAAGCTTGGAGAGGGAGAGGTTGGCAATGATGGACCTGAACACTAATGTAGAATGTGAGAGGGAATATTTAAGTGTGAGACTTAGTGTGTTAGAATTATGGTGTTGTGTTGTGATGTAGTGTCTTCGTGCATAAATGATACGTTATATAGGCCATAGGAGTATTGGAGCCCAAGCAAACTATTGAATAGGTGGCTCGTTCTTCTCAACTGTGCCACAAGGAATATAAGCCCTTCTGTCGTCTGTGGCTTGACGGTAGGTAGAGAGCAACGTTTCATGGCAAGCGAAAAGTAACGTTTCATATATACATCGGATGACTTGAATGTAAGGTCGTTGTTATCTCTTCTCCAAGCCTAGTCGAGATGGAGTTGTCTTAGCAAGAAGACAACCATCTCAACGATCCCATGACCTCAGTCGCCAGTACAATATCCTCTGATGATCCCGAACAGTAGTGCCTGGGTCCTGCTCCTAACAAAGGCAACCAAGTAGTGAATGGGCCAGGGCCCACCTTAGTGTTTAGGAGAGCCAGGGGCTCGTTTCTAGGCGACCAAGTAGAAGAATGGGTAGTAGGCCTATCTCAATGTTTAGGAGAGCCAGGGGTTCGCTTCCAAGTGACCAAGTAGGAGAATGGGCCAGGGCCTATAGGAGAGCCAGTGTTTATTAGTCCAAGTCCAAGTGAACCGGGGGCTGATTATATTATTGTTTGGTCTTGGAGCGAGGTATGAAGGACCATGGGCCCTGCGGGGCCATGGTGCTGCCTGTTGCAGGGCTCTTCATATTTAGATATATTTGGGCTTATATGTATGCTCCCACTTAGGCTAAGCATATAGTCTTGGTTTTGTGTGGTGCCTCGGCACACGGCGCCCGTAGGGCTCGCCATGTGTCAAACATATGACATGCCCACGTGGTACCTTATTGGTCAGCCACGTGGGTGGGTTTTGGTGATGTGGCACTTGTGGGGCTTGCCGCATATTAGGCTTGATACAAGTACCCACACTTAGTCATGGGATGTCGTAGTAACCCATGACCATGCAGGATCACTAGGGACTCATGAGGAGTTTCTCCATGCATCAGAGGCTCTCTCCATCTCTTTCTCTCTCTCTCTATGCTATTCTCTCCCTCTTTGCTATTCTCTCTATCTTTTTCTCTGCTCTGAGGTTGTCTTAGCATTCTCCCTCTCTCCACATTTGCTGGTCTTGTGCCATCTTAGTGCCTATCGTAATTTTCAGAACTCCACAACTGATCACCTCACATACCATTATCCATAATATACTTCACTTGAGAAAAGTGGTTACTCACTAAGCATGGCTCGTTCAAGTCTTTCTGGTGAAACATGTTCAAACTCAATCTCCCCATATCTTCACTACCCACAATGTGCAAAATACTTATTCCAACTTTTAAGCTATGTTACATGGACTCTTCAAAATTAATCAAATACCCGTGTTAGATACCTGACACCTAGACAAGGGTATGGGATATGTGTGTCTGATACTTTTCATCAAACACTTCTTATATGTTTGTATTTAACTCTATTATTATGTGTATAATTGCTATAAAATGAGTAAAATGTCTTTTTGATAATGTATGTTATGTATAACATCATTTTATCTTATATTATAGATTAAAAATATAAAAAATGAACCTTTTTTGTCGAGTCTGTGTGTCTTTAAATTTGAGGTTTGATGGGCCAGACCTCTAAATACGCACCTGTACCCAACACTTGTACCCAAGTCCATGTAACATAACTTTTCAGTTGAGGCATCTTTGGTAAGCAACCAAACGAACGTGTACTACAAGGATGAAATCATCCTTATAGTGGATTTAGGATATTTAGGGTAAGGGTATTCAAATAATTGACTACTTGATCAACCTGATTCGGACCGACCAACCTATCTCTATCACGGATGGTTTTGTTGATTTCAATGGTCGGGTACGGTTAAAATCATTCAATTTTTCTTGAGATTCAGTCAAGTATCGGTTTTAATACAAATGAAATCATTTAACACAATCCAATCGTATTATATATATATATAGATATATCCACATGTTGCCATTTGATAGGCTAGTAATAGTACCCTTACTTTCCCAAGACATTGACTCTTATCACTCCAACGTTGCCATTTGATAGGCTAGTAAGAGTACTCTTACCTTCTCAAGACATTGCCTCTTATCACTCCAACGTTGCCATTTGATAGGCTAGTAATAGTGCCCTTACCTTCCCAACACACTGACTCTTATCACTCTAACTTTGCCATTTGATAGGCTAGTAATAGTACCCTTACCTTCCCAAGACATAGACTCCGACTTATCCTCCTAAGACATTGATTGACCCTAATCACTCCAGCTCATTATTTCAGACTCTATATTCAATACATCACTGTCTCTTTCTCTCCCTCATCGTCTCTCACTGTCTCTCTCCAATTCAATTCACTCTCTCTATATTCAATTCAATAAATAACTATATTCAATTCTCTCTCTCTCTCTCTCTAATTTAATACATCACTCTCTCTTGTGTACTCAATTCATCATTAATTCTTCCATCATCTCTATCAAGAACCCTAACAAATCAAGACCTTTGAACTCCTAAAATTTCTCCAAACTCTCTTCGTCTCTCAACCTCTCAAGCATAGAGATCTTAGTTTTAATTTGCATCTTTGAAGATGTTATCAGGAGAGGAAAAGAAAGGAAAGCATTATGTTTTTGGAAGATCTGTTAGATCTAGATGACAGCCATTGTATTATGGGGCTTTATCAATCATATTTTTGTTTTTTCTCTACTTTTTTTTTATAGGCATTTTCTCTACTCTTTTCATAGATCTGTGTATGTAAATATATGTACATATATGTATGCATATGCTAAAGTTTAAAATGGAAGGGAAAAAGGAAAATGGGTCAATCAAAACTGTTCGAAACCCACTTGCCGACCGAACGAGAGAGGCATTTGGCTTCGAATAGAACTGTCGTCAACATCTGTCATAGATATCTCCAATTCAATAAGGTCGATTTAAGTCACGGTTGTACCTGTGGACCCGACCCACAAACAACCCCAATTCAGTGTTTGGACCCATGAATAGCCCTAGTTCAGTGTTTGGGTTTAGTAGCTTCTTCGAGGTTACGGGTGCGTATCTAGGGGTCGGACACTTCAAAACTAAAAATTGAGAATATATGGATATGGATCCAAATTTGGATACAGGTACGGGGATACGTTAAATGGTTATTTTTTAAATGTATTTATTATATGAAGATGAGTAAAATAGTTATTTTTTAAATATATTTTTTATTTTTTATCTTATGTATTATTTTTATTGATAATATTTTTATTTTTAATTGACATATATTTATATTATAAATAAATATGATTTATAAATAGTTATTTTTATTGATATATGACATATATATTAATTAAATATCTTTTGTGTGTGTGTGTGTGTGTGTGTGTGTGTGTGAAAGAGAGAGAATGCCAGCGAAGATAGATCGAAGCTTGTCTACGGTGGTGCTCGTTGAAATCGAAGGGGCCACTCTAGTCGAAGTCGAAAGGGCCACGCTAGTCAAAGTTGAAGGGGAAGTCGAACGGCGCGAGATCGAAGTCGTCAAACAGAGGATCGAAACAGTGACCAGGATCGAAACAGTGACCAGGTTCTCTCCTTGCTCTCTCTTTTGTTTCTTCTGCATTTAGGGCAAAATAGAGTCGTATCCATTTGTAAATAGTCATATCCCTACCGTATCTCGCACCCGTACCATGTCGTGTCGTGTCAACCCGAGTACCTCCCAAATTTCAAAGAGTCCGTGTAACGTAGATGGTGGATTCCTCTCAATCCTTAATTTGGGTTGTCTTTAGGATCCTCTTTCAACCTCACAACTATTTGT
This sequence comes from Camellia granthamiana, assembly GCA_036172215.1. Classification (NCBI taxonomy): domain Eukaryota; kingdom Viridiplantae; phylum Streptophyta; class Magnoliopsida; order Ericales; family Theaceae; genus Camellia; species Camellia granthamiana. The sequence continues at coordinate 40,153,178 of CM069913.1, forward strand.
GATAGTCTTATTGAGCAAGTGGAGAAAAGATTGGTAGCATGGAGAAGGCAATACCTTTTGAATAAAAGCAAACTCATTCTCATGAAGAGCACTTTAGGTAGCTTGCTCGTATTTTTATGCTTCTATTCACTTTCCCAGTCTCAGTGATAGTGGTTGAAGAAGCTTCAAAGGGTTGTGGATTAGTACTTAGGTGTGGTCTACAATATTAGAAGGGGCTTGTGAATTACGCATTTTAGATACTTCAATCAAGAGCTGTAGGAAAAATAACTGTGGAGACATTCTTTAGTGGACAAATGCCTTTGATGTAGGGATATTCAATGTAAATATGGTTATGAAGTGGGATGGTGAACATCTAAGGATGTTTTGGTGTCTTATGGGATTGGTGTGTGGAAGGGAGTTAGGAAAGGATGTCCAAAGCTTTTCTCTCATGTGAAATTTGTAATTGTAGATAGAATAGGGAGTCAAATTTTGGCATGATATGTGGTGCAAGGATATTTCATTATTAGTGACCTTTGCTAATCAGGCTAGTGTTGCGTGCATAGAATGCTTCGGTCTTTAGATTATATATATGAGGATCATTGATGTGATTATTATATGGGACCTCATACAGGATGGAATATTGGATGAAGTGAATGAATTTTTCAACTCCTTTATGAAAGAGTTGTCCTAATTGCAAGTAAAGATATTTTTGTTTGGAAACCTAATGGTGCGGGCGAAGGTGTTATTTTTCTTACAATGAATTCTTCTGCTCTATCTTGACATTGGATAATTTGGGGAAGAAAGATAAGAATTGAAGAATATGGCACTCGTGTTTGATGTGGTGGTGCATTTGGAGTGAACAAAAACGTCATACATTTGAGGATGTGTAGATGGCAATATTGTAACAAACGCGACCCATGATTAGCTTAAAACATGTGAATAACGATGCCTAATTACATGTGCATTACATTACTTGAGTTTCTATCTGTCTTTCGTAGAAAAATCAGTTTGCATTTCTGTTTCGTTTTGTGAATTGAGGACCTTATCAGCATCCGACCACGAAATTAACTTAATTTATGAGTTATTTAGAGTTTTTAGAATTTTATGGTAGGTTTAATTGAAATTTGATTCGGAATGAATTAATTAAAATAAATAATGCCCATTTGATTAGTTTAAGCTAAGTTTGATTAAGTCTCCTTAATTAAGCCTATATAAGGCCACTATTATTGTACTTTACATATTTTTCCCTCACTCTTTGAGCTCAACATAACGTAAGAGAGAGGGGGAGAGAGCTAGAAATTGAGATCAAAGGAAGATTAAGGCATTAGCTTGAACTTAGCTAGATTTTGAGAGTATTGAATTGGTAGCTCAAAGACATAGCAAGCTAGAACTCAATTGAGGCTCTTATGTGAGTAATTGATTCCTAATCTTTGTATTTAAGATGTTAATGAAGAGAATTCAAGAAGTTCTTGTAACTAGATTTGAGAATTGAGCTTAAGAGCAAGAATTGAGATCAATCTATGCATTGCATGCATAATTCAAGAGTTTTGAGTCCAATTTTCACAAATTCGTACATGCAAGTGCATATCTTTGCTTAGTCTTAAGAACTCACCATGATTTTACATGAAAACATTTCATCTATCCATGTTTTCAAAACTTTGAAGTCAAGATATTGCATGCATGATGTGTTTTCCCCATTTCAAGTTCAATTTTGAACAATTGACATGCTTATAGGCCTTGATTTTGCAAAATGATCTCCAATTCTTGATGTTCTACAAGTTTCTAAATGTTTTCTTGAGTTTTTGGCCCAAAGAAGCAAGTTTGAAGCTTTAAAACCATGTTTTGCACCTTGAAGAGCAATCTGGAGATTCCAGATTCTGTCTCTCCGCTTGAGCGACAGCACCTACACTTGAGCAACCACTCTGTGACCTTGCACTTCCGCTCGAGCGACCAAAAGTGGGCTCGAGCGTGGAATGCAAGCTCCTAGAAGTTCATATGTTTTGTAGACCGCTCGAGCAACAAAAGTTATGCTTAAGCGAAAACCACAATCACATGCTCAAGCGGCCGTCGAGCGGAAAATTCACACAGCTAGTACTTTTACAGAGTTTACAAATCGCTCAAGTGACAAAAGTTGCTCTTGAGCGATCACTCACATTTTTGCATGTCTGCTCGAATGAAGGAAGTTGTACTCGAGCGAGACCCCTGTTTTCAGCAAATTTTGTTAAGTGTTTTCTAGTACATTTTTGCATCTCCATTGCATCCTAGGCATTCCTAGGCCAAGATTAAGACACAATAATGAGGTTAAGGGCTAGAAATACACTAAGAACAAAGTGAAATAAGTTAAGTACTATCCGAGGATGTGTTTCAATATGCGTATCCATTTTGTGATTGTGTAGGTCACGTGCCGTAAGCTTTCCGATTACCTGCTCTGTCTATCTGCTATTTGAGCCAACTGTGAGTAATAACGTAGCAAAGCTATGTTCAAATTTATTTATTTTCTGTATATGAAATAAGATCTGTTCTATGTAATGTTATGTTCTGTACAATGAATGATTGTCTAATTCTGACAAGTATTCGTGGCAACAATTCTGAGGTTCAAGTATGTTATCTGTTCCCGGTCCGAAGGTTCCTTTATGGAACTGATAAGTTATCTGTACCCGGCTGGAGGTTCCTTTATGGAATTAACAAGTTATCTGTTCCCAGTCCGGAGGTTCTTTTATGGAACTGACAAGTTATCTGTACCCGGCCGGAGGTTCCTTTATGGAACTGACAAGAATGACTTTTGATGCTTTGTATGTGATCTGTTAGCGCTAACGGACGTAAGATTAAGCATGAACTCTGATTTCTGTTATGACTCCAACAAGAATGTGAATATGAATTTGTTTCTAGTTACTGAATTAGTTTTGGGACATCATTCATTCAACCCTTCACTCTGTTGTTATTCACTGGGTTTCTGCTCACTGTTTATATTATGTATGTAGGTGAGCAGGTGTGTGACTAATCCTAAACTGCAGCTTAGAGAGTTTGGTTCAGCCAGCCACCGTGCCTCCGGGGAGGTTCCCGTCTGATTTTGTGAACCATGTTAAAGACGTTTATAGTTGGGTTTTTTTGGTAGTTTCCTAGTGTATTGATGTGCCTTGAATATATTTTATATACCTATTAAGAAACAAAAAATTATTTATTTGTATCCTCTAATTATCTTTATGGAAAGCCAACAGAATCATGTCATTTGTCAGAACCCTCACCCATACTTTTTGACACCTCCAACTAAGATAAGATGAGTTTGTCTCTTTTGTATTTTGGTAGCCTACATTGCGCATGGCCAAAACATCTCAAATGATTTTAAGCTGGTGTTATTTCTAACAACGAAGCATAGATTTTATTTTATGCTTTTATTGCAAAACCTTTTATTTATCTTAACGGCCCCATTTTGGAAACTCTCAATTTTGTAAATGTTGTTTTGAAACAGACCAAACAGTCTTCGATTTGTGAACCGCGCACCATAAGTGGCCTTTATAATATCTTTACAAGATTTTGCTTTCCACATTTTGGGAATTTTATGGTCACATAACATTTCCAAAGTACTTTTCCATTTCATTCATCATGCTTTTTAGTCTATAAGCAATGTCCTGATGGATAACTAATCTAGTGTATTGGAAAAGGGTCTCACTCACTTCAGCATCTCGTTTTTTGGTAGGTAAATTTATAAACCCAACACCCCAATTGCAAGCCAGAATATTAGTTGTTCTATTGATTTTTTTTTGTTTGTTCTGTTTCATTCATCGAATGCGATCTATTATAATATTTGTTACCATTCGACCGACCAATTTCTTAATTGGAAGAAATTGGGCTGAAAGAGTAGATAATTCCATTCGAGTCCCGCTCTTTTTCTTGTCCAATCTAAGTGAATGACAACCACCAATGCAACAACCTCAATATTTATTTTACAGAACTAGAAAATCAATTCTGTGGTTCTTTTCTTAATTAATTTGTCATAGATTGTGAGCAAATCTCCATAATTTTCATTTTTTTTTTCATTCATAAAACAATGATATTAATGATAATTGTGAGTTTTGGTGAAATGGATTGAAATTTTAGAATGAGAAAGAAGATGTAGAGAAAATAATTTGAACTTAGAAAAGAAGATAAAGGACCTTGAATATGAAGAATATATATAAGTGATTTGAGTGATAAAAATAATAATAATTTATTTTAGGGTTATTAGTAAATTTACATTAGGATATAATAGGAATTAAAATTTCAAAATTTTAATTAAGTGTACTAAATTATTATTTGGGTACAAATAGAATCACCCAAGTAATTTGTGTAATAGTGTGGTCTAAATAACGTGGTGTCATTATTTTATTTATTAATTAATAACAAATTAGACTAAGATTTGATATGGCCGAATACTCAGCATTTCAGACTGAGCAAAAAATAACTTTTCAAATTTCATTTTAATCATATGTCAATTAATAAATAGAAATATATATCACATTATCTCAACATATTTATTACATAAAATATTTTTCTTTCAACCAGGCCTTTCGTTGTCATTATTGTTGTTATTTTTTGGTGGAACATTATTTTTGTTTTTTTAGAGTATTGTTCTCATTGTCAGGGAGAAAGATTTGTACATTCCATTTAACATTCTATTTATTTGAATGAAAATCGGTTTGGTGTCCAAAACTAATAAAATAAAATATATTTTTAGAAAATGATTGCGAATATAAAACTAATATGCTATTGATTGTATTAGTAGTGGTATTAGTACTGCGGCAGTGGCGGTGGCGACAACATCTGCTTGGTAACGAAATGACAATAGTGAGGTGGCAATGGAGGTGGTAATGTAATGGCATTAGGTACGACTTTAGTTCAAAAAGCATTTTTCATCTTTCAAAAGATAAAATATTTTATGTCCAAATAAATTTATTTTTAGTTGATCACCAAAATGTGTTTTTTATTAATTTTCATTTTTTGTTACACTACAAGTCAGAAAATACAAAATTTCTATATACATATATATATATATATAGATTTACATTCTTAGATAAACATTCTATTTTACAGAAAATTAAAGGACTGATTGGAATATGAAAATGGCAATTGGGTTAAAAATCAACTTTTTAACCTTTTTAAGTCACATCACCATTCTACGTCTTTGTGCTTGAAAAAAAATTTTTTTTAAAAAATCAGCTTTTAACCTACTTTTCAAAATAAGTACTATTTTATGTTGCACCAGTACTAACATTAAGATGTGGGCTTGAGATCATTTGTCCCCAACCCAGTCTCATAAAGAAAAAATTATTGGTTGGTTTTAGGGCATCATGTGGTTATGTCCCACAGCAATCACAATTGACCATGCCCCCAAATGCTCCTCAATCATCCAATACAAATTTTTAATCCCCACTCTCTCCACAAATCACAACACCATTGAGGTACCACGTGGCAGTGCCTAACGTCTCCTCAGAAAGCCTTTAAGAGTTTGGAAAACCCTTTTCCTTCCTAAATCTATTAACCAAGCACAACCTTATACTTTGTTTGACGTATGAATTTGGGTAATGATTTGGAAAAGATTATGAATGAAATATAATTATATTTCACACATATTTTTCCTTTTCAATAGTGATTTCTATATTTATAAATGAAAAATGCTTGAAACACCTAATTTATCACCCCTAGAAATTGCTTCTAATAATGTGTTTGACAAGTGTCAAATTTTGATTTGTCAAGCATTTCATCGTGTGAAGTTTAATCTCAATGTCACACCATTAGGAGTCATTTAGGACTCATGACTTCATGCTTAGTGATTATTGTATGAGGGGGTTCAAGAACGTTGTTGGAAAATTCGATGATTTTTGAAGAAAATTTGAATTCTCTAGAAATGATGAGAGGCTTGGATTCTTCAATAGTCACAACTAAAAACACAAAAGCAAATAGATGATGGAGATAAGAGATTGGGTGAAGTAGAAGGTAAAGTAGTTAGAGAGAGAATAATGGCAAGGCTCTCCCATAGATCTCCCATTTTCACTCTCAAGGTTGATAATGGAGAAGTGAAATTAGTTCTTTCCCAAGAGTTATCTCTCCAAAATCCATCCCTTGTAAAGCTATGGGTGGGTGCTATTTATAGGCACCTCATGATGTAGAATGGAGCCCATGTGCAAAGCACATGGGGAATATTCTCTCTAACCACCTTGTCCGAAGAGGTGACCTCTCCGAGGATAAGGAAAACCTCGAAGAGAAGATCAACCTCTCGGCGAACCCTTCTTCTTAGCTACACCTAACCAATGATCCTCAATCATCCCAAAGGGTTAGGGGTAGTCCCAGAGGACGTCTTGTCACAGAAGGGTGGTCAGGGATAGTTGAAGAGAACGTCCTGCCGCGAATATTGCCGAGTCTCAGGGACCCCCTAGATCGTGCCACCTCGACCAGGGTATAGGCTAGCTTCACCGAAGAGTGAATTTATCTCCACTCACCATCCTTGGGATCGGGTCCTTTGTTCGGACTCTATTACGCCCATGGTTCTGGTACGTAGATCCCGGAAAGCTCCGAGTCCACAAGTGTTATGGGACTCATTAATGGAGTGGCTTCTAGATTGCGTTTGAATCCGTTCGAAGCCAAGTGCTTCGGATCTCTAGGTTCATGGATCCGAACCCTTTCGAGTCCGGGCCCGAGTAAATTTCTAAGTTTATGGATCCGAACCCTTTCGAGGCTTAGAGCGATTCGGCCCGTTTGATGGCGATAAATTCGGGCCCACCGATCTTGGACTTGCGATAAATTCGGCGCCACCAACCTTGGACTATTGGACCTAATTAATTTAGTGGGCTCAAATTAGATCCTCTTACATTTGCCTCTTGCGTGTATGAGAAATTTTAGTTTTCTCGGACATGCATAGTTTCACCTTGTCAGTCATGCTTCACATTATGTCTTCGGGAATATTTGGTCTTGATAGAGTCTATGGATAAAGCTGAGGACTCACCGTAGATTATGGGTAAAGTTGACAACTAATAAAGATAAGAATTTTTTTTTTCCTCTTTTTGTTTTTTTTTTTTTTTTTTTTTGTGCTACCAACATATTTTTGTGCCTCTTTTTGTTTTTTTTTTAATATGAATTCAAATCAATTTTTTTTTTTGAACATACGAAGAATATTTTTTTTTTTACTCCAAGAAAAATAAAGCACCCATCATCATCATCATTTTTCTATTGTTAAAAAGATAAAGGCCCACACCTTTTTTTTATCGTCAAACTTGACTTTACTTTCCTTAAACAACTTACAAAAAGATCAAATTCACACAGATCAACCAGCATATTCGAAGGCCCATTATATATATATATAATCAAAATTTTTGGGAGAATATTCTAAGAATCACACCCTTTTTTTCTATTTAAAGAAAAGGACAAACCTAATCCATAGCTCATTTTTTTTTTGGTTTGCTGCACAGCCATTTCGGCTCTCTCTCTTTCTCTCTAAACCAAGAGACCAACCTAGCTTTCTTGCAAATAAATAAATCTTTAAAAGTTGGCCCCTTCTATCTATATATATATATTTTTTGCTTAAAGGTAGCAACACAAAGACCCACTCCACGATTGAAGGCAGCAACATAGAGACCCGTAGTGATACCAAGAAGGCAACCAACGAGCAGCAAAGCCCACATCTAGCTCGCACAGTTTGCTTCGCATCCTCCACCTGCAACTTCACCATTGTCTTTAGCCGTGATCTAGCCAACGCCGACTACGCCGCCTGTCGCAACTGCTGCAGACGTTGTAACCCAAGTTGCTGCTAGCTCACACCGATGCCAGCTCTAGTCCGTCTTCAGTGTCCTACTTTAGCTTGTGGATGCATTTATCTCGGAGATTCAGATATAGTGGAACTCGATCTTGCTTTCACAGATCTGTGGGTTAGCTCTGTTCAATCCCACTTTCCGTTCTTTAATGGACCTTTATGCTCATGAGCTTGGATTTGTGAAATACATATTTGGAATTTAGCAATCTTGTCTATCTCCATTGATTTATTGTTGCTATTGGAAGTAATCATAGCACTGTTTTGTTGATTTAGGAATGATAAAGCATTATCATACTCTGTTGTTTATTTGTTTTGATTCAAAGGAGACGAACCTTTGACCGTCAAACTTATGAGCTTGTCCTAGGGGATGAATTTGTTGATGTTGCTCCATTCTGATAATGCCTGAAAATGTATGTGAAATTGATATTACTCATCTTGTTTGTCAGTTTTGTTATTTGAGGTGAATGAATTCCTGTAAGAATTCCACGACCCTGAGGTCCTCAAAACCCACACTAATGAAAGCATGGGTTGTCTCTCGGAAGTCCGAACGGAAGCAAGGCTGTTCCTCAGGAGTCCGAAATTAGCACACACTCTACTTTGGCAAGAAAGATCCCTTCTAGCAGGCAACCGAGTCTCGAGGAACTGATAGAAGCAAGGTTTGTTCTTCGAAAGTTTGAGTGGGAGCACACACTCTACTTCAGCAAGAAAAATCCTCAAAGCTCGCATTGATTGAAACAAGGTTGTCCCTCGGAAGTCTAAATGGAAGCAAGGGCTATCCCTTGAAAGTCTAGGTGAGAACTCCACGACCCCGGGGTCCTCAGAACCTGTACTAATGAAAGCAAGGGCTATCCCTCGAAAGTTCGAGCATAAGCAAGGCTGTCTCTCGAAAGTCTAAGTAGATGCACACTCCCTTCTTCAGCAACTAAAGGAAGCAAAGTCTACCCCTCAGAAGTTCGAGTAGGAGTACACTTCTACTTCAGCAGCTAATGGAAGCAAAGGTCCTCCCTCAGAAGTCCGAACAGAAGCAAGAGTTGTCCCTCGAAAGTCCGAGTAGTAGCATACACCCTACTTCTTCAAGAAAGATAGATCTCTTGAAACTCGCTTCTTGTAAGAAGTCTACCACCTCGGGGCCCTTGAAACTCGCACTAATGAGAGCAAGGGCTGTCCCCTTGGAAGTCTGAACGGAAGCAAAACTGTCCCTCAAGAGTCTGAAAGTAGCATACACCCTACTTCAGTAAGAAAGATCCCTTCTGGCAGGCAACTGAGTGTACCAAGCTCGCACTAACGGAAGTAAAGATTGTTTCTCGGAAGTCCGAGCGGAGGTAAAGTTGTCCCTCGGAAATCTGAGTGGATGTACACTCTCTTCTTCAGCAACCAATTGAAGCAAAGGTTGTCCCTCGAAAGCCCGAGTAGGAGTGCACTCTACTTCGACAAAAAAGATCCTCGAAGCTCACACTGATGGAAGCAAGGGCTATTCTTTGGAAGTCCGAGTGGGAACACACACTCTGCTTCAATAAAAAAAGACCCTCGAAGCTTGCTCTGATGGAAGTAAGGGTTGTTCTTCAGAAGTCCGAATGGGAGCAAGGCTGTCCCTCAGAAGCTCGAATAGTAGCACACACCCTATTTCGTCAAGAAAGATCCATTCTAACAGGCAACCGAGTCTCGAGGGCTGTTCTTCGAAAGTCCAAATGGGAGTACATACTCTACTTCAATAAGAAAGATCCTCAAAGCTCGCATTGATGGAAACGAGGTCTGTTCTTCGAAAGTCTGAGTGGCAGCACACACTCTACTTCAACAAGAAAGATCCTCGAAGCTTGCATTGATGGAAACAAGGGTTGTCCCTCAAAAGTCCAAATGGAAGCGAGTAGGGGTGCTTGTCGATCGGTTTTGTGCAGTTTGCAGTTCGATTTTGACCCGCCCGCAACTATGCAGTTTGGGAAAAAGTCAACCCGCAATCGCCTGCAATGCGGTTTGCGGTTTGTGCGGATAGGGTTTGTAGATGTGCGGGCGGTTGTGAGCGGTTTGCGGTTTACACTTTTTTCTTTAAAAATTAAATTTTGAGTTTTTTTTTTCCCATCAAATTTAGGCATCAGATTCATTTTATATATTTGTGATCATTTGACAACAATTTTCTGATGAGTTTACAAATAAAAATTGAATATCAATGCATTAAATAAAAGTACCCAAAACAAAGAGACCCTATAGCATTTTTGCCATGAAAAAAATGTATATCAATGCATTAAAGGTTGTACTCAATTAGAATTGCCAGTTCAGTAATCAATAATCAAACTAGAAGTTCTATCGACCACCAGAAGGAAAACTTTATTAGGAAAAAGTGAATGAGTCACCAATGAAAATCATATAAGAAACCAAGTTTAGGACTTGATAATTCTATGGCATTAAGAAAGTTGAGAAATACTTAAAAATAAGGATCGTAGTGTCATAGAGAACATAATGGTGCTCCTATTAAAGTTACAAAGTTGGTATATAAATAATAATAATAATTAAAGTGCGGGTAGTTTTTGCGGGTTGTGGGTTTAACTCGCGACCCGCCTGCAACTAGCAAATTTGTCATATTTCAAACCGCATCCGCCCGTATTATGTTTGCGAAACCGCCCATTTGTATGTGGGTTGGGCGGTTTGAGCGGTTCGGATAAACCGTTGCCCACCCCTAGAAGCGAAGATTATCCCTTGGAAGTCTGAGTGGAAGCACACTCCTTTCTTTCGCAAGAAAAATCCTTCCTAGCTAGCAACTGAATCTACTACTCCTTCTTCTTCAAGAGGCGACAAAAAATTGAACACTGTCTCAATCAACATAACATAATGAAGATACACAATATGGAGAAAATAAACTTCTAATAGAGATACACAATATGGAGAAAATAAATTTCTTCATAACATAAGAAAGAAAGATAAAACTTCTTGGACAATGTAGTAAATACAAATTGTAAATTTCATAGATAGACTTTTTCTACGGAATGTTGACATTTGCCCCTAGAGTTACAAAGGTCATTCAGAAAACTTTCACTAGCTGCTCGGGTTGTAGCTGTCATACGTCATCCTAGCCACATCTTCTAAGATATCCTGAGGCCCTTGTTCTCTGAACTCTAGCTCATCTGCTTCGACTTTCTTTTTAAAGAACTTCTTAAGCGTTCGACACTTTTCTATAGAATGTCCTAGTGATTGGTGGAAAACACAATAATTAGGACCCTCGCGGTCCTTCTTCGGCAAAAGCTCTTCGACACGAGGCAACTTCAGTTCCCTGTCTGCCACCCATTCTTTAACTAAGGCCTTCACCTCCTCAACGCTACACGGAAAAGGAGTGTCATCTTCACAGTTTTTCCTCTTCTAACCTCTGAATTCCTTCCTCTGCAACTTTCAGGTAGAAGACGCGGAAGCCGCAGTGGCAGAAGGTCCTTGGGATGACTTGAAGTTGGTTTTATAATTAGTCTCGAACCCGATCTCCTGAGATTGAGGTACATTGATGTTCCGAGATGCTTTAATTAGTGCCGAGAAGGTGGGTAGCTTATGATTAATAAGAAGCATCTTCTACCCGTTCAATACCCCTTCAACACAGATTTGGACCAAGTAGCTTTCCTCCACAGCCTCATGACAGTCCACGGCTTTGTCTTGGAACCTTTTCACATATTCGAGCGTGTCTTCACCCTCTCGTTGCTTTTCCTTACATAGGGTAAGTGCGGTCACATTCTTAGCCGCTTGAAAGAATTTGGCGTGGAATTTGTTGACCATCTCCTCTCAACTCCGAACAGAGTTTGGGGTCAAGTTAACGTACCAACTATATGCTCGGTCGGTGAGGGACTTCGAGAATTCTCTCAGTCGGAGGACATAATTTGAACCATGAATCCCCAAAGTCTCGATGAATCGAACAATCTGTTCTCGAGCATTTCCTTGTTTGCCATCGAATTTGATAAACTTCGGCACTATGTACCCCTCCGGGTATGGATAACTCAACATCTCGATAGGATATGGTGGCTTGACATCCGGATCAGGCAAAGAGGGTAAAGTCCTCTTGCCTCATTCGAGATCGAACATGGCTTGCACACCGATGAAAGTGAGAGATTGTCGAGGAAGAGAACTTGATGGTGGTATTCCCGGAACTTGGCTTGTAGACCCAAAGACTGAGCTTGGAGCGACTTGGCCATTTGAGTGTTGAGAATTCACCATCGGTGAAGACACATGATGATATTGGCCATTGGCACCTATGGACAAACCATTTGATGATGGTACATTGACTTGGGTCCCATAAAGTCTATTGCATGTTGCGGCTATACCGGGTTGGACTTGCAAACTCGGCGTTGGAACCAAAGGAGACCCGCTCGGTATGTGAGTAAAATTTACAATTAGTGGAACAAAATTAGGCATAGGTGGAGCACCATTTGGTAGAGAAATTTCTGTGGGCCTTGTTTGAACTTCTACCACCACTGGAGCACCATTCATCGCGCCAGAGACTCCTCTAACCACCAATAAACCATGACTCGATCCTCTGGTTGCGTGATTTTGCACTCCATGGGCCACAGGTTGGCCATGACTTGTTCCTCCTAGCACTTGATTTTGCACACTATTTTGTACAACTTCAGGGAGAATTTTGGGTGGATCTTGATGGTTTTGACCATTCCCAACATTACCATGAAGTTGTTGATGCTTGTCAGCACCACTTGACCTCCATTTGTTGCTGGTGGTGCGAAATTTGAACCTATCACCAACATGGTGTGGGTGAGATTTTGAAGGGTCGTGAGAATCTCTTGTTGAGTGTGTTGGAGTCCTTGAATGGCTTCAAGGATGAGAAGTGAGTCTTGAACTTGAGTCCTTTCATCCCTACCATTGGAAGAGCCTTGTTGATGAACTTCTTCTTCTCCCACCATTTTCACTGGAGTTGTGTAGATTCTGGATCTCGTTGAGAACATTAACCAATCTGCCTCCCCAGCGGAGTTGCCAAATGTATGACAGGATTCAAAAACGTCGTTGGAAAATTCAAAGATCCTTGAAGAAAAATTTGAATTCTCTAGAAGATGATGAGAGGCTTGGATTCTTCAATAGTCACAACTAAGAACACAAAAGCAAGGAGATGATGGAGATAAGAGATTGGGTGAAGAAGAAGACAAAGTAATTAGAGAGAGAATAATGGCAAGACTCTCCCATAGATCTCCCACTTTTACTCTCAAGGTTGATAATGGAGAAGTGAAATTAGTTGTTTCCCAAGAGTTATCTCTCCAAAATCTATCCCTTGTAAAGCTATGGGTGGGTGCTATTTATAGGCACCTCATGATGTAGGATGGAGCCCATGTGCAAGGCACATGGGGAATATTCTCTTTAACCACCTTGTCCGAAGAGTTGACCTCTCTGAGGATGAGGAAAACCTCGAAGAGGAAATCAACCTCTCGGCGAACCCTTCTTCTTAGCCACACCTAACGAATGGTCCCCAATCATCCCAAAGGGTCAGGCGTAGTCCCAAAGGACGTCCTACCGCAGAAGGGTCAGAGGTAGTTCAAGAGAACGTCCTGCCGCGAATATTGCCGAGTCTCAGGGACCCCTTAGATCGTGCCACCTCGACCCGGGTATAGGCTAGTTTAACCGAAGAGTGAATTTATCTCCACTCACCGTCCTCGGGATCGGGTCCTTTGTTCGGACACCATTACGCCCATGATTCTGGTACGTAGATCCCGGAAAGCTCCGAGTCCACAAGTGTTATGGGACTGATTAATGGAGCGGCTTCTAGATTGCGTCTGAATCCATTCGAAGCCAAGTGCTTTGGATCTCTAGGTTCGTGGATCCGAACCCTTTCAAGTTCGGGCCCGAGTAAGTCTCTAAGTTTGTGGTTCCGAATCCTTTCGAGGCTTAGAGCGATTTGGCCCGCTTGATGGTGATAAATCCAGGCCCACCAATCTTGGACTTGCGATAAATTCGAGCTCACCAACCTTGGACTATTGGGCCTAATTAATTTAGTAGGCTCAAATTAGCTCCTCTTACAATTATTAAATAAAATAAAATAAAAAATTCATTTATGTATAATATTTTTTCTTATTGAAATTGCGATTCGAATGATAGGATTGTAGGTAAGATTGTGTGGGATTGCCTAAAGAATAGTTGGGTTGATGAATTTTTTTAATGTTATGTTTAATATGCATCACCAATATTAGTGATTTTTCATTAATTATTATGGAAAGTAACCTACATTCAATCTTATGGTTGGATACATGCGACTCTCTCATCAATTTCATCAGGATCTCAATTTTAACTTTTATTAACAATAGAGAAATTTTTTGAGATATAATTCTTGTTTCGCTCGCCACCCCATATGCATAATATTTGAAATAAGTTTTCAAGATTTCTTACAAAACCTTCATACCAGTCAATTTAGATTGGGTGATTTAGAGGGAAAAGAAAAGAAATATAAATTTTTGGTTATGATCGGTAATCTTTTAGTAAAATAATTAAATCAATGCAGTAGTTAATCCTGACTTAATCTTTGTATGTTATGATCGATAATCTTTTATTTTTGCCAATTTTGATTCTATTAGTATTTCTCTCATATTGTTAATTACTTTTGAACTGACAATCTTGTTTTTCGCTCAGCATTTTGATGGAGTGTTGTGCCGATTATAAGCTTTAACTTCACCTTCACCTTACATTGGGATCATTATCATTTATGAATAATGTTGTTATGCTTGATTGGGCCTAATATTAAAGCTTGCCAAGCTGATCCACAAACTTGAGATGGGCCCTAGTATAGTCTATCTTAGGAACATGCTTAATTTTCAGAAATGGTACATCAAAAACACAACCAAACAAATATTCGAACAGTTACAAAATTATTGTTGAAGGTATCTTTAAAAATTGAATTTTGTGACATCCACGCCAAATTAAGCCTTCACATAATAGTATAGATTTCTTCAGGTGGTTTTTTTTTTTTTTTTTTGAAAATTAAGTTTTATTAAGATAATTAATATAATCGAAGGCCGAGAGGCCCATGAACCCAGCCTAGACCAATCATAAGGCTTCTAAACTAAAGTTAAAGTTACTAAGGCCCCAATCATACAAAGCTTCATGTTTTTATTTTCTATATATATACTTAAAATATAATCTGTTTTATTTTTTTCATCAATTAAACTAAATTTCATGTCCGAATCAAATGGGTTGGCCATATGTATCATTTTTTACTATTCTTTTTTAGGGATTATACTCTTTCGGTAAATTAATTAAATTCATATCATTCTTTCACTATTACAAGAAAATATATATATATATATATGAATTTATCAACCATTTTCCACCCCCTCCCAAAAAAAAAAAAAAAACTCACCTGATTCCAAAAAAAATACCGTACATATGTTTTTATGATCTTTTTTTTTCTCTTTTTTTTTTTTTGGTGAATAATTTTGATCTTTCTTTCTTTCAAAGAAACAAGCTCTTAGGATTAACTCTTAAGTCATTATCACAAACACGTTAGGAAAAAATAAGGGTAAAATACAAATACACGTTCTAAGATTTGCTTAAAATATGGATTACTTCTTGTGATTTTGGAAATTACCAATATCTCTTATCATAAATTTTTATTTAACATAATTAATAAAAATAAAATAAAATTTATAATTACTCTCTTACACGACAATAAAGCTACTTGAATTGCTAATTGAAATTATATTTCTGTCATCATTAAAAATTGTTAATTGACTTGATAATTTATTAATAAAAGGGATTATTTGTTATGCAATTAGAAACTTGAAAGGGTGGGATGTAATTTCCAGAATCACAGGAGATAATTTGTATTTTAAACAAATCTTTGAGAGTATATTTGTAATTTATCCCCAAAAAAATGATAAATTTCATAACCCCACAAATGAGGAATAGAAGCTTGATTACAAAAGCCGATTCAAAAATAAATAAATAAATTATAAATACAACTCTTGAGATTTGTTTAAAATATGAATTGCTTCTGTAATTTTGAAAATTACATCCCACCCCCTTCAACTTTTTAATTGCATAACAAATGACCTATTTTATTAATAAATTAACAAGTCAATTAACAGTTTTTAATGTTGTCGGAATAATATTTCAATTAACAATTCAGGTAATTTTTGTTATTGTATAAGAAAGTAGTTAGGAATTTTATTTTATTTTTTGTTAATTTTGTTAAATAAAAAATTCTAACAATAAAGTATTTGTAATTTTCATAATCACACATAATAATTCGTGTTTTAAGTAAATCTTAAGAGATGTATATGTGACTTATCCTTAAGAAAAATATACCAGAAAGACTTTATTACAAAAGCTTATTTATAATTTCACATTTCCCAAAAAGAAATTAAACTAAAAATTTTACATTTAAAGAATTATAATGTAAAATTTCATAAATATTTATTTCAATCAATATATTAGAATGGGTGGCCTCACAGCGCCCACACACTGTCCGGTATGGACGATTTTGCCTTGTACCAGAAATGGTTGGGCCACCCATCTTTGCATTACTTTCAATAGCTAAAGAGTTAAAGCCCCACTGGGCCCATCTGCAAGGCCCATCCCATCCCATCCGCAAACCCAACTTGGCTAGCTTTAGTTGCTAGAGAAAATAATTTATGTAACAGGTAAGTCATATGACCTAAATATGTGATATCATTATTCCACTAATTAATTGATAAAAAATTGGACCAAGGTTTAATATAGCCAAATACTCATCATCTCGAACTGAGCAAAATGTAATTTTTTGACTCCCATTTTAATCATTTATTAATTAATAAATGCAAAGATACATCATATTATCTCAGCCACATATTTATTATATAAAATATTTTTTCGCTTTGACCAAGCCTTGATGACCCCTAACCAACCAGACCTTTCATTGTCATTACTGTTGTTATTTTTGGTGGAAGATTAGTTTTGTTTTTTTTTTTTAGTGTATTGTTCTCATTGTCAAGAGAGAAGGATTTGTACATTGTTTTTAACATTCTATTTATTTGAATGAAAACCATTTTGGTACCCAAAAATAATCAAATATATATATATATTTAAAAAGTGATTACGAATATAAAACTAATATTCTATTGGTTGTATTAATAGTGGTATTAGTAATGTGGCAGCAGTGGCCGTGGCGGCGACATCTATCTGATAACAAGATGACAATAGTGAAGTGACAGTAAAAGTGGTATAGTATAATAGCATTGGGTACGATGTTGATTCAAAAAGCAATTTTCAACTTTCAAAAGATAAAATATTTTTTGTCCAAATAAATTTATTTTTAATTACCAAAAAAAAATTCTTGATTTTCATTTTTTGTTGCACTACAGGTCTGAAAAATACAAAAATTCTATATTTACATATTTACACATTTACATAAACATTCTATTTTACATAAAATCAAAGGATTGATATTATCATTATGTGTCTAGTGGAATATGAAAAAGTAGACTACTGTTGTACTCTTTTATATTGCACTAGTACTAACATTAATACTTGGCCTTGAGGAAGTAGGTTAAAAGTTAAGGGGTACCCCACTTGGGTTGGCCCCCAAGGGGTACCTCAAGTTTGTAGAAGGAAAGAGTTATGGACAAATGAACCTTGGCTCAAACCACCACACATGCGCGGGCGCTCCCCGCCGCCGCCGTCCGACTGACCGGTTGTGGGATGAGTCGGTTCTAATGTTAATTTTTTGAACAAAATTCATTTGAATTTTTTCAAAAATTATTGCGAGAAATTAAATACAAATTTGAATTTATTTTTTCGGTCCATAGTTGTGCCATTTCTAGTCCACAACAAATTCAAATTTTTAATAGATTCAAACTGTTTACAGGTTTTAAACTACCCAGACAGATCCAAACTGCTGGGCAGTTATTTGTCCAAAACAGCCAACAGATCTGTTGCAGTTAGAAGTAGTTATTTGTTCGAAATTTGAATTATATATGTTGCACCAGTTCATTCAAAATCACCCACCTGTTCGGACATATTTTTTTGCCTATAAATATCTTCCATTTCCAGTAGTCTTGGGCATCCAAAAAATAATCTGAAAAAATCATTTTGCTATCCTGTTTTGTTTCTTTGTATAAATTCTCTTCATATTAGTTTTTAGGAAAATTAAAGATAGTATAGAACACAAAGTTTTTGTTCGTCGAACAAATTGTTTGGAGTGCTACTACAATTTGTGAAGATCATTGTATCCTGGGAGAAAGACGCCATTTGTGTAAAACCCAAGTTTTGTATATTATTATTTTGGGATAGATTAATAATTAAAATAAATTATATGGGTAATTTAGTAATCTTAAGAATTAGGTTTTCAACCCCTTTAAAAAAAAAAAAAAAGAAGAGAGGCTCGTGGATGCTGCGGCTGAGGAAGGTGAAGGCAGCAAAGGTTTGAAAAAAAAAAAAAAAAAGTTAAAGAAAAGAAAACATAAACCCTTTTCCCTTTCTTTCCTCTGCTTCTTCATCATTGGTTCGATTGATTTGAGTTCTCAATAATTGAAGGCTTCGAAGTCAAACCCTTTTCAGCATAATCTTTCTTTCACTGAATTCTTGGTTTTTTTTGGGTTTCTCCATGGTGGCAAAATTAGGGTTATTTCAAGGTTTGTGAGATTGAGGTGGATCTTGGTAATTTGAGTTTAGCTTGGGAAATATTATTTTAGTTGTTTGAGGTAAGTAACTCTCTGTCACTGTTGGTACATTTTTATTCCTATTGAATCGTTTAAAATTTTAAGTATTTATTTATAGCCTTCATGTTCTCTTAAAAATAAAATATGGGTCAAGTATAAAACAACATCGAATATTATTATAAAAATTGTTTTGAATATTTTGTAGAACTATTATGAAAATTATTTGAATATTTTGTGGAACTATCATGAAAATTGTACTAAATGTTTATTATGAAAATATCGAATATTTTATTTAAAAGTTGTGTATTGTTTGAATTTTGAACATCACTCTAGTCTGACTATGATTTGGACCCTAGCCAATAGGGGTTATTTATTGGCACAGAAACTAGTTTCTTTTGGGGCTTTACCACCGGCCTATGTGTGGTTCTGGGCCTTATCACGGGCTAAGTGACCGTAGTCACCAAGACTTGGGTTTTGTGAATCAAATCATTGAACCATCTGAATATCGAACCATCGATTTGAACAACAAATTACTTTGAATTATCTTGTTGGCTTTTCATTTAAAATGTATTGTATATTGTTTATTTTTAGCTATGAAACCATCTTACAAATAATTGTTCACTTATTGAACTATAGAAAAAAAGTTATATTTATTGGTTATCGATTTATTTATTTATTTTTGTATACTTGATCCAGCTAGCAGTGATGGTTGGTTATTTACTGGGCTATCTAGCTTACCCTTATTTTTTTTCAGATTCTGAAGAGTAGAGCTGCGCGGGATTTTTTACATGTTGGAGTGCCGAGAGTAGGACTATGATTTAAGTACTTGGATTATTGTTTTGTTAGTGGATTAAATTAGTGGACTTGGTGGACATTTTCATATAAGAATTATTTATTTGTATGGATTTTGGCATTATGACAATTAAGGATTTAATTTGAGTATTTTACATTGTTGGTTATGTGTTGGACTCTTAGCCTTGCATGCTCACTAAAATGAGTGTGCGGCGTTATCACAGAGCTTGGGGCATGAAAATTTTGTGGTATCAGAGCCAGGTATAATTTTAAAGGCTGGTCTAGAATAGTGGTGAGATTGGGTAGATGTAGGATTGGGATCGCTTATAATTTAGTATAATGTTAATTTTATTTACATGTTATAGGGACTTGAGAATACATGATGCATATAGGTAGCAATGGAACATGAGGAGACATTGGCAAATATGGCTACGAATACATGCCAGGGTCAAACGAATCGACGGACTGGTAATAACAATCGGCGAGGGAATGTGACTAATAATGGTAGTGGTTCTCAAGCAGTCGAAGGAAATCAGGGGCAAGAGTTGGGACAACAAGAACAAGCTGCAATCCCCAATCCAATTGGAATGGTTCAAGTGCTTCAGACTTTGGCCGGGGTGGTGCAACAACAAACCACCATAAGGAATAACTTGACTAGACTTATGGATCAACAACAACGGATGCAGCCAGGTGTTGGGCCACAACCAAGGCCACATTGTAGCATTACTGAGTTTAAGAAGATAGCCTTAGCATTTGACGGAGCCACAGACCCTTTGGAGGCTGAAAAATGGTTGACAGAAATGGAAAAGTTGTTTCCCGTTTTTGAGTGTACGGATGATCAGAAGGTGACCTATGCTACGTTTATGCTACAAGGGATAGCTAACGATTGGTGGCAGATGGAGAAGCGCATACATGAGCATGATGCCAACCCCTATACATGGGAAAGGTTTAAGAATGCATTCAATGAGAAATACTTCCCTAGGAGTGTTCGTCTACAAAAACAGAGGGAATTTTTGAAGTTAGAGCAAGGGAATAAGACGGTTGCAGAATATGAAGCCGAGTTTACGAAGTTGTCTAAATTTGCATCATCATTTGAAGCAGACGAGGATAGCAGAGCATGAAAGTTTGAAGGTGGGCTAAGAACGAACATTATGCAACAGGTGGTTCCTTTCGAGTTTCCTACTTTTGGAGCAGTGTTGAATAAGGCTTTGTTGGTTGAAAGTGGCCTCACTAGAGCCCAAGAAGAGAAAGAAGAGAATTATAAGAAGAGGCCTAGTTCTTCCAACTTCCAAACTAACAACAGTTCGAAGGGCAATGCTAAGAGACAAAACACTTCTTCGGTTGGGAGTTGGGGAAGTCGAACTATGGGTGGTAGTGTTGTTAAGAAGGATGATCGGATACAGTGCACTAGATGTAATGGTTTCCATCGAGATAGTGAGTGTCGCTAGAATACTGGGGCCTGTTTCTCTTGCGAGCAACAGGGGCACAGGATAGCTGATTGCCCTAACCGGAAGGGGCGTGAGACTGAACAGAAAGCATGGACAAATAAAGGAACATCAACAGACAGAGGGTCTTCAGGAAATCAAAAGAAAAATGGGGGTCATAAGCCAAAGACTCAGGGTCGAGTGTATGCACTCACGTAACAAGATGTCTAGACTTCCAACACGGTGGTGTCAGGTACTGTTTTAGTGTCTTCTGTTTATGCACATGTGTTATTTGATTCTAGCGCTACAAATTCATTTGTGTCTATGGGATTTGTTGAGAAACATGGATGGAAATGTGTCTCTAGAGAGATCGACTTATGTGTTGAAACCCTGATAGAAGGTGTTATGGTTGCTGACTTAATTTGCAAATCTCATGTGGTTAGAATAGATGACAGGAAATTGCTTGTAGACTTAACTGTTTTAGATATGCGGGACTTTGACATAATTCTTGGAATGGATTGGTTGGCAACCAATTATGCTTTTGTTGATTGTCGAGGCAAAAGGGTAGTATTTCAGATTCCTAATCAACCAGAATTTTGTTTTGTGTGTAGTGGAGTTAACACTCCTCTTCTAGTAATCTCAGCTTTGCAAGCTAGACGATTGTTAAGGAACGGTTGCGAGGGCTATTTAGCTTCTGTGAGAGATACCCGTGAGACTGAATTGAAGTTAGAGGATATTCTAGTTGTGAAGGAATTTCCTAATGTTTTTCCTGAAGAGTTACCGGGGTTGCCACTAGGTAGAGAGATTGAGTTTGCCATTGAATTGATACCTGGCACGGGTCCTATCTCCAAGGCTCCGTATCGGATGGCCTCAGCAGAGTTGAAAGAGTTGAAGGAACAATTACAAGAGTTACTAGATAAGAGCTTTATTCGGCCTAGTGTTTCTCCTTAGGGTGCGCCTGTTTTATTTGTGAAAAAGAAGGATGGTAGTTTTCGCCTTTGCATTGATCATCGAGAGTTGAACAAGGTGACAATCCGAAATAAATATCCTTTTCCTAGGATAGATGACCTATTTGATCAATTGCAAGGAGCACAAGTCTTTTCTAAGATTGACCTTCGTTCGGGCTATTATCAATTGAAGGTTAAGGCGGAAGATATACCTAAGACAGCCTTCCGAACTAGGTATGGGCATTACGAATTTTTAGTGATGCCATTTGGGTTGACCAATGCGCCTGCAGCTTTCATGGATTTAATGAATAGAGTATTTAAACCCTTCTTAGATCAGTTTGTGGTAGTTTTTATTGATGACATTCTTGTGTACTTGAAGAGTAAAGAGCAGCACGAAGAACATCTGAGAATAGTGTTGCAGATATTAAGGGAGAAGAAATTATTTGCTAAATTAAAGAAGTGTGAATTTTGGCTGGAGAGTGTATCATTTTTGGGTCATGTGATATCTAGGGATGGGGTGTCTGTTGACCCCAAGAAAGTGGAGGCGGTGGTAGAGTGGAATAGGCCTACTAGTGTCACTGAAATTCGTAGCTTCTTGGGTTTAGTAGGTTATTATAGAAGGTTTGTCGAGGGATTTTCTCGAATTTCTATGCCTTTGACTCGTTTAACATAAAAAGGGGTTAAATTTGAGTGGTCTGATGATTGTGAGAAGAGTTTCTAAGATCTAAAGAGTCGATTGGTGTGTGCTCCAGTACTTATAGTTCCGTCCGGAGATGAAGGTTTTACCATCTATAGTGATGCATCGAAGATGGGCTTGGGTTGTGTCTTGATGCAGAATGATAAGGTAGTGGCATATGCGTCTAGGCAGTTGAAGCCATATGAGCAGAATTATAGCCATATGAGCAGAATTATCCTACGCATGATTTGGAGTTGGTTGCCGTGGTGTTTGCATTAAAAATCTGAAGGCACTACCTGTATGGGGTGAAATGTGAGATATTCACTAATCATAAAAGTTTGAAGTATATTTTCACTCAAAAAGAATTGAATATGAGGCAAAGGCGATGGTTGGAGCTATTAAAGGACTATGATTTGACTATCAATTATCATCCAGGAAAAGCCAATGCAGTGGCGGATGCCTTGAGTAGAAAGACCCCGAGTAATTTGGCTACCTTGATCACTGACCAAAAGAATATCTTGGAGGTCTTGCAGAGGTTGAATATTGGGATTAGATGGCATAGCCATGGAGTGCAGTTGGCAAACCTTAGAGTTCAACCCACATTGATTGATAGAATTAAAGATGCTCAGGGAAGAGATCCTCAGTTGCAAAAACATAAAGCTGAAATGGAAATAGGGCTACAGATGGAATTTTGTATGCATAAAGATGGAACCTTGAGATTTGGAGAGAGGTTGTGTGTGCCTAATGATTTGGAGGTTAAGAGAGAAATCCTAAGAGAAGCTCACAGTTCAGGATATATGGTACACCCAGGGAGCACTAAAATGTATAAAGACTTGAAGAGGAACTTTTGGTGGAATAATATGAAGAGGGAAATTGCTCAGTATGTTGCTCAATGTTTGGTATGTCAGCAAGTGAAAGTTGAACATCAGAGACCTGCAGGTAAGTTATAACCTCTTCCTATTCCCGAGTGGAAGTGGGAACATATTACCATGGATTTTGTGACAGGGTTGCCTAGAACCCAAGGTGGGAACAATGCTATTTGGGTTATCGTTGATCGGTTGACAAAATCCTCCCACTTTCTTGCTTTTAAGGTGGGGTTCTCCTAAGAGAGGTTTGCAAAATTGTATATCAAGGAGGTTGTGAGGTTGCATGGTATTCCGATGACCATAGTGTCGGACAGAGATAGCAGATTTGTATCTATGTTTTGAAGGAGTTTGCATGCAGCTTTGGGTACTAAGTTGAATTTTAGCACTGCCTTTCATCCTCAGACTGATGGACAGTCAGAGAGAACTATTCAGACTCTTGAAGACATGTTGAGGGCTTATGTTATTGATCTTGGAGGTTCTTGGGATGAGTATTTGGCCTTAGTGGAATTCTCTTATAATAACAGTTATCATGCGAGCATTCAGATGGCACCATATGAGGCTTTATATGGACGAAAGTGTAGATCACCTATTTGTTGGGATGATGTGGACGAAAGGAAGTTGTTGGGGCTTGAGATTGTGCAACAAACAGTGGACAAGATCAATCTTATTAGAGAGCGACTTCGCACAGCACAGAGTAGACAGAAAAGTTATGCAGATAACAGGAGACGCGATTTGGTGTTTGGGATTGGAGACCATGTGTTCCTTAAGGTGTCTCCTATGAAAGGAGTAATGAGGTTTGGTGTTCATGGTAAATTGAGTCCTAGATTTGTTGGGCCATTTGAGGTTTTAGATCGAGTTGGAAGGTAGCTTACAGACTTGCCCTACCGCCTTCACTAGCTGGAGTTCATAATGTTTTTCATGTCTCAATGTTAAGGAAGTATATACCGGATCCTAGTCATGTGATTGATCATGCACCGTTGCTGTTTAAGGAGGATTCAACTTATGAGGAACACCATATACGAATTGTTGATAGGAAGGAACAGGTTTTGAGGCGTCGAGTCATCCACTATGTTAAGGTTCAATGGAGTAATCACTCAGAAAGAGAAGCAACTTGGGAACTCGAGGATGAAATGAAACGAAAGTATCCACAACTTTTTGAGACTTCAGGTATGTCAAATTTCGAGGACGAAATTTCTTTTAAGGAGGGAAGGATATAAAACCCAAGTTTTGTATATTATTATTTTTGGATAGATTAATAATTAAAATAAATTGTATGGGTAATTTAGTAATCTTAAGAATTAGGTTTTCAACCCCTTAAAAAAAAAAAAAAAAAAAAAAAAAGAAAAAAAAAAAGAGAGAGGCTCGTGGATGCTGCGGCTGAGGAAGGTGAAGGCAGCAAAGGTTTGAAAAAAAAAAAAAAAAGTTAAAGAAAAGAAAACATAAACCCTTTTCCCTTTCTTTCCTCTGCTTCTTCATCATTGGTTCGATTGATTTGAGTTCTCAATAATTGAAGGCTTCGAAGTCAAACCCTTTTCAGCATAATCTTTCTTTCACTGAATTCTTGGTTTTTTTTGGGTTTCTCCATGGTGGCAAAATTAGGGTTATTTCAAGGTTTGTGAGATTGAGGTGGATCTTGGTAATTTGAGTTTAGCTTGGGAAATATTATTTTAGTTGTTTAAGGTAAGTAACTCTCTGTCACTGTTGGTACATTTTTATTCCTATTGAATCGTTTAAAATTTTAAGTATTTATTTATAGCCTTCATGTTCTCTTAAAAATAAAATATGGGTCAAGTATAAAACAACATCGAATATTATTATAAAAATTGTTTTGAATATTTTGTAGAACTATTATGAAAATTATTTGAATATTTTGTGGAACTATCATGAAAATTGTACTAAATGTTTATTATGAAAATATCGAATATTTTATTTAAAAGTTGTGTATTGTTTGAATTTTGAACATCACTCTAGTCTGACTATGATTTGGACCCTAGCCAATAGGGGTTATTTATTGGCACAGAAACTAGTTTCTTTTGGGGCTTTACCACCGGCCTATGTGTGGTTCTGGGCCTTATCACGGGCTAAGTGACCGTAGTCACCAAGACTTGGGTTTTGTGAATCAAATCATTGAACCATCTGAATATCGAACCATCGATTTGAACAACAAATTACTTTGAATTATCTTGTTGGCTTTTCATTTAAAATGTATTGTATATTGTTTATTTTTAGCTATGAAACCATCTTACAAATAATTGTTCACTTATTGAACTATAGAAAAAAAGTTATATTTATTGGTTATCGATTTATTTATTTATTTTTGTATACTTGATCCAGCTAGCAGTGATGGTTGGTTATTTACTGGGCTATCTAGCTTACCCTTATTTTTTTTCAGATTCTGAAGAGTAGAGCTGCGCGGGATTTTTTACATGTTGGAGTGCCGAGAGTAGGACTATGATTTAAGTACTTGGATTATTGTTTTGTTAGTGGATTAAATTAGTGGACTTGGTGGACATTTTCATATAAGAATTATTTATTTGTATGGATTTTGGCATTATGACAATTAAGGATTTAATTTGAGTATTTTACGTTGTTGGTTATGTGTTGGACTCTTAGCCTTGCATGCTCACTAAAATGAGTGTGCGGCGTTGTCACGGAGCTTGGGGCGTGACAATTTGTCTATAAGAATCGTAGCGGGGCAAATCTATCTTAAGGACAGAGTGTCACACACTCGACTTGATCTTATAATTATTCATTCGGTTTGGTAAAATAAATTATGTAAGTTATTTATTTTATTATGTTTGAGTTGATTTCAATTTATTTATTTTACACAAAAGATTGTTCCAACAATCTTAAGATAGATTCGAATTATTTTGTTTACAGAATTTTTCGTTTGTTTTCTTTTTCTCTATCTTCTTGTTACAGAAATTATTTTCTGTAATTTTACAAAATAATATTCTTGTTGGAAAACAAATAGTAGTAATATACTGTTTGACAAATAGTAGTAATATCCTATCTATTTTCTTTGACAACTAATAGCAATATACTGGTGTCATTAACAATTCAGAATATTTATTTGTGAAATTTTGTCAGAAATTAATTTTTATTTTTAGAAATAATTTCTGAGTGTTCATTAATTAAAATTCTGTTTCAGTATTCTAATTATTGAAGTGTTACAAAAATTTAATTTTCTATGTGTAATTAATTTGGTTAAATAAAATTTTATTTTATTTTCAAATTAATTGAAAATAAAAGTTAGAATTCTTGTTTCTTTTATTTTACCGAATTTAATTCTGTGGTTTTGGTTTAAATTTTCTATGTAGTATAAAATTCTAATTATAATTTTTTTTTTATAATTTAGAATTCATGGCTATTGAAACTGGTCAAACTAATGCTCAAACAAGTACTAGTATAGTGGCTGCAATCACGCCTACCTCTCCTCCTGTTGTGATTGTGCCAGTTAATCACGGTGAGAAGCCAGAGAAGTTCTCAGGAACTGATTTTAAAAGATGGCAACAGAAAATGTTGTTCTATCTTACAACTCTAAACTTGGCACATTTTCTCCGTGATGATGCTCCTATTTTGAACGAAGATGAAACTTACCGGCAAGTGGTTGTTGCGGTCGATGCCTGGAAACATGCTGATTTCTTTTGCCGGAACTACATCTTGAACGGACTTGACAACATATTATACAACGTCTATAGTCCAATCAAGACAACAAAGAAACTTTGGGAGTCTTTGGAGAAAAAGTACAAAACAGAAAATGATGGCTCAAAGAAATTTGTGATTGGCAAATTCCTGGATTTTGTGATGATTGATTCAAAGACTATGATCAGCCAAGTTCAAGATCTTCAACTCATTCTACATGACATTCATGCAGAAGGCATGTCTCTTAGTGAATCCTTCCAGGATGCTGCCTTAATTGAGAAATTACCACAAGGTTGGAAGGAATTCAAGAACTACCTCAAATACAAGTGCAAAGAAATGTCTTTGGAGGAATTAATTGTGCGTTTGAGGATTGAGGAGAACAACCGCAATTCAGAGAAGTGGGCTAGTAAGCATCCAATGGAGTCAAAGGCAAATGTGGTGGAACATGCTCCAAAAGTAAAGAAATGAAGTTTTCTGGAGAAAGTTCCGCACAAGGCTCTAAAAGGGGGGAAAATAAGAAGTACAAGTTTAATGGCAAATTTTACATCTGTGACAAAGAGGGACATCGGGCCAAAGATTGCCGTAGCAAAGACAAAAGCAAAAGAAGAACAAGCAAGAAGCCTACTCAAGCCCATATGACCGAAGTGGACAATATTTCTAATGGTGTAGATAACATAAATCTTTCTGCAGTTGTTTCCGAGGCAAACCTTGCCGGAAATCCTAAAGAATGGTGGGTGGACACTGGTGCTACTCGCCACATCTGTGCCGACAAAAAGATGTTCACATCTTATTTAGTGGTGGACAATGGTGAACAACTTTTTATAGGCAACTCTTCGACTTCTAAAGTTGAAGGACAAGGAAAGATTATTTTGAAGATGACATCTGGAAAGGAACTCACTCGCAACAATGTGCTACATGTACCGGACATTCGTAAGAATCTTGTTTCCGGATCTTTGTTGAGTAAAAATGGGTTTAGGCTAGTTTTTGAAAGTTACAAGTTTGTACTTACCAAAAACCGGATGTATGTAGGATAAGGTTACATGTCTAATGGCCTTTTTAAAATGAATGTAATGACTATTGTAACCTTTGTTATTAATAAAAATACATATTCTTCTTACTTGCTTAAGTCTTCAAATTTATGGCATGGTAGACTTGGACATGTTAATTATGGATCTTTGCGTAGATTAATTAATATGGAATGTTTACCTAAATTTGACATTGATTCAAATCATAAATGTGAAATTTGCATTGAGAGAAAATTATCCAAAACTCATTTTCATTCAATTGAAAGAAGTACGGAACCACTTGAATTAATTCATAGTGACATTTGTGATTTTAAATCAATTCAAACTAGAGGTGGAAAAAAGTATTTTATCACTTTTATATATGACTATACTAGACATAGTTATGTTTATTTAATTCGAACCAAGGATGAAGCTTTGGAAACTTTCATTCAATATAAGAATGAAGTTGAAAATCAACTTGGTAAGAAAATCAAAAAACTAAGAAGTGATAGAGGTGGTGATTATGAATCACCTTTTGGTGAGTTTTGTAAAGAACAAGGAATAATTCATCAAATCACCGCTCCTTACTCACCTCAGCAAAATGGAATTGCTGAAAGGAAAAATAGGACTTTAAAAAAATGATGAATGCCATGTTAATAAGTTCTAGATTACCTTAAAACTTGTGGGGAGAAGCAATACTTTCTGTCAATTATATACTTAATAAAGTACCCCGAAAGAAAGTGAATCAAACACCTTATGAAATGTGGCGTGGGAGAGTACCATCTTACAAATACTTAAAAGTGTGGGGTGTTTGGCTAAAGTGGCTATTCCTAATCCTAAAAAGACTAAGATACGTCCTAAAACTATTATTGCATTTTCATTGGTTATGCGAAGAATAGTATTGCATATCGGTTTTTTATTTATAAATCAGAACATTCCGAAATGCATATAAATACTATTATTGAATCTTGGAATGCATCTAATAAGACATGACAAGAGACTAGTACTAATAAAAGATCTTATGATGCTATTACTAGTCAGGATCGAGAACATAATCAAGAATAAGATCAAGAGATAGATCAAAATGAGGAAGAGGAACTTAGGCGTAGTAAACGTGCTAGAACCTCAAAATCTTTTGATCCAGATTTTTAAACATTTTTGTTAGAAAATGAGCCCTTAACTTTTAAAGAAGCAATGTCCAGTCATGAGGCTCCTTTATGGAAAGAAGCTGTAAACAGAGACGTTGAATCCATCCTGCAAAATCACACTTGGGAATTGGTAGATCTGCCACCAGGTTGTAAACCTCTTGGGTACAAATGGATTTTCAAGAGAAAAATGAAAGCAGATGGATCAATTGATAAATACAAGGCAAGACTTGTGGTCAAAGGTTTTAGACAAAAAGAAGGTCTTGATTACTTTGACACATATTCACCGGTTACTAGAATAACATCCATTAGAATATTAATTGCTATTGCATCGTTGTACAGTCTAGAAATTCATCAAACGGATGTAAAAACCGCTTTCTTAAATGGTGAGTTAGATAGAGAAATTTACATGAAAAAACTAGAAGGATTTTCTGTTCTAGGAAAAGGAAAGAAAGTGTGTAAATTGGTTAAATCATTATATGGTTTAAAACAAGCGCCAAAACAATGGCACGAGAAATTTGATAAGGCAATGATGTCAAATGGATTCAAAATTAATGAATGTGACAAATGTGTTTATATTAAAAACACTAGCAATGGTTATGTTATAGTATGTTTTTATGTGGATGATATGCTCATCATAGGTAGTAATAATGACATGATTAAAACTACCAAGAAAATGTTGAATAAACATTTTGACATAAAGGATATGGGCATTGCTGATGTAATTCTTGGTATGAAAATTACCAAAACATCAGAAGGTTATACTTTGTCACAATCTCATTACATTGAGAAAATACTTGACAAATTCAGCAAAGATGATGATCATCTTGCTAGAACACTTATGGATGTTAATTTGTTTCTTTCGAATAATGAACAGGAAAGTATTTCTCAATTAGAGTATGCCCAAATTATTGAAAGCTTAATGTACTTGATGAACTGCACTCGCCCAGATATAACTTATGCAGTAAGTAAATTAAGTAGATATACAAGTAATCCAGGAGTAGAATACTGAAAAGCAATTATAAGGGTTCTAAGATATCTCCGATTTACTCGTAACATTAGGCTTAATTATACTAGATATCCAGCAGTACTTGAAGGATACTGTGATGCAAACTGGATATCGGATACTAGAGACTCAAAGTCCACCAGTGGGTATATCTTTACTCTTGGCGGTGCGGCTGTATCTTGGAAATCGTCCAAACAGACTTGCATTGCAAGGTCTACTATGGAATCAGAATTCATAGCTTTAGATAAAGTTAGGGAAAAAACAGAATGGCTTTACTACTTCCTTGAAGATATCCAATATGGCCAAAACCGGTGCTTGCTATATGCATACATTGTGATAGTCAATCAGCAATTGGTAGAGCACAGAGTCATATGTATAACGGTAAATCACAACACATTCGTCATCGACATAACACCGTGAGACAACTACTCTCCAATGGAATTATTTCCATTGAACATGTAAAGTCTAAAGACAACATAGCAAATCCACTAACCAAAGGGTTAGCAAGAGAGTTAGTTAAGAATTCATAGAGAGGAATGGGACTTAAGCCTATTAAATAAGAGTTACCATAACGGCAACCTAAGCTAGTTGACTGGAGATCCCAAAATCTAGGTTCAAAGGGACAACCGAGTTGTGTATGACTCAGAAGGATCACTGGGGAGTCAAACTCTTACTCATTTCTATGATGAAATAGTGATGTCTGCAGCGGTTTAGGTTAAGTAATACTTTTAATGATTCTTATATCTAGGTAAACCTAGTGGAGTATTGCCGGATACTCTTCATAAGAATCACCTATGTGAGTGTGAAGGGCTACAATTCTCTAGAGCACTCATGAAAAACCCGGTTGTTCAGGGCCAAAATGAAAACAATAGTGAGAACTAAACTGTGTCTGGTAATATACTGTGTGAGTTCTATTGTCTTGTTTTAAACAAACGGCTAAACAGTTCAAGACATTGTAGACGTCCCCGAACGTCCCGGGAGGGAATCCTGTTTTGTTTATTGGGGCTTACTACAGTTTGGACTCAATGTCACGGTCCTGTATCTAATCTCGCAGAGTGCAATGCAAGACCGATGAATCATCAAAGAGCCCAAATCCGGCAAATCGTTTTGAAAAATTGATTTTTAGAAAGAAGTGCCAAACATGGACTGCTTTGCCAGATACAGAGTCGTCACCTAAATATTTTATTTTGGGGGAATTTAGGAAAGCCTGACTCGTGCTTAAGGCCACGTGTCCGTCATCACCAAAGTTGCCTCGGCTCGGGAACTTGGGTACGACTGGGGAAGGTCACTTCGTGAGCACCCCTGCTCGCCCGATCAAAGATCGGCCTTTACTAACCATGATATCGAGTTTTGAAGACATTATATGCTCTTATTCCGGTTATTAGCCTAGAATTACTATGTGATGAACACAGCATACAAGTATAGACTGGATCGTTTGAGTTGGAACAAAACATTTCATGTTTGTTTATTTGAAAGATGGTTTGATGGTACTACTCGCAAGTAGGCTAAGACGTGGATTTTGCCACCCTCAAGCGGGCTTAGAAAACATGATTTTGTCACTCTCAAATGGGCTTAAAACTCTCAATTAGTGAATTGTTCCAATTCAAATAACCCAACCTTCACCCACAGGCATTCAGGCAGTTATATCACATAAGCAAATAGCCTCATGGTAAGCATGCTATCATGGCAGTCACTCACACACATGCAAGGATGCTAAAGCATAAACACTTACCGAGTACTCCGAGCCAAAGAAAGAAGCTAATTAGAAATCATGCATGAATCCTAACTATGCTAAGAATGCCTAATGCAACACATACAAAAATGCAACTACAATAGGCTCGGCTATTCTAAGATGGCATATGAGATGTAACAATCGATACTTGTATTTAACTTGGAATTGAAATACAATGCAGTTAGCATGATGCGCCAAGCCCGGTGCATGCAATACAGATGAATGAATGCAAACATGCGAACATATAGATGCTAATTGAAACATGCCCTAAAACTAACCATCATAAGCTGGTAAATAAAAGAGAGAAAGACGTGGGGTTGGAAGACATGCATCACACACACACACACACTTATTACAAAGTTCGCCCTCTCGCGGAGGGTCCGAAAGAATAATACAAACCAAATAAATGATTAACTACTCTAACTAATTAATTATTACAGACCCTTAATTAATTAACAAATTAATTACAAAACAAACTAAGTATGAAATTCAAAAGGCTGTCGCAGCTCCGCCTCGAAATGATTGGATGATGCATGCTCGATTCGCCTTCCTCAGAAACCTGATGCCATGCCACATGTTGCCTATGTTTGCACTGTTCTGCACCTCTGAGAATTGCGAAAATCCTAAGGTGGCTTCTGAACCACTCTCTGAACGTTTTGGGATGCCACCGGCCAAGAGAAGACATCACCGACCATGGTAACATTTCATCGACCACAAATTGGATCACCGGCCAATTATCTCTGGCCGGCCGGCACTGAAAAAGGTCGACCAGCCATCTCTTCCTGCAGAACACTGGTTTTGCTACAACAGAGGACAGACAGTGCATGGCATGGAATTTACAAGTCAAATGTATGCACGACTACCCTCCCTATCATGCTGCGGACTTAAGGGAGTGTGGCCCTCGACCCTCGGGCCACCAACCACGCATTTCGATGCATGATGGCCAAAGGTGTCAAAGGTGCATATCGATATGGAATGAATGCAACACACAAATGAAAGCTACACACTCTATCGTGTTGGGTCAAGAGTGTCGGCGACCGAGGATTGAGGTACATTTTGTCACTTTAAGTACGAACGTCCCTCATTCCTCATGTTTGGTTTGACACCCCAAACCAAACATAATGCGATGTATGTGTGCCATATATAATGCAAAGCATGAAACTAATGCGATGCAACAGGAACAATGCAAGGTTATAGCGGTCCCAGTATTCCCTTGCTGTATTTGTGGTATTCCGGACTTGGGTTCCGTGGAGTTGGTAGTTGTATCAATCTTGTTGTTATCCTTTAATTCCATTTCTTTGAGTTTTAGGATGTGTTGGGCTTGTTTCGAGCAGGTGGGTTGAGCCTTGGTCCAAAACCTTGTTGCTGTGTTTTTGGTCGTTCCGCTCGAGCGGGTCTTGGAGCGCTCGAGCGGATATTGCACACTCCCAGTATTTTGGATGCTCTGCAAAACTTCTGCAAGCATGTTTTTCACGCTCGAGCGGATTTCTTGCGCTCGAGCGGGTCGCGCTCGAGCGGTCTTGTTGGCGCTCGAGCGGGTAGTACATTTCAGGTGTAAGTTCTGGAAGGGGGAAATCTACACTCGAGCGGACTGGTTTTCACGCTCAAGCGGATGTACTTTATTCATGTGTCTTGGCGCTCGAGCGAGTCTTCTTGCGCTCGAGCGGACCTAGTTTTTTTATTCTTGACGCTCGAGCGTTGTGTTTTCCGCTCGAGCGGGAATGTCGTATATCAGCTAGCAACTGGGCGTTTTTGAATCACTTTTTACTTTACCACTCTCTCTCTTACTTTCTAAAAAGATATTTTGAGAGTCTTTCTCTCTAGAAACTCCCTTCTCTCTAGGGTTTGATCTAGTTAGAGTGCTTTCCTTTCCTTCGGCCTTTGTAAAAGTTGTGTTGATCGTCGAGGGCGTCGTTTTGATCCGAAAAGTTTGGAATTTGGAGCACTTTGAGTTTGGTCTTCTTCTTCCCTTGGGCTCCGAAATTTGAGGTAGGGATTCCTACTCACTCTTATGGTCTTTGACATAGATTTTTGGTTGTTTTGATAAAGTGTTGAAGTTGGGTGATTTTGGGACTTAGGGTTTCAAAATGTTAAAAAGGGTTTTATTGTTTTGAGTCTAAAATGTATATTTTGGGTTTCAAAATAATGATATTGAGGTTGGTTATTGATATTTGAACCTTTGGGTTGATATTGAGAGTTGGGGGAAAAAGCCCTAATGTGTTGTATAAATTAATTGGTGTAATTAATTTGGAAAAGTTGTGGATTTATGGAATTGAGTTGGAAATAATGAAATTGACTCATTATATTATGAAATGATGGAGTTGGATTTGTTAATCACTCACTTTTGAAAACATTGATATTATATCTGTTGGAGCTTTTATTATCTGTTTAGAAATAATTGCTTGGGCTACCGGTGGAAGGTAGTTTTGATTGTTGTAGACAATGCATGATGATTAGGCAAACAAAAACTAATCAATTGGATATGTCACAGAGTATGACAGTTGATAGAATACATTAAAGTTATGTATTGCTTGATTGTGTATATGACCTATGTATATATACGTTATGTGTGTGGGAGGAGATAGGGGATGTACTCCACGGTTTAGGGGAAGATAGGGGATGGACCTCTAAATCGGATGTTGTTTGGGAGAAGATAGGGGATGGACTCCACTGATACAGCTCATACGCTTGTCAGTTATTATTGTTGATATAGCTCATATGCTTATCTATGGAAGTGTTGATATAGCTGATATGCTTATCTATTGAAATGTGGATACGGCTTGTATGCTTATCTGTTGAGATGTTGATACAACTAGTATGTTTATCTATTGTAAAATGGGAAATGTTTAATATGAGTCACTGTCTCATATAAGTGGTTGGCCAAGTTCTGAGCCGCTGATGTGAATTGTGATGTTGATAAGAGATGGAAAAATGAAATGAAAACATGAACATAGTGGTCATGTAATGGAATTGGGTTATGAATCGATTTATGGGTAATAAACATTTATCAATTGCTAATGTCTTAGTTATTGCTCATACTGTGTTTAGCATATCTCTACTGGGTTGTGGCTCACCCTATATGGAAACATTACTTTCAGGTACAGGTAGCATGCCACCTCCAAGGACATAGCTTGGATGATGATGAGAGTTGAAGACTCTTTTTGTTTATTTTGTTTGTATTACATGTATATCAAGCCGAGGGCTTCTTTTGTATAGAGTTAGTACTCTTCTTTTGTGTAACCAAGTGTTGACTTGGAAACCTGTAAGCCCATAGGGCATCTGCTTTTGTTGTTAACATGTAATACTGTTGTAAGAAACGATTTAATGAATAGAAATGGTTGATTTTTCTTATATCAATGCATGTCTAAAGTGATGGGTTTTATGTAATATTTTGAGGGTGTTACAAATGCAACTTAACATGCAAGCAACATGGTAATACAATAAGCATGCAATGCTACAATGCAACCTAGGTATGCAAGTATATAAAGTGGCAAACATGCAACAATGATGCTAACCACAAGGATGCAACAACATGCAATGCGGTAAGCCTACGACAATACACAAACACATGATCCATGGACTAACACTAAGCATGGCTAGGCCTCAGCCGTGTCCAAAACAGTGGCCAAAGTGCCAATAAATGATGGACAAAACACACCCAAACGTGCACATGTGAAGGTCCAATGCTAAGGCATGAAAAGAGTTGACTCTCAAGCGTATTAAAAAGAGACAAATATGGACAAACCACAAGCATGACAAGCTCTGAAAATGTGTAAAGGATGATGCCAAATCAACCAAGCCATGCCAGTAAGGCATGCAACAAAGGCCAAAACTCAAGGCTAAGAAAGGGGTTCGAACCATGGCTATATCAACCAAGCCCTAAAGAGCCAAGATGACTTAAAATAGTCCCGGGGCAGACCAAAACAAGGCTAAAACATGCATGGAACAAGGTCAAAAACATGCTCAGAAAAGGGCGCAAAACAAAGGGCATTCAAGGCCACAAAGAGGGCACTCCACTACAACTACCTCAACCACACATGGCATGGATTATTCAAAGAAAAACAGAGCTATAATATGCCAAAAGGAGCCCTAAAACCCACTGATATGGCAGCCCAAGGACTTAATCAAAGAGGCATGCACAATGTCCTATTTTAAGGCACAAAAGGACAACTCTTCAAGGCA
Organism: Camellia granthamiana; assembly: GCA_036172215.1. Lineage (NCBI taxonomy): Eukaryota > Viridiplantae > Streptophyta > Magnoliopsida > Ericales > Theaceae > Camellia > Camellia granthamiana. Next base: position 40,188,957 of record CM069913.1, read on the forward strand.
TTGAAAGGATGGTAAATGCAAGCATACAAGCATGGAACATGGACTGAAATGGCATGATAAGTGATTCCAAAATCACTGAAATAACCCAAATAAAGCATGCTCATGACTCATACACTCAAGGCTAACAAGCTAAGATACATGGTGGCCATACAAAACATGGCAAATATGACTAAATCAACACCCAACAGAGCTTAAACATGGTGAAACAAGGTTGAAAACTTCTCAAAGTTAAGTTGAAACATGCTAACATGGTGGTCTAAATGCATGATACATATTAAGGCAAATAATGGCATTACAAGACAAGCATATGATGCATGCAAGAGACCACTAAATCAACCAAAAACAGAGGTATAATATGACCAAATGACATCAAATATCTACTAAAATGAAGCCAAAACACATTAAGCCAACATGCTACCTTTACAAGCCAATAATGCAAGCATATAAGACACAAAGGGAGAGGGGTGTCCCTCCCCTATACAAGACCTCAAAACCACTTCTTTACCACTGAAAATCCTCTGGATTTCAGTGGTGAGAAGGCCAAGACAAAAGGGTTACAAAGCTCAAAGAAGAAGGCATAAAAAGAGGCCAAACAAGGCCTAAGAGGGGGTTGGATGACCCCCAACACAAAAGTGACCTTAATGAAACATCTTAAGCATGAAAAATCAAAACTTTTATTAGTAGAACACTAATCTTAAAACAGTATGCAAGATAAGCTAAAAGCCCATGCAAGAATGGGGAATATAAAGTAATAGTGCTCACCCTTGAAGAACACTTCAAGAACACCAACTTCAGTCCCTCCTTCTGATCAAAACCAACTTAAAAACTCTGAAACCAGCTCTTCAACACCTCAGTAACCGGAGTATAGTGTAACACTAGGTGCCTTAGTGCAAAACTAAGAACAAAAACCCCTTTAGAACACTATTACAAACACAACTATGTAAAGAGGGAGATATAGAGATATATGAATATATAAGTTGTATCTCAGAGTTCTTCAACCCCTGGAAAGGGAGGGGAGGCCCTCCTCTTATAGGAGATGCAATCTAAAGCTTCCAAGGAAGCTAAGTAAATGATGAAATCCCTCCATACACGTGTATGGAGGGCAGGTTCTGTGCTCACCAACTGGCATAGCTGGCATGCACAAAACCTGAAAAAGGCAAAGAAAAGGTCTCGGCCAGAAAAAGGGGGCCGATCGACCAAAACAAAGGCCGGCCAACCAGAAAAGGGTGCCGGTCGGCCAAACATTTGGCCGATATAAATAATACATGGCCCGGTGGCATCATGCCATGGCCGGTGGGTTGAGGAAATAGCAAACAAGCCACCCTCTTCCCTCAAAATAGAAACACAAATGCTTGGCCCACAACCAAGCACAAAACAGTCAAGTTGAGGAGGTCTTGAGGCGAGGCGCGCGGCCGAGACCTCCGAGAACTCAAAACGAACACGAACATGGATGATCACCGAGTGTTCAAACGGTGACGTCCAAGTCTTGAGGACGGTCAAAAATGGGGTGTCTACAGACATCATGTTCACTGGTTAGCTAGTAAATCCGATAGTGTCTCACAAGGGAAGGTTCAAAGCCAAAAGCTATCTATCATTTGCAGAATATTTCCAATTTCTCTACTCTCTGTAATTAGATCATGTTGTTGCATTTTCATTCATGTAGGGGATTGTTGGAAAAATTGGTTTTTATAGACTTATTTGGGCCAACTTTGAGCCCCAAATTTGAGTGGGGTCCACACGTCTTTTGAGATGGGTCCGAAGAGGTGACGTGTTCCTTGCCGCTTGGTAAGTCACACGGAGAAGACGGTTCGTCAAAACCATTTATGAGTGAATGGGAACTTGACGTCGTTTTCGGGTTCGTGGAATGGACATTTAAAGAATTAAATGTGGGTTTCCTTGAAATTGGTAGTCCCACATTGAAACTTTAAGAGAGCTTATGTATGTATATAAGCTCTAGATTGCAACACTTGGGTTAGGCTCCAAGGAGTACCCCAAGTTTGTAAAAGAGAGGAGTTATGGACAAAGGAACCTTGGCTCAAACCACCACACACGGGCATGCGCGCCGCCGCCGTCCGTCCATCCGTCCGGCCGAGTATTTGAAGTGGGACGGGTTGGTTCTAATATTAATTTTTTGGACAAAATTCATTTGAATATTTTCAAAAATTATTGCAAGAAATTAATTACAAATTTGAATTTAATTTTCCGTCCATAGTGATGCCATTTCCAGTCCACAACAGATTCAAATTTTTAACAAATTCAAACTGTTTACAAGTTTTAAAACTACCCGGACAGATCCAAACTACTGGGTAGTTATCTGTCTAAAACTGCCAGCAGATCTGTTGCAGTTAGAAGCAGTTATCTGTTCGAAATTTGAATTATATCTGTTGCACCTGTTCATTCAAAATTATCTACCTATTTGGACAGATTTTTTGCCTATAAATATCTGCCATTTCCAGCAGTCTTAGGCACCCAAAAAACAATCTGAAAAAATTATTTTGCTGTCATGTTTTGGTCCTTTGCATAAATTCTCTTTATATTAGTTTTTAGAAAAATTAAAGAGAGTATAGAATACAAGGTTTTTGTTCGCCGAACAAATTGTTTGGAGTGCTACTACAATTTGTGAAGATCATTGTATCTTGGGAGATAGATGCCATTTGTCCGCAAGCACCGTAGCGGGGCGAATCTATCTTAAGAACAGAGTATCACACACTCGACTTGATCTTATAATTATTCATTCGGTTCGGTAAAATAAATTCTGTAATTTATTTATTTTATTTTGTTTGATTTGGTTTCAATTTATTTATTTTACACAGAAGATTGTTTCAATATGCGAAATAGATAAATACAAATGAGTCCAACTCTGGCAAATCTTTAAAAAAACCCATTTATCGTCAGAGAAGCCAAAAATAGACTGCATTGCCAGATTACACAGTTGCCACCTAAATATTTTTAAGAAACTTAAGAAACCCATTACTTGTGCCAAAGGCCACTTGTCCATCATAACCAAAGTGTCTTGGCTCGGGAACTTAGGTATGAAAGGAGAAGGTCATGAATTGAGCACTCCACTCACCTGATCAAAGATCGACCTCTACTAATCATAATGTCATTTTTATTAACATTATATGATCATGTTCTGATTATTTATGCTATCATTACAACGTGAAGTCAAACAAATATAGATCACTTTGCCTAATTTAGAACGCTTCGATTTTAATGCAATTTGTTAAAAGAGTTTTTGAAATTCGCAACTCAAAGAAAATGAGTCTGTATGCGATTATCAAAGTCATCCTAACTTGGGCAAAATCGCCTTTATCCACAGGCATTCAAAAAGTTATTTCAAATAAGCACGTAGCCTCATGGTAGTTATGCTTGACATATCAACAATCGCACGCATGTAATATGCTGAAGAAAAAATGCTTACCCCAAATATCCAAGGCAAACCAAAAGAAAGAAAATAGTTAGAAGAAAAAATGCATGATCCTAAATAATGCAACATGACTAATGCAATGCATACAACATGCAATTAATAGGCTCAGCTACTAGCATGGCATGTGAGTCAATTTAAGGCATGTGATAAAGCACGTATTCGAGTAAAGAATTTGAAATTGGCATTGATTAGTATGATGAGCCGAACCCTTATGCATGTAAAATGAATGGATGCAAGTCATGGAAAATGCTAAGGAAAATGTGATACTGTACAACCACGGCAAGCGAATAAATAAAAAGGAGAAAGAAATGGGGTTGGAAGACATACACGAATTATTACATATTGGCCCTCGTGCAGGAGGGTCCAAATGTCCAAATCAACTACTTATTACAAATCCGAATGAATAATAAATGAATAACTATCTAATTTATTACAACAATGACATATAGAGAATGAACAATGATCGCATGTGCGCCGACGGAGACTACCCTCAGAAACTACTCTATCTACCTCTTAGGAAACTATTCTGTTTCACCCTCAGCCACTCTCTCTATTTCAACCAAACTGCTCTGTTTACCAAACTTTGGAGCTTGGCTGGCCCACAATGAGGCCCGGCCGAGTGTAACAAGTCCGCGAGGGACCTCATGGGTTACAGTTCGGACTCAATTTGTTACGGTTCTAAATCTGAACCAAAGAGTCCAAATCTGGCAACTCGTTTTGAGAAAACAGATTTTTAGAAAAGAAGTGCCAAACATGGACTGTTTTGCCAGATACAGAGTCGCCACCTAAATATTTTTTAATGGCGGGAATTTAGGAAACCCTAACTCGGTGCCAAAGGCCATGTGTCCGTCATCACCAAAGTTGCCTCAGCTCGGGAACTTGGGTACGATTGGGGAAGGTCAGCTATGAGCACCCCCTCTCGCCCGATCCGAAGATCGGCCTCTACTAAATGTGATATCTTGTTTTTGAAAAACACATGCGTCCTTATTCCGGTTATTAGCCTAGAATTACTATGTGATACTCACAGCATACAAGTATAGACTAGATCGCCTAATTTGGAACAAAACATTGCATATCCGTTTGTTTGGAAAATGGTTTGAAGTTTGCTACTCGCAAGTAGGCTAAAACACGGATTTCAACGAGTTGTTCCAACTCAAACAATCCAACCTTCACCCATAGGCATTCAGGCAGATATATCACATAAACATATAGCCTCATGGTAAGCATGCTATCATGGCAACACTCACACTCATGCAAGGATGCTAAAGCGTAACTACTTACCTAGTACTCCAAGCCAAAACAGAAACTAGTTAGTAATCATATGTATGATCCTAGTTCATGTTAAGTGGCTAATGCACCGCATACAAAATGTAACTAGAATAGGCTCGGTTAATCCTAGGATGGCATGTGAAATGCAACAACTCAGTACATGTATTCAAGTTGGAATGAAAATACTATGCAGTTAGTATGATGCGCCAAGCCCGGTGCATGTAAAACAGATGAATGAATGCAAACATGCTATCAATACTGTATGCTAATTGAAACATGCCTTAATCTAACCATCGAAAGCCAGTAAATAAAAGGGAAGAAAGACGTGGGGTTGGAAGACATACACACACTCATGCACACTTATTACACAATTGCCCTCGCTCAGAGGGTCCGAATAAATATTACACAATCGAATAAATAATTATCTACTTAATTAATTATTACAGAACTCCCTATTTAATTAACAAATTAAATACAGAATTAAAGTGGCCACAGCCTCCGCCTCAAAATGTTTGGATGATACATGCTTGACTCGTACTGCTCGGAAAACTCGCCGCCATAGCATTGCTGCCTCTGTTTACACTGCCCAGCTTCTCTGAAGACTGCACAAGTCTTGTGTTAGGTTCTCTGCACACTGTGGAGCACCACCGGCTAGGAGGAATGGCCACCGGCCATGGAAAATGGTCACCGGCCGCTGATGAAGTTATCGGCCATTTATGGATGGCCGGTCAGCACTAGAGATGGCCGGCCGGCCAAAGCTTCCTGCAGAAACTGGTTTTGGCAGCAACAGAGGGCATGCAGTGTATGGCATAGAATTTTTAAAGCAAATGTAAGCATAGCCACACTCCCTATCATGCAATGAACTCCAGGGAGCATGGCCCTCGACCCTCGAGCCATCAATTGTGCATTTCAATGCATGATGGCCTAAGAGGCCGAGTTTGCAACTTGATGTAAATGCGTGCAACAAACAAATGAGTGCCAATACCCTATCATATTGATATCAAGGGCATCGGCAACCGAGGATCGAGGTGCGTTACGTCACTTTGAGTACGAACGCACCTCAATTCCCATGTTTGGTTTGACACCCCAAACCAAACAATGCAATGTATGCATACAAATATGGCTCAAGTGTACAAAAGACTAAGTTACAAAGCATGCCGAATGCAATGTAAGCTACCATGCAAGTGTGCAATGTGCCAAGCATGCAATGCTACAATACAACCTAGTTAGGCAACTAGGCAAAGTGGTAATCATGCAACAATGCATTGACTACAAGGATGCACCAAACATGCAATGTAATGAGTATACTATAAGATACAAATGCATGGACTTACACTAGGATGGAGGAACCTCAGCCACCTCCCCAAAACAGTGGCCAAAGTGCACTAAAAGGATGATGCCAATCATGCGAAATAAGCATGCAAACTAATGAGCCTAAGACTAAGGCATGAAAAGTAGCTTTCAAGGGCACTCACAAGATAACAAACATGGATGCTAGGCTAACATATTAAGCTCTGAAAATGCATGGAGGAAGATGCCAAATTAACCATGTCATGCAAGCAAGGCATGCAACAATGATCCAGACTTGAAGCCAACCAAGAGGGGTCAAACCATGGCCATGTTAATCAAACCCCAATGGACCAAAATGACCTAAAACAGTCCTAGAGGACTCCAAAACAGGGCTGGAACATGCACGGGATAGGGCCAAAAACATGCTACGAAATGGGCATCAAAACAAAGGCGTTCAAGGTCACCAAAAGGGCATTACTCTACACCTCCCCCCACCAAACATGGCATGGACTTTCCAATCAAAAACAGAGTTTTAATGCATCAAAATACACCCTAAAACCTACATGAATGGTAGCCCAAGGACTCAAGCACATAGGCGTGCACAAGGACTCAAACATGGAGCATAAGACCACATTTCTTCAAGGCATTGAAAGGATAACAAGTGCAAGCATGTGAGCACAAAACATGGTCTGAAATGACATAATAAGTGAGTCTAAATCACTGAAATAGCCAAGGTAATGCATGCCAATGACTCACACACCCGATGCCAACATGCTAGAATGCAAAGAGACTATACAAAGCATGAAAGGCATGACCAAATCAACACTCAACAGACCTCAAGCATGGCAAAATATGATTGAGAACTTCACAAAGCAAGGTCAAAACATGAGAGCATGGTGGTTAAATGGTAAGATGCATTCCTAGGAAAAATGGGTGAATGCAAAGCAAGTGTATTATGCATGCAAAGGGGCAACAAACCAACATGGAACAGAGGTATGATATGACCAGAAAACACACAAAAACTCTGAAATGGAGCCAAAGACAACTAGGCATGCATGCTACCTTTATGAGCCTTAAACACAAGCAAAAGGGACACAAGGGGAAAGGGGTGTCCCTCCCCTATGCAAGACCTCAAACCTCCTTCTTCACCACTCAGTGGTGAGGAGGCCAATACACCGAAGTAACCAAAGCTTTATGAAGAGAGCACAAAAAGGGCCAAACAAGGCCCAAGAGGGGGAGGTCGACCCCCAACACCAAGGTGACCTTAATGAAACATCTTGAGCATGAAAATACAAGAATTTTTTCAGTTATACACAAAGTCTAAAATAGTAAGCAAAGCAGGTCAAAAGCTAGTGCAAGATTGGAAAAAATAAAGCAAGATTGTTACCCTTGAAGAATACTCCAAGAACAGCAAGCTCAAGCCCCTTCTTCTGATCAAAACCACTTCAAAACTTCAAGAACAAACCTTCAAGACCTCCCAAGTCGAAGTATGGTGTAATAGTGTGTGTCTTTAGTGCAATGCTATGAACTAAACACCCTTTTAGGTCACAAAAACACACACAAAAGAGGAGAGAGAGGGAAATATAGAGAGAGAGAGGGATGTATATCAGATATATATGTGTATAGCTCTGGTTTTTTGCTCAACCCTTAACAATGGAGGAGGAGGGGCTCTTATATAGACAATGCAAATGTCTTGAAGCTTCTCAAAGAAGCTAAACAAAAGAGGTCAAAGGGGGCAAGGGGGGCAAGGCTTCCTAAGGAAGCCGGAGCAGCTGGCAAGCTTCTTGAGGAAGCTAAGACAAAGGTCTAAGCTTCCTCAAGAAGCTAGACCAAAAAAAGTGAAAAAGGGGCAAAGCAGCCACACTTATGCACGGGGGCAGGGTTAGTGCATTCCAGCTGGCACAGCTGGCATGCACCATGCCTGAAAAAGGCAAAAAAGTGCTACCGGCTAGAAAAGGAGATCACCGGCCAAACAGATGGCCGGCCGGCCACACTAAATGCCGACCGGCCAATGGTATACTTCACCAATGGCCGGTAGCCTCAAAACATGGCCGGTGGCCTCAAGCCACGGCCGGTGGGTTCCAGGGGTAGCTAACAAGTTACTCTGTTCCCTTAGAAGCAAAAACACAAGTGTTTGGTGCAAAACCAAACACAGAACAGTCGAGTCGAGAGATCCTTAGGCAAGGCGCGTAGCCAAGACCTTCGGGAACTCAAAACAAAACACAAACATGAATAACCACCGAGTGTTCGAACGGTGACGTCCAAGTCTTGAGGACGGTCAAAAATGGGGTGTCTACACCGAGTCCAAACAAATCCGGTCGTGCCCTATTTTTTTGCAAAAGCACTATAATATTTTTTTTAGTTTAGTGACATTTGTAAGTGTCACAAAACTATTCTTCTAATGACATTTTTTAGTCTTGTGACATTTTAAACAAGTGTTATTTATATCTATACCACGGTAGATACTAGTGGCACCTTAGTGACACTTACAAATGCCACTACACCCATCATGACTAAAAACTTTCAATGGCACTTTGATGTCATGATAGACACTATTTGTGACACTATCAAACGCCATTAAAGAAAGACTTAGTGGCACTTCAGTGACACTTGTAAGTGCCATTACACCACAAGGGTTAAAGACTTTCAGTGACACTTTAATGTCACGATAAATACTATTTGTGACGTCAAGTGCCATTAAAGAAGACATACAATCTAAAAAATGCCACTATATGGATTTTTAATGGCACTTGTTATGTCACAATTGATATTTTTAACAACTTCATAAAAGCCACTAAATCCAACTCATTTGTTCCATCAAATGGATATAAGTGCCATTGGAGCTTATTCTAGTGACACTTTGCAAAACTACTACCACTATTACAAAATGCCACTTATATGCTTTTTTCATTGATACTTTTAAAAGTCACAACTAAGCATGCGTAAATACCTATAAAAATTGAATCGATTTTATAAACAATTGAATATTAATTGCCACAGCCTATATTTATTTGGCATACATTCATCATGTAATACTTTCATAATAATAAACAAATATTACCACTATAGGATCATCACATCAAAAATAAACAAAAAAAATTCAAACCGCAATAATTTTTTTCTCTAAAAGTATAAATTTATTTATATTGCAATAAAAATCATAATCAAAATTATAAAATATTCTACCATACTAACAATGTTAAAGCAAAAAAAAATTTAAAAGAAAATTATTCCAACCGTAAGTTATGAAAAGCCATAATGATATCCATCTTCCAGAGAGACATTATCAAAACAAATTCTGAACCTCACTTGTATAAATATTCTCGGCTTGCATCCATAACTTGCAAAATCTGCATCTAAAAGATAAACATATAGAGGCAATTGAAACTATATTAAGTTAATATAAATTTGTTAATGAAATTAATATTTACGAAATAAATATACCACAAATGGAGCAGGCCAAGCAACATGAGCTCCAATAGCTTGTCCAATTGTTTTGACAAGTCTATACGATCGGATCAAGCTCTCATTAGGTTTCACGGGCACTTGAACATGTACCTCCTAATAGTCATGTCCTAGTTCTTCCTCTTCTACTTCTTTAGATAGGTCTGTGCTTTTAAGTACTCCGATTGCAACTGTTTCTGATGGCCTAATGATACTTTTTAGAACAACTATATTTCTCACTTGTAAATCAAGATTTAACTACTTAAGTAATTATATATTTACAATTAATAAATAATATTTAAAAAATAAATTAGTATAAAGTGCCAGAGTGAAGATGATCATAGCTGCAAGTGATATGCATTTCTCTAGTAGATAAGCAAGCCACGTGATTTAATCACTTAATTGGTTCACCACACTACAACAAATTATATAAAAGTAACAACCTTAAATCTTTAGACAATACCAAACAATAGCTTAAAAAATCAATAACAACCAAAGGCACCAATCAACAACAATCAAAACCATGCCTATTATGAATATCAAGATCCCTCAAACTCAAGAATGTAAACCAAATGTAATTGTGAAAAATGACAATCAACTAATTACTTTCAAGCAAGATTTTGAGGGAATCAGAAAGAGCCACGCGGTAATAAATGATTGAGAGATGTCTTGTTGAAGCTTCACAAGAAAATTATAAAAAAGATTTTTTTTAAAAAAAAAGCACAAACTTCGTCATGTCATGGTTTTTACTATGTAGCACATTTTGTCTAGATTTAAACAATGGAATTTAGGTCCACAATATTCATTCCTTGGTTAATTGTAAGACAAGTTTTGCATGCCATTCTAAAATAAAGTTGGAAGTAATGTGATATATATGATTAGCTCTTAGTGGGTACCTAAGTAAGAGAGGCATCTTGTATCGATGACAAGGACAATGTTGAGCTGCCATGTCAAGAGGACTAGAAGCTGTTTTGACCTAACCAAATTTGAACTAATTAATTTTACAAACACGCACACATAGATATATGTATATACATATATGTGTAGGAAAACATTAATAAAAGTATATTTAATTCTTGTTACGAGATGCCAAGAGACAAAACAGGTTAGTATACAAGTATCCTGGTATGAGTACAAAATGTGACACCCACGTGTCCACCAGACACAAACAAAAATACATTTAATTCTTGTTACGGGACAAGACAAGTAGTTCCACCCGCACCGAGACGAAGGGTAGTGTCACGACCCCAAACACGTCCCTATAGGTTTAGCATCATAACCGCCCAGTAATCCTTGGATTACCAAAGGTCTCTGAACGGAATAGTATGCTTAACAGGGGTTGCGGAAGCAAAAATACAAATTTACATAGTCCATAGAGCTATGTAGACGTATATAGGACAGGAAATTAAAACTCTTCATATACATATATGCATACATACAGACATGGCGTTGAAAGTACAGTGGCCTTACATCACCCAAGCCATTTATACAAGACTTCAAATGTGTTCAGACCAGACATAAGCATTTTGGAAGTACAAAAGTTCCCAAGGACACAAAACTCAAACAGACCACAGAAGGGAACCTCCACGGGAGGCATGATGGCTGGCTAACACCTGAACTTGCCAGGCGGCATCTCAGGCCTGGTCATGCGCTTGTTCACCCTACAATACATATAAATAAATAGTGAGCAGAAGCCCAGTGAATTATAACAGAGTAAAGGGTTTTAATGAATGATATCCAGCACAAGTTAGGATTTAGAATTCATATCAGAACATATTCAGACTTCAAATCAGAAGTAGATTCAGATACACGCTCATGGTTCATATTCAGATTTTGCATAAGATCATACGTGGTACACCCCATTAGCTATCATATCAACTTGGTCCAGAGACCCACATGCATGGTTGGTACTAACGACCATAAAGGTCCATATCTTGTGCGCAAGTAGCCATAGTATTGCTACCCCCAAGCAAGGGCCACATGAATATAAGCCACAGTATTGTTACCCCTAGGCAAGGGCCACATGCAGATTGGCCACGGTATTGTTACCCCCGGGCGAGGGCCACGTGAACTAAGGGTGCCACAAATACATTTAAGAAATATGGACATTCATTCATAATTCATAAAATAGCATTTCAGAAAACAGATTGTATCATATCAGTCAGAAAATACTTGTAATTAAACATAGCTTTACAGAGTTATTACTCACAGTTGGCCTCGAGTGTAGACGAGCAAAGCAGATTAATCAATTGATTCGAGGCACACAACCTACACGAACATACGTACAAATACACACTTGAAACACTTGTTCGAATTATTCATAACTTGCTCTATTGGTTCTAGGCGTGTTTCTAGTCTTTATCCTCATTATAGTGCCTCAAGCATGGCCTAGGAATGCCTAGGATGGAAAGAGGATACAAAAATGCATTTAAAAACATTTTTCAAATTTTTTCCGAAAACAGGGTCCACGCTCGAGCGTGGATTTCCCCGCTCGAGCGGGCACGCAAACAATGAAGATCCGCTCGAGCGTGACTTTCCTCGCTCGAGCGGACTGCAAACTTTGACACAAGTACTAGATGCATGATTTTCACGCTCGAGCGTGAGACTCAAACCTTCGCTCAAGAGGGAATTCCCTCACTTCGAGTAGACTGCAAAACATATGAACTTCTGGTTATATGCATTCCACGCTTGAGCGTGATTCATGTCGCTCGAGCAGAGGTGCACGTACTCAGAGTGCATGCTCGAGCGTGAAGTTCCCCGCTCGAGCGTGGATCAAATTTCTGGAATTTCGAGATTTGATTCACAAGTCCAAATCCGACCTCCAAGCCTTCAAACTCCATTTTTCCGGGCCAAAATCTTGGAAAACTCATAAAGACTTATAAAATAACATGTTTCAAGGATCAATTCAAGAAATCATGGCCAAAGGGTTTGTTAATCGAACAAAAATTAACATGAACTTTATGAATATGTCATTAATACAACATGCATGAATTCCCTTGAATTCAAACACTCCAAAGCATGATCAAACTTGGTAATTTAATGGAAAACAAGATGAATGACCAAAATGTAAGTGAGATGAACACATGCATGAAGGAAATCCTTGAAGTCATGCTCAATTTGTGAGAAAATGCACATGCATGCATGGTATGGCCCATTTCTTCCCAACTCTAGTGCAATTCCCACTTGAATTCACTTAATTCACCAATAATCTTGTATAATCTAATTCAATTACTCAATTAAGAGTCTAGTCTCTTACCTAGAGGCTTGAATCAACAAGGGTTGAAGTTGAAACCTTCTAATCTTCTTCAAATAGCAACAATTCCTAGCAATCCTTTGTTTTGATTTCAATTTATCAAATCTTGGACCAATTCTCCCCTCTCTCATGTTTTTGCTCAAAAGATAGAAATCAATAGTGTCAAAAACATATATAAGGCATAGAAAAATGGTCTTGCAAGGTCCCACTAGTGGCACATATGTAAATAACTCAAGTTAAACCAATTAACATTAGTTATCCTTATTTAATCACGCCAAATCGAATTTTAATTAAACTTACCATAAAATCTTATAAATCCCACGCAACACATATATCAAATCAATTTCAAAGTCAGATGCGATAAGGCCTTCAATTCACAAATCGAAACTAAAACATGAACAGATCTTTCTACAGTAAACAGATATAAATGCTATAACGCAAGGCACACATGCAAATTAATCCAGGAATTCTCCTTAATTACTGATTAGACATAACTAAGAATAGATTAACGTTAATCAGGGACCGGGGTTGTTGCAAGTAGTTTCCCAAGATACGGTGGCATTTAGTTTCTTACTCGTACACAACTAAATGTAAATTGAGTATATAAAAAAAATAATGAAAATAAAAAATAAATATGGTGGGTTAGCCTTGCATAAAAAAGCTAGTAAGACCACCATTCTGCAAAAAATAAAGTTGGTATAATTTAATCATAGGTAAATTATTGAAGAAGTACAAAAATACACCACTTCATACTTAAATCATTCGAATTGATCAAAACTCAAAGAACAAAAGTTGTACAAAATCAAATTTTCTAAAAGGCAACGCTAACGAAATTAGCATAAACTGAACAAGTTGAGAGAAAAACTTGATAGAAGAACCTAGACAGAATGCGACCGAAAAATCTGAAACTGAAAATGAAAAGAAACTGCCCCAAAATGATTTTTTTTTAAAAAAGTTCAAAACACGAAAAATGTTCAGAATAATGTTCTACTTCATTTTTACGCTAAATCAACAAAAAAATGAGCTCGTTTCATGGGTTAAAACAACATCTAAAATCTGCATTGCTAAAATGAATAAAAACTATTGTAACTAAGATCATCCGATTAAGTTATAATCGACCTTTTTAGTAAAAATTTAAAATACAAAAATTTTCTAAAATTACGTATACATGTCTCTACCCAAATTTTATAATTTATTGAGATCGTTTACTATTTTTCGAGATGTACAAATCAAAGCAATTCAAACTACCAATAAGTTCATATGTAATTCTGTGTACCTTAACTCCATCACTTCCGGCCTACACATATATCACATGTGCCTCTCATATACCTAACACCGCTCCGAAACCAAACTTGCATGGAGATATCGTCCCTAGTTTGACTCAGACCCCCCCAACGGTCAGCATATACGTATGCCCGTAAATCAAAGCACTTGTCTACTCCTAAAAACGAGGCAACAATATATATATACACAACCCCTCATCTACTCATGCGAACAAACATACCAATGCCGAGCCTAAGGTATTCAAATAAATCTCATAATTCTCACTTTTTTTTTATACACTTTTTCTCACTAGCCCTCAAATAAAACAACAATTCATTGAGGGATGGTGGAGTATTCAGAATATATCTATGGGTTCCTAATCTATTTTAATTTCATATATCCATGAGTGTGATTACAACTATAAAATAAATACATATAAAAACCCTAAACCTTACATATACAACTAACCAAAATAGTTGAAATCAATCCATCATCTACATGCAAGTTCATTATCAAACCAACATTAAATAAATAAAAACAACAAAATAAATGTAAATTAAGAAAAGTGGGTTTTGCACTCACAATTACTTTTTTGAAGATCAAAAAATACTTAGAGAATTAATGAAATCACCAAAATAAAACTCTAACCCTTTCTTATTTTCTCTCATCTTTTTCGGAACTCCCCCGGCTCTCTCTCTCTCTCTCTCTCTCTACTTTCGCTCCCGCCCTCTCTTTTTTGTTTTCTTTTTTTTTTTCTTTTTTTTTTTTTTTTGGTTCACATAGGCACAACCTCCCTTTTTTGTTCACACAGGCACAACCTTCCTTTTTTTGTTTTCTTTTGTGTTTTTTTTTTTCTTTCTTTTCTTTGCCTTTTATGCTGATAACCTAATAACTGTTATATTATATTTTATTACATAAATATAACATATATAAGTATGCTATAAAAGATCAATATATATAACACCTTTTTATATATATGAAAAAAAACATATAAATATATATAAATATTCAGATTAATTATATATAATTAAATATCATATTAAATTAATTAAATATCACATTAAATTCTCATGTACCCAAGAAATTAATAAAGAAAAAAAAATAAACTAATAATAATAATAATAAATAATGACTTAAGAAAAATTAGGGTCGCTACAAGTAGTGTACCAAATATTTATTTATTTATTTATAAATAAATTTGTTCACATTTTAAATAAATAAATAAATATTATTTTTTATCTTTATATTTTTAATTAGATCAATTTTAATTTTTAATTTTGTGTCAATTTGGTCCAATTAATAATACCGTTAGTATTTTTGATGAAAAATGATCGCTGAATTTGTTCAGATTAACTCACCGAGTTGAGCAAATTTATTATTTTGTCTCTAAAAAAATGACATATGTCACTTATATGCATATTTGTAATTAAAAAATGCTAACAATTAGGGCAAATTACACTATTAGTCCGTCTATTTTGGCTATTGTGTTATTTTAATTTTTATAATTTCAATTGAATCGATTTTAACCATGAAGTTTTGATTTTGTTTCAAATTAGTCCAATTGATGGCATGTTATATTGAGTTCAATTTATTTTTTTATATTTATTTTTTACATTTTAAAAAAATTTGGAAGTATATTGACATTTTTTGTTTTTTCAAAAAATGACATTAAATAGCTTGGAAATTTTTTGGTTTAGTGACATTTCTCAAAATGCCATAAAATATTTTTTTTTGACACTTTTCACTTAATGCCATAAAAAGTAACTTACATCTATCTAGTTTAGTGACATTTTAAAAAAAAAAATGACATTACTACTAAACTTTAGTGGCATCTTTTGATAAATGTCATTAAAACAATTTCTTGTGTCATTCTTTTATAAAATGTCATAAAATTGATATTATTAAATCACATTTTTGTTGTAGTGAAGTGACACTTTTTTTTATTGAAATGCCACTAGAGCCTTGTATGTTTGTGGCTCTGTGACATTTTTCTAAACCATGCCACCAAATATTCTTTTTGTGATATTTTTTAAAAACATGCAACTAGTATAATGTCATTAAATGTGTTTTTGTTGTAGTGAAGATTGTTTTTGTACTCTGAGGCGAAAATAGTGCAGACAGAGTGTTCCTAAGCCATGTTTGACCTCTTTGCCCTTCTCTATCATGGAGACACTCAAGAGAAGAGTGGGTTCACTTCCCAAACCATCAATGGTCACAAGTTGATTGCATGATGATTTTGGACATGATAGGATAAAAGTTTAATGAATGCAATGATAGACAACCAACACCTCCTTCCTATCATGAAGTTAATTTCAAGAAGGGAGATAGACACACCTTAAGAATCATCAAACATCACGAATTAGTATGTGATGACTCTAGAAGCGATGGATTCGGCATAACGTTCGACCGAATCCAACCAATTTTATTAGTTTCCTTTATGCCGATTTTGATCAATTTTAAGCCGATTTTGATCGATTTTAAGCCGATTTCTTAGCCTTTTTCAACTTACCTTTCCATTTCTTATATTTTATTCCATTTTTTTCCAAAAGTGATGTTTACATCCACTAAGTCCAAAAGCAATAAAGATGAACAAGCATAGCTTACCCCGAGAAATGAACTTTTCAAGCCCTTTTCTACGGGAGGGGGGGGAAATCACAAAGAAGGAGTCAAACCTATTCCTGAGTGATAATGAACTCGAAGTCAAACCCAAGAAAGGCAATAAGGACCTCAAATCCAAACTCGATGACAAGCTATAATAAAACCTTTCTTTGAGATTTCCAAGGGTCTAAGTTAAAAAACTAGTCCCTTAGAAACAATGCACCGGTGATTAAGAGGAGTATCAAACAAGGGATCGTTCTCAACATAAGAGAGATGTAATGCCTTGGTAATGAATCTACGAAGAGATTAAACCATTTAGCACATGAGAGGTCTCTTTCTTATGCTTTTGAACGGTAATCCCGTGTTGGATACAACTCCTAATCAAAAGAAATAAAGAAAGGAAAGAGGTTGCAGAGATGATTATGCAAAGTTGATTATTACAAAAGTGAGACTATTTGCATGAGAACTAAGTAAACAAGATTATCCAGTCAAATGAATTGGTGTCTAAGGCCTAAACAACCAAATCCATGAGGACGTACAACACTACAAACATGATACTCAAGGCATAAAATAAAATAAAAAAAATTAAAACAACCCCTATATCCAATAAACAGTGACAAACTACTTCAAAAAGATGAAGAAAGCGAACAAGAATATAAGAGAACAAGCTACACAAGCAAGCTTGAGGAGGGGAGGCTCACCCCTCCCTTTTTATGGATTAAGAATCACATATTTCAACCCTTGAAAATGCCCTCCAATAGTGCACAAACTCAAACAAAATAAAGAAAATGATTAGTAAAACAAAGGGAAAAGATGGTAAAAATTGTACCCCTTGAAAGGGTGTATGGTTATTCATCAAACTTGATTCCCAAGCACTCTCAAGTTCTTGAGTTATGGTCTTCAAGTCTCAATCAAAGCTCTCAATCCAAGCTCTAATGGTGTATCTAATATATATATATATATATCCCAAAGATGATACAAGAGCAAAAGGTATCTTGCAAGAGAAAGAAGAGCTCTCAAATATCTTTTCAACTCGTTGAAATTTTTATAACCCTCAAAACAAAGGTCTGAGCTTTTATTTATAGAATTTGAGGTAAATAGGTCATAAATATCTTCAAAAATGGATAGCTGGTTGATTCCCGCCCAGAACACTGTTTATCACCCAAAAGGCACGGCTGGATCCCAATGGCCACAGCTGGCCCAAATGAGGCACGGCCGGGCTGATTAAGACCGAAGTGCAACACTGAGGCCGTTAATTAGGATCTCTTAACTTTACTTGCTTATCAAACTATATATTTTCTGTCTGTTTAATGTCAATCAGGTTGTATATGGGTAGGAGCATAAAATGAGCAAAAATGCAGGACTTCTAGAGAAAAGTGTTTCCCGCATATGTGTTGGCTTTTGCCGCATGTGCGTTGACTTTTCCCGCACGTGCGGCAATACCTCAAAAATCGTGCCGCTGTTTTAAACCTATTTGAAAGGCAGCAGAGGTATCAAAAGAAGAAAGAGAGGTTGGATTAAGGTTTTGATATTTTTCCAAGAAGAGAGAGGCTAGGGTTTGAAACAAAAGAACTTGAAGTTTGAAGCATGTCTTCCATGGTGGCTGCTTCTTCATCTACCTCTTCCCATTCCTCCATGAGTGGCTAGGCTCCTTTCTCTAGGGTTTTGATGAAACCCTAGCCAAGTAAATAGGTTTTCCTTTTTGGTTTTCTTTTATGTAATGGTTTGAACAGTTGTATGAAGAAGCTTTCCTAACATAATTTTTCATTATTTCTTCGTGTATTCTGCTTTCTGTGATTATTGAATGCTTTCCATACAATGGTTTTTTGTGCTTTCTTGTTCAAGGTATGAGACGAGCCATACTACGAGGGACGAGTCGTGTTGCTACCCCTAGTTTAGAGTAAACGACTCGTACTACTTGAGATGGTTCGTGCATATACATTGAACGTGTTAATTCTCATGATAAATGTTTAAAGCTTGTAGTTGTGAAGTATTATTCGTCCTCGAACAATAGCATAATTGATTTTCAAATTGAAACCTTATTTACGTAACTAAGGGTGGATTCATTATCCCTAGATTTTTTTCCCAAAATCAGTACTTCATCATTACTTTTAACTAATTGTTTAATTGCTTTGTTTAATTTAGTTCTCATTAGATTATGAACCAATCTTCTTTTAATCAAAATTAATTTAGGAATTTAACCATTAAATTAATCTGATTTCCCCGTTTGTCCCTGTGGATCGATACTTGGACTTACCATTATTCTAAGGAATTTAGTACAGCTTAGTGTCTAATTTTGGTGTGTGAAATAACACATCAAATTTTGGCGCCATTGCCGGCGGGACTTCTGGCGAAATTAAGTAATTTAAAGGTGCATTCCAATTTTAATTTTTAGTTTAGGATTTTATATTTTAGTGTTGCTAAGTGTGCAAAGTGTTTGCAAGTGGAGCTATCACCGAAGTGCAAGTAAAGCGCAACCAAGCTTTAACAACTAACCGCAACACTAAAGTGCTAAAAAAATCAAATACTCACAAGCAAAGCACCAAAGTGCTAAAACTAGAGAGCTCAAGTGGAAATTGGGGACAACGGCTACATGTCAAGCACCAACAAGACGAGTAAAGCATTTTCGTTAAATCATTGTGAGTATTTTCTTCTTTGGTATTTTGCTTTCATAAACTCAGTGCACAGAGTCGGAACTTAGTGTGTGTGTGTGTGTGTGTGTAGTGTATGCACGAGCGCTGTTCTTGTCGCCCTAAATTGTGGAGTTTGGGCCTTAAACTAGAAAGGACTCTTAGGAAACTTAGAGCCTCTGCCCGTGTTCCTAGGCTTGAATATCCATAGCCATACCTCGAGCCATTAGAGATGGCAAAACCCGAATGGCCTAAATGGGCCCAAACCGGACCCTTAAGGATTACTTCATACCCACTGCATATACATCACCATCATGCCTTCAGTTACTGGACACCCACTACTACTCATTATGAGACTAAGTCCAGCACAATCCAGATGCTCCTATCATTCCATGGACTAGCTCATGATGACCCTTATAAAATCGGCATGAATTTCTGGAAATTGGCTCTACAGTAAGGATTTAGAATTTCACCAATGAGGCCCCTAATGTTGTGATTATTCCCCTTTTCACTAAAGGACAAAGCCAAACACTGGCTGAACTCTTTACTTGCTAATACTATCACAACTTAGGACCAATTACAGCAGAAGTTTTTGGAAAAGTACTTTCTCATTGGTAAGACCAACCAACTCAGGCGAGTCATCACCAATTTTGCTCAAATTAATGGTGAGCAATTTCATAAGACATGGGACAGACTTCGTGACCTTCTCCAATAATGTCCCCACCACCAAGTGCCTGATTGGCAACTTGTTCAAACATTTTACTATGGCTTAACTAAGCCTCATCGCCAAATAGTGGATTCTTCTTGTGGTGGGACATTTATGTCCAAAAATGACGCCGAGCTTGGAAATTATTTGAGAACCTAAGTAACAACTGCCTTCACCATGCCTGTACAGCCTGAAAAGTCCGGCACCGGGGTAGTTGGAGCCCAAAAAAGAGGGGGCATTTATGAGGTATGGCAAAACCTAGAGTTAACCCAACAAATAGAGGCATTGTCCCACAAAATGGACCAATTGTTAGCTGGGGGACATACCCCCTACACAGAAAAATTAGCCTCAATTTCATGAGGGCATGTGCTATTTGTGTGAACCTTGCTCATGACTTAAGTAAGTGTCATTCGGACATCACAATTTCCGAAATTAGTCTAAGAGCATTTGAATGCGGCTCAAGGATTCTTCAACCCGGGTAATGACCCATATTCCAACACATACAATCTGGGATTGAAAAATCACCCTAATTTTTCATGGAGACCTCTTTCACAAGGCACTTCTTATAATCCTCCACTACCAAGGCAGAATTTTAATAATTTTACCAACCAATCTTCTTACCAACCACCACAACCTTATCGGCAACCACAACCCCCGCCTATTCCTCAAGGCAACTCGACCTTTGAGACTCAGGTGTTGGAAGCTCTCTCAGAACTTAAGGGGTTAGCACCAGTACTTCACTCCCATACTCACTCCATTACCAAGCTAGAGGCCCAATTGGATCAAATGGCTAATAACATGAATAGGAGAGAGGAGGAAAAATTACCGAGTCAGACTGTGGCCAACCCTAAGGGCCAATATGGGCAGAGGGGTCGGGTGGGAATGGAAAGCACCATGAACAGGTGCACGCGGTGATTACCTTAAGAAGTGGGAGGGCGTTAGAGCCTCGGCCAGTTGCGTCTGATGCAACTAAGGCTAAGAAGGGTGATCACGATGGTCAACCCAAAGAGAGCAAGGGTGAGGGAGAAACACCTAAGGGGGATGACTTAGCCCCTAGCACTTTACATGAGCCTAAGGCACCATATGTGCCTAAGGCACCCTTTTTCCAATGCCTTGATACACCGTCTCCTTTTAATAATAAGGCGGCATCCATGGAAGCGATGATGGAGGTTTTCAAACAAGTTAAAATCAACCTCCCGCTGTTGGAGGCGATTAAGCAAGTACCCTCCTATGCGAAATTTTTGAAGGACCTTTGTACGCAAAAGCATAAATCTAGGACACACGTGTCCCAAAAGGTCATACTCACGGAGTAAGTAAGCTCCATCTTATTGACTGACACACCCCCTAAGCTTAAAGACCCGAGTGCCCCAACCATTGCATGCATTATAGGGGATCATTTCATTGATAGGGCCTTGTTAGATTTAAGGGCTAGTGTCAATTTGTTGCCGTACTCTGTGTACGAGGAATTCAGGCTTGGCGAGTTGAAGCCCACTGCTGTCACACTCCAGTTGGCTGACCGATCCCTCAAAGTGCCACGTGGCATGATTAAGGATGTGCTAGTAAAGGTCGATAGGTTTTATTTTCCTCTTGACTTTCGGGTTTTAGATATGGAACCGGTAGCCAACTCTAGGAAACAAATCCCAGTGATCTTAAGTCGACCTTTCTTGGCTATGGCTAATGCTTGCATAAATTGTCGTACCGGGGTTATGGATGTTTCATTTGAAAATATGCAAGTAAAACTCAATGTTTTCCAAACATCGCAACAACCCCATGAAAGAGAGGAGTGTTTATTTGTGGATGTTGTGGATGGGATTGTGGAGAAGACTTTACCCTCCATTCTTGTAGAGGACCCTTTAGAGGCTTGTCTAGCTCATTTTGGGTTTGAAAATTTTGATATTGACGGGTCGGTTGAGGAGGTGAACACCTTACTTAATTCTTCTTCTACATCGGATTTTCCCTCATGGAAAGCGCGGTTTGAGTCCCTTCTTTCTCTGTCTAGAGAGCCTGCCATACCATCCTTAGTCACACCGCATACACTTGAGTTGAAGCCACTCTCGGCCACACTTCAGTATGCATTTTTAGGGCCAAAGGATACTTTACCTATCATCATTGCATCGGACTTAACTGCAGAGTAGGAAAGTCAATTAATGAGTGTTCTTGTGGCACATCGGACTGCTATAGGGTGGTCGGTGGCTGATTTGAAAGGGATAGATCCCTCCATGTGCATGCATCATATACATCTAGAGGAGGACACCAAACCTTCTCGTGAAATGCAACGAAGGCTTAATCCCAACATGAAAAAGGTTATGAAAAAAGAGGTGTTGAAATTGTTAGATGCTGGTATTATATACCCCATCTTGGATAGCAAGTGGGTGAGTCCCACACAAGTGGTGCCAAGAAATCGGGCATCACTGTGGTAGAGAATGAGCAAGGAGAGTTAGTCCCCACACAAACCACTACTAGGTGGCGAGTGTGTATTGATTATAGGAGATTGAATTCCATGACTAGAAAGGACCATTTTCCTTTGCCATTTATTGATCAAATTCTTGAGAGGTTAGCGGGGCAGGGTTTTTATTGTTTTCTTGATGGCTACTCGGGGGTATAATCAAGTTCCGATGTACCCCGCTGACAAAGAAAAGACTACGTTCACTTGCCTTTTGGCATTTTTGCGTACAGGCGTATGCCCTTTGGGCGATGTAATGCACCGGCAACTTTTCAACAGTGTATGATGGCCATTTTCTCTGATACGGTGGAGAAATTTCTAAAGGTTTTCATGGATGATTTTTCAGTGTTTGGACCGTCTTTTAGGGAATGCCTTAGGAATTTGACTAGAGTGTTGGAAAGGTGTATTGAGGCAAATCTGATATTGAGTTGGGAGAAGAGCCATTTTATGGTTCGTGAGGGTATAGTGTTGGGACACATTGTGTCCCTTCGAGGTATAGAAGTAGACAAAGCTAAAGTTAACCTCATTGCAGGCCTTCCTCCACCCACTTTTGTGCATCAAGTCCGATCTTTCTTAGGGCATACAGGTTTTTACCGTAGGTTCATCAAAAACTTTAGTCAAATATCCCGTCCTTTATGTAGTTTACTTGCTAAGGACGCATCTTTTATCTTTGATGAGGCATGTTTGAAAGCCTTTGAAACACTAAGAGTGCCCTTACTACCGCCCCAATCATGAAATCACCGGATTGGTGTAGACTCGACTTTCTTCTCGCGCCCCCTTTTGGAGATGCGCGAATTGGTCTCCTACAGTTCGAACTCCTGTCACAATTCTGAATCTAATCTCACAAAGTGCAATGTGAGACTGATAAACACCAAAGAGTCCAATCTGGCAAATCATTTTTGGAAAATTGATTTTAAATCAAATAATGCCAAAACTAGACTGCTTTGCCAGATTACAGAGTCGCCACCTAAATATTTTATTTTTGGGAAATTTAGGAAACCCTGACTCGTACCAAAGGCCATGTGTCCGTCATCACCAAAGTTGCCTCAGCTCGGGAACTTGGGTACAAGAGGGGAAGGTCATGAAATGAGCACCCCCGCTCGCCCGATCAAAGGATCGGCCTCTACTAACATGATATGTTGTTTTATAAACCTCATGTGTTCTTATCCAGTTATTAGCTAACTTTACTATGTGACGCACACATACAAGTATAGACTAAATCGCGAGAATTGGAACAAAACAATTCATGTTTGTTATTGAAAATGGTTTGAAAGTGCCACTCGCAAGTGGGCTAAAGCGCGGATTTGCCACCCTCAAGTGGGCTTAAAACATGATTTGCCACTTCGCAAAGTGGGCTTAAAACTCACAATCATTGAGTTGTTCCAATTCAAGCAACCAAACCTTCACCCATAGGCATTCATGCAGTTTATCAAATAAGCACATAGCCTCATGGCAAGCATGCTATCATGGCAACACACACACTCATGCAAGTATGCTAAAGTATAAAGACTTACAAAGTACTCCAAGCCAAAACAAAAACTAGTTAGAAATATGCATGATCCTAACTATACAAAATGCCTAATGCAACACATGCAATAATGCAACAAAATAGGCTCGGCTATCTAAGATGGCATATGAATGCAACAATTTGATAACATGCTTTGAAACACGTATTCAAATAAGTATTGAAATACGATGCAGTTTGAATGATACGCCAAGCCCGGTGCATGCAAGACAAATGAATGATGCACACATGCAAGCATAAGGTATGCTAATCAAAACGTGCCCTAAACTAACCATCGAAAGCGGTTAAGTAAAACGGAGAAAGAAGTGGGATTGGAAGACATGCACACACACACACACCCTTATTACAATATTGCGCCCTCTCGAAGGAGGGTCCGAATGAATAAGTTAAGCTAATCTAAGCTAAGCTAATCAAACTAATCTAATTAAACTAATTAGACTAATAATTATAAACCGAACGAATAACTAGAAAACTACTTACTAATTATTACAACACTTCAATTAATTAACAATCTAATTAATTAAATTACAAAACCAACTAAGCATTCAAATGTAAACTAGGCTGCATCAGCTCTGCCTTGAGAATTAGAAGATGCATGCGCTCGGTTCCCGCCCCGAAACACCTTCCGGTTTTCTCTTAAGAGGCTCTGTTTGCAGGGTGTCTCTATGAACTTCTACTCCACCTTACCAATTCCATACTAGGGAATGCACCAGTGGCCTGCCGACCATGAGGAGTTGCTGCCGGCCATCTGCCGGCCAAAGATGTGCACTACCGGCTAATGATGAAGCAGTGCCAGCCATCAGTGAGGCACTGCCGGCCACTGGTGTGCTGCATCACCATTCTGCAACAGAGCTCAACTAGAGGAAAATGGAGGGTCTCCCAAGGATATATGTGTACTACGTCACTCCTTATCATCTCAAAACATCAAGGGAGAGGCACCATTGGATCCAAAACTATCAGTCAAGCATCTCAATGCATGATGGCCAAAGATCCAACTTATACAAATTCAATAAATGCAACAAATACAAGACACTAAGACCACCACACTATCATACATGATCAAGGGCAATGGAGACAAAGGAGATTGGATCATTTTCATCACTTTGAGTATGAAATGGACCAATCTACCTTGTGTTCAATATAACGTCCGATTGAACACAATGCAATGCAACACAACAATGCTTATCTTGGCATGTTTTACTTGATTCCATTTTTGTTTGCACATTTTAAGTTACCAAACCATTCCTTAATTGATTTGGTCCAATGTGAAGGTCCTCTAAGGAGAGAAGGGTCAACCAAAAGAATGGTTTAAGGCATGAGAAAGATCATGCCCTTGGCTAGGAGGAACCCTCAAAAGAGAGTTAAAGCCATTTAAGCATAGGCCTCAATCTCAAGCTTAAACACAACTTTAAGACCAACCAACCCTCAAAGAAAATTGAAAAGTGAAGAAGTGAGGGAGGTGGCAGAATTTCAGTGCTAAAATGGCATGAAACACAAGACTCTAACATGCAAACACCTCATGTACAACATGTTTAAAGACTTAAGCATCAAAACTAGTGAAGAGCTTTACACTAGAACCATGCAATATCAAACTCAAATGACCAAACCAACTCTAAACAGAGCTTAAACATGCCAAAACAATGGCCAAAATATGTTGAGATTAAGGCACAAAAGAGTAAAAACATATGCTCATATGCTAAGCTATGGACAAGGCTCAAAGTAACTCTACAAAAGCAATGTAAGAGCAAGGCAAATGAGCATGTGACAGAGCCATCAACACTGAAATTACATGCTAAATGATGCCAAAACATGCAATCATCACATGCACAACATGATAGAGGTCTTAAAACTCAAAGCTAGTAAGGGCCTTTGCACTACAACCATGCATAACAATTCTCATATGACCAAGACCACTCAAAACAGAGTTAAAGCATGCTAAATTAGTGGCAAAAACATGCAGATGTAGAGCTAACACAAGCTAGAATGATAGGCTAAAGCATGAAGCATGTTAGGTTAACAAGCATGATTGCACTACAAGCACCAAAAACAAGCAAGAAGTGACCTAACCAGCCAAAATAAGAGTTAAAGCAGGTCAAAAAAGTAGCAAAAACATGCTTGAACTAAGTTACAAAAGAGTAGAAAAGCATGCTGAAGTATAAGGCCACCAACACAAGCAAACAAGATACGAGGAGAGGGGATCACCCCCTCCTATTTTGGGCCTCAAAACCAACTTTCTACCACTGAAATTCCTCTGAGTTTCAGTGGTTAAAAGGCTAAACAAAGGGTGTTTCAAAGGCTTAGAAAGAAGGCTCAAAAGGCTTTACAAGCCAAGGAGCAAAGGGAGGAAACCACCCCTTAACCACACAAGGCCTAAACCAACATTTAAAGACCTTAAAAACAAAAAAATTTAGTGGCTAAAACCAACTTCAAAGTAGCATACAAAGATGGCCAAGCTATAAAGTAAAACAAAGCTTAAAAGAGGGAAATTCTTACCCTTGAAGCACAGCACTAAAACAACAAGTAAATAGCCAAAATTCTAAGCCAAAACCACTCCAAGGAGCTCAAACAAGGCCTCCAAGAACCTTAACTCTAAGGTGAAGGTGTTTGGCTAAGGGTGCTAGTGCAAATGTGTAAAGAAAGCACACTTTCAAGCATAAAATGTAGAGAGAGAGGATTCTAGAGTGAGAGAGAGAGAAATATAACTCAGCCAATTTTTTGTAACCCTTTGCATGCATATAGATGAGCTCTATATATAGAAGATACAAAGCCTTCTTGAAGAGATCCAGCCATCCACGTGGGTGCAAATGAGCTTATCCGTGCAAACAGCTGTCAAAATATCTGCAAAAATATCTACTAAAGCATTAGTGGGGTGCCAGCCATCAGTGGTGGCCGGCAGGGCCTATCAATGGTCAGCAAGCCAAAGGCCATGGCCGGCAGTGCTCCAAAAGCAACATGCCAAAAGGACTACAACATGGTCCAAAAATGAGACAGAATGGAAATAGGGTTTGGAAGGATTAAACCTGGAGCATTCCGTCGCGGAATTCGAGCGCTCGACGAGTAATCAACTTGTTGCTGGATGTACCTACAAAAACATCCAAGTCTTGAGGACGGTCGAAAACGGGGTGTCTACAGTTGCCCCTCTTTGACAGAACTCGAAAGTCATCAAATGACGGGAGTGAATGTCAAAACCCAAAGACAACCCATTTTTGACAAGGCCGAAGACTTAGACAGACATTCAAGATAACAATATATATGCGCCCGCAAGTTGGGGCAAAACGCAAATGATATGCACGATGCCGAACATAACTTATGATCATGCCATGAGGGCTGTAATGAAACACTTAGATGCAAATGTCATGCAAAGAAATGCTACAGCAAACTCATACATAAGCAAGTTAACACGAACCAATCTACATTTCATGCAGAATGGATGTAAGAAAATTATGCAATCTCAACTGCGCCTTACGCAGAAAATACAAAGAAACACAACCGCCGGACACACCCCAGGAGACAAACAAGATCCCAACGCGTGGCATACGCGAGGAGAGAGGTGGTGCGAACCTAAGGACACACCCTAAGGTTCCGAGCCACAGAGAACAACGATAACAAGTGAAACACATTCAACCTATTATACAATCAAAGCAAAGAACGGTACAAGCATCGCAACCCGTCCAAATGCCTTTAACCAAAGCATCCTAACGCGCCACACGCGAGAGGGAAAAGGGAGCTGTGCAAACACCGGAGGGTGGTATAAACATCAGAGCACACTCCAATGTTTTTAACCAAAGAGGAGAGGTATAAGCGTCAGAACTCGTTCCAAACGCTTCTAACTGGAAGGGTGGTATAAATATCGGGCTCGTAACCCAATGCTTCTATCCAACGGGGTGGTATAAACGTCGGACACACGTTCCAAACGCTTCTAACCGGGATGTGGTATAGACATCGGGCACACAACCCAATGTATCTAACCAGCAAGGTGGTATAAGTGTCGGGCACACAGTCCAAACGCTTCTAACCGGGAGGTGGTATAGACATCGGGCACACGACCCAATGTGTCTAACTAACAAGGTGGTATAAGCATCAGGCACAAGGTCCAAACGCTTTTAACCAAAGGGGAGGTATAAACACCGGGCATACCCGAGTGTTTCTAACCAAGGGAATATAGACATCGGGCACACAACCCAATGTCTCTAACTAAAACAGGGTGGTATAGACATCGGCCACACGACCCAATGTCTCTAACCAGCAAGGTGGTATAAGCGTCGAGCACACGGTCCAAACGCTTCTAATCGGGAGGTGTATAGACATCGAGCACACGACCCAATGTCTCTAACCAATGAGGTGGTATAAGCGTCGGGCACACGGTCCAAATGCTTCTAACCAAAGGAAGGAGACGGTGTAAACACCGGGCGTACCCAAATGCTTCTAACCAAAACAAGGTGTTCAAAGGATAGGAATGATCCTACCCGAAATCCCTCTAAATGAACCATACATACCATATCGTCCGGTTGTATCAGCTTCAAATGAACCGTACATACAATATCGTGCCTGCATAAGAAATAAACTTTACAGGTATAATGCAATACAAATGCATATTCCATGCAAGATGAATAACCGTTAGAGGCATGCTTCATGCACAACATGCAAGAAACAAAATAAAGGCATATTCAATGCAAAATGATCAACGACGCATACTCAATACAACATGATAATGCAAATTCTATCCAACAATTCAAAATGCATGTTCAATGCAACGGGTACGAACATTTTCTATGCGAATGTAAGGGCATGTACAATGCAATACAACGCAACTTGCATATTCAATGCAAACATGAGAGCATGCGATGAAATGCAACGAAACATGCATATTCGAGGCAACATAACAACAATGCATATTCGATGCAACGTACAAATTCTATACGATGACAAAAGCATGCTTGCTAAAGACGACTCAAAGGCAACTTTCGATATACCTCTAGGAAAGTTGCAACATG
Source organism: Camellia granthamiana (assembly GCA_036172215.1). NCBI lineage: Eukaryota > Viridiplantae > Streptophyta > Magnoliopsida > Ericales > Theaceae > Camellia > Camellia granthamiana. Next base: position 40,217,799 of record CM069913.1, read on the forward strand.
TTAAAAAGGATACACCTTGTTCGTGTTGATGAGCGATGATCCTCGTGCATTGGAATGCAATTCTGGGCTTCCGCGAAGGCATTCTGAATCAAATTTTGAGCACACCTTGCATTTCTTAGGATCCGAGGAAACAAATCAAGGCCAAAGAGGCAGGGAGAGCTGGTGGGAGCATGCCGGCCTCCATGGGAGGGTGCCGGCCCCCTGCCGGCCATCAGTGGCCACTACCGGCCACCAATAACATAGTGCCAGCCATCGATGGCAACTTTGGGCAATTTTGTCTTTTGACCCACGGGTCTTTAAATACACACAAAGCCCCTTCATTTCCTTATAACCCCTTGCACAAAATATTCCTCCCTTGCTCTCTAGGCGCTCCTTCTCTCTAGATCCAGGCGTTCCTCGCGTTTTCCAACACCCTAAACAAACTTTATTTGTTAAAACCCTCTAGTTCTCTTCACTTTGAACCGATCATAATTTGATTTTGACGCTTCTTTCGTCATTTCCACCATTCTAGGTTGATTCCCCTCGAGTTTCTCCCAAGGTTAGTACACTTTTCTTGGGTTTTGACTTTCTTTGACTTTTCCTCTTTCCTAGGGTTTGACTTTTGCAAAGTTTCACCATTTTCTTCATTTTTGCTTCTCTTGCATCCATCTTAGATGGCCAATAATGTCCCACATAACGGGGCCCTCCCCGCACTTCCTCCGATAGAGTTTGAGGCAGACTTTGAGGCTGAGCCTGAGGCCGAGCCTGAGCCTTTACCACCGAGCATACGCCATTTTGACGCCGCGAGGTATCATCCTGACACTCACATAGTGCCTGCAGCGGGAGGCATCAAAGCCTTCACTGACTTCATTGAGGATGTGCTTGATGACCTTCTATTGAGAGAGCCTGCATCTCACTTGTCGGCCATCGCCGTCGAGGTATGAACACTGTTTCCCGCAGTATTATCCTTATCTGTTGGCATTTCTTGCACTGTCTTAATCTGACTGCGTAGACTGCATTGACCTGACTACATCTCAAACATTACTGCTTCATATTCAACTGTACTTTCAACTGTGCTTTCAGTACTTGATCAGATTGCATTTCATGCATTACTGCAGGACGAATCCCGTTCTTTTAGAGGTTACAGCACGACGACTGCTCGTGACTGGTACGGCGAGCTCCCGGCTAGGGTCTGCGACATTATTGACGAGACAGGCTTCAGTCTATTCTGCTCTAGTCTGACGCGAGTTATAGCGAGCCGCCCTCTCTTAGGGGCTTTAGTGGAGAGGTGGTGGGACACCACGAACTCCTTCCATTTCTCCACCACGGGGGAGATGACGATGACTCCTTACGACTTCGCCATGATCACCGGCTTAGGCGTAGAGGGTGATCTGATCCCTCTCAATCCTGACATGGGAGAGTGGGAGGCAACATGGACCGCACTATTTGGGGCACACCCACCGACACCACGAGCAGGCATGGTCTGATATAGCTGGTTCAAGGAGCAGTATAGGGGAGCTGAGCCCGAGACATTGGAGGAGGCAGAGCAGTATGCGAGGGGCTTCCTCATGTTCCTCTTCAGTACCACCTTGTTTTCAAACAGGTGGAATACCATGGGCCTATACTTTCTGAGCACATTGGTGGTACTCCATCGGGTTCAGTTCTACGACTGGGGTGAAGCCGGCCTCACCACATTGTATGGATACATGAGCTCGACTTCTCGCATGAGCGGGACCTTGATCGGTAACTACTGGCGGGCTTGAGAGGTATACAGCTTAATTTTCCCTTTTCACTTTACATCTTCTGCTCAACATTTCTTGCTTTACCTTTGTTCAACACTTGTACTTTCTGCTTTGCATTTTCTGTATATGTTCATACATTGTATGCTTTCTGCTTTGCACTTTCTATATTTGCTTATACACTGTATTGATCACATTTTCCTTGCAGTTGTGGATGTACGCATACTTCCCGGCTCTTGCCCTAAAGCCTACAGAGGAGACCCCGGTGACAGTCCCGTTTTCTCGGCTATACAACGGCCAGCTCCGCTGTAAGACCCGGGAGAACTTCATGTTTTTGCGCCAATACTTCGACACAGTCATGGCACACGAGGTAACCCAAAACAAAGTTCTATTTTCAGTGAACTTGCTACACCCATTAATCAATTGACGGCAACTAATCATCTGTTCATTTTCTTATTCTCAGATTACATGGCAACCATGGGATGCGATACCATCGGGGTTTCGAGCCCAGTATGACACAGCCAGGGTCATCAGCTGCTACCATGTCCTTTTTGAGGGCTCGATCTGCCCGTGCTTGGTTCTTGAGCGGAGCGTTTCACACGCCAGACTGTAGGACTGCCTACCCCGTTCATACCGACGGCACCTCCAGTATCGATGAGAGAGACACACAGACTTTCTGCTGAGGAGGTGATCTAGTTTATGGTAGGGCTGGAGGACGGATTACTTCCGTGCAGAGAGCGACTATGCGACCTTCATTTAGACTCATCTAATGCCATCTCTGACCGGTGTTCGCAAAGGTGAGGGAGTGAGAGCTCCAGCTATGAGAGAGAGAGGCAAAGAGGCCAGAGCGACCAGGTCCCAAGGAATGAGAGATTCTGGGGAGAGGCAAAAAGTGAGATGGCCAGAGCTGCCTACTACACTGACTTGCTGGGGACGTTCTGGAGAGACCTATCAGGTTCCCATTGAGCCCGCACCTGCTGGTCACGAGCTTGTCAGAGTTCGAGGCCCGACCCGGATATGTTCCATACTTTACATTTTGCACATTCAATTCATTTTTGATTATGCTTTACAGACCACTGATCATCTCAACACATTTGCAGGTATCCATAGAGTACACCCGGGCAGGCTCTTGAGCTAGCGGCTTCTCTAATGGGGATGGTTCAAACAAGCATGAACCTGCTCAGCCTCTATAGGATTCCGGTAGATTTCTTCAGTTTGCACTTCATGCCATGAAAGTCTCTGCCAACGCATTAGCATTTCAACTGTTCCACACTACACTGATCTGATTCATTACATCCAAACACTGCATAGATACACTATTCCCATACACTACAAACATACATTGCATCGATGCATTGCATCTGATATACATCATCTGATATATTCTGACAAACTGCCCTTTTTAGATCCCTTTCCAAACCCCAGCTCCACCGGATGCCCCAGTAGGAGCCACAGCAAGACCTTCAGTTCCTCCCCCAGCAGCAGAGAGGAGAGGGAGACAGGCTCAGACACACAGTCGAGGTAGAGTTAGAGGTATTCGCAGCGAGAGTGGCCCTTTAGAGCCCATTCTGGGTGATGATGAATGACGAGACGGAGTGAGGAGGCTGAGGCAGCGAGTCCACAGTCAGAGTCATCTGAGGGCGGAGACAAGGAGGGTTACAGGTCAGGCTTTGATCCAGCTTCAGACAGCGGTGCCTGATGGCGATAGTGCTCCAGAGTCTGCTCTGCCGAGGAAGAGGACGAAGAGGGCCTCTCTAGCTTGAGATAGGTGGCACCTGATTCAGATTTTTTTTTGCTTTGTTTTCTTTTTGCTAGTAGTGTTAACACATTGTACAGCCTTAGGCAGTTTTATTTTCTGAAAATTTGTACTCTTTTGCAAAAAGGAACCATAATGGAATGAAAACAACTTTTGTATAAAAAGTGTTGCATTTTGTATTCTAAGCATCGCATAACATCACACAGCATGAAAATGAGATTGATCTTTTGAAAACTGCACATTCAAATTGCATTGTCTTAATCAGGTAGTGAACCAACTAATAACTGAGAAAACAACGCAACTCGACAAACAAACATGGCCTTGACAGGCTAAACAATGTAAATACAACTCAATAAGCAAATTACAACAACTCGATAAACAAAACGAAGACGATTACAACTCGATAATCAAAACGAAGACTTATTACAACTTGAGAAACAAAACGAAGACTATTACGTCTTAAAAGGACCAAAACAAGACCTCAAAAAGGTACAAAACAACCAGAATATAATTGCCACACCAACTAGATCTTCACACAGGAGGTCAGTGAGCATGGAGGGAGGCTATCGGCCATGAAGAATGGCCTGCCGGCCATCACTTCCCTCTGCCGGCCATCAATGTGCCTCTACCAGCCATTGATGAGCCCCCTGCTGGCCATCGATGAGCAAAACCTCCGAAACGTTGACACCTGGCCTTCATTCACTGCCTTATCTTCTACAAAGGCTCCAGCTTCATGATTTTCTTCATTTTAGCTTTGTTTTTGCCCCAAATGGAACCATTCTTTGTCGAAAAACTCTCACTTTGGATTGCAACTTTGGATGGCTTGGAAAAGTTGAATTTCTGGGGTTTCGAGATAAATGCACTATTCCCCGCTGAGCCGTACTCCGCTGTGTTTTCCATTCCTCCATGCCGCGGCTAGATGTTGGAATCCGATCACACATGTTTTTAGCTTTGGCGGACATGAGATATGTCCCACAATCAAAGAATTCCAAGCTTTGATGGAATCTCGGCATGACGAGGAAATCCTACCCCAGTCTCGTTTTGGCCACATCCAGGCTTTAGGAAGGATGTGTGGGTTTACCTTTGCATGATGCTCGGGTCCCTGGTCCACAACGGGGAGTTGGATATTCCGAGCTTGATTCATCGATTTTCTGACGCCGGTGACCGCAGCAACCGTGCTTGGTGAAGTTTTCGGCAGCATGCCCTTTGCTTATGTATGTTAGCTTATTTCTTGCTTGCCCCTAGCTTCGGAGGGTCTAGCATTCGCTTGATAGAAGTTGCCTAAGGCTTGAAGGAGGGCAAGAGCTGCATTGGTTTGACACTAGCCGAGACTTTAATGGGTTTGGATGCTTTTCATCGCCGGGAAATAACCAACTTCGCAGGAAGTCCACTACTCTTGCAGGTAATGTTTCCTACCTTTCTCACATGTGTTTCTCACATCACTCGGCGCTCAGGCTCTGTTTTTCTCTCAAAATCCTTTCTCGCTTTTCTCTCTACATACACCTCTCTATTCTTTAATCTCTTTTATTTTTCATCCCTTCCCAGGTATGGCTCATGGAGAAGTTGAAAGTAGTGGATGCTTGCCCTACATATTCAGCATGCGGTTATTTCTTTCGCCAACGACTCGTCGATTTCCCAAACGAGGAGTGGTGGTGCCACTGGATGTGCAATAGGTCTGCTGTTGATATCGCTTGGCGTTGCCCCTAGTTTGATCTTTCTGAGATGAGCTACAGCATGTCCCGGTAACCTGGTATTCAGTTGGTTGGCTTGACACACTACGTCTTCTACTTTCGATTCAGGTTTCGGCGTCAGTTCGGTCACAACCAGACTTGCCTGGAAGAGGGGATAGAGTACCCAGCTTCATTTCCGATCCAAGGCTCACGAGCTAGCTCAGTATGCCACTGCATGGTGGACAAGAGAACTTCTGGCCCCCCTCTCCCAATTTCAGTTGTGCCCTTCTGGCGAATGCATAGCTTGGCTTGAAGGTGAGGCACAAACTGGGCCCACTTTGGCATTCCAAGCTTCCACAAGCTCTGGGAGGGGAGCACAGGAACACCTGACTATGCCCCATAGTTTATTGCTTTAATCTGTACTTTCAAGTTTTCTTTTTAAATGTAATAAAAAGCAACTTTAATTTGTATCGAGAGTCAGAGAACTCTGTGTTGAAATCAATGAATTGAAGGTTGTGGGTACTAAAAATTTTCTGTTTGGTCCAAAAATGGTCTAAGTTGTAAAAAGATTAATTTGAACAAAATCAACTTTTATTAAAACTTTTCAAACCATTTTCGATGTGGATCACAACTGGACACACCCCGAGATCTATCGCTGAGATGTACATCCCCAAATCCGATAACTGGAAAGTTGCCCCCTTGTTTGAATAGAACTGCACTGTAGCTCACAACCGAACTCTTGGATGCAGAAAACACAAAATAACCAAAACAATCACATGGACATAGTTGATCTGGAAGTGTTTATGGCTGGACTTCAGAATGAAGTTGCCTATGTATCCCAAAGATGGGAATCAAGCCTTACGTAGTTTGGTTAGGGTTCACTCGGTTTTAACACTCTCCTTTTGCGCTCTAACTTTTGCCAAGGCCGCCCTTTCTGGGTTTTCAACCTTGCAAGCTCAATTTTTCTTATTTCAAATTTTTTGTGCTTTAACTTTTCCCTAGGTCGCCCTTTCGGGTTTTCGGCCTAGCGAGCCACTCAATGATAGTATTTCTTCAACTTGTCCATGTTGATTGGTTGGGAGAACTCGAGGCCATCTAAATCTATAAGAATGACAGCTCCACCAAACCAAATAGATTTGATGATGTGAAGACTAGTCCAATTGGGTCTGAACTTGCCCCTAGGGTTGTGGATGGGAGCTCGGTTGTCTTTGAGCACCAAATCCCCTTCTTTCAGATTCCTGGACTTAACTTTCTTGTTGAAAGCCCTGGCGATTCTGCGTTGATAACCTTGAATGTGGTACAGTGCTTTCAACCTTCTTTTGTCGAACAGCATAAGTTCCTCAAACCGACTCTGCTGCCAATCTGCTTCCACTATTTGGCATTCAGCCATCACCCGCAATGATGGAACCTCAACTTCGATCAGCAGAACAGCCTCCATCCCATGGACTAGAGAATACAGAGTTGCCTCAGTAGATGTTCAGATTGATGTCCTGTAACCCCATAGAGAAAATGGTAGCTTAACTGGCCAGTCCCTGTAGGTTTCCACCATCTTCTATAGAATGTGCTTGATGTTCTTGTTGGCGGCCTCAACTGCTCCGTCGGTTTGCGGCCTATATATGGATGACTTATGAAAACCACGTTGTATTTCTCCAACAAGTCGATCACTTCCTTCTTGAAGTGGGAACCATTATCCGAGATGATCTCATTCGGGATCTCATAGCGACAGATAATGTTATTCCTTATGAACTTGGCTACATGTAACACTTTCAGCACTGTGTAAGATTGGGCCTCAACCTACTTTGTAAAAGAGTCTATAGTCACCAAGATATACTTATGCCCGTTCGACCCCTTCGGAGTAACTGCCCCCAATAACATCGATTCCTTAAACTAAAAACGGCCATGGTGAAGTCATGTTGTACAGCTTCGACGGCGGGATGTTCATGCGATTTGCATGGATCTGGCATTTGTGGCATCACCGAACAAAACTGATACAATCCTCCTCTATGGTTGACCAGTAATAACCCTGTTTGAGAATCGTCCGAGCTAGCATCGCTTCGCTCATGTGCGATCCGCACTCTCCTCTGTGGATGGCCTCCATCAGGCTCTTCGCCTCTTCAACATTGACACACAGTTTATGCATTCTCAGATGGCCTCGTTTGTACAATTTACCCCCACAGATGATAAACTAAGCAGCCATTCGTCGTATCGCCCTCTTATCCTTGGCGTTTGCCCCTAGTGGATAAGCCTCATTTTCTAAGAAGTTCCAAACATCAAAGTACCGAGGGTTCTAATCTTGTGCTTCATCTATGGCAGCAATCAATTCATAGGCCGGCATATACCTATGTTCAATAATGATTGGACGCATCCGGACTCCCAAAGGGATGTTTATCATAGAAGATAGAGTTGATAAAGCGTCAGCAAACCTGTTGCTCTCTCTTAACAGATGGGTAAAGGTTAACTTCTTAAACCTAGGAATTAGAACGTCTAGAGTTTGGTGATAGATTTTCATCATTTCTTCTTTAACCTTCCAGTCTCCTTTTGCTTGAGAGACAACCAGGTTTGAGTCCCCAATGACATCCAACCGTTTTGCCCCTAGTTCCAGAGTGACTTCCAAGCCAGCGATACATGTCTCATACTCTGCTTCATTGTTTGATACCTTGAACCGGAGTTTGAAAGCAAGGGGTATGTGGGAATTGTCGAGCGCTATCAGCAACACCCCTATCACATACTCGTACTGATTAGACGCACTGTCAAAGAACATAGTCCAAATCTCTTCTTCAAGCTGCAAAATGGCCTCATCTGGGAACAGATACTCTACTGCTTCATCTCCCTCCACTGGGTGATCGGCTAGGAACTCTGCTACTGCTCTCCCTTTCATAGACTTGCGAGTCATGTACTTTAAATTGAACTCGGAGAGAAGAAGCAACCAACGGGCTAGCCTACCCGTAAGTGTTGGTTTCTCGAAGAGATATTTGATGGGATCTAATCTCGAAACTAGAATTACGGAGTGAGCTAATAGGTAGTGCCTCAGCTTCCTGGTAGCCCACACTAAGGTCAAACAAGCCTTCTCAAGCGAAGTGTAACGGGTCTCATATTCTAGCATCTTCTTGCTCAGGTAATAGATAGCCTACTCCACTTTATCCTCAGATTCCTGTGCAAGCATGCAGCCCATTGTCGTGTCGGTTACTGACAAGTACAAAATCAACAGTTTCCAAGGCTCTGGTCGTGACAACACAAGCGGGTTCTGTAGATACTCCTTGATCTGTTCGAAAGCAACTTGGCATCAGTCATCCCATTGGAATTTCTTTCCTTTCTTCAAGAGACCAAACTGTGGTTCACAAGTCAAGGTTAATTTTGCAATAAATCGTCTTATGAATTGCACTTTACCCAGAAAGCCACGCACCTCCTTTTCAATCCTTGGTGGTGGCATTTCTAAGATGGCCTTAATCTTGGAAGGATCGACCTCAATGCCCCTTTGTGTAATCAAGAACCTCAGCATTTTCCTTGCTGTGACACCAAAAGTACATTTCTGAGGATTTAGTCGCAACCGATACTCTCTAATCCATTGGAAAAATTTCTTCAAGGCAGTGTAGTGGCCCTCTCTTTCCTTGGACTTGACAATCATATCGTCCACGTACACCTCAACCTCTTTGTGGATCATATTGTGCAAGATTGTGGCCGCAGCCCATTGATAAGTAACCCCAGCATTCTTTAAACCGAACGGCATTACCCTATGATAATAAGTCCCCCACGGGGTGGTGAAGGCAGTCTTCTCCCTATCCTCGGGCGCCATCAAGATCTGGTTGTACTTGGAAAACCCATCCATAAAGGAAAACAGTGCATGCCCTGTGGTGAAGTCCACCAATTCGTCGATGTGCGGTAATGGAAAGTCGTCCTTCGGATTGGCTTTGTTCAGATCCCTGAAATCCACACACACCTGAATTCTGCCATCTTTCTTCGACACCGGAACAATGTTGGCCAACCAAGTAGGATATTCAGATACTAACAGGAACCCTACATCTATCTGCTTGGTGACCTTTTCTTTGATTTTCATAGCCCAATCCGGGCGTATTCTCCGAAGCTTCTGCTTGACGGGTCGGGCCTCAAGGTCAAGAGGGATCCGGCTCTGTACAATCTCAGGATCGATTCCTGGCATGTCTTCGTAGGACCACGTGAAAACATCTTTGAAATCTTTTAATAAAGCGACTAAGCGCTCGCATTCCTCCAAAGACAACGTGGACCTGATCTGGACCAGACGTGGATCCTTCTCAGTACCAACATTAATTGAAGTGATTTCATCAACCAAAGGTTTTACAAACCTCTCCTCCTCTCGTTCAATCAAATGTTTCAAAACCGGAGGAATTTCTTCCTCGTCATTTTTATCAAAGTTTTAAAAGTCCTAATTAATGTAATAAACGAGAGACACAGAAAAGTACTCAAAAGCAGCAGTGGTACCATTCTCATTAACAACATCTAGTTCGTCTGATTCTTCGGTTATAACCGACTCAAAGGAAAAAGAAAAAGACAACCTGGACAAGACAACGGCATCCGGGTTATCACTCCTAGGAATACCGGACTCTGACTCAGAAGAACTAGAATCTAATTTCGACTCCACCGACTCTGTGAAATCAGATTCTAGTTCGCTACCTAACCCGAAACTGCTAAACAAAAAGCCTTCCTCGTACTGCTAAACGAAAGAGGGTGTGATGGATGTGTCCAGAATGCTAGAAAGGGGCCCATAGCCGTTTGATCCCCAATCATGGAAACAGAGAAGTCATCCCCCGAGTACTCTAGTGTGATCTGAGGATCCGAGAGGAGACACGCCAGCGTTGCTCCCATCTCAAGTTCTGTGCCATCGGACTCATCCTCTTTGCACTGCTCAGCCACAGCTGGTAGGTCAATCTGCTTTTCTGTAACTTCATCCCCTTGCAACTGTAGGTCAAAAAAGATCTCGAAGCCAGGCAAACACTGCTTCTCAGAATTCAACCATGGCTCAGGAAAGCCACAAAATGGGAAATCTTTCCACCTCCCAAACAAAGTGTCCGTTCAGGGTTTCTTGAATATGTCTATGCACCAACTCATAGTGCTTTCCAGCTTGTTTAGCCTTGGCTCTTCTTGCCATCTCCTTTCTCTTCCTTACCCAATCCTCCTTGGTAGGCGTGTCACCTAAACCAAAGATATAAGGGTTGTGTGGCACTTCGGCCAATTCAGCGACGCCCTTCCAGCCGCTCCTTCCCAATCCCATTACGGGTACATGTCGAAGCTTATTCATGAGGTAAACGGATTATGCACTAACATACAGTTTCTCATCAACAGCCAGAATATCTTGCACTACCCGAGCCTTGGCCAAGGTGAACCCAGACAGAAAGACATCCTCCTCGTCATGTACAATTTCTAAGACCGGCGTAGTAACCTCCGGTGGCGGATGTATGGAAGAGTTCCTAAAAACAATAGCTACCCCCTTCCCATGGGGGTACTTCAGCATCTGGTGCAGAGTGGAAAAGACAGCCCTTACTTGGTGCAGCCATGGCTGTCCGAGAAGTAGATTAAAGGTGGCTGGAACATCTAGAACATGAAACTCGATATCCTGTTGTACCAGGCCAACCTGAGTTCTGATCCGCACTGTCCCCATCACTTCCCGACTGGTATTGTCATAAGCCCGAATCACTTGGGCTGTTGGTGCGTAATACGGGCTTCAACCCGATAGCATAGGCCGTACGCAACGGACACACATTGATTGTAGATCCAGTATCAACCAAGACAACTGGTATCCACTTCTCCTTACACTCCACAGAGATGTATAGCGGCATGTTGTGTTCAGAGCCCTCAGGCAGAAATTCTTTGTCTGTGAAGGTCAAAGTTGGTGAAGCGCCACCCGGGAACACCAGTCCCACTAACTGCTCAGGGATTGTATCGATAGAAAGCTTAGCCTTGTTCATTGCTGACAGGACGGCTTGTCTATGCACCCGTGAGGCCATGAGCAATCCCCAAATGGAGATATCTGCTTGAATTTTCTTCAGCTGCTTCAGTACAGCGTCCTCTTCCAACTGTTTCTCTTTCTATTTCTCTGTTTCCTTGTCTTTCCCTGATGCCTCTGGCTGATCTAGATGTGGGGGCTTAAAGTACCGCCCACTCCGAGTCATGTGGTCTACTTCTTCGGTGTACCACGTATTATCCGGTTGATTCTGTCCCCAGTCCTTATTAGTGTGGGCAAGACGCAAATCATCGTCTTTCCACCACATTCCCTCGGCAACTGACAAACAACTGTCCGGTTCCGCTGTAGTTGTTCCCGTGTTCACAACACATTCTTTCCCCGCAGGGGCCTTGGCTTTTCTAGCCCTTTGATCAACCTCAATTCTCTCATGGTCGAACCGCTTCAACGTGGCCTCCTGTTCTATCTCAGCTGTACAAATGCTGCTCAATTCCCGAGCAAAATTCTCCGTATCGGTGCTCTCCGGCAGCTCTCTCTTGTCGTCGACCATTTCGGCCATTGCAGATGTTCCTGTTTCTGACTGTCCTTGATTCTGTTGAGACCCCTCATCAATATATGGCTCATCACTAAGCCACCCTGTGTTATCCATTGCTCCATTCAGGTCGAACTAATTGATGCGCACATCCCCCGAATCCTGTTCATCAAAGAACTACAGGTTTGCGATATCCTCCTCAAGCTCAGCCAAACCATCCTGCCCCTGGCTCGATTCGTCCTCCTGAACTACATTTACCTCAGTCCCCTCCGGCAATTCTACCCTCGGTTTGGCCTGATCAGTTGGCGCAATGAAGCGGCAAGGGTTGTATGCTTCCTCAATTAAGCTTGCAGAGCCCTCAGGCATGCCTTCTTCTATCATAGCCACCACCATGGGTTCAGGTTGGGATATTGACGTGCTCATCATGCACAAGTCCGTGCTTTCTGGAATGAACAGCGCCGACTTAGGCAGGTGGGAGGGAGTGATGTATATACTGGGGTCGTATGGGACGGCCATTGTTTGAATCAGGTTTACTTGCTTGGGTGGAGGAGGGGGTTGATTATGCGGTGGGAGAGGGTTTGTAGTGACGTTTGGCGTGTTAGGAGGTGCTATTACTTTGTTGTCAATGAGATCCTGAATCTCGTGACGTAATCTGAAGCACTGGTCTGTATCATGCCCGTGCTACTGATGGAAGGCACAATACTTGGCTGGGTTGTGTGTAGGAGGGAGGGGATTTGGCAATGGGCGTGGTTCTAGGGGCTTCAGATGCCCCTTTCTAATCAGGACCCTCAAGGCCGCAGACAGAGACATGTAAAGTGGGGTGAAGGTCCTCTAGCCTCTAGGTGGGTACTTTGTAGGTGGTGGAGTGGCTCCAAATGTGCCGATAAAGGGTGTGGCTATTTTTGGTGTAGTGGTGACCATGCCAACATCAGAGGTTCTCGCAACTGCATTGCTACTTGTAGCTGCATTCGAACCGCGTGAAAACGCCCTCTTGGGCTGCTTATTCTCTTGGTCAATCAGACCTTGTTTCATAGCATCTTCTATCTGTACCCCAATTTCATACAGATCAGCAAAGGTACGAAGGGGTAAGACAATCATCCTCTGCATCAGCTTCGGTTGCAGATTCCGAACAACCATCCTTATCTGGTCTTTCTCAGCTGGCCTAGTTAACATCATGGAGGCCTTAGCCCTCCATCGAGTGACAAAGTCAGAGAAGCCTTTCTTCGACTCTTGTCTAGTCACCTCGAGATCACGAGTTGTGACCTCGATTTAAGTATTGTAAGAATATTGAGCGACAAAGGCCTCGGCTATCTCTTCCCAACTTCTCTTCACGGAATCCTCTAATTTGGCATACCAGATGGCCACAATACCCAACAGGGTCCGACTAAAGAGGGATAGCTTTTGCAGTCTAGTTAGGCCCATTGGCCGTAGAATATTAGAGAAGAGCCTTAAATGAACCATAGGATCGCCTGAACCATCGAAGCGGTCTATGTGAGGCATTTTAAATCTGTCCAGCAATGTCACCGCCAAATCTGTGTAGCCGTCCTCTATGTCTATGATTGAGTTGACTCCCTGAGCTTGCTTAAACAGCTTCTCGAGCTTGCTCACTTCCAAGGCTGTAGGATCGACCTCAGACTCGAACGGCGTATCTATTGGGTAGGCCGGTGCTTTGGCAGTCTGCATCTGCTGTGGGACTGGCCCTGCCGGAATGTCCGTATTCTCCTGGACATTGGTTGTATTAGCTGTATCCCCGGGTATTGGAACCCTAGTTAAGGGTGGGTGAGAAGCAGAAGCTGCTGTTTGTGGTTGTGGTTGTTGCTGCTGTTGAAGCCTAGAAATGAGTTTAAGCCTGCTGGGCTACAACCTCTGTTTGACGAGCGGTAACTTCCGCTTAGTGAGCAGCATCCTGCTACATGGCCTCAATAGTCTGTTGGAGCTGACACATCATGTCCTCCATACTAACTGGGGGGTACTGATTTGTCTGATCTGGTCTATACTCTGTTTATGAGGTGGAAGTAGAAAACCGGGTCTCACTGAGCACAGGTATCTGACGAACCGGTGAATTATGTTGAACTCTTCTCCGTCTGGTAACCAGAGGGAGCGAAGCAAACACTGGCTGTCCTCTCACAAGATCCCCAAATCGATAAAGCCTCCTTACTCTGGTCCAGAGTGCTTGAGGGGAAACTGCCTCGTCAGAAATGATGAACTATTACCTTGCAAAAAGAAAAATAAAGCAAAAAGAAAACAACAATCAGAAAAACAAATAGCACCTCGGCTTAGATAAAGACAACACACAGTTGAAATCATAAGCTGGATAAACTGCACTCAAACACTGATTTCTACCCCCAAATTTTCTACCTCAATACCGATATCCCCCAAACTGATACCTAGACTTGCAACTGATACATACATTCCTATAGAGACACACCCTACCAGCACATATCAAGCAAGTAAGAGCCAAAACACCCCTATGGTGGGGTAGGGTTTCCCTGTCCTACTTTCATCAGGAACTAGGGGTTCACTACGCACGCATGCGGTTTCAAACAATCCTGCATTCGGGTGAACAACCTGTCCTAGTTTGGAACAGTCTCTAAGGCTTCCGATATGCAACTAGGTCAAATGGTCAAAAAGGATGCCTCAGTAAGACCACCTAATATACCTCTCGCACCTAACACCGAGAAGTGAAAGGTGGATCAAACGGTACGACGGTGATCCAGATTCAAGGTCTGTGTTCCCATCGTAGTAGAGCCCACAACCGATCAGCCTTATGGCATGCTTTTTCAAGCGAGCCTCTGACAAACCGTTCAGGAACAGCAGATGGCAAACACTGTGACTTAGGCACACCAATGCAAATGCAAATGCAAAGAAACACATAAGTGTACATAAAACAACATATCATGAGTTCGAGTCAAATTCTCTAAATCCCAAGCAGAGTCGCCAGAAACTGTAGACTCGACTTTCTTTGCGCGCCCTCTTTCGGAGAGGCGCGAATTGGTCTCCTACAGTTCGGACTCCTGTCACGGTTTTGAATTTAATCTCAAAAAGTGCAATGTGAGACTAATAAACACCAAAGAGTCCAATCCAGCAAATCACTTTTGGAAAATTGATTTTAAATCAAATAATACCAAAACTGGACTGCTTTGCCAGATTACAAAGTCGCCACCTAAATATTTTGTTTTTGGGAAATTTAGGAAACCCTGACTCGTGCCAAAGGCTACGTGTCCGTCATCACCAAAGTTGCCTCGGCTCGGGAACTTGGGTACGAGAGGGGAAGGTCATGAAATGAGCACCCCCGCTCGCCCGATCAAAGGATCAGCCTCTACTAACATGATATGTTGTTTTATAAACCTCATGTGTTCTTATCCGGCTTTTAGCTAACTTTACTATGTGACGCATACATACAAGTATAGACTAAATCGCGAGAATTGGAACAAAATAATTCGTGTTTGCTTTTTAAAATGGTTTGAAAGTGCTACTCGCAAGTGGGCTAAAGCGCAGATTTGCCACCCTCAAGTGGGCTTAAAACATGATTTGTCACTTCGCAAAGTGGGCTTAAAACTCACAATCATTGAATTGTTCAAATTCAAGCAACCAAGCTTTCACCCACAGGCATTCATGCAGTTTATCAAATAAGCACATAGCCTCATGGCAAGCATGCTATCATGGCAACACTCACACTCATGCAAGTATGCTAAAGCGTAAAGACTTACAGAGTACTCCAAGCCAAAACAAAAACTAATTAGAAATATGCATGATCCTAACTATACAAAATGCCTAATGCAACACATGCAATAATGCAACAAAATAGGCTCGGCTATCTAAGATGGCATATGAATGCAACAATTTGATAACATGCTTTGAAACACGTATTCAAATAAGTATTGAAATACGATGCAGTTTGAATGATGTGCCGAGCTCGGTGCATGCAAGACAAATGAATGATGCACGCATGCGAGCATAAGGTATGCTAATCAAAACGTGCCCTAAACTAACCATCGAAAGCGGTTAAGTAAAAGGGAGAAAGAAGTGGGGTTGGAAGACATGCACACACACGCGCACCCTTATTACAACATTGCGCCCTCTTGAAGGAGGGTCCAAATGAATAAGCTAAGCTAATCTAAGCTAAGCTAATCAAACTAATCTAATTAAACTAATTAGACTAATTATTACAAACCGAAAGAATAACTAGCAAACTACTTACTAATTATTACAACATTTCAATTAATTAACAATCTAATTAATTAAACTACAAAACCAACTAAGCATTCAAATGTAAACTAGGCTGCCTCAACTCTGCCTTGAGAATTAGAAGATGCATGCGCTCGGTTGCCGCCCCGAAACACCTTCCGGTTTACTCTTGAAAGGCTCTGTTTGCAGGGTGTCTCTATGAACTTCTAGTCCACCTTACCAATTCCATGCTGGGGAATGCACCAGTGGCCTGCCGGTCATGAGGAGCTGCTGCCGGCCATTTGCTCGCCAAAGATGTGACCTGCCGGCCAATGATGAAGCAATGTCGGCCATCAGTGAGGCATTGCCGGCCACTGGTGTGCTGCATCATCATTCTGCAACAGAGCTCAAACTAGAGGAAAGTGGAGAGTCTCCCAAGGATATATGTGTACTATGCCACTTCTTATCATCTCAAAACATCAAGGGAGAGGCACCATTGGATCCAAACCATCAATTAAGCATCTCAATGCATGATAGCCAAAGATCCAACTTGTACAAATTCAATAAATGCAACAAATACAAGACACTAAGACCACCACCCTATCATGCATGATCAAGGGCAATGGAGACAAAGGAGATTGGTTCATTTTCATCACTTTAAGTATGAAATGGACCAATCTACCTTGTGTTCAATATAACGTCCAATTGAACACAATGCAATGCAACACAACAATGCTTATCTTTGCATGTTTTACTTGATTCCATTCTTGTTTACACATTTTAAGTTACCAAACCATTCCTTAATTGATTTGGTCCAATGTAAAGGTCCTCTAAGGAGAGGAGGGTCAACCAAAAGAATGGTTTAAGGCATGAGAGAGATCATGCCTTTGGCTAGGAGAAACCCTCAAAAAAGAGTTAAAGCCATTTAAGCATAGGCCTCAATCTCAAGCTTCAACACAACTTTAAGACCAACCAACCTTCAAAGCAAATTGAAAAGTGAAGATGTGAAGGAGGTGGCAGAATTTCAGTGCTAAAATGGCATGAAACACAAGACTCTAACATGCAAACAACTCATGTACAACATTTTTAAAGACTTAAGCATTAAAATTAGTGAAGAGCTTTACACTAGAACCATGCAATATCAAACTCAAATGACCAAACCAGCTCTGAACAGAGCTTAAACATGCCAAAACAGTGGCCAAAATATGCTGAGATTAAGGCACAAAAGAGTAAAAATATATGCTCATATGCTATGCTATAAACAAGGCTCAAAGCAACTCTACAAAAGCAATGCAAGAGCAAGGAAAATGAGCATGTGATAGAGCCATCTCCACTGAAATTACATGCTAAATGATGCCAAAACATGCAATCATCACATGCACAACATGATAGAGGTCTTAAAACTCAAAGCTAGTAAGGGCCTTTGCACTACAACCATGCATAACAATTCTCATATGACCAAGACCACTCAAAACAGAGTTAAAGCATGCTAAATCAGTGGCAAAAACATGCTGAGGTAGAGCTAACACAAGCTAGAATGATAGGCTAAAGCATGAAGCATGTTAGGCTAACAAGCATGATTGCACTACAAGCACCAAAAGTAAGCAAGAAGTGACCTAACCAGCCAAAATCAGAGTTAAAGCATGTCAAAAAAAGTAGCAAAAACATGCTTGAACTAAGTTACAAAAGAGTAGAAAAGCATGCTGAAGTATGAGGCCACCAATACAAGCAAACAAGATACAAGGAGAGGGGATCACCCCCTCCTATTTTGGGCCTCAAAACCAACTTTCTACCATTGAAATTCCTCTGAGTTCCAGTGGTTAAAAAGCCAAACAAAAGATGTTTCAAAGGCTTAGAAAGAAGGCTCAAAAAGCTTTACAAGCCAAGGAGCAAAGGAAGGAAACCACCCCTTAACCACACAAGGCCTAAACCAACATTTAAAGACCTTAAAAATAGAACTTTTTAGTGGCTAAAACCAGCTTCAAATTAGCATACAAAGATGGCCAAGTTATAAAGTAAAACAAATCTTAAAAGAGTGAAATTCTTACCCTTGAAGCATAGCACTAAAACAACAAGTAAACAGCCAAACTTCTGAGCCAAAACCACTCTAAGGAGCTCAAACAAGGCCTCCAAGAACCTCAACTCTAAGGTGAAGGTGTTTGGCTAAGGGTGCTAGTGCAAATGTATAGAGAAAGCACACTTTCAAGCATAAAATGTAGAGAGAGAGGATTCTAGAGTGAGAGAGAGAGAAATATAACTCAGCCAATTTTTTGTAACCCTTTGCATGCATATAGATAAGCTCTATATATAGAAGATACAAAGCCTTCTTGAAGAGATCCAGCCATCCACGTGGGTGCAGATGAGCTCATCTATGCAAATAGCTATCAAAATATCTGCAAAAATATCTACTGAAGCATTGGTGGGCGGCCGGCCATCAGTGGTGGTCGGCAGGGCCTATCAATGGCCGGTAGGCCAAAGACCATGGCCGACAATGCTCCAAAAGCAACATGCCAAAAGGACTACAACATGGTCCAAAAATGAGACAGAATGGAAATAGGGATTGGAAGGATCAAACCTGGAGCATTCCGTCGCGGAATTCAAGCTTTCGACAAGCAATCAAACTTGTTGCTGGATGTACCTGCAAGAACATCCAAGTCTTGAGGACGGTCAAAAATGGGATGTCTACAATTGGTCGCTTTCCTTTGAAATCATGTGTGATGCCTCAAATTGTGCTGTCGGGCTGTGTTGGGCCAAACGGTCAATAGGGCACCATATGCTATATACTATGCTAGTTGCACTCTCTCGGATGCACAATTGAATTACACTACCACCGAGAAAGAGTTGCTAGCTGTGGTCTTTGCCTTAAATAAATTTTGGTCCTATCTCCTAGGTTCCAAGGTCATAGTCTTCACTGATCATGCCGCTTTGCGGTATTTACTATCAAAGAAAGAGACTAAACCTAGGTTGATTAGACGGATTTTTTTCCTTTAGGAATTTGACCTAGAGATCCAAGATGAGAAAGGATCTGAGAACGTGGTGGCGGATCACCTCTCACGAGTCCTTGTTGAGTATACTAGTGACCCTTTAATTTTACCTGATTCATTCCCGAATGAACAACTTCTTGTGGTGTCACAAGCGAGCCCCCCGTGGTTTGCACATATTGTGAATTACTTGGCCATTGGGCAAATTCCTCAAAATTGGTCTAAGTAAGACAAAGACCGATTCTTTTTGCAAGTCAAGTATTATTTTTGGGAGCATCTAGAGTTGTTTAAATATTGCTCCGACCAAGTGACCCTAAGGTGTGTGCCGGAGAGTGAGGTGCATAGCATTCTTACATTTTGTCATTTTTCTGCATGTGGCGGTCATTTTAGTGGGCATAAAAAGGCCGCCAAGGTTTTACAAAGCGGGTTTTACTGGCCCACCATTTTTAAAGATGCCCATCAACTTTGTAGAACTTGTTTGAGCTGTCAGCAAATGGGTTCGATATCTCGTCGTGATATGATGCCAATGTCCCCTATTCTTGTGGCGGAGGTCTTTGATGTTTGGGGGATTGATTTTATGGGCCCTTTCCCGTCGTCATTCGGGTTTGAGTATATTCTCTTGGCAGTGGATTATGTTTCTAAGTGGGTGGAGGCGATAGCTACCCGAACAAACGATCATAAAGTAGTAATCAAATTCTCGCATGAAAACATCTTTAGTCGTTTTGGGTTTCCTAGAGCCATAATGAGTGATCAGCGTACGCATTTTTGTAACTAGTTCTTTGAGTCGGTAGTTAAGAAATACTCTATCACTCATAAAGTTAGCACTCCATACCACCCTCAAACTAGTGGCCAAGAGGAAGTCTCTAATAGAGAGGTGAAACACATAATAAAGAAAACGGCGAGGCCAGATAAGAAAGATTGGTCAAAACGTTTGATTAATTCATTATGGGCCTACCGCACTGCTTATAAGACACCCATAGGGATGTCACCATATAGGGTAGTGTTTGGAAAAGCTTGCCACCTTCCGATTGAACTTGAGTACCGAGCGTTGTGGGCCATAAAAAAGTTTAACTTTAATATGGCTGTGGCTAGGCTCAACCAGAAATTGCAACCCAATGAGTTAGAGGAAATTCGAAATGATGCATATGAGAGTTCGAAAATTTTTAAAGCTCGAACAAAGGAATTCCATGATAAGCACATTAATAGAAAGTCCTTTGAACCCGGCCTAAAAGTATGGCTTTTTAACTCAAAATTGAGACTCTTTTCAGGTAAGCTTAGATCAAGATGGAATGGTCCCTTTGTGGTTGTAGAGGCATTTATTCATGGCGTTGTTGAGGTGCAAGATCCAAGGAATGGCCACACTTTTAAAGTGAATGGCCAAAGACTGAAGCCGTACATAGAGGGGATTGGGAATGGGTATATGATTGAGTCCATTACTTTGATAGACCCATTTTACTTTGATTGAGAGATTGATGTCTTGTTCTCTTATCTTTCCTTTCTATTCTATTATATTTTTCTTTATTTTTGTTGTGTTTTATTTGATGTCTAGGAGACTTTAAATCCTCTAAAGGTGTCATTCCTTTGGTGTTAGCCATGCCCGAACGGCATTTGACGGTCTGGTATAGCCACCTAACTGTGTTTGTAGTGAGTTCCTAGGAGACCAACTTAGACGGTGGAAACTAGAGTTCGAATGGCAAAGTCTGGAACACAAAGGTTTGGAATTTCCGTGACTAAAGTCTGGTTTGAATACCCAAGGGTGTAGAGATTGCTTCAAAGCAACTCCGGCTTGAACTCTGTACGGCAGCCCCATAGGTCGAGTTAGCCTTAGGCGCCTTGATGGATACCAAATCAACCTAGTCTATCACCCTGTTAGAGAATAGGGAAAGTTACAAACATAGTTAGGGAGAAAAGTGATACCCGTGGTTTTCGCGTGAAGATTATACCTTTGTTGAACATTTAGTTATTTTTGAAATGTTATATTTATTTCGGATGTGAAATGAATGTAGAAATGGCTTGAATTGTTTTTTTTTTATGTACTTGGGTTTATTATAAAAAAAATTCTGCACATGCGGAAAAAATCCAAAAAACCAAGGTTGCATTCTACTTAAATTGTAGGTGCAGGTGCGAGTGTGTGGTGCGGCAACCTAGCCGCACGTACGGCCTGAGTCCCGCACGTGCGGATCGTCGTTTCAAAAAAAATATATATATATTTACTGTAGTTTATTTTATTTATTTATTTAGTTATTTATTTATTCATTTATTTTTTTCCTTTATGTTTTTATTTTCGTCTTCAAAAAATATTTAAAAAAAATTTACTGTAGTTTTATTTATTTATTATTATTATTTTTATGTTTATTTTCGTTAAAAAAAATATATGTTCATTTTCATTATAAAAAAAAAGGGAAATATTTTGATTTCATCAAAACCCTAGCCCACTCTTACCCCTCTCTCTCTCTCTCTCTCTCTCTCTCTCTCTCTCCACCTTATCATCTTCCTCCTTTTCTCTTTCACTCAAACCCCACCACCACCAACTTTCTTCATTCTTCTTACCACCATCACCAACCTTCACCCAACCTCTTCTCACCACCACTCTACCACCGGAGCCTCACTGCCAGCACCCTACCTTCTCTCCGTCCGGTAATCTCCGGCGACCACCATGTTTTCTGGTGAATCTCCATTCTTTCTCCCTCTTTCTTCACTCTTTCAAGTTAAACTTTCCTTTTTGTTTAGATTTGTGGGTGTAAGGGTAGATTAGTAGAGTTTCTTTTTTGTTTTTGTTTTTCTCCAGTCATTGCCTATTGTTTATCCTTAAAAAAAATAATAATAAAAAAAAATCTGGCAGCAAGAAAACGACCACCACACGTGCGACCATCTCTGGTGCACGTGCGGCCCGCCAAAACAAAACCAAAACAAAAAAAAAAAAACAAAACAAAACAAAACAAAAAAAAAATTATTACTAATCCTTAGCTTTTCTAATTCTTTGTATTTCATAGGTTGATTATTTATTTATTTAGTTGTTTATTTTTTTTTATTGTATTTATTCTCTTATTTCATTGATTACTTGTTAGTTTAATTCATTACTTGTTAGTGTAGTTCATTTTTATTTGTTTAGTCATTAGTTATTTAAATAAAATGTTGATGTGTTTTATTATATCATAGTTCAGTAACTAGTTTAATTTTTATTTTCTTTTATTTATTTTTATTTTAGGTTTTAAAAAAAAAAAAAAGCAAAGAGAAAGAAAAATGATGAGAATTGCATGTGGTACATCAGTGGGCAGACTTGTGTGCTTTAATATCTTACTTTATTCTCATGCTGGTTCCACGGGTATATGTGTATGTTTTTGGTGGGTGCAGGACATAAGTCGACGGATATCCACCCGGGCCTCCAAAAATGCCAGAGGTTCGTCCTCCTCGGCGCCACCGCCGCCACCATCATCACCATCCTCGCCACAACCACCAGTTGAGTTGCCACGATTGGAGTGAGCTTCACGCCCTGTGGACGCGCCCTAGGGCTTCATGCTACAGTTCAGACTCAAATGTCACGGTTCTTAATCTGATCTCACAATGTGCAATGTGAGATTGATAAATCACCAAAGAGTCCAAATCCGGCAAATCGTTTTGGAAAACTGATTTTTGTAAAAAAGTGCCAAACATGGACTGCTTTGCCAGATACAAAGTCGCCACCTAAATATTTTGTTTTGGAGGAATTTAGGAAACCCTGACTCGTGCCTAAGGCCACGTGTCTGTCATCACCAAAGTTGCCTCAGTTCGGGAACTTGGGTACGATTGGGGAAGGTCATCTATGAGCACCCCCGCTCGCCCGATCGAAGATCGGCCACTACTAAGCATGATATCTTGTTTTTTAAAACACATGCGTTCTTATTCCGGTTATTAGCTAGTATGACTAAGTGATGCGCACAACACGCAAGTATAGACTAGATCGCCTAATTTGGAACAAAGCATTGCATATTCGTTTGTTTGGAAAACGATTTGAAGTTTGCTACTCGCAAGTAGGCTAAAATGCGGATTTTGATGAATTGTTCCAATTCAAGTAATCCAACCTTCACCCACAGGCATTCAGGCAGTTATATCATATAAGCAATTAGCCTCATGGCAAGCATGTTGTCATGTTAACATTTGCACACATGCAAGATGTTAAAGCATAAACACTCACAGTGTACTCCAAGCCAAAACAAAGAACTAGTTAGTAATCATGTATGATCCTAGCTCATGTTAAGATGACTAATGCAACACATGCAAAATGCAACTAGAAATAGGCTCGGCTAATCTAAAATGGCATGTGAAATGTGACAATTGATACATGTATTCAACTTAACTAATTAACTAACTAACAAGCTAATTAATTATTACACAACACTTAACTAATTAAACAAATAATTAAGCTATGAAAAATAGTAAGCAGCCTCGGGAAGAGGAACAAATGCATGCTCGGTCGGCTTCGCTCGGAAATCCGTTGCCATGCTTCATGTTGCCTCTGTTTGCACTACTCTGTACCTCTGGAAACTGTGCCAACTTTTGTGACACTTCTGAACCACCTTGTGGACATTCTGGGAGGCCATAGGCTAGAAGATAGGACCATCGGCCAAGGCAAACTGGTCATCGACCAAAAATGAGGCTTTCGGCCAAATATTGTTAGTCGACCGGCACTGAAGACAGCCGATTGGCCATCCCTTCCTGTAAAATGCTCCTTTTGCTGCAACAGATGACAGACAGAGCATGACAATACATTTGCAAGACAATGTTTGCAACCACACCCCTTATCATGTTTAAGACTCAGAGTGTAGTTCTCGACCCTCGGGCCATCAATCACGCATTCCAATGCATGATGGCCAAAGAAGCCAAGTTTGCAATTCAATATCAAATGAAATGCACAAAACACATAAGGGGGCCCAACCTCTATCATGCTTGATCAAGAGGCAAGGGAATGCACACATAATGCAATGCAACCTAAGCATGCAAGCAAGCATGCAAACAACTCAAGCATGATACAAATCTAATGCAACATGAGCATGCAAGCATACAATATGCAATAGGCATACAACCTAAATATGCAAACATGCATAGCATGCAACAACATGGTAAGATGGACTTAAACCAAAATGGGCTACTCTCAAATATGCCCAAATCAGTGGCCAAAGTGCTATGGAAATGAAGACAAAGGTACATACAAACATGCATGCCAATTGGCCTATCACCTAGGCATAGGAGGGCAACTTTCAAGAACACTTAAAAGGGGACAAATATGGACATGTGACAAACATGGTAAGCTCTGAAATCATGCATGGAAAGGTGTCAAACCAACCAAACAAAACAATCAAATCATGCAAGAAGGCTCAAGGCTTAAGGCTAGCCAAGGGGTTCAAACCAAGGCCATGCAAGACAAGCCCCAAAGGGCCAAGGGGACCTAAAACAGTCCCAAGGCAGGTCTAAACAAGACCAACTCGAAACTAGCCAACACAAGCTAGAACACAATGCCAAAAGCATGAGGCATGCAAGGCTACAAAAGGGGTGTTACACTATACCTATCAAAACCAAACATGGCATGACATAAACCAATAAAAACAGAGTTATGGCATGGTAAAACAAGACCAAAAACCCACTTAGATGGCATCCAAATGACCTAAGCATGGAAGCATACACAATGATCCATTCAAGAGGCATAAAACATCGACTCTTTAAAACATTAAAGGAGTAATAAATGCAAGTGTTCAAGCATGAAACATGGAGTGAAATAGTATAACAAATGATGCCAAATCATTGAAATGGTCCAAGTAAAGCATGCTAGTGACTTGGACACTCAAAGCTAACAAGCTAGATTGCATGGTAGCTATACAAAGCATGGCATATATGATCAAAACAACTCAAATCAGAGCTTAAGCATGTTACAACAAGGCTAAAAGCTTCATGGAGTTGAGCCAAAAGCATGCTAGAATGACATGTTACAACATGATGCATATTAAGGCAAATGAGGGGATTGCAAGACAAGTATATGGAGCATGTAAGAGGCCATTAAACCAACTTGAAACAGAGGTATATCATGGCAAAGTAACACCAAATACTTGCTAAAATGGAGCTAAAACAAGCTAAGCAAACATATTACCAATATAAGCCATTTATACTAGCATACAAGACAACAAGGAGAGGGGATGACCCTCTCCTATTTAGGACTCCAAAACCACATTTCCACCACTAAAAATCCTTTGGATTTTAGTGGTAGAAAGGTCATGCAAAGCCAAGAACAAAAGCCAAAAGGGATGGCCTAAAATAAGGCCAAACAAGGCCCAAGAGGAGGTAAACAACCCCAAACCGAAAAGTGACCTTAAACAAAGGTCTAAAGCAAGTAAAAATAGAACTTTTATCAGTTAAGAGCTAAGCCTAAAAAAAAAAGCAAGAAAGGCTAAAAGCTTAAGCAAGAATGGGATATTAAAAGCAAGTTTGCTCACCCTTGTAAAACCTCTTCAAGAACAAAGCTCCAGCAACTTTTCCAAGCTTAAACCACTCCAAGAACTCTGAAACTAACTCCCTAGTGCCTCAGCAACAAGAGGATGGTGTATTGCTAGGTGCTCTAGTGCAAAAGTAAGACAAAATCACACTTTAAGGCACAAATACACACACAAATCAAGAGAGAGGCAGATATAGAGATAGATAGATAGATACAACTTTTCTAACCCTATTTTTTAGAACCTCTGAGAAGGGAGGAGGAGCTCCCTTCTTAAAGAAATCCAATTCCAAGGCTTCCTAAGCAAGCTAAGCAAAGGTGCAAATCCCTTCATACACGTGTATGGAGGGTGTGAATTATGCATGCTAGCTGTGCCAGCTGGCATAAAATATCTGCATAAAGCAGATGAACAGGGTTCAGCCATAAAACATGGCTAATCGGCCAACACTTTTGGCCGATGGAAAGAAAACAAGGCCGATGGGTTGAGGGGATGGCAAACAAGCCACCCTCTTCCTTCAAAAACAAAAACACAAGTGCCTGGTCCACAACCAAGCACAAAATAGAAAAGTTGAGAGATCTTGAGGCAAGGCTCGCGGCCGAGACCTCCGAGAACTCAAAACGAACACAAACATGGATGATCATCAAGTGTTCAAACGATGACGTCCAAGTCTTGAGGATGGTCAAAAATGGAGTGTCTACACGCTCGCTTCACAAGCTTACACAGTTCAACATAAACTATTTTCAGAATGACCCAATCACTTCTTGGGTCATTGAGCAGCTCTACCCCCGGCAACAGTTGGGCCTTTGCACTGTGACGACTTCCACTTATACTCATCTAGTACGGCTCTTTTACCAGAATATGTACGAGGAGCTCACTAGTGTAAGCCTTCTGTCCACTATTGATGGCCATATCGTCAGCATCACCGAATCTATGATTGCCCAAGTGCTGGGTTTCTTTGCCAAGCCAGATGCCCAACCTTTCCTGGAAGTTAAGGGTCGACAACCCATACACCGCCTTATCCAAGAATACTTTGTGACGCAAGTTACACGTGCTTGCGCCGGAGCAAGCTACCGGGCCGCTTATTATTCATTGACTCAGTGATATATAAGAATGCCCTTCCACTTGGGCATAAAGCTGAGCGCCGAATGGAGTTTGTCTGGGTCCTACATGGTTACTAACATGGTTATCAAGTACCGCTTGAACAAGTGATCTGGATGCTTATGTGCAAATTTCTACAAGAGGCCGTTTAACCTCAACCTATGCAAAACCCAACGTGGCCCCTGTCATTTGCCAACTTGCTCTCACTTCTCTTCGAGCTGAACGGCCTCCCAATTGACACTGTTTATCCGACTTACGGGCAGTGGAAATGGCAGCATAGCTTATCCTGCATCTCACCACGAGTTGGTGCCCCGATTGATGAGGCCCATGACCCCATGCCCGACCAACCACCTCTTTCTACCTCCCATGTGCCTCGCCAAGCAGACCCATTATACATGACTCACGAGAAGTACACATAGCTTTAGCACTTGGTGGATCAGGTACACATAACTCTTCATGATCACCACCAGATCCTCATGGGGTTGTGCACGGATTTTCAAGCGCATCGGGACTATGCTCAGTCGGCTTTTGACCAACTCAACGTCCGCCAGCTCAACATTCAGCAGTCAGTTGCATCATTGCAAACTAAATTTTATACATATCGAGAGTACAACCAGCAGCGTTTTGACCAGCTCGGTGTTCAGGCTCAGGACGAAGTGTTCGAGATGCGGTCATTAATGAACGCCTTGTTTGCCCAGCATTTCCCCCAACTGCCACCACCAGATTCTCAGTACTACCAGCCTATCTTTTTCTGTCTCTTTTATTTCTGTATTTACTTTTATTTGTTTCTCTATCTCTTTAAAAAAAAAAAAAGTGTGTGTGCATGTGTTATAATTTGCCTACTTGGATGTGCACCTACAATCTCTGGTAATATTCTCTCATTTCCATTTACTTAGCATTTGCTTCCATTGAGGACAATGTCATATTCAAGTTGGGGGATAAGGGTATTTTCTTTTGTGCATTTTTAGTTGGCTCATAATTCATGCTTATACCTGCTTCACTTCATTGCACTACTTCACTTAATGTCGACTTGTTGCTAGTAGGGTGATAATGTTTGCATATGTTAATTGGGGAGCATAGTAGACTTGTATGAAAAGGGTTTATTGGGCAAACACTTGCATGTGACGTTTGCACTAGGATAGTTGTTTGTGGTTGTCATATTAGTACACTTATCGTAAGTATGCCTTGATTCACATGAACACACTATCATAGCGGTAACCTCTTTATTATAATCCTTGGTGTACATCATTGATAATTGCTAATGTTGCAGAAAAGAATAAATGACTAGCCTTGATTCTTAAAATTCAAAATTCAAAATTTAAAAAAAAAAAAAAAAAACACTTGACTTGTTTAGGTTTATAGCCTCTTTAACTCGAGTTATCAAGCCCGTAGGGGTGTCTCTACACCCAGTGCCCTAAAACCGTTTGGTTTGATAGTCATTGGACCAATACTTGTTACATAGGTTAATTAGAAAGCTTAAGGGACCTAGACATTGCACAGTTAAAGAAAAATAAGAAAAATGACTTGTTCGGATTCATAGCTTTTTCAGCTCGAGCTATTAAGCCCATAGGGGTGTCTTTACACCTAATACCCTAAGGCCATCTGGTTTGGGAGTCATTGGCCCACTGCTTGTTTCATGGGTTGATTAGAAAGCTTAATAGATCAGGACATTGCATAGTCTTTAAAAAAAAAAAAAAAACATTTTCAGTATCCTGGTTAAAAAAGTTTAATCTTGTCTATATATGTTAGGGGTTATTATAAGTTACACTGGGCTATTATAGTGGTCAGTTAACTAGTTATGGAGATTGCACATTACTTTGAGGTTACTGATGATATGTTCTACTAGTATTCACAAGTACATAGAACTTGATTTGTGTAATACTGAATTGCGGTCTCTGCTCAATAGATTCCTTCATGCTTGATTACTATGCCTTCAATGACTGATCATGTCTTAATATTGCTCTGTAGTGGCACATAAGTTAATTCTTGAGTGGTGTAGTGTGATTGATTGTTGCTGGATAAATGTGAATATGTTAATGTTTATAGGTATCATTTCTGGAAACCCTCACGAGACTATACTTATCCATTTGGGGTAACTTTGTGGTTTAAAGGCTTGTTGCATATGCTAAATACAACCGTTCTTCCCACGAAAGAGAAGGTAGTTAGATTTTGTTTAATTTTGTTTATCTTTCTTTATTCCTTGCTTGAGGACTAGCAAATTGTAAGTTGGGGGATGTAATTAAGGCCGAATTGTGCAACACTGAGACTGTTAATTAGGATCTCTTAACTTTACTTGCTTGTCAAACTATATATTTTATATATGTTTAATGTCAATCAGGTTGTACATAGTAGGAGCATAAAATGAGCAAAAATGCAGGACTTGTAGAGAAAAGTGTTTGCCGTACGTGCATTTACTTTTCCTACACGTGTGGCAGTACCTCGAAAATCATGCCGTTGTTTTAAACTTATTTGAAAGGCAGCAGAGGTATCAAAAGAAGAAAGAGAGGCTGGATTAGGGTTCTAATATTTTTCCAAGGACAGAGAGGCTAGGGTTTGAAACAAAAGAACTTGAAGCTTGAAGCATGTCTCCCATGGTGGCTTCTTCTCCATCGACCTCTTCTCACTCCTCCATGAGTGGCTAGGCTCCTTTCTCTAGGGTTTTGATGAAACCCTAGCCAAGTAAATAGGTTTTCCTTTTTGTTTTCTTTTATGTAATGGCTTGAACAGTTGTATGGTTCTCAAGAAGCTTTCTAATATAATTTTTCATTATTTCTTCGAGTATTCTGCTTTCTGTGATTGTTGAATGCTTTACATATAATGGTTTTCTGTGCTTTCATGTTGAAGGTATGAGACGAGCCACTACGAGGGACGAGCCGTATTGCTACCCTAGTTTAGAGTGAACGACTCATACTATTTGAGCTGGTTCGTGCATATACATTGAATGTGTTAATTCTCTTGATAAATGCTTCGAGCTTGTAGTTGCGAAGTATTATTCGTTCGAACCGTAGCATAATTAATTTTCAAATTGAAACCTTATTTACGTAACTAGTGGTGGATTCATTATCCTAGAATTTTCCCAAAATCAGTACTTCATCCTTACTTTTAACTAATTGTTTAATTGCTTTGTTTAATTTAGTTCTCATTAGATTATGAACCAATCTTCTTTTAATCAAAATTAATTTAGGAATTTAACCATTAAATTAGTTTAATTTCCCGTTTGTCCCTGTGGATCGATACCTAGACTTACTATTATTCTAAGGAATTTGATACAGTTTAGTGTTTAAGTTTGGTGTGTGAAACGACCCATCACGGACCCTAATGTGGCTCCCCCGCCTCTCAGTTTCAGGTTCAATGTAGGTTGGCACAGTGCTCAAAAATGGGTTTCTGAGGTAAAAACCATCTTGGGTATGGAAGGTTGGGATTGTTTAGAGCTCAAATTCGGATTCCTTGATTGATAAGTCAAACAACTTACACAACATAACCTTCATCATCGAGTGCTCGAAATAAAGCGCTCAAGTCTTACGGGCGGTCAAAAATGAAATGTCTACACTAATCAGTTTAGATTAGGTGATTTAGAGGGCAAAGAAAAGAAAAGAAATACAAATTTTTGGACGCTAATCACTTGTTTGAATTATTTAAGAGATGAGAAATGAAATAGAAATATATATATATAAATACTTTACTCTTAAAACTCACTTAATGAACCTCTCTAAAAATGAAGAGAGTCGGTGAGAAAAATAAGCCATCTGATGTTGACTTCTCTTAACACTAAAGTCACTTGTCTAAATAGAAAAGAAATGAAATAATGAGAGATTATTAATGGTGGTGTTTGGGAAGCCAAAAGTTGGTTTTTTTTGGCTAAATTTCACAGAAGACAAAATAGGTTAAATAGCCAATAAAATAAAATGTCACAACAAACCGATAATCATTTCACTTTTTTTCTCACAAACATCTCATCCAACTATAAAAAAATCTAACCCTCTTCTCAACATAAATATTTTAGCCTACTAAAATAGTAAAAAATTAAAATAATCTACTAAAATAGCTAACTACCCAAGCGAGGCCTTAGTAAGACAATAGAAGTCATCTTCTTTTCTTTTTTGGGTTAATTATACTTTTTATTCTTATAATTTGATTCAAATTTTATTTCAATTCTTATAGTTTTAATTTGAATAATTTAATTTATATATTTTAAATCTAGTTTTGATTTGATCATTTTGTCTAAATTTTTGTTAATTTTATCAACATGTACAGTTTAAAAAATGACAAGTGTTTTAAAAGTATTAATATTAATCTCTATTTTAAACGGAAGAACCAAATTAAAATCTTAGAAAATTGATAAGTGTCTCAAAATTATTAATTTAGCCTCCAATTTAGGTGGAAGAATCAAATTGAAACTAAACTTAAAGCGTAGAGATTAAATTGTTCAAATTAAAATTATAAAGACTAAAATAAAGTTTGAATCAAATTATAAAGGTGAAAGTGTAATAAATCTTACTTTTCTCTTACATAGTCTAACCAGACAAAATTGAAGAGAAAGTTTACACTATATTTGCTCTCTTGCTTGTCCAAATAAGATGGGAAAGTACTATCTTTTAACTCTTATTTATCCAAACAAAAAAATAGAAAAAGAAAATTCAAAAAAAAAAATGACGAACGCCGGAGATTGAAAGACGGAGAGTTGAATGTAAATTGTCGGCAAATCTCACTTACTTTTATAATTCACAACTTGCATTGTTGATGACAGAAAATTATTTAGCCAACAAAAATGAGCCAGATTTTGTAGAGGAGATCATTATTGTAGGTAACAACTTGTAGTACTATAACTTTATTTATTTATTTTTATAACAAAACCGCACGTCTTCGCATGGATGACAATGTTCTGGCTCATTTTTGTCGGCTAAACAATGTTCTGTCATTTCATCGCATCAACAAAACCATAAAATGAAAATGATAGAGATTTCTTTTTTTTTCATAATCCCACAATCTCTACAGGTACATATTAGTGAGTGATAGAAAGAAATAAAAATAAAAAATAAAAAACATTGCATCAACAAAGCTCATAAAATGAATAGAAATAATAAAAATTCCTTTTTTCCTTGACCTCCACAACTCTACAGACACATATCAATGAATGATAGAAGGGAAAAAAAAATAAAAAAATAAAAAATAAAAAGTTCATCAATCCCAATACATTAGGGTGGTGGCCCTTTTTCCTAAAATGAATTGCATTATTTTTTATTGATTGAGAGAGAGAAGGATAGAGTTGTGCAAGTTGTGAGATTTGCAAAATAATCTTGAACTTTTGACCTTTTGAAAGTTTTAAGGGACAGTCATATAGATTATTGGGTCAACTGTCATATCCTTACAAATTTATACTTAACTACTCAAAAACTGCTTATAATTATCATCTTATGATTTAAATTTATTCTATACATAAATTTCACATTACACAAATTTAATCTCGATTACACAACTTGTAAGTAAATTCGAGTGGGATTGGTAGCATTTTTCATTTCGTAATTAAAGTTCGAGTAGTTAAGTATGAATTTGTAAGGACATGACAGTTGGTCCAGCGATCTATATAACTGTCTCTTAAAACTCTAAGAATGTTAGAGATTTAAGATTAACTATTGACAAGTCAAGTCCTTATTGGTTGATACATAATTCCATGGTTTTTGTAAGAAAATGGGCTTGGAGCAAGAAATTGAGCTACATGCATGTTCATGAAAATGACTGTAATTCCCTCATCTTTGATTTGAGTTTTGAAGTTTTTCATGCATAAGAGTTTATATCTTACATGTTTTCAAAACAATCCATGGAAGTTATATCTTCAATGGAAAAGAATTTGAAATTTTTTACATGTACGAAGATTTAAGTTTTGTAATAAACCCTACTTTTCTCTTACATAGTCTAACTAAACAAAATTGAAGAGAAAGTTTACACTATATTTACTCTCTTGCTTATCCAAACAAGAGGGGAAAGTACTATCTTTTAACTCCTATTTATCCAAACAAAAAAGAGAAAAATACAAACCCAAAAAAAAAAAAAAAATTCTTTTTTTTCTTCTCTCTTTCAATTTAAATAAATATATATATTTTGTTCTCTCCTCGATTCTCAAACAGACTTTAATTTCCAGTTACATCTACCATGCTGTTCTCATGCCTTGCTTGCAAAAATGGCCAACATTCAAAAGCTTCACACTTTAATTTCCACTTCCATCTACCATGATGTCCCATGCCTTGCTTACAACAATGATAATGGATTTGTTTGGTATATTTTATTTGAGTTGTTTATAATTTTTTATTTTTATTTTTTTTTTTTGATAATTTATGTGAGATTATTTGGTGCAATTTCCATTTACAACTTATTAGATAAAAATAGCTGAAAAATATAATTATCTTGAAACTAACAAATGGATATTTTTGGCATACACTGAATTTTCGCAAAAACTTACACCAAACAGGTCCAATATTTAGTTGTACTCTCAAAGACAAATAAGAATAGGGTAAATTATGCAAATGGTCCATGTAGTTTACATGATGTGTCAATTTGGTCCCTATTGTTTCAATTTGTTCGATTTTGCCCCTTAATTTAACAGATTGTGTTATTTTAGTCCAATAAATAACGACTGTTAAGTTTGGTTGACAGAAAATCTACACAATGTGCCAATTTGATCCACGTAGTTTACACGATGTATCAATTTAGTCTCTGTTGTTTTAATTTGTTCGATTTTGACAGTGACCAAGTTGATACATTGTGTAAATTATATGGACTAATTGATACATAGTTTGACTTTCTGTTTACCATACTTAACAACCG
The DNA here is from genome assembly GCA_036172215.1 of Camellia granthamiana. Lineage (NCBI taxonomy): Eukaryota > Viridiplantae > Streptophyta > Magnoliopsida > Ericales > Theaceae > Camellia > Camellia granthamiana. The sequence goes on from CM069913.1 coordinate 40,250,936, forward strand.
TTATTTATTGAATTAAAATGACACAATCCGTTAAATTAATAAGCAAATTAAAACAATAGAAATCAAATTAACACATCATGTAAATTCCAAAGATTATTTATATAATTTACCCATTAGTTCGTTTCTTAAATATTTGGCAACGGAATACACTGAATATTTGCAGATTATGCAACACTGTTTATTTACTATAATTGGGCACAAAATGTTGGTATATTGTAAGCAAATTGATGCATGAGATTGACAAGTAAGCAATCTAATGATGTAGTACCCTTCAAAAATTAAAAACATACAAACAAATAACAATAAAAATTATTCAAAAACAAGTGATAAAATTATCTAAAATTTTTAAATGTGACTGTGATTGAATTAGTGCATGGTGGAATTATATATAAAATAAATCTAAATCACATATCGATATTTATAAATAAATTTGGATATGTAGTATTAGTGAACAAATGTATTAGGATTAATTAAGTTGGTCAGAATCTTTACATCTCATGAGAAGGGTCAAGGGTAATTCTTCCCATGCATAAGCATGTAAGACTCTCAATCAATTCTCTCAAGTCAAGCTCTTCAACGTACTAAAAAGTAGAATTAAAAAAATATTATAATTCCGAAAGAAAGAAAAAACTAAGAAAATTGTTGAGAATTTGAATATTTGTATAACTCACAACTCACTAAATTTAAAATTATATCATATATTTAATTTGGAACCACTTTCTTAAATATATATTTTTTTGTAAGTACACACACTACAAGAAAAGTGAGCTTAAAAGACGGAAAACTGTACATTTTGCGATGGCACAACTTGCCGTCACAAAAAATGTGACCTTTTGAGACAGCACAACTTGCTGTCGCAAAAAATCACGAAAATTGTGACTTTTTTTGAGATAGCACAATTTGTTGTCGCGAAAAATAGAGTATTTGCGACAGCAGAAAATGCTATCGTGAAAAAGGAGAGTATTTGCCATGGCAGAAATTGTTGTCCCAAAAAAAAAATAGAGTATTTGCGATGACAAAGATTGTTGTCGCAAAAAAAAATAGAGTTTTTGCGACGGCACCAGCTGCAGTCACCAAAAAAAAAATGAGTTTTTTGCGATTGTAATAGGTACCGTTGCAAAAAAAAAAAAGGTAAAATATATATATATATTGTGGCTTTGAGACAGCTTCATATATATATAATCACAAAATGGTTTAAATAAATACAACGGTATTTTTCTGTCACAAAAAATAAAAAATAAAAAAAATGACGTCATCTTACTCTTTTGATATAACATTTCTCTTTTCACCCATTTTTTCATCTTTCTATCTCTCTGTCTCTGTCTCTGTCTCTCTTCTCTTTCTCTCTCTCATTCATCACTCTTGTCTGTCTATCTGTCTCTCTCTTTCTCTCTGTGTCTCTGTCATTGTCTCTCTTCTCTTTCTCTCTCTCACTCATCATTCTTCTCTGTCTATCTATCTATCTCTTTCTTTCTCTCTGTGTCTCTGTCTATGTCTCTCTTCTCTTTCTCTCTCTCACTCATCACTCTTCTCTATCTGACTGTCTGTCTGTCTGTCTCTCGTTTTCTCTCTGTGTCTCTCACCCATCTCTCTTCTCTCTATCTCTTTTCTTTCTCTATCTCTCTTCTCTCTCTCTCGTTTATCTCTTTTTGCTCTCTTTATCTCTCTCTCTCTCTCTCTCTCTTATCTTTCTCTCTCTCACTCATCACTCTTCTCTGTCTATCTCTCTGTCTGCCTCTCTCTCTCTCTCTCTTTCTCTCTGTGTCTCTCGCTTATCTCTCTTCTCTTTATCTTTCATTTCTCTTCTCTCTCTGTCTGTTTCGTTCATTTCTCTTCTCTCTATCTCTCTCCCTGTCTCTTTCACTCATCTCTCTTCTCTCTGTGTCTCTCTCTTTTTCTATGTCTCTCTCTCATTCATCTATTTTCGCTCTCTTTCTCTCTCTTTGTTTATCTCTCGCTCATCTTTTGTTTCTCTCTCTTTTTTTGTCTCTCTCTATCTCTCTCTCTTTCTCTCTTACTCATCACTATTCTCTCTCTTTCTCTCTCCGCCTGTCTGTTTGTCTGCCACTCTTTTTCTCTCTCCCACTGTGTTCACCTTGCTCACTTTTTCCGTTCTCTCTTCTCTATTTACCGAGCTCCCTCTCGATTTATCGATCCACTGCAAGAAAATGCACTTTTAGCGACTACTTTGTCTCTCTCTCGTTCATCACTCTGTCTCTCTATCTCTCTATCTCTCTTCTCTATCTGTCTCTCACTCATCTCTCTCTCTCTCACTACCCATCTACTCTACCATCTTCACCACTACTGCAAATGTCACTACACTACCACCACTGTTGCCACTCCACCTCTATGAATACCATTACTACACCATCGCCACCATTCCACTACCACCACTACTATTACCATTACCTCTCCTCTACTATCGTCACTCCCTCATCTCTACCACTACCACAACTTCACTACTAATCTCCTTTGCCATCATCACCACCATCACCTCTTATCCACCACCTTCACTGCTACTGTCGCTTCCTCTGAAACTTGATTCAAATTTATTTTTTAAAGACTAAAAATTAGTTTCATGAAAAAATTTTAAAAATCAAAACTACCATACTTGTCAATTTTATATAAATTTTCAAAGGATATGATCAGGTTGTTTGGTTTAGATTTTCAGTATTTATTTTTCAGGAAATTGAAATTTTTTATTATGTGTGTGTGTTTTTTTATTTTTAATTTTTATATTTTCACTATTTTTTTTAATATTCTAAGCATTTTTTTTTAATTTTTAAATACACCACACATAAATACACTTTAAAAATATAATAATTGTGAAAAAAAATATTTATAAAATTCACTAAATACTATAAATATATATATATATGTGTGTGTGAAAATTCAGTACATTTTTCGTATTTTTGTGCATTTATTAATTTTTTAAATTTTTTTTGACAAATATTTTAATTTTTAGATACATCTAAGTAAGGTGCATCTAAAAATATAAAAAATAAAAATTACTTAAAATTTTAAAAATGCACTAAAAATTAAAAAAGAATATACGAAAAATAAAAAACTTAATTTTCAAAAAATTAAATCAAAAAAATCGAAATTAAATAATTTTTAAAAATTTAAAAATACATTTTAAAAAAAAAAATCAACCAACCATGATCTCAATTTTTTACCTCCCTCCCAAATTTTCCAATGTTCGAATTTCCCACAAAACCCTATCTCTGATTTCGTTTTCCCGCTCTTTCTTTTCACGCTCAAACAGAAAATTCACCAAAAGAAATGCCCTAATTTCCAAACCGCCCTAACGCTAATACACAGTGTACTCTCCGCTCAACTCTTTCCTTATCCACACATACTCACACACAGAAATGGCTTCCGCGAATGCTATCTCCACCGCCTTGATCCTCACTTCTCCCAAACAGGTAATACTATCATCACAACTCTTTATCTGCTGCCGATGCATGCATCCGTATGTATGTATGTATGTATGTATGTATGTGTGTATTGATTGATTGTGTTGTGTGGATTCAGGGGAATTTGACGAGTAGGAGAGTGAATCAACTACTGCAAGGTCAGAGGATGAATTACAATGAGGCGTCCTCGAGTCGGCGGTTCGTGGTGAGAGTTGCTGCGAAGGAGATCGCGTTTGACCAGAGTTCGAGGTCTGCTCTTCAGGCAGGCGTCGATAAGCTTGCTGATGCTGTTGGCCTCACTCTTGGTCCTAAAGGTATAATCTCTCTCTCTCTCTCTCTCTCTCTCTCTCTCTCTCTCTCTCTCACTTCTTCTTCTTCTTCTGTTTCCATTTCTTTGTAGAGTTAGATGTTTGTTATTTTACAATTGTGTTTGTTGATTTGTATAAGGGTGGTGTCTTGTGTGTGTTTTAATGATCCCAACGGAAAAGAAAAAAATGTTCATTTGTCTGCTGGTGTCTAGTTTTGCTCAATTTCTTGAGTTGTTTTTCATTAATAGTGTATTTTCTGTTGTACATATATGATGAGAAGCAATGTTACCTTTTTTCTTTCTCACCTCTTTTAGGATTATATTGTTTTATTTCTTTCAAAAATTTTATTTAGGTTGCTTGGGTTACAAAATCTGGAGAATCTGAGTTAGAAGTGCCCATTGCTATTCGTCCTACAAGTGAGACTATTATGCATCCATATTACTCGAAATGGATAAGAGGGCATCGTGACTTGCCATTAAAGCTAAACCAATGGTGTAATGTTGTTCAATGGGAGTTCAGTCATCCTACTCCATTCATTAGGTAATCCCTTACGCTATGTTTGGTTGGGGGATTTGGGGAGGGATTTCGAAAGGGAAAGGGAAAAGGTGTGTAAAATTAGGTGAAATATAGGTATGTTTAATTCACATTTCACCTACCTTTTCCATTTCCCTTTCCAAATCCATTCTCAAATCCCCTAATCAAACACAGCATTACAGACCTGTTGGTGTCCATTTTTTCAATCAGATTATTTTATTGAAAGTGCACACTTTTTGGCCTTTGATTGACTATTTTTAACAATATCGTTTCATTGTTATTCAATTACCTTCAGAAAACTGCAAGAAGTTGTGTTTCTTCCATTTAACCTGTAGTTATAGCAGTTTCCTCCCATGGCAGGAAGGTGTTCATTGTTGTTTTTTTTTGTTTTTGTTATACACTTTTTCTTTAGATTTTGTATTCTCTGTGTGTCCAAGGTTGCTCCCCTTCTAATTATCTTACTTATTAAAAGAAAAATATATCATGTCTATACTTCTTTCTATCCCCATAAAATTTTATTTGAAAGCATTTCTTCTAACATTTCACTCTGATTTCAGAAGAAAGACTTCTCCATTACTCAATTTAGCTGTCTAAGCTTGAAAGGATTTACTCACTGTTGATCAGTCTTTCACACTCTCAGTTGCAATATCTTTATGTGTTTGTACTTATTTTTTTAGCATATTTATACTTGAATGTTTACAAAATTCACATTGTTCAAATGATATGTAAAATTCAAACCTTGGCATGTATGTTTTTGCTCTTGTGATTGTAGGAGCCGAGAGTTTCTTTGGCAAGAAGGGCATACGGCTTTTGCAACAAAGGCAGAGGCTGATGCTGAGGTATGGAATTGCTCCCATTTGCACTCTTCTTGCCTTATTACTGTCATGCTTGATGCTTCACATCTTGTCTTTTGTAATGGTTTGTTGTATTGGAAGCTTTACTTTCTAACTCTAATTTGTTGCTGGAATGTAATTATTTATCCCTAGGTCCTTGAGATATTGGAACTATATAGACGAATATATGAAGAATATCTGGCAATACCTGTTGTGAAGGATAAAAAGAGTGAGCTAGAGAAATTTGCTGGTGGCGACAAGTGTTGAGGTATTACCTTCGTCCTTTGTGACGTTATACTCTTTTTATCATTTTATATTTTTTTCTTGTTTGGCTTTCCCTTGGTGTTTTTAAGTATATCTTTTCATATCATCATTTGTATACAATTGCTTCCTAGGCCTTCATCCCAAACACTGGGCGAGGTATACAAGGTGCCAACATCACATTGCTTGGGTCAAAATTTTGCTAAAATGTTTGAGATAAATTTTGAGAATGAGAAGGGAGAAAAGTCTATGGTTTGGCAAAATTCTTGGGCATATAGTACTCGAACGGTAAACTCTTTTACTTGTTTTTGTAAATGTAGAACGCCCTTTAGTTGCTATCTCATTATCCTTTTAGACGTCTTTATATCTCTTCTCTGATATTAATTTTGTGAGAAACCATGATGTTTTTCAATGCTTAACCTTTTTTCTCTTTAGTGTATTTGTCTATTTTCGATTACTTTGGTTGCTTCCTCTTAAATTGTTTTAACCTAGGAATGGTTGGATCCATTCTCAATGACTGCAAAACTCAGCAGACTTCAGAAGTGTTTTTCTAATCTGTATTCCATTTGTTATGGAGTTTTTCTCCCGGTAATCCTGTCTGGATATTTTTTTTTTTTTTTTTTGGTGGTGTTTATGCTTAGAATGACAGCTAGCTTGCAACTTGTTTTGGTTCATAGCTGATTTAAGAGGCAAAGAATGGCCACTATAAAAGCTAAATTACTCATGGTGTAAGGTTGGAAATTTGGACTTCGATAGCTTAAGGGTTGCACTCAATTTTTACGACTTACTTTTTTGGTTGAAAGTCCGCATTTTTTTTTAATCTTGAAAGTTCTTCATTGAAAGACAACATTAAGTACCTTTTTCCAAGTTCAAACATTATTGGATTGAATTATTTGAAGAATGTTTGAGATTCTCAGAATTATGAATCTGGAAAACTTGTTTGGTTTTGGTAAGCTTAATCTAGTTGTAAATTAGTGGCCAGAACACCAAATTCTATTCTTAAACTTCCATCTGAAGTTGCAACTTTCGAAGAAAATGCCTTCTCCATTTGATATCAATACAAGGGACAAAATTGCCAAATTTTAGTGATCTTATTGCCATATTCAAAGAGCCTCTAAATGCATTATCTTATTATTTACTTAATTATCTTTGTAATTGTATAGTAATTAAATTTTTATGCTTTTTTTGTAATTAACATATTAACACATAATTATATTGTCATTAATTTTTTATTTTTTTTTCTAGATATTTCCGGAATAGGAGTTGCTTCTTGTGGATTTCATGTGAAGAATGCCACTAATTTTTGTTTTTGTACCACGGAGTACTACTAAAAAAAACATTTTTTGCGACCGTTATAAACCGTCGCAAATAATAAAAAATAGTCGCAAAAGATTTTTTGCAACAGCCCATGCGACGGCAAATGGGGGTCGCGAATATGGGGGTGGCAAATACTTTTTGCGACGGCAAAGCAACGGTCGCAAATTATTTGCGACCACCTAAACTACTTATGGTGACCGCTATTTTGCCGTCGCAAAAAACAAAGAAAAACACTAACATGATCTTTGGCGACCATCTTGTTACTGTCGCAAAAAAATAAAAACAAAAATAAAAATAAATAAATAAATAAAAGTGTAGCGTTAAGCACTCTAGGAATAACAATGACAAGAATTCAGACAGTATGGTATTATAGTTTTATTGAACATTCTATTGGAGTCTCAAAATTTGAGCCATATGTAAAAGTTATTACAATTAAAAACTTGGAAAAAGTTCTTTTATGAAAAAAATACAATCCAAAACTAGCCAATCTTCTCATCAGTTTTCTTGCTCGGGTGTTTCTCCACTCCATCAATGAACTGGCATAACACCTTGTGCTCCCCAGTGCAAGAAATGAAAGCAATATGATGAGGGGCAAAGCTCCTTCTCCACAATTAAAAAAGGTAAGCTTTTATACTGCATTGTCGCATGATTCCCAACATAAAGAAATCTTTTAGGATGTGAGCTACAAAACAGTGATAAACCCCCACAACTAGAGACCATTTGTCCAGAACAATCTAGGTGTTTCGTTTTGAAGTCTCCCTCATTAAGCTCAAGGTAACTAGAATTATATGGCATACCAAACTTCTGGATGAACAAACCACCTTTTGATTGAAGGAGGTGTGCTTTGATAAAAGAAGAGTTGGATATAATTTTTGACCAAGCCCTGCACACATATCTCCCACAGTTATGCAGAAACTCTGCACGAAGGAAAATAAGAATTTGAAAAAAGATTTCCCGGGAAGAAATGGAATGTCATTCTTCAGTTTCTTCAGTTTTTTCATTTTAGAAGAAGCAATCCTACAAAAATGTAGAGAATGCTGTAAAATTTTGAAAAATGATGAGCAAAAATAAGACCAACAACATTGTTCATGCATCTATGGAATAAAAAACTAGAAGTCTGGACAAGAAGATATCTTTGGCACAAAAATGAAATACAAAAGGGAAAGAAAAACATACAAATAAAAAATCTTAAAACAACTAACCAAAATAGTAAACTTATAGTGTCTACTTATTATTGTAATTTTTTTCTTTTATGTTTCATTTGTTGGGATAAACTTTATAAACATTCATGCCCTAGCTAAGTTTGGGAATTTCAAAAAAATAGTCAAAAAGCTAAAAATTCACTAAAAAAGTCAAAAAGCCAAAAAAACTATACCAAAAAGTGAAAGATTCGATTTCTTCTCTACTTTTTTTTTTTTTTTTTTAAAAAAACCCCAAAAAATATCCTAAGCATACTAATTTTTTTCACCTCATATTTTAGCCAAAAAATTACTAAAATAGCATATTCCCAAAACAACCCTTAATCTTCATTTTAGAATAGCAAGGTGGTACCCTATTTTCTACGGTTTCAAATTATAATATCTTCATCAACTTAGAGTGAGATATGTTTATTGGAAAGATAAGAAAGTTAAAAATAATTTTGAAACTGTGAAGTTTTTCCTAGTTCAAGGTCATTAGTTTATTTTCCAAAGCTTTAATTTGACAATTTAATTGCATCAAATAATAGGGGTGAGAGAAGAAAAGAAACAATCTAAACTTACTAGAGACTAATCGAAAATTGCACCTCTTGAAAGCAATAAAATTTATTTAAAAAGAAAATTAGCAAAGGGAAAACAAACTAATGACAACTGTAATGACAATGCAGAATTGTCAACACCAAACCTATGCAAAGTTTTGGTTCAAGCTTTGCCAGAAAGTTCCTAGTACCTTCCAGTTGTTCACCAGAGCTCAAATCTTCCGTCAAAATTCAAAGGCCTAGACCTAAACAAACACAGTCCTTCACACAAATGCTATAAAAAGATTGAATCTGAGGACGGTTCTCTTCATCAATGGGAGAAGCACATAATTCAAACAATCAAGCTCATACACAACACATACTGACCTTTCCTTAATTTGTAACTATTCATAAAAGCAATCAACTTAACCTGTTTTTCAGAAAGTAATAAAATGGCTCGTTCAATCTACAGAAAAATGTTTCTGGTTTTCGCAACAATTTAGGTATTCGATGAACAAGAAGCTCCTTCAAATCAAACCACGGAAGGAGAAATATTTCAGCCCATTGTCTATATTACTGCCAATTTTTAACCATGGTGTGGATCCAGGGAAACCAATTTTTAACCCACAAGACAAATGCGAACATTTGGAATATTCCTAGAGCTATGCTTTCACTTAATAGACTTCATTCACACAAGATATATGAAAACAAGTGTTAGTGATTCAGGCCCAGTTTGGTCGTAGCATCTTTACATGATCTTTCTTTCGATCTAATAATTCCTGATTTTGGATTTTTTGGTCTTCTTGACCATCATCTTTTGCTAGCTGTTGTATATCAGTTTTTTTAGTTTTTTTGCCAATTGTTGTAGTAATGAATGCACTATATCAGTTTTTTTCCCTTCTCACTACTAAAAATTCTTGGATATGGGTGCATTTTCACAATAAGAATTCATTACTCTGGTCTCTAGTACATATACTAGCACTTAGAAACAACAATCATGACATGTCGTGAATAAACAAAAATCATTTCGATTGTGTAATTTGCAAGGTGATCGAATAAAACACACATTTTAATTAGTTAAAAATGTGTGATGGAGATCCATCCAACTTGTATTTTTTTAAGACATAATTCTGCTATCAAATTGCAAGAATAATTATTAAATTTTACTTAGTCACACATTATATGATTAACAAGTATGCACAAATTACAAAATATATATATTTAAAACTAAAAAAATAAAAACCATATTATATTAGGTATCATTGTCTTATTGGCTAAAAAAATATTCTATAGTCATTGGTTGGAATGAATCGTATACACAATATAACATGATATTCTAGGTACTGATTCATTCTTGTTGAAGGCATTGATGCTGCTATTCTAAAATCAAATTTAACTGCTATTCTAAAATCAAAGGGTAGGGAATATATAAAATCAAATTTAGCTGTTATTCTAAGAGACGACTTTTGAAGTCTTTCTAGATGAAACCCCCACTACAAATTTCCATATTCCTTCACTCATAATAAGAAAGAAAATAATTGCAATTTTACCAAAATATACAAGATTGGGTTTATGTTTTATAAATAGGTAAAAGCTTACATAGATCAAAACAAAAGTACGAAATTTATCAAATTCCAGACAAAGCAGAGCATTGGTGAAGATTCGTCTAGAAAAATGAGTTGTTTCCTACAGCATAATCCACATTTCCAACTAAGTCAACAAAATAAATAAATAAAATAAAAATAAAAATAAAAAAGGAAAAAAGAAAACAATTATTGCTGGTTCATTGATTACCAAAATCATCTCATACTAGAGGAATGAATCAAATAACTTGGTCGAGATGGTTTCACAGGCATGATACATGCTACAAACATTGGTTATGTTTAATAAGTAAAAGCCTATCAATTTATATGAAAAAAATCAGGATATGACCATGAGATTTAGTGATCAAAACTATGGCAGAGATATATGTAGAAATGGATTGTAGATTTACAGTTTTAGGTGACAGTTTGAATGAGAAAGCATGGGTGAATCAAATGACCACAGTGACAATATGGTATACATAATTTTGGTGTTATTAAAGATCTAGCTTCTAGGTCACATCACATTCACCAATTGAGGGAGATAGACTCCTACTGCAATTACTTGCATATTACTGACTTTCACAATAACAATATCCTGAAAAGTAACCCACAGAACCATGACATGGAGAATATGTGAATGCTAGTATAATCAACCAATCTAAGTAACACCAGCAATCAATCCCTTGCTTGAATATGAATGTTCCAACAAACATGCACATATTAACACAATAACATGTTCAAGGAGGTGAAAAAAAAAATTACTTCAAGTGAAATGAAAAAAAATGCTAGAATATGTTTCTTTTTTAGAAATGAAATATGTGGAAGTGCATATTATGTGGCACCAGAAGTCCTCCACAGATCTTATAGACTATAGGAGCATACTGTAAAATATATTAAGAACAGAGCATGTTAGTGCTACAAGTGAGACAGATAGATATGTAAGGAGAAAAATGTTCAAACAAGGTTGCAACAATTTTGCTTGGACTAACGACCTTTGCTTGAAAAATACTGTAAAATATAATTCTTTGATGCAAGTGCTACACGCTAACCTGTTGATGAATTCGCTTTTTCAGCTGAATAATTTCTGGATTAATAACATCATTCTCTCTGAGATATAACAAACCAAAGATAATGTGAATGCTCTCTGATATTCATTTGTTGATTCATTTCTCTCAAATTAATAGCAGATGAGAAAGGATTTATTCAAACTGAAGCTTGTTTCCAGAATCAGACTACCTGGTGGAAAAATCAATACGAATGAATGATTCGAATTACAGTGAGTCCAGATGAAGAAGTTGAATACGAATTATAGTGAGTTCAGTGAGTTCAAGTGATCAAAGCAGAGAGATGAATAAGTTGAAATACGAATGAATGATTCGAAGAGACTCACTGAGACGAGAGAGAGAGAGAGAGAGAGAGAGAGACCGTTGGAGATCTCTTCTTTAGACGACCATGGTGATCTACAGTGCGAAATCGAGAGAGGGATCTTGATCTAACAATGAACCTGGTTACTCAGACACGATCGAGTAATTTGGGGAAAATGAGAGTCTAGGGCAAGATATAAATCAAAGATCGAGTGATTTGGGGAGAATGAGAGCCTAGGGCAAGATAGAAATCAAAGATCGAGCGATTTGGGGGAAATGAGAGTTTGAAAAAGGAAAATATAAATTGGGCTGAGTCCCAATGGTGGGCTCGCAAGTTTTTGTTTGAAAATATAAGTCCCAATAGTTGCTTCGCCTAGTTTGCCGTTGCAAATAATATTTTTTGCGATGGTCAAATAATCAGTCGCAAAAAAACAGACACAAAAAGTTGTTTTTCTAGTAGTGGAGTATGCTAAGGAAAAATTTAATTTTGGTTTATGTTATTTTGAATTATGAATAACATTATATATTTAAACATATATATGTATTGTGGAACATTATATACTAGGGTAATTTTGTTGATGTATAGTTATGAATGCAAGAATATGTTTATTATGGAGAAATTATTATTTCTATATAGGAATTTTTATATTATTATGCAATTATTGGTTTCTTTTGAAATTGTTTTTCATTGAATACAGGTAATTTTAATATTTTTAATTAATTTACAGCAGGGCTTTATTTATTTTATTTTATTTTTTTTGCGACCGCACCTAACCGTCGCAAAAAATAGGTGTTTTTTTATTTTTAATAATTATTGCATTTTTTGCAATGGCACCACACCGTCGCAAAAAATCAAAACCTTTTTTTGGCAACATATTCAATGCTATTGCAAAAAGAAAATATGTCGTCGCAAAAAAAAAAAAAAATTGCGATGGCAATTTCTGTCGTCTCAAATAAAACTTTTAGCGACACTAAAATAAAGCCGTCGCAAAAGGTCTCTATTTTTACACATTATTGGTGACAGTAAAATGCCGTCGCAAAAAAAAGGCGATGGCATGATGCCGTCGCAAAAAAGTTTTTGCCACGCCCTCTATTGTGACCCCTCGTTTGCCGTCGCTAAAGATCATTTACCGTCGCTAAAAGTTTTTTGAGACGGCATAATGAGTATTTGCGACAACATTTTGCCGTCGCAAAAAATTGAAAATTTTGTAGTGATAGCATTTTTTTAAAATAATAATAATATGCATGGCATGCCCAAAACAGATTGTTTGTTATGGAACTTGAACCAAAATGTCCAATTTGTTAAGAGAGCTACATACTGAATTTTCATAGATTCACTTCTTCAGTCTAAGAACATAGTCATTACTTTGCTTGGACTGTAATGTACTATTTGCACAAGTTTCACTATGGCCCAAAAAAATATTCTAATTCTATTTTTTTTTTGTTTCTAAGATTAAGTAAATATATTTTGGATGTCACATACATAGCATTTTTTAAAATGATAATAATAAATATATCATGCATGGCATGTCCAAAACAGAATGCTATAATCATAAAAGATGTATACTCTCAACCCCCCACTAATAAATTTGGTGATTCGAAGATGTATACTCTTAAACCCCCCAAGATGTATATTTCGGGTGTCACATCCATAGCATTTTTTAAAATGATAATAATAAGTATATCATGCATGGCATGCCCAAAACAGAATGCTATACTCATAAAAAGATGTATACTCTCAACCCACTAAGCGTCGCGGCAAGACAAAAACATAAGTCAATACCAATATCAGATGAAAAACACAACAGAATAAATAAAAAGGTACCCAAATATTTATTTCATTAAAACATGCATTGGAGCTTTTATTTATTTACAATATCATAACTAGGCTACATTACAATGTGCCCTGTGTCTACACCAAGTCTCAGTCTTGCTACAACCAACTTATAAACAATGGGGATTAGGATCCTTCTAAGCTTCATCACCCGAAAGTGGTTAACAACTATAAGCATATGGCAAAGTGAGAAATATTATACTGAGAGTATAAGGGTATAAAAGTCACCATGGATAATTATTTAGGCTAAACAAAGATTAGTTTGATAACAGAAATACATAAATCATTTAAAAAAAACAGAAGTATAATGTAGAAATCATATAAGCAAATATCATAACTACGGTACAAAATAGAACAGAACAGGTATGTGGACTCAAGATGTGACTCGTATGAATTCTAGGGGGAGCTCCCACAATAGTGTAGTACTAACCTCCGCACAACACTTTGCTCCACACCAAAAATTGGAGGGTCGATGGATCCATGACAACAAATGGTCACTTAAAGTGACAACATAACAGAATAGAGGGTCGCATAAAGTGACAATTCAGAGGGCCAATGATTATTTAAATCCCCCAAGGCATGGAACCTCCATGGTGGTACTTACAAAATATTTATGCAAAATACATTTAATAAACAGTTATATTCATGAGTTTTTCTTTTTAAGCAAATAGGGTTCAGTTAACAAATAATATACTTTAAAAACTAATATAAGTTGTAAAATATAATTTACATAAAACAGTTTATGGTAGCTCAAAATATAATAAAACTCACCTCAAAATTGATTATTTACTCTCACTTCTGATTTCGACTCACTCTCTCATATATCATCGATTATTATTCTTGTGACTTCATTACTGTGCAACTCATCTATTTATAAGTAAGAAGACCCTTACTATGCAACACTATACTGCAGTATGCAACACACCACATGGTACCACATGGCACCATGCTTCCCATGAGGTTTCTTAAAAACTATTTGCCCAAGTTTCACTATGGCCCAAAAAAATATTATAATTGTATTTCTTCTTTTTTTTTTCTTTCAAAAATTAAGTAAATATATTTTGGATGTCACATACATAGCATTTTTTAAAATGTTAATAATAAATATATCATGCATGACACGCCCAAAACAGAATGCTATCCTAACAACCCCCCCTCCCAAAAAAAAAAAAAAAAACTAAATATCCCACTAAATCCTAATAAATTTGGTGGTTGTTTGTTTGTTTGTTTTTTTTTTTTTTTTTGTTACAGGAAAATCTTCCCTACCCTCCCGCAGGTCCAAGGCAACGCTCCTTGCAGAGATCACCAGGGTGTCCTGTTAGCCGTTCCGAGCGATGAGATTATAACCTGGGAACTTGCTCCGACCTCCACTACAAGAAAACTCACCTTTGGCGACTAAATTTTTAGTCGCCAAAAGTCGCTGTTTAACCTTCCCCGACTAATTTTTTTGGTCGCCGGTTTTGTCGCCAATAAATGGTCGCAGAAGGTTTTGGCGACTAATCTGTCTTTTAGTCGGCAAAAGGCAGGTGTTTAGCGACTAAAGGTTTGGTCGCCAATACTCAATTCCATGTTTGGAAATTATACCTTTGGCGACTAAAATGTTAGTCGCCAATAGTTAAATTTTTTTTTATTATTTATACAATTGCCACTCTTTTGGCGACCAAAGTATTTTGTCGCCAAAAGCATTTGTCAAAAAAAAAAAAAAAAAACCCTCTGTGCTGCCTCAGGAGCTCCCAAGGGGTTTCGAACCTGCGACCTCCACCTTCCAAACCTTAACACAACACGTCAGCCCACTATGCCACTCAACCATCACATGAATATAATTGCAACTTATATTATTTATATATTACTTTCACAGTATTAATACAAAACTATATATTTAAATATAATTATATATATTGAATATAATTTATGTAAAAAATAAATGATTTACTAAAAAAAATTATAGGCCACTTTTGGCGACTAAAATAAATTTTTAGTCGCCAATTTACTAATTTTCGGCTACTAATTATTTGTTTGTCGCTAATTAGTAGCCAAAAACAGCCACTTTTGGCGACTAAAGTCAGGTTTAGTCGGCAAAACCCCTCCTTTTAGCTACTAATTTTTTTTTAGTAGCCAAAAAACAGCACTTTTGGCGACTAAAGTCAGGTTTAGTCGGCAAAACCCCTCCTTTTAGCTACTAATTTTTTTTAGTAGCCAAAAATCTGCACTTTTTGCGACTAAATTGAATTTTAGTCGCCAAAACCCCTACTTTTGGCTACGAAATTGATTTTAGTCGCCAATAACTATGCATTTGGCTACTAAACTGTTTTAGTCGCCAAAAGTGTTCACTTTTGGCGACTAATGCCATTTTAGTCGCCGATTGTCGTACTTTCAGCGACGAAAATTCATTTTTTAGTCGCCAAAGCTGGATTTTCTTGTAATGCTCTCAAGACAAACTCCGCTTAAATCAGGACTCACACAGCGGGAGAGCATTGAACTCACACCAAGTGCTAATTAGACAACTTGAGGTCCAACCAGGGCGGGCCCTGCCCTAAGGCAGGTAAGGCTTGTGCCTTAGGCCCCATATTTTGGCCCAAAAATAGGGCCCCTAAATTTAAAAAATTGTTATAGGTCTAACTTTTTTTTTTTTTTTTTTTTTTTTTTGTAGTTTTAAGATCAATTTAAAGGGTCCCAAATGTTTTATTGGGCCATGTATAATTTAGCTCATATTTATTTATAAATGTGTTTGGCTCATATTTATTAAAATAAAAATATATAAATTTTTAAAAAAAATATAGGGCCCCTAAATTTGGTAAAACATATAAACATATATAACATAGGGCCCCTAAATTTGGTAAAATATTATAAGCTCAATGTTTTTTTTTTTTTTGGTTTTAGGATCAATTTAAAGGGTCCCAAAATATTTTTTTTGGGTCCATGTATGATTTACTCCATATTTATTTATAAGTGTAGTTTGGTCCATATTTATTAAAATGAAAATATATATTAAAAAAAAAAGAAGTGTTTGGGCTCAAGAAAAATAATACATACAATATATGGGCCCTATTTTTTTTTTTTTTTATTTTTACCTTCTTTATCTATTAGATTTTAGTGGAATAAATAATTTTGCTCAAATTTTTTTACGTAGGTCTTTATCAATTTTAATTGAATAATTTTTTCCTAATTTTTTTATTCTAATTTTGTTTTATTAAATTGTTTTGTTTATAATTTTAATGATTATATGTGTAAGTAAATTTTTTTATGGCTACAAGCAAATAAAAAAGTTATAACTTATCGTTTTATTCATGAATTTTTTTTTCAATACAAAAGGGCCCTCATTTCCGAAATTCGCCTTAGGCCCCGACGAGCTCAGGGCCGGCCCTGGGTCCAACCTCCTAACCAAGTGTACTTCGTCTAGAAAATTGGCCCAGAAAAAACGGACTTAAACCTATAACTTAAGAACTTAAACTCCAAACCTTAACCATAATATTACCAACCTGGCTTATGTAACTTGAACCGTAACTTGTAACTTGAACCAAAAAGTCCAATTTGTTAAGAGAGCTACACATTCACTTCTTCAGTCTAATAATACAGTCGTTACTTTGCTTGGACTGTAATGCATCATACATCACACTCTCTCTCTCTCTCTCTCTCTCTCTCTCTCTCTCTCTCCCATGTGTACCCCCAGGTAACCTCCAACAGTACCATTTGGCAGTGGCGGAGGTTCTCTCTCTCCCATGTGTGCCTCCAGGTAACCTCCAACAGTACCATTTGGCAGTGGTGGAGGCACATGGAGCATGTTTATTTTGAGGAATAAGGGGGTGGGATTGGACTATTAGTCCTATCGGACTAATAGTCCATTGTTTGTTTGAAAAATTTTGCTCCGGACTAATAGTCCTCCTGGACTATTAGTTCCATAAATGTGGGACTATCCTATCCCATGGGGGGGTGTGGGATAGAAACCATGGGATTGGTATCCCATGGGATTATTTTGTGAAATGTCTATTTTACCCTCCATGCTATTACTTAGTCAACAATTAGAAAAGGATAAAATAATCTTTTGAACATTTATAAATTATTTTTTTAGTGTTGTTAATTTAAAATTATATATTAAATAAAAAATTTAAATTATAAATTATAAATTAAATTTAATTAAAAATAATAAATTATAAATTATGGCCTTATAAATTAAATTTTTTTAGTGTTGTTAAAAAATTAAATTTACATATTAAATAAATTTTTTTTTTAGTATTGTTAATTTAAAATTATATATTAAATAAAAAATATAAATTATAAATTAAATTTATTTAAAAATAATAAATTATAAATTATGGCCTTATAAATTAAATTTTTTTAGTGTTGCTGAAAATTTAATTTATATATTAAATAAAATTATTTTTTTATTGTCGTTATTTAAAATTATATATTAAATAAAAATATAAATTATAAATTATAAATTTAATTTAATTGAAAATAATAAATTAAAAATTGTGGCCTTATAAATTAAACTTTTTTAGTGTTGTTAAATTATAAATTATAGATTATAAGGGTAAAATAGTCTTTTGAACATTTATCATTATCCAGTCCGTCTAACCAAACATTGGATTTACTAAAAATAGTCCAATCCAGACATCTAATCCCATGACTAAACAAACATAGGATACAAATCTAATCCAACCCAATAGTCCCGGGACAATGTATCCCGGGACTAACAGTCCGATGGATTACAATCCCCCCTTATCCAGTCCGTCCAAACAAACACACCCGGAGAGTAGGGTCATGTGCCCTCTGGATATTTTATTTTTTATTTTTTTTATACATATGTATATAAATAAAAATTTAAACAAAAATAATATTTAGAATAAAACGTCAAAGTTATTTTTAAATTTATGAAAATAATAGTGATTGTTTTATTGAAAATGAAATGACTATAACATATTATATTTTTATGTATAAAAATTTTGTGAAAAAATCTCAATATAAAGGTAATATCTATTATTATTGATATGTAAATATAATTAATCTCACTATATATATGTAAAAATTACTAGAGTGTTAGTTATATTTGCATGTGGAGTTCGCCTTTCATATGTTACTTTACTATTAGTTGATGATATCATATGTTAATAATGACATGATACCACTATTATATGAAATTTTTATTCAAAATTTGTAAAAATTTAATTTATCTTACCATTTTATAATTTATTTTTATGACTTAAATATATGACTTTTTTATATTGTCCATGATACACTAATTACACGTAATACTTTTATTTCGATCTTACTCGAAATTAATTATAAAATTTTATGTGAAATACTTTTGTAACAATTTATTTAATTTTTTGTACTTAATATTAATTCAAAAATTATTATTATCTTTTTATTATTGATTATAAAAAAAATTATAATTATAATTAATAAATATTCCTCCTAATTTAATTAGTTAGTTCCGCCACTGCCATTTGATATAATTATATATGTTGCTTTTGGTGCCAGGGGGAGAGAGAGAGGGGTCCACTCTTTCAAGTAGAGAGAAAGAGAGGTCTACAGTCTTTTAAGTCGTAACACTAACACTCACTTATTTATAAATATCACAATCTCACTTCCCTTACTTCCAAGTGTAAGCTAGCTATACTAATAAGCTTTCTTTCTCTTTGATATCATAGTTGTCTGCAGCTTTCCATGGAGTTCCACCTCCCACCTGTCCTTGCATTTCTTTCTGTGAGTTTCTCAGCTCCCAAATCCTCATAACATATAAAGCATTTTCTTGAGATTTTGTTTTGTACCCCCCTCCCCCTCCCCTCGCGCTCTCTGTCTGTCTCAATATATATATATGTAATTTTTTTTTTTTTTTGAGTGGTTTAATAAACAAAGATGGGTAGAATTTGAAAATGGTTTACGTTGTATTTGATTGGAAGATTTCGAAAGGAATTTAAAAAAGAAAAGAAAAAAGATGTGTGAAACTATATAAAATATATATATATTTTACTTGCATATCTATCTTTTCCTTTTTTCTTTTTAAATCCTTTCGTAAATCTCCCAACCAAATATAGTTAGAGTATTTTCAAAATGACTTAAAATCGTTGCTAGATATGAAATTTTACAGCTGGCAATTTGAGGAGCATTCTTGAAAAATAGAAAAAGTGTGAGGTAGTATCGTCTACTATGTTGTGTGCTTTTAATAATTGAATAGATATATGTTGCATATCTATTTTGGATAAATTACATTCGCACTTCTTATAGTTTATCTTTTGTGTCAATTTAGTTGTTGTTTATTAATTTTACTTTTGAATTTTTTATATTATATCAATTTAATCTAATTGATAACGTTTTTTTACAAATTGGACTAAAATTAAATTGCAAAAATAATCCATTCACACTCCTCAACTGAATGTGGAGTTTGTGTCCAATTTGAAATGGCCTATTATCTTTTAAATGGACCATTATGCCTTTTATTTTTGTCTAATTTCTTATTAAATGTTATTAATTTAAACTAAACCAACACAAATACGAAAAATTAAAAAGCAAAATTAATACAATTGAATCTATATGGACTAAATTGATATAAGAGACAAATTACAGAAACCATGGATATAATTTGTCCATCTATTTATGTCCTCAACAAATGTTGTTTAACTTTTCTTTACTTTAGTTTATGTTTTTGAAAACCAAAATTAATGAAAAGTTCGAAAACAATCATCATTTATATCGTTCCCATTTTTGTATAAAAATAAAGAAAATTTAGTAAAACATTCATTTCCAACTTTGAGGTCCAAGATGTTTTTTTTTATTAACTAGGGTCTCTTGATGAAATTTCTCTGTGAAATTTCTCTATGATCATACTAGAGAAATTTCAAAATTCTCTATGAAAATTAAAATTTTTCTGTGCCGAGATCAAAATTTCTCTGAGTCTGGCGAAATTTCTCTGAGTCGAATGTTCTCTATGAAAATGTTGAAAGATCTTAACTACTATGAAAATATTGTATGTTCCTTATCTTATAAAATATTAATATCATGGATCTTAAAAAAAAATCCCCTAAAAATAATTTATCAAAATTTGAAAATAATTTTTTTATTGCTTCCTAAAAACAATTATTTTATATTAAAAAAATCATTAAGATAGTCTTCAAAAAATAATTCACCTAATAAATAAGTATTTATGTAAGTTAATGCAATTTTTTTGGTATTCAAAGTGAGAAGCTAATTAATGAGATTTTTATTTTTTTTATACAGTTAATGTTGGTGGTAAGTCATGCAACTCTATCTCCTGAAGCATACTGGAACTCGGTTCTGCCAAACTCTCCTATGCCTAAAGTTGTCAAGGATCTTTTACACCCTGGTTAGTCTTCCATTCTAGGCAGTAATGATTTAAAATTTTTTGAGATTGTAGATTAAATATTAAAATGAGATTTTATTTTACTAAAATCTTTGTAAAAATGAAGGCTAAAATAATATATCTATATATATAAGAGGCTCTTTGGTTACCATGGCTTGTATTTTGACCTGTTTTTTCCACATTTGCCCATAGTTGTCTTTACTACTTCACTTTTTTTGATTGTTATTATAAGGTTTGTTTTGGAATTGGCCCATGTGAGTTGGGCCCAGCAACGCTACCCATCTATGTACCTTTGTATTATTTATCTATTTAATATACATTTTGACAAATTATATTTTAAACCCTCAACTTTTATTTTAATATCTTAAACTAAAAATTATATCACTAATTAACTCTTATCTATTTTTTTTATTTTTTTTTCAATTTAAACCTTTAACCAAAAGTACCCATCATTTTTTTTTTAAATATGAAATAAGTTAATTAAAAATTTAAAAACTCGTAAATAATTTTTTTAAAATCAAACTAAACAAATTGATAATATCATTTAAGGTATTCCATTTAAAATGTATGTGCAAGTGATACATTTAAAAATTTTAAAAAATTAATTAAAATATTTTTAAAAAAATTATTTAAATTAAATAAAAATCCGAACAAAAATGTACACATGCCTTTGTTCTCATTTGTTTTTAGTGATTTTTTTTAATAGTTTAGTCCATTAATTTTTATTTTTTAGATGTATCATAATTTTAAAAGTTAAAAAAAAATTGAATAAAGTACAAAAACATTTATTAAACAAATGAAATTCCATCTAAAAATAATTTTTAAAAAATCGCACCACACAAAGTAATTTGTTAGAAGATTTGCATTTTGAAAATTTAAATTTATCACAATAATAATCCATGCCTTGCATAGGTCTAAAAATAATTTAATAAAAATCAAACCAAATGAAAGTGTAACGGTGATACCACATGATCATTGGTGTGTTATATCACCATTCGATTATCCCATCCTAATCAAACTTAATAAAATAAAATAAAAAGTCCACTCATTTGAGCTAAATCTTTGGCTCATCTATTTATTCCATAATTGTACCTTACAATAGAAATAAAACATTCTATCATTTATTTTATCTAATTTTGTAAGAAAATAATCTTATTTTTGGAGAAAAAATTCAGGTAGTGGAATGGAATGAGATGCAACAGAATGAGGTGCATGGGAATGAAATGATTATTCTTTTATCTTTTTTATAGAATAATTATTATTTCTTTTATAATGCAATTTTTATTATTTTTTGGAGTGAATAAAACATAAAATAAATATTTTAAAAAAATTATCATATTATTCCATTTTATTTAGTAAAAGTTTGGAAAGTTGCTAAATAAGCAGCGTATTTGTTACAAGTTGTCACATCATTTTTCTATTTTTCTTCACATCTTTATGTAAAAAATCAATAAGTCAAAAAATAAGCAAATCCCAAACATCCACTAATCAATAAAACATTGAAATCAAAGGCCATAGTAGTTAAGGGTGCAATTTGGGCAGGTTCAACTTGAGAAACTTGAGCCCAGTCCGAAATTTTTTAAGATTTGGACAAACTATTTTTTTAATTTAGTACGAGTTTTGACAAAAATTCAAAAGCCTAAATTAAATTTGGTCATGCTTAGATAAAAATATCAAATAACCCAAACAACCCGAAACCCGAATTAAATATATAAAAATATAAAAATATTGAATATACATATAAATTATTAGCCATTAGATGATTTTAAAATAAGTTAGATTCTTAGATCATATTGAATATACATTACATATATAAGTAATACAATACAAATTTTTATTTATTTATTTTTTTCACTCATAAATTGTAAAGACCATCATAATGACATCTCTATTACATTATAAAAATTATTTGTTTTGATGTTATTAATTATTTTATAAAAATAAAAAAATGGTAAATAGTCTAATTTTAACGAATCAATTAACTTAGATGCAGTAAAATAATAAAATAAAAAACTGAAATTTATGTACAATTCGAGCAATTTGGATAATTTGAGTTTAACTCGGATCGTACTTGGTCAAATAATCTCGAATTACAATTCGGATTTGGCGAGTCTGGACAACTGTCAATACAACTTGACTTGAGTTTAAACAATCTCTCAACCTATCTCAATCTAGCCAAGTTGCACCCTTAATAATAACTCGTGCCTTACACGGCCTTTCATACTAATATATATATATAATTTTTCTCGAGAAGCCTTGGACTAGGGCTGAGTGGCCTAATTAATGTTGAGCCACTCTGGCTGTAGACTCCTTTCCTCTTTGTTATTTTATTTTTTTAACTTGGTAACTTTCAACAGTATTTGCTTCCATGTAAAACACGGGGAAATTGTGAAGGAGGCAGTTGCTCACCAGTTCATGCCGTTGTTTGAGTTCCATTTTCATGATTCGAATAATTTATTTTGACAAATATTTTATGTATTTTATTAATATAAAATATTAGATCGATCTGTTAATCGTAATATATTCAATTTATTATGTTTATCAAAAAAGAAAAAAAAAAAAAGTGATGATTTGGTGGTTAAGATGCAAGAGTGACTCTTTAGCAGATGAGAGGTTAAGGGTCCAAATTTCACCACTGGCTATTGGGGTGCAAGACTCACGGTCATTAATTTTTGAATCACTAACTCTTTGCTATTATACTTTGATGGTATTCAGGTCACGCGCTGACTTAGCTTGTTTGGAGCATTGTTTGTGAATTTTTTGAGTTTACATGTCCTTATTTCTCTGGAATTGGGTTATTGCTGTGTATTTAGCACAACAGTAACTATTGTATCTCAATTTGAAGTGTATTATGAGTTTATTTTTATGATCTGAACCGTTCATTTTTTAGGGTTTGTTGAGTACTTCATGCCTATCAAAAATCATATTAATCAGATATCAATAACTATATGATCGAGAACCAAAAAATAAAAATAAGTTTTTCTTTTGAGAAATAGCATAAAATATGTTATTCGATCATATAGTTCTTGATATCCGATTAATATGATTTTTGATAGGCATAAAGTACTCAATAAACCCTACAAAATGAACGATTCAGATCATAAAAATAAGTTCATAATGCACCTCAAATTAAAACACAACAGTCACTGCTGTGCCTTGGGCACAGCAGTGATCCCATTTCCTATTTGTCTTATTGATAAATAGAGATTTTTATAATCACACTAAAAGATAATTAATTGTCATGCATTGATTTGTCCACTAATTTTTTTACTCAAACAAAAAGCAGGGAATCATTATTTGAACGGTGATTGGGCAAAGTTAATTTCATCTCAATTTTCACCTAAATCAGAAGAGAACGAAAAAGAGGAAAACAAAAAAACAAAGATAGATGAAAAACATATGAGCCACTACCTCCTCCTTCTCCACTCCTTCCTCCAATCCTCACATCTTGTTTCTCCACTAAAGAAGTATGTAATGACATCGATGATAATTAATTAAATGACACTACTAAATAATTTTTTTGACCACACCACTGCCAACAACCCCTTCATTTAAATCATGGAGAGAACAAAGAGGTAGGAAAGAGATGAGAGAAATAGATACAAAGTAGAGAAAACATCACAGACCTCATACTTAATTTTATCATCTTAATTTGTCAATGCAGGGAAAGGAAAGCCCGTCTATGGCGGCGTAATCAGCAGTAGCCAAGCCAATTACGGTTTCAGTGCTACTGAGGATCAACTCCACTATAATCCCAACATCGTTCGTTTCTTCTTGGAAAATGACTTGAAAAAATACACAAAAATGACATTGCAGTTCACTAAAACCACCACGTCAACTACTTTCTTGCCTCGCCAGGTTGCCGAGCAAATACCCTTTTCATCCAAGAAAATGCCACAAATTCTTGACTACTTCTCGGTGAAACCCAACTCCATGGAAGCCAAGGCAATCAGCAAACAATCAAAGAATGCGAAGAGCCTGGAATCAAAGGAGAAGCGAAATATTGCGCGACTTCACTAGAGTCCATGGTCGATTTCTGCCGTTACAGGCTTGGGAAAAGTATCCAAGCAATCTCCACAGAAGTCAAAAAAGAAATCCCTTTGCAAACATACACTATTGAAGGAGTGAAGAAGATGGCAAGCGACGCAGCCGTAGTGTGCCATAAGCAAGACTACGCGTACACGGTGTTTTATTGCCACACGACACAAACCACAATAAAGGCGTACAAGGTTTCAATGGTAGGCGTCGATGGAACGAAAGCAGAAGCAGTTGCAGTGTGCCATACTGACACATCGGATTGGAATCCGAAACACTTGGCCTTTCAAGTGCTCAAGGTCAAGCCAGGGACTGTTCCAATTTGCCATTTCCTTCCCGAGGATCATATAGTTTGGGTTCATAACTAAGATTGATCTTTGCAAAAAAGAGTCATCACTACTTGTTTAATTAGTTTTTTATATGTTGTTTTGCTTGTTTGGATTGTCATCATAATCTGAAAAACTCTACTCAGGTATATATGTCGTCTTTACATATATGTATGTACTATAACAACTCTCCCACCCACATATGCATATGCATATGAGCTTGACATAAAGGTGGCTTGTGTTTTTCAGTAATAATAGATATGTTGTCCCTGGTGTTCAGCACTACTTAAACTACTCCAAAATGTAATACAATACCAGAAAAATGCTATGCGTTCAAAATTTATATCTTGATAATTATTCTGAAATTGAGGTATGTATAGCATATTTAAAGTCAGCAATGCTAGGTATCATAAAAAGTCTTTCATGAAAATGATCATGAAAGATTTGTGACCTTTGGATTACAGTTAGAATAAAACACCACACACTAATCATGGTAATCTAAGAGTCACAAATCTTTCATGATCATTTTCATGAAAATTTTTTCATGATCCCTAACATTTCTCATTTAAAGTTGGTATGATATGAATTATATATGTGACAATAAAAATGTACCTCATTGATATAAATTTTTGGATACCTTTTTGGAATTTTTTTTTTGATTATGTAACATTATCATGCTTAATTGCTAATAATTATCAGTAGCCTATATTTCTTTGGGATATTTACCAAAAAATCTCATCTCACAAAAAAGTATTCCAATAGTATAAGTTTTTTTTTAGTGATCTGTTAAGTCTTATTAGTGGAGACTTTCTTTCTGTGTGGTCCTATTTTTTATTTTGATAGTATTTTGGTAGACAGCTATATCCTTTTATTACTGTGACATGTATAATATAATACTCCAATGTGACAGATATTAATGTGACACTCCAACGATGTGACACTCAAAAAAAAATTTAAAACTCATTAATGTACTTTTCTTAAATATGACAACATGGCGGGTATAATTTTTTTTTTTTTTTTATCGGCAAAGAAAACTTTATTGATGAAACAAACCGAAATACATCAATAAAGAGGAGGAATGAGCGAGAAGGAGCTCCAATCTCCAAGTTGGTGAGAAACCAACGAAGGAAGCAAACCGAAGAGAAGAAGAACATCTGAACAACAAACAACACTGAGAACTCAGACCAACAAAACAACTGATTGGCAACACCTCTGATAGAGACAAAGCACCCAGATTTGTTCCAATACTGTGTGGCAGATTCTACTAAAAGCCGAGTAGACCAATCAGTAGCAGACATTAGACATCAGCAGCAAGCTAAGCTAAGCTAACATTAGACACAGACCAAAATACTGTGTGGCAGCACCCAGAATTGTTTCAATTCTACTAAAAGCTGAGAAGACCAATCAGTAGCAGACAATAGATAGCATAATTGTTTCATTGTTTCAAATTTCAACACAGACATTAAACCACACCCAACAAGCATAACTAACATTAGATTCAGACCAAAACAGAGCCAGAACAGAGCCAAAACCAGCATAAGATGCAGACAGCAGTTGGCATACTAATTCAGCAGCAAAGAAGATCAAACTGTGCCCCTGATCTGCTTCCACTTGAAAACTATATCATCCACTGAGAAGAGGAAATCCTTGACTGATGCTTTGAGCCAAAGGGTAGTTCTAATTTTGATGAGTTCAAGCAGTCCAAAAAAATTGGGATAAGCCTTGGAAAATACACAATCATTCCTATGCTTCCAAAGAGACCAAAAAATAACTAAGCGGATGGCTCTCCAAATTAATTTGACATACTTTTGAAATTTCTCGCTCATCCACCAATGAAATAAACCAGCCACTGAATTTGGAATGCACCATTGAAGCCATTATTCTTGAATCATTGAAGACCAAATCAACCAAGAGAAAGGGCAATGAAGCAAGACATGAATATTAGATTCAGATTCAGAATTACAGAATGGACAGAGAATCAAAGTACTGTTATTAAGTATGCCAATCTTGTGCAAGAATTCTGAGGATTTCACTCTGTTTTTCTAGGCCAGCCAGCAAAAGGAGGAGACTTTGGGGGGCAACATAGTGCTCCAAACATGCTTGCAGATTCTTAGATTAGGGCCAAGAAAGGCTGTACTGTGAGAATATAGGCCAGACACAAAGAACTGATTATGGCCTGCAGCATCATTAGACCATATCAGGCAATCTGCATTTTCATTACACAAAGGAGGAGTTGAGGATGAGGCCTCAATTAGACTAGCTTCTTCAGTCAATTCCCAATCATACAACTCTCTTCTATGAGGAAAGTTCCAGACACATGAGCTGGTTTTTCTAGCAAAGAATTGGTGGAGAGAGCCTTCTTTATCAGTTGAGAGATTAAAAAGAAGTGGAAAATCATATTTCAGGCAAATACCACCACACCATCTATCAGTCCAAAATTTAATTCTATTCCCATTCCCTACTTTAATTAGACAATTGGCCACGAAGAAATTAAAAATTGAGTTGCTAGAGGCCCCAATGGATAAGATGTCACTCCATATTCTAGAGTGCTTGTAAGAGGGCCTTATAGGAGGATGCCAACAATCCTCGATAATCTCGTATTTGCTACAAATTACTCTCCTCCAAAGAGCATTGATTTGGTTCCCAAATTTCCACCATCATTTAAGTAGTAAACAAGTATTTACATCTCTGATTCTTCTGATGCCCAAACCCCCTTGGTCAATACTCTTTGCAGCCTCCACCCACTTCACCAAATGTACTTTCTTTTTCAGATTATTACCACCCCACAAGAATGCAGCCTCAATCTTTTCAAGCTCTCTAGCCACACCTTCAAGCATTTTAAACAGAGAAAGGAAATAGATAGGTAAGCTTGAAAGAGTAGACTTGATCAAAGTTAGTCTGCCTCCAAAGGATAACAGCTTTCTCTTCCACCCTAACAGTGTAGTGTAGATTTGATTTTGTCAAGAATAGGCTTCCATTAAAAAATAAATTAAAAAAAAAAAAATCCTTAGTACACTTTTTCTAAATATGACAACGTAAAACATGACAACATAACGGGTTTGATGTGACACTATAAAAAGAGAGGACTCATGTATATTCCAAGTCTTGCTTGTTTCTTACAGTGTCATCTTTCGAAGTTTCAAACAATTCTGCCACCAAGCTTGGAAATATACATGCCCTTATGGTTCTTAGCATACACACTAAGTTGATGTAAAAAGTTGTCACGTCTGTTGGTTTTCCCAAGGACGAAGTGATCTGGAGAGGAGAAGAAATTAGGGAGCATGTTCGTAGATTTATTGACTACTAACTTTTTGATGGCAGTTAAATTATATTGTGCAGGAATATTACTTGAAATACACAACTTTGTATTTAGTTCCATTGCATAATTACATACTAATTGCATGAGCATAAAGCAAATAGAACTCTAAACAAATTCTAAATGTTAAAAAGGGACTCGTATTTTTTTTCAAAACGTTGATGCCAATGGCTCTCAAAAGATTGCAGTGCACACTACGTAAAAATTCCTATTATTTACATTGCAGATAAATCAAGTGCCATCCATGTAGTAGGTGTTCTACAATGCTTCAATCTAGGGTGGGTGATTTTATCACCATTATTATTGTAATCATGTAGGTGTTCTTTTGAAATTTATGGCTACATACTATCCCTAGTTACAGGATAATTCCACTGTAGGAAATTTGACATTTAGTGACGTTCATAGGTGTAAAAGACGCCGTTAATTCCTTTTGTGATGCTTAGTACCAAACACCGAAGACACAGTCGTCGCTGTAATCTTATGGTGCTTAAAAAACACCCTTATATTACAATCAGCGGCGTTTTAAAAACGCTATCATAGATGTCTTTATATTTTAAAAATCTAACCGTTAGCGGTATAATGGCATTTGAAAAAAGATGTTATAGATTTTTTTTTTTTTTTTTTTTTAATTTCCAACGGTGGCGTTTTAAAAACGCCGTTATAGCCTCTTTTTTCTTTTTTTTTTGAAATTATGCTAATTTTATGTAATTGAACTAAAAATATACCTGTAATAAAAGTAAAAAAAATAGCAATAATATGGATAATAATTTGCTGCTCTTTCAATATATTGACTAAATGTAAGCAAACATTACATGATTATTCTAAACCAAAATCAGGCAACAAACCTATCAAATGACAAATACAACTAGCAGATTATCATAAATTTCAACCAAACTTCCACATAAATTCATTCAACAAACAAACAACCATAGGAATATTATAACCATCATCCTTAGTTCAGAACACCAAACAAACGCAGATTATTAAAAAACATAACAGAGACACAAACCACCAAAAACACAAATCTAAAAGGCAAATTGCAATCCAAATTGTAAACCAATTGAGTCCATTGGTTTCAATTCAAACAAGCAATAAGCCTAGTACTCATCACCCTCATCACTTCTCCTTCAGCAAACTAAGCCCCAACTTCTTCATGGTCCTCCAAAGCAGCCAAGTCCTCCCTAGCCTCAGAGAAGCAAATAAAAATTGTATCAATATTCTAGGGGAAAAAACTAGGGCTAGATAATAAAAATTACATCTGAACATAGAATTAAAAAAAATAGATAACAGATCCTGAATTCATGAGTCAATAACATCCCCAACATGTTCAACTGGCATCTATCCATATCACCCCCAACAAAAAAAAGAACCAAAACACAATTAAAAAAAATAGTTTTAAAACTCTTACTAGAAAATATAGAGTGGATAAATATAACATAACCAAGTGACTAATAACAAGAAAAAACAAATTAATAAATAAAAAAGCAAGATTACAAATGTCTCTACACAACGATGATTACAAATGCCAAACAGATTATTTCATAGAAGATACCTACGCCCTTAAGCCCTTTTTAATTCAGATTTTTCCAACTCATTGTCACGATTTTCTTACATAGCAAAGTAGCTTATTTATATTAAGCAATCTAAAACAGGACAAGCAGATCCACAAGCGTATAATTAAGGAAATCAACGAAAATATGCTATGCAATACAATGTTTATATTTATAATTAAACTTTATTTTCACTTTAACAAAAAAGATAATAAGAATAAGCAAACAGAATTTCAGGATAAGTGAATTACTAGATTATAAGAATGAGAGGGAAGATTTGCACCGGACTGTACGGCCGGGCTGGGCTAACGTCAGATGCGACGGACTCCACGGCGCCGAGCTAATTCCTCCGTCGACGAAGCCGGTTGCCTGACTTGCGCGGTCGGAGATATTGACCGGTCAAACATCAACTGTCGCAGCCGAGCTGCGACTTGAGCGTAGTAGACGGAGCTCAGAGTAACGGATGATGTTGCCGAGCTAAAAGGTAGTCCGCGATGGACTGCGGGCGCGATCATGGCCGGCGCGCCTTTGTCCGACCGGTCGATATGACAGAGCTTCGTGCGACCGAGATTGGAGGAAGAACGGTTGGAGGTCGACGTGCCTCACAACCGGTTGGTCCTGGTGGGCCGCTCAAGAGTAGTTCGGCCGAGGTGGTCAGGCTTTCGCTTGATCCCAAGTTACAGGGCGGTGACACATAGCACGGTCATGTGCACATGGTGGCAATTCTCCATCAGTGATAGGCCGGTCATGGTACCCCGGTTAAGGGTGCCACCTGGGCCAATAGTGTGAGGGAGAGGACATCTGCTCCACGCACACCTCAATACCGTTGGACAGTTCTGTGTGTACTAGTGGAAGGGCAAAACCTCTACACGCATAAGGTGGTGAGGGGCGCGCACTGCCACCTGTCCAGAAAAGGACAGCAGAGGTAGTGCGCGCACAATCTGGAGGCTGCATGGCCAGCCTAGAAAGAGGGAGGAAGACGAACGTTGGAGGTAAGCGAATTCACTCTCACAAACACTCTCCTTGGATTGTCTTCTCCCTAAGTTATCTGACTTGATCGTCGGAGGGTCTTTCCGGCACACCACCGCCGGGCAGCTCACCATTTTTGTGTTGCAGAGATAGACGCCGTCACCAGAAGCTTGATGTTCAAGGCGTACGGAGAGTAGAGGATATTTCGCCCCCGTACAAAGAATATGCTAATTCTTAGGAAAGGAAATTGGAACACCAAAACTTCACCACTATCCCCACTTCACCTCTTCCAAAACCTGGTGTAGTTCATAGGCATTATGTGATGCATCTGAATTTTGATAAAACAAATGTCAAACATGAATTCTTGAGGTGTTGCAAAACAGAGAGAAATATAGAACATATAAAAAGTAAATATTCTTAATAAATTATAAGCTACAAACCACCCATCAAACTATATAGTCAAACTACATAGTCAGTGGTGTATGAGGAGTGATTCCAGTTTAGCCTTTCAGAGCAATCAATGTTTTTAGGGAACAAATGCATATTAGCGGTTTGAAGATGGAAAGATACAGAACCATGCACTTAGGTTGGAGAGAAGGTTCTAAAGATGGCCCAGAACTTTGATTTTCCATGAACTTTTTTACTACCACAAAGAAAAAGAGAGTTAGTAGGACCCTACGGTTTTTTTTTTTTTTTTTTTTTTTTATCAGCAAAGAAAATAACTTTATTGATGAACCAGAGCAACTATTACAACAAAATGAAAGAAAGGATGAGTGCATAAAGTATCATAGCGAACCAAAATCAATCCCAACTAGGTTGGCACCAAAAAGACCCCCCAATAATGAACCAAGTTAACAACAATGTAACAATTTTTAATGCATAAAGTTTAAGCCTTTACTCCATGGACATTGTTGATATGCTTTTATGTGCTCGGGTGCCCCTAATGTGCAAAAGTTTCAAATCCGCCTAACATTTGCATGTTAGGAAACAAAGGCATGGCCAAACTTTCAAAACCATCTAATTTTCCACATCTATATCCTATATCCATATCTACACTAACAACATAATATCTTGCAAAATTGCTTCATGTGTATAGGTTTGTACATATAACTTAGGTTCAGTCTCCAATTCCATATCTAGCACCAAATATATATATATATATATATATATATATATATGTGAAGGTCATTGGAGTAATTCTGCAGGCCCACCCTTTTGGTAAAAACTAGAAACTTAAACAGAGTATGATAAGCACCAAAAGAGACACCTATCTAAAACGATATCTAGAAACCAATAACATTTGGAAAAGACAAATCTAACTACAAAGAGATTATTACTAGAATCCATTTACATTTGCATCCTTCATTCTTATGAAAGGTCACCACTATTACATTAGTAATCAAGAAAATCATACAATTACATTTACCATAAAGATGAAATTGAAGGAAATAGTGGCAACAAATTGCGACATGGAAACTATACGAGCACAGAATAATCTTCTCATATAATCATGTTGATCAAGTTTGCGCTCCTTCGAACGTCATCGTTTTGCTATCTAAAAACACAAATGTGAGCTAGCCGGCGAGTGTGTGCCGGAAACCTCTCCGATGTCTAAGTCAAAAAGAGACAATAGACACAAAAGCTCTGTGTATTTCAGAATAAGAATTGCGATACCTGTGCATAGGTTCTGTCATAAGCTTTTATAGATTCCGTCTGACACAATCCTAGTGGGACTCTAACTCCCTATAGTAGAGTCCTGCTAAGAAGCACATTCCCAAGAATAATGCCTATCTTAATAACACCACTCACTGCCAACCAAGTGAGATTGTCATCACCTTGCTCAACGCACTACACATAGCCGAGCTACCTAGTCCAAATACTCTGACTGGCGAATTGTACCCAATCAAGCTACCTTGGTTCTGTGCTTAACATAGTCCGAACCGTTATGAACCTAACTACAGGCGGGTAACCTGTCGAGCGATACCTAGCTCGGCCCACTACACTTGTAACTAGCTGGGTCTGATAAAGGTTTATCACCAGATAGCTAGACCAAGGCCCAAGCAACACACCTGTGACCATCATAACGCCTGCTCGGCCCAAGACCGAGCTACCCAATAGCTCTTCTTCGGCCCATCGTGTAGCCCAATTATCATTCAACGATGTTGCCTAGCTCGGCCCAATTTATTCACACGAATTGCCTTCTTAATTGCCCCTTAAACCCATCTGCGTAACATGATTGGGATTATTGTCTCTCAGCTGAGTTATAACTTAACCAAGATAACAATCCCCGCTCAATCTCACGATCTGCCCGGTCCAGAAACGTTCTATCAGTTGCCTTATATGTCTGACATGCCATTATTTCTCTGGACACATGGCAGGCCCCCACTGGCCCCGTACCCCTAGTACAGTCGTCAAGCACTACCCCAAATTCGAATAATTGTGCCTTTTTGAATTTCACATACACATTTCAAGCCACTATTCTAACCTCTGTTCATCTTCTTCCTCTGTACACGAAACCCCTTGATACAGAGCCAAAGCTCATTCGCTTCCTTTACTGTTGCATCCAACCATCGCTGTAGTCTGCTCCTTAGATCTTGCAATCATTCCACGAAGTTTTCCCACTGCTCGAAATCCGAGTCAGCCTCCATATCTGTAAGTTGCTCAAACCTTTTAACTCTTTCCATGAACATTCTAGCTTTTTAGCGTTTCTACCCCTTAAAAATGTGCTTGAAAGAACTCGTGATGTGAAACAAATCCTTTTAAACAACCCTCAAGAAATCCAAAAAATGACTGTCAAAGGGCTGGGATCGAAACCAATCGCTGGCGTGATTTTGATCCAAAATTAGGCTACTACCGAGCTAAAAACCTGTTCGTATGATCCCAACCGAGCTAGTCGTACTACTTTAACTGGGCTAAAACCTTGCCCTTAGTCTGAACCAAACTGAACCCTGTTTTAAGCCAGCACCGGGCGAGAATCTTGATCCGGAAATGGGTCAAGCGGCTCACATCTCATAACTGAGCTAGGCACCCATGCTCGATCGAGCAAACTATCATTTTTAGCCCGATCAACATTTTGAGCTTAACACTTTATTATTTTGTCACTTTGCAAACTCTGACCAGGTTGTCAAGGCACACCATTCACCTTGCTCTTCTAACTGTACTACTCGACTGAGCAACCCAACAACGCTGATAAATTTCGGCCGAGCAAGCCCCAATAACCATTAACTTAAAGCCAATGGGCAAGTACCATTTCATGGTGAGTTCACCAAGGGCCATAGCCGAATTTAGGAGAGATTACAACATTCCAGATGACGTCCAACTCACCATAGTCGAGCAAGATACTACACCTTACGGCAAGCCTGGCTGTTGCCCCTTTATCGTAATATCAATTGTAGAGGGTGGACTCCGCTTCCCAGTCCAACTAATTCCTCAGGCAGATCAGACTCTACCCCACCCAATTATCCACAAACACATACAGGATTATAAACGGCATCGTCGAGCTTAACCACCGCCTTAGCCTCAACTTGGGATTGGCAGAGATATTTCACCAATGCTCGATTGGTCAAAACAATGATGGTTAGGTCTACTACCTCAAGGTCAAAAGAGGCCGAGAGAAAGTCGTCAAGAACACACCAGACAAAGACTTGCATGACGACAACTTTCTTTGGGTCTCTGGAAGTAATGAGGACCAGGAAGCCCTAATACCGAGCTATAACATAAACTGGAACAAGGGCTCAGCCAGTATAGGTAACTCGGTTTTATTTCTTCTAAGCTTTTGTATTCCTTGCTACCATGGTAACCCTTTGTCTTGCTGCAGATCTAAACTTGCTTAAATAAAATTACCCTTAAGCCAACCAGGACATGCTCCACACCGCACTAAGATACTGACATCAGGATTGGACCGAGCTACTAAACGTTGAGCCGACCTACCGATATAGTGGCAAGAGGAAGAGCAAAGTGACC
Organism: Camellia granthamiana; assembly: GCA_036172215.1. Classification (NCBI taxonomy): domain Eukaryota; kingdom Viridiplantae; phylum Streptophyta; class Magnoliopsida; order Ericales; family Theaceae; genus Camellia; species Camellia granthamiana. The sequence continues at coordinate 40,285,580 of CM069913.1, forward strand.
AACTTCCTCCTTGAATTTTCGCCTGAACCAGACCTAAACCTTCCTCAAATCAAGCTAATTCCACTTACTAAAGAACAAGAAATGGCCAAGAAGAGAGCCGTACAAGCCCTTATCACTGAGCAAACCTCTGCCAAGGTGCAAACCGAGCAAGTACCTTCCGAACGACTGCGCGAGACAGTCGTCACCCTTCCAACCACCAGGGCCTCCATATCTCGGCCCAGCAAGCATACGCGCACCTTGTCCACCGAACATCAACGCTTGGTGGATGTGGAGACTGTGCTTCCTGACCTCGTGCTGTTAAACCTGGAACCTGCCCATTCTGGCTGAGCAAGAGCTTCTTACCCACTGGCATGGGCACCACTAGTGTCTTACAAAAACCACACTGTGTCCACCTCAGATTCGGTGGTCGCTAAGAAGGACCACATGATGGCTTTTAATTTATTAAAAAGCCTCAGTCTGTCGGTCGACATAAAACATCACGACCATTTAACCGAGCTTAAGGCCATTCGATTGGCTACTAAATCAATGGTGCTTGTAAGTAATTCGTCTACTTATTTTAGGTCCATGGTTTGTACAACTGTTCACTCAACTTCTTCTAACAATTCTTGATTGAATCTCAAGCCATGCAAAAAAACCATATAGCCCACAAACGAGTGCTTGAACTGTGGAAGACAGCGCAGTTTCCATTACTGAGGCAAAAGCCAAGGCAACCAAGCTGAGAGAGGTTCAAGCAAAGCTAGCCGAGCTAGCTGTTGAAAAAGAAAAACTGGTCGAGCTAGTCAGTGCGGCCGAGGCCGACAAACAAAAAGCCCTAGCCAAGAAAAAATACCGCTACTTGCGTGAATTGGCCAAGATTGAAAAGAAAAAGAACTCTGAGATCCAACTGCTGCAAAAGAAAATGGAGGACGCCGAGGACCGAGGTTTCAAAGAAGGCGAAGAAACCTACGTTCGACAGTGTGAGGCAGCCAAGGATATCTTCTTTAAGTGCGGCTGGAAGGCGGTGATGGTTGAGCTCGGCCAAAAGCAAGATTCTGCAATGTTCCTCAATCCTCCTCCTCACTACATACTGAGCCACATGACTGACTACGCCAATGCCATTCAACAAAAACTCTTAGTGGAGGAGGAGGAGGATAGCCCTGTGCCTAACGACACTCCGATGGATCTTCTTGCTCGGTCGGAGGGGCCTAACCAGACTGAATCAAGTCTGGTGATCAAAGAAGGCATCACCGACCTAACTCTAGAAGAAGGTGCTAAAACCAACCTGGCTGGTGATGGTGCTGACGCCGAACTAGAAGATCTGCTCGCTTGACCGTGATCTGCCTTTTACGTCTTTCTTTTTTGCTTTTTCGTTGGTATTTGTCTCTTTGCTATGTAATCGGGCTACATGCCCCATCTCTTGTAAGCATTTTCTATTTTAATGAAAAATTTTGATCTATTTGCTCGGTTACTGTGTTTATTCTGCAATATTTTGCATCACATTGTCTGCATGCTTAGCCGAACTAATCGGTACGGTCTTACACTATCCTACCAACCTTCTTTGGGCGAGATATCTATCTCGGTGAAAAAATCCAAAAAACTAGGCTAAAACCTGCCAGTCGTCTGTGGCAAAGATAAGTCAACTCAGCTAAAGAGTCCACAATCTTGGTCAAATCCTGCCAACCTACCTTGGCCGAGATGCTCAACTCAGCTTAGTGGGATGTAAAAACTTACGTTGGTCAAACCTGCCAACCTTCTTTAGCCTAGATCCTAATCTCGGCTAAAGAGTGCAAAAACTTATATTGGTCAAACCTGCCAACCTTCTTTAGCCTAGATCCTTATCTCAACTAAAGAGTGCAAAAAGTTTTGTTGGTCAAACCTACTCGGCTAAAGAGTGCAAAAAGTTTGTGTTGGTCAAACCTGCCAGCCTACTTTGCCCCCCAGTCGGGCAATAAGTACGAACAATTTTACAAACGGAGGAAAGTGTACATACAGAGGTAAAAAGTTTCCCGAGAAAATGTCTACTTGTTTTATTGAATGTCAAAAAGGAAAATTACAAGTTTTTTGAAAAAGCTAAAATTAAAATACTTTGAGATTGGCCGTGTTTCATGGCTTTAGAATAGCTCGGTTGTCCACGTCTTCTACGTGGTATGCACATTTTCCTGCCAAACCAATCACTATGTATGGTCCTTCCCAATTGGGTCCTAATTTGCCATCTCCAAGCACCAAAGTGTTTCCCATTACCTTGCGTAGCACCCATGCGTAGCACCCAATCTCCAATCTTAAATTGTCTTGGATGCATTACTTTATTGTATTTTCTAGACAGCTCTTGTTGGTACGAGGCAATGTATACCAGTGCCCTTTCTCTTCTTTCTTCAGCTAGGTCTAGTTCCAAGGCTACGGCTTCTCCATTCAAGTCCGGATCAAAATTTTCGCTTCTAACAGTGAGGAGGCCAACTTCCAGAGGGATCACTGCCTTCATGCCATAAGCCAAGGAAAAAGGTGTTTCGCCAGTCGACCGCCGAGGTGTAGTTCGGTAAGCCCATAAGACATAGGGAAATTCCTCAACCAATTTGCCTTTTGCTTTTTCCAGCCTCTTTTTCAGGCCCTCTAAGACTACCTTGTTAGAAGCTTCAGCCTGACCATTATCTTGGGGGTACGCTGGCGTAGAGTTATAAAATTCTATCTTGTATTCTTGGCAAAATCCCCTAAAGATTTTTCCATCAAATTGAGTGCCGTTGTCAAATATCAAAGCCTTGGGAATTCCAAACCAGGTTATGATGTTCTGCCAGACAAACTTCTTAATGTCTTTTTCTTTGATGGATGAGAGCACTTTTACCTCCACCCACTTTGTAAAGTAGTCCGTTGCCGCAATAAAGAACTTCCTATTACCTGGCGCGGTTGGGAGTGGTCCCACTATATCCAAGCCCCACATTGTAAAGGGACAAGGGCTGGTCAAAAGTAAGAGCAATCTGGCTGGTTGATGTATTTGATGTGCAAACTTCTAACATCTCTTACACTTCTTGACATACTTTTCCATATCCGTTTGCATGTATGACCACCAATACCCTTGTGAAATAGCTTAATAGGCCAGAGATCGCCCTCATTGATGACTCCCAGATACACCTTCATGGATTTCAAATAAGAATGTCTCAAACTTGCTAGGATGGACACACTTCAAGTATAGCCCTGTGAAGGACTTCTTCTACAACGCCAGGGATGGGGAAAGCCAAAACCGCTGTGATTTGGCGCGAATTTTGTTGGCTTCCTTATTTTCTTCAGGTAAAATGTCGTCTTTTAAAAACACTATGATGGGGTCTATCCAGGAAGGACCTAGATCGGCGCAGTATGCTTCGGCCGCTTCAAGCTCTTCAATACTTGGTCTTGGCAAGAAGTCCATTAGCAATGGGCGTAGGATAGACGTGTCTGCCATCGACGTAAAACCGGCCAACTCGTCTGCTTTGATGTTTTCCTCTCGACTGATTTGCTCTATCCTTACCACTTCAAATTTCATGATCACCTTTTTGACCAACTCTTAGTACTTGGCCATTCTATCATCCTTTGCTTTATAATCACCCGAAATTTGGTTGACTACTAGTTGGAAGTCACTGTATACCATCAGCTCGGTGGCCTCCATACGTAATGTTAACTTCAATCCGACTAACAATGCTTCGTACTCAGCCTCGTTATTGGATGCTAGAAATCCAAGGTTGATTGCCTGTTTAATGATTAAGCCATTAGGCGAGATGAGGACTATGCCAAGTCCTGCATCATGCTTGTTGGACGCTCCATCTACGAAGAGCTTCCACATCTCTCCTACAATAAACTTCCAGCAAGTTGAGGGATCTGATGACGCCTTAGGATCAGGAGTGTTGATGCTGAGGCTGTTTTCTTTTAAGTTGTTGTCCGTCATTATGATCTGGTATTCCCTGCCTGACTGTCTTAGGACTTCACTTTCAGTCAAGTCCTTGCCTGTCATAGTGCGGTTTGGTCCATCTTCTCTTTCTGCAAGGCTGAGTGGTTTGTTGTGCAGTTGAGCAACTTGTTGCGGGGGTTGTGCTATCCCTGCGGTACTTTTCCCCCTTTGCTTGGTTGACTCAGTTAAGTCGATCAGGCAAACATGATGACTTCCTGGAGCAAACTCGGCCACGAAGTCTGCCAAGGCTTGGGCCTTTATTGTGGTTTGTGGCCGGAGCTTGATGTCAAACTGTCCCAACTCCACAGCCCGCTTTAATATCCACCCTGAAAAGTCTGCTTTTTCAAATAAGGCTTTCAAGGGGAATACTATTAAGACAACCACTGTGTGGGCGTGGAAATAATGCGCCGGCTTTCTTAAGGCCATCATCAAAGCTAAAGCAAGCTTTTCTAATGGCAAATACCTCATTTCAGCTCCTAGTAATGTCTTGCTCACATAAAAGATGTACAAGTGCTATATTCCCACAGCGCGTACCATCACTGCACTAACAGCATGCTCGGACACTGCTAAATAAAGGAAGAGATTCTTTCCTGACACTTGGGCTGCCAATAGTGACGGAGAGGTCATGTATTCTTTTAAGCTCTCCAGAGCTCGGTCACACTCATCATCCCACTCAAACTTAGTTTTAAGTGCCTGGAAGAACGATCGACACCTGTCTGACAACCAACTTATGAATCGGTTTAGGGTCGCAACCAGGCCTGTGAGATGTTATACTTCTTTGACTGTGTTGGGCCTTTTTAGCTCTTGAATGGCTTTGATCTGCGACGGATCAACTTCTATCCCTCGGTTTGTCACTAGAAATGCCAGAAATTTTCATAACCCCATGTCAAACGCACACTTGGCTGCGTTTAGTCACAATTTGTGGGTTTTCAAAATACGAAACATCTCAGCTAGGTCTTTAAGATGGCCCCCTTCATTCTTGCTCTTGACCACTATGTCGTCTATTTAAGCGTTCATTATTCTGCCTAACAATGGCTTGAACATTTTGGTGATCATTTATTAGAACATTACCCCTACATTTTTTAAGCTAAAGGGCATGACCTTGTAGCAATATAATCCCCTGTGTGTTGTGAAGTATGTGACCTCCTAGTCCGATTCATACATAGCAATTTGATAGTAACCGCGATACACATAAAGAAAGCTGAATCGATTGTGACCTGCAGTTAGATCTACCAGTTGGTTTATCCGGGGAAGAGGGAAACTGTCTTTTGGGCATACTTTGTTGACTGTCTTATAATCCACGCAAATGCGCCACTGTAGACACCCCATTTTTGACCGACCTCAAGACTTTGATGTCATCGTTTGTGCACTCGGTGATTGCACATGTTTGTGCTCGTTATGAGTTTCCGGGGGTTTCAGCTGAGCACCTTGTCTCGGGGCCTCTTAACTCTTTTCTTTTTGGTTTGTTTTTGGACCATACCCTGTTACCCCTTGCCTGGGGGGAGGGGAGGGCCTGTCGGCCACTTTTGGTAGTTGTAGGCCACTTTCTCCTCTTGTAGGCCACTTAAAGTGGCCGGTAGGCTAATGGAAGTGGCCGACGACCATTTTTCTGTTTTTGCAGATTTTTTTGGTACCAGCTGTTGGTCACTGAATGCATCCTCCCTACACGTGTAGGGAAGGATTCAAGCAAGCTCTTGCTTGCATTTCTATAAAAAGGGAGGTGCCTCCCCCTTCTTGGGGGTTCAGATTTTTTTAGAGCAAAAAAATCTACTCTCTCTCTCTAGAATTCTCTCTCTATATATATTTTTGTGCTTGAAAATGGGAATTCTTGGTGCATTTGCAAAGGGACTCTTGATCAAACACCTCTATCTTGAAGCTAAGGTGCTTGGAGGTCTCATTTGAGCTCTTAAAGACTGTTTTTGGCTCAGAAGTTGCTGATTTTAAAGTTGTGCTTCAAGGGTGAGTGTCTTCCCTCTTTAAGCTTTATTTTGATCAAGTGTTTGGCCACCTTTGCATGCTATTTTAGGCCTATCTTTCAACTACAAAAACCTTTGTTTTTAAGTGTTAAAAATGGTTGTTTGAGGCCTTGTTTGAGTTGGGGGTGGTCTACCTTCTTTTGTGGCTTATTTTGCTTTGCTTTGAGCTATGTTTTAAAGCCTTTGAGATCACCTTTTCTTGGCCTTTTAACCATTGAATTCCAGAGGAATTTTAGTGGTAGAAAGTGGGTTTTGGAACTCAAAATAGGTGGGGGTGGTTTCCCCCCTTTGTACCTTGTTTGCATGTGTTGATGGCTTCACTCTTTGGCATGTTTTTCTACCCTTTTGGGGCTCCATCTTAACATGTTTTTGGTCTTATTTTAGCATGTTATAATTCTATTTTTGGTTGGTTTGGTCACCTCTTGCATGCTTTATACACTTGTAGTGTAATCCTACTTGCTAGCCTAACATGCTTCATGTCTTAGTCTATAATTCTAGCATGTATTGGCTCTACTCCAGCATGTTTTTGGCCATTATTTAACTTGCTTTAACTCTGATTTTGATTGGTTGGGTCACCTCTTGCTTGGTTCTAGCACTTGTAGTGCAATCATGTTCATTAACCTAGTGTACTTGGTGATTTGGCTTCCCATTCTAGCTTATTTTGGCTACACTTCAACATGTTTTTGGCATTGTTTTGACATGCTTTAGGACTTTGTTGAGTGGTCTTGGTCATGTATGGCTTGCCTTGTATGGCTATAGCATGATAGGCTTTCATAGTCTTGAGTTTTGAGACTCTTAGCATGCTATATTTGTGATGTTTGTGTGATATGGCATCATTTGGTATGCAATTTCAGAGATTATATCTTTTCCATGCTTCCACTTGAATCACTCTTTCAATGCTTTTGAGAAGTTGAGCATCATGCCTTGTTTGTGAGCCAATACTTTAGCATATTTTTTTCTTGCCATCTATGCTGCAAGTCTAGCATGTTTTTGCTATTGTTTTGACCTGCCTTAGGTCTGTTTTGAGTGGTTAAGGTCATTTGAGCATTGCTTAATATGGTTGTAGTGTAAAGGGCCTTGACTAGCTTTGAGTTTTGGGGCCTTTAACATGTTGTGCATGTGATGTTTGCATGGTATGGCACCATTTAGCATGTGATTTCAGTGCATATAGTGTAGTCACACTCTCATATACTTCACTTCTTCATAGCTTTTGAGGGTTGTATATTATGCCTTACTTATAGGCCAACATGCGTGCATGTTCTCCTAGCATTTTGAGCTCTCATTTCAACATGTTTAGACCGTTATTTTGGCATGATTGAGCTCTGTTCAAAGCTGGTTTGGACATCTGTGCTATGTATTGCATGCCTCTTGTGTATTGCTCTTTACTAGCTTTGTTCTTTTTGGTCCTCAACATGCCATGCTATTGCTTGCATGCTTTAGTGTCTTTGTTATGCCATCTCAGCATTGAATATATGCCATTGCACTCCATTCTTCACTTGTCAATTCACTTTTGAAAGTGGTCTTAAGCCCTTTGTTGGTTTGAGCATGAAATTAAGGCGTTCATGCCTAATGGTTTTAGGCTTCTCTTGAGGGTTTCTACTAACCAACGGCATGATGCTTCTTTCATGCTCAAGACGCTTGTGGCTTGGTCCGTCTTTCCAATTAGAGGACTTCTCACTTTTGGACTTAACCGGTTAAAGGACTCATCGGTAATCTAAAACGAGTAAACAAAATGAATCAAAGTAAAACATGTCAAGATAACATGTTTGTGTTACATTGCATGTGTTTGGATCGGACGTTAATCCAAACACGGGAAACGAGGGGCGTTTCATACTTGAAGTGATGAAACGCGCCTCATTTCTTAGCCACCGACACCCTTGATCGTGCATTATAGGGTAGAAGGTTCATCGAGTCTTACTGTAGACGTCCCCGAACGCCCCGGGAGGATGAATCCCGTTCTGTTCGTCTGTGGGTTTACTACAGTTCAGGACTCAATGTCACGGTCCTGTATCTAATCTTGCAGAGTGCAATGCAAGACCGATGAATCATCAAAGAGTCCAAATCTAGCAAATCGTTTTTGAAAACAGATTTTTTTGAAAGACGTGCCAAACATGGACTGCTTTGCCAGATACAGAGTCGCCACCTAAATATTTTATTTTGGGAAATTTAGGAAACGTTGACTCGTTGCCTAAGGCCACGTGTCCGTCATCACCAAAGTTGTCTCGGCTCGGAAACTTGAGTACGATTGGGGAAGGTCACTTCGTGAGCACCCCCGCTCGCCCGATCAAAGATCGGCCTCTACTAACCATGATATCTAGTTTTGAAAACATTATGCGTTCTTATTCCGGTTATTAGCCTAGAATTACTATGTGATGCACACAGCATACAAGTATAGACTGGATCTCCTGAATTGGAACAAAATATTTCATGTTTGTTTTGAAAACGGTTTGCTACTTGCAAGTAGGCTAAAATGCGAATTTGCCACCCTCAGGTGGGCTTAAAAAACATGATTTGGCCACTATCTAATGAGCTTAAAACTCACAGTTAATGCATTATTCCAATTCAGATAATCCAACTTTCACCCACAGGCATTCAGGCAGATATATCACATAAGCACATAGCCTCATGGTAAGCATGCTATCATGGCAGTCACTCACACACATGCAAGGATGCTAAAGCACAAAAACTTACCGAGTACTCCAAGCCAAAATAGAAGCTATATTAGAAACCATGCATGATCCTAACTATACAGAAATGCCTAATGCAACACATGCAAAAATGCAACTAAGATAGGCTCGGCTATTCTAAAGATGGCATGTGAAATGCTACAACTAACAAGTATTCAACTCGGAATTGAAATACAATGCAGTTAGTCTGATGCGCCGAGCCCGGTGCATGCAAAACAAATGAATGAATGCAAACATGCTATCATACTGTATACTAATTGAAACATACCCTAATCTAACCATCGTAAACTGGTAAATAAAAGGGAGAAACACGTGGGGTTGGAAGACATACATCACACACACGCACACTTATTACAATTGTACCCTCGCCCGGAGGGTCCGAAAGAATAATACAGTCCGAATAACGAATCAACTATCCTAGCTAATTAATTATTACAGGCCCTTAATTAATTAACAAATTAATTACAAAATTAATTTAAATGTGAAGCCGAAAAGACTGCCGTAGCGCTGCCTAGGAATGTGCGAATGATGCATGCTTGACTCATCTTGCCCGAAAACTCGCTGCCATAGCACTGTTGCCTCTGTTTTCACTGCCTTGCTTCTCTGTAAATTTTTACAAGTCTCAAGGATGCTTCTCTAAACACTGGGGAGCACCACCGACCAGGTGGAAATACCACCGGCCGTAGGGAATGGTCACCGACCACTTTTTAAGATATCGGCCATCTATTTATGGTCGGTCAGCACTCCAGGTAGCCGACCGGCTATTTCTTCTTGCAGAATCCTGCAGTTGACAGCAGCAGAGGGCAAGCAGTGTATGGCATAGAATTTTCAAACAAATGTGTGCATGTCCACTCTCCTAATCATGCCATGGACTCATGGAAGTGTGACCCTCGGTCCTCGGGCCACCAATCACGGATTTCAATGCATAATGGCCTAAGGTACCAAGTTTGCAACTCAATATAAATGCATGCAACAATCAAATGAATGCTAACACCCTATCAGGTTGAGATCAAAGGTATTGGCGACTGAGGATTGAGGTGCGTTACGTCACTTTAAGTACGAACGCACCCCATTCCTCATGCTTAGTTTGACACCCCAAACCAAGCGAAATGTAATGAAATGCATGTATGCAAAATGGCTCAATCATGCAAATGATGTAACCTAAGCATGCAAGCTAAGTTAATGCAATATAAACATACAACAATTGTATGATATGCAACTAGCTAAACACTATGTAAACATGCAAGTATGATACAATGCAAGCATGAAACCAAAGCAATGCAACATGATCATCCAATGGTGAACCTAAACTACAAAGGGCAGATCTCAGCCCACCCCAAAAACAGTGGCCAAAGGTGCCCAAAATGATGGACAAGTGCTCATGCAAACATACACACCAATGAGCCTAAAACTTAAGACAAAAGGAGAAGCACTCCACTACAACTATCCCAACCACACATGGCATAGACTCTTCAACCAAAAACAGAGTTTTGATGGAGCAAAATACACCCCGAAAACCCATATGAAGGGCATCCCAAATGACTTAAACAAGAGGTATGCATTAAGGCCTAAACATGGAGCATATGACCACTTCTCATCAAGGTATTAAGAGAGTGACAAACACAAGTATGTAAGCACAAAAACATGGACTGAAATGACATCATAAGTGATTCCAAATCACTGAAATAGGCCAACTCAAGCATGCTCATGACTCACACACCCGATGCTAACATGCTAGAATGCAAAGGAGCTATACAAAGCATGAAATGCATGACCAAAATAATACCCAACAGACCTCAAGCATTGCAAAATATGACTAAAAGCTTCACAAAGCTAGGCAAAAATATGCAAGCATGATGGTCTAATGGCTAGATGCATTTCTAGGCAAAATGGGGGAATACAAAGCAAGTGTATTAGGCATGAAGGGTACCATTAATCCGAGCAAAAACAGAGGCATATAATGACCACACAACATCTAAAAACCTCTGAAATGGAGCCAAAGACAACCACTCATATATGCTACCCTTATAAGGTCAAAACTATGGACAAAAGAGACACAAAGGGAGAGGGGTGTCCCTCCCCTATACAAGACCTCAAAACCCCTTCCTCATCACTAAAAATCCACTGGATTTTAGTGGTGAGAAGGCCAATACACCAAAGTAACCAAAGCTTAACAATGGAAGCACAAAAAGGGCCAAACAAGACCTTAAAGGGGGAGGTTGACCCCTAACACCAAAACAACCTTAATGAAGTATCTTAAGCATGCAAATACAAGACTTTTTTAGTTATACACAAAGTCTAAAATAGTAAGCAAGATAGGCTAAAGGCTAGTGCAAGATTGGGAAATATAAAGCAAGATTGTTACCCTTGAAGAACACTTCAAGAACAGCAAGCTCAGGCCCCTTCTTCTGATCAAAATCACTCCAAAATTCCAAGAACAAACCCTCCAAGCCTCCCAAGTCGAAGTATGGTGTAATGGTGTGTGTCTTAGTGCAAAACCAAGGTCAAAACACACTTTTAGGCTTCCAAACACACACAAAATGAAGAGAGAGAGGGAGATATAGAGAGAGAAAGTGTATATATCAGAGTATATGTGTAAGCTCTGGTTTTTTTGCTCAACCCCTCAAAGGAGAGGAGAGCTCTCCTTATATAGACAAGGGAAGGCTTGAAGCTTCCAAGAGAAGCTAAAGAAGAAGAGTCAAAGGAGGCAAGGCTTCCAAGAGAAGCTAAGCTAAGGGTGCAAGCTTCTTGAGGAAGCCAAGACAAGGGGTCAAAGCTTCGTCAAGAAGCTTTGAGCAAAAGGTGCAAAAAAAAAGGGTCAAAGGTGGAAAACAACCACATATATGCACGGGGGCAGGTGTAACAATGCCCGCGGGGGACCTCGCTACAGCTCGGACTCGGTTTTTTGTTGCGGTTCCAAATCTCGAACCAAAGAGTCCAAATCCGGCAAATCGTTTTGAGAAAACTGATTTTTTGAAAGAAGTGCCAAACATGGACTGCTTTGCCAGATAACAGAGTCGCCACCTAAATATTTTAAAATGGGAAATTTAGGAAACCCTGACTCGGTGCCAAAAGGCCACGTGTCCGTCATCACCAAAGTTGGCTCGGGAACTTGGGTACGATTAGGGAAGGTCACATCGTGAGCACCCCCTCTCGCCCGGTCAAAGACCGGCCTCTACTAACCATGATATCTGTTTTTGAAAACTTTGTGAGTTCTTAATCCGGTTATTAGCCTAGATTTACTATGTGATGCTCGCAGCAAACAAGTATAGACCGAGTCGTCTGAATTGGAACAAAAACATCTCATGTTTGTTTGTTTGAAAATGGTTTGATGGTGCTACTCGCAAGTAGGCTAAAATGCGGATTTGCCACCCTCAGGTGGGCTTAGAAAAACAGTGATTTTGCCACTATCTAGTGGGCTTAAAACAAACATTTGATGAATTATTCCACTTCAGATAACTCAACCTCCACCCACAGGCATTCAGGCAGTTATATCACATAAGCAAATAGCCTCATGGTAAGCATGCTATCATGGCAGTCACTCACACACATGCAAGGATGCTAAAGCATAAAACTTACAGAGTACTCCCAGCCAAAACAGAAACCGATTAGAAATCCATGCATGAATCCTAACTATGCTGAAATGCCTAATGCAACACATGCAAAATGCAACTATAGCAGGCTCGGCTATTCTAAACATGGTATATGAAATGCTACAGTTAGCATGTATTCATTTTGGAATTGAAATACAAATGCAGTTTGTATGATGCGCTGAGCCCGATGCATGCAAAACAGATGAATGATGCAAACATGCTATCATACTGTATGCTAATTGAAATATGCCTTATATCTAACCATCCAAAGCGGGTAAATAAAAGGGAGAAAGAAATGGGGGTTGGAAGACATACATCACACTCACACACCCTTATTACAATTTTGCCCTCGCGCAGAGGGTCCGAATAAATAATAATACAGTCCCAAATGAAAGAATATTACAGTCCGAATAAATATACAATTTTCTATTTAATTAACAAATTAATTACAGAAAAGTAAAACTGGCATGCAAGCCAGGGACTGCCTTGCTCCTGATGAATGGTGTATGCTGGGCTGCTTCGGGCGGAAATCCACTGGGATGCCCTGATTAGCCTCTGTTTGCAATTTTCTCGAAATGCGTGCCAACCTCCGAAAAGTTGTTGATTGTTGATTTTGCTGCAACGGAGAGCAGGAAAAGGGCATAGCAGTGTATTTCACAAATATATGCATGCCTCGATCCTCGTGCCACCAATCACGCATCTCGATGCATGATGGCCGAGGAACCGAATTGCACAACTCAATATGGGATGAATACAGATGAATGCTACAACAAAAACCTAACTCCATCATGGGTAATCCGGAGTGTCGGTGACTTGGGAATCGAGACACGTTCCGGTACTCGGAGTACAGAATGCGCCTCGTTTCCCGTGCAATATGCATGATATGCATGAAATGCAACTAACATACAACCCTAGCATACGCAATGCTATGAAAATGAGATGAAAAGAAGATGCCTCGAAAAGCGTGCACGCGGGCACGCAAACCGAGGCGATGGCATGACATGCAAATCGGATGAAACAAAGGTGCCTCGAAATGCGCGCCCACAGGCACGCAAACCGAGGCGATGCAAATGAGAGAATCGGATAAAACCGAAGTGCCTCGAAATGCGTGCCCGCGAACACGCAAACCGAGGCGACGATGAAATGATAAAATCGGATAAAACCGAAGTGCCTCGAGGTGCGTGCCCACAGGCGCGCAAACCGAGGCGATGATATGAAGTGTAAATCGGATAAAACCAAAGTGCCTCGAAATGCGTGCCCGCGGACACGCAAACCGAGGCGACGATGAAATGATAAAATCGGATAAAACCGAAGTGCCTCGAGGTGCGTGCCCACAGGCGCGCAAACCGAGGCGATGATATGAAGTGTAAATCGGATAAAACCGAAGTGCCTCGAAATGCGTGCCCGCGGAGACGCAAACCGAGGCGACGATGAAATGATAAAATCGGATAAAACCGAAGTGCCTCGAGGTGCGTGCCCACAGGCGCGCAAACCGAGGCGATGATATGAAGTGTAAATCGGATAAAACCGAAGTGCCTCGAAATGCGTGCCCGCGGACACGCAAATCGAGGCAGAGGCATACGCAATGCCAAGCGGATAAAACAGAGTGCCTCGAAATGCGTGCACACGGGCACGCAAACCGAGGCGATGATAAAATGAGACGAAATGGCATACGGAATGCAACGATGGGCTTACACCAACATGGGAGAGCCTCAGCTCACTCACATAGGAGGCCGTCGGATAAAAACAAAGTGCCTCGAAATGCGTGCACACGGGCACACAAACCGAGGCAATGGCATACAAGCATGACAATGCAAATTGGGCTTACGCCAACATGAGATAGCCTCAGCCACGCTCACATAGGCTGCCGGAATGCTAGAAATGAGGTGCCTCGAAGTGCGTGCCCATTGGCACGCAAACCGAGGCAATGCAAAAATGACACAAATGGCATGGGAAATGATGGCAATGGAATTTCAGCACTTAAATAAACGGGAAAACAGCCCCGAAACAATTCGAAATGACACTCGAAGCATGCATTCATCCCGAAAATGCGAAATTAAGCCCCGAAATGGCCTATAGCCATGCTACACGTGCAAAATATGATCATGGAAGCAAGAACAGTAGCAAGACAGTCCCAAAAATGGCATTTTTTCAGTAGTAAACATGGCCTAAATGCAAGCATAGATAGATCAAACAAAGCATGCAAAGTTAGTGGCCAAAAGAGGGGTATTGAGACAAGTGATACATGCAAACCCCAAATGGACAAACTTTCTTCTACAACATTGAAGATGAGCTAAAAATAAGCACAATTTCAGAAGATGACATTCTCAAAATCAGATCACAATCATGCTAAAAGATCCATGCAAAATAGGCTCCAAATAGGCTATATCATGAGACATGCAATGCACACACCAAATGACAAAACTTTCTTCATGGAATATGTAAAGGGGGTCAAAATAAGACCAAAGTCAGTAGGGGTCGAAGCCCCAAAAACAAATAGAGATAGGTCAAAATTGCATGCAAAAGAGTGGCACACTTGATGAATATTGAAGGAAGTGGTATATACAAAGGCCAAATGAAGCTGAGCCTATCTACAATGTTGTAGAGGGGCTCATTTTAAGCACAAAAGCAGTAGGGGTCGGACCCCCAAAAACCAACACAAATAGGTCAATTTTAGCATGCAAAAATGTTACCAACTTGAAGAATATTGAAGGAACTAGTGTATACAAATACCAAATGAGGTCGAGCCCTTCTACAAAGTTGTAGAGGGGCTCATTTTAAGCACAAAATCAGTAGGGGTCGGAGCCCCAATTCTCAACCAATTAGAGTATAAAAATGAACCAAGAAAAAGCCCTAAAAGTTAGTTTTGAATACTCACCCTTGAAGACTTGTCTTTCTTTGATTCTTGGCCTTGATTTGTAGCTTCTCAACCTCTGAAATTCACTTCCTAGCTGCTGGAGTGGTAGTGTTGATGGTGGAGCTAAGGGTTGGTGAAGAAATGGCCTTGACACTTGAAGCTTTTTTGGAGTTTTGAGCTAAGGAAATGGAGGAATTTGGAGATGTGTTCTTCAAGGAAAATTTTCCAACCTTGAAGAAGGAGAGGGAGGGCCCTTCAAATAGGCAAGAAAATGGGGTGTAAAAGGGGAGGGAAAGCACCCAATC
The DNA here is from genome assembly GCA_036172215.1 of Camellia granthamiana. NCBI lineage: Eukaryota > Viridiplantae > Streptophyta > Magnoliopsida > Ericales > Theaceae > Camellia > Camellia granthamiana. Next base: position 40,300,890 of record CM069913.1, read on the forward strand.
TTTCCCTCCCGAAATATCCCCGGATGCCCCGGGATATGCTGAAAGATATCCGGACAGCTGGGACAGGCTGGAAAGCAAGAATCTGGCCGGCCAGGTATTTTTTTGCAAGGTGGCCGGCCAGCCACCCTCCATGGCCGGCCAGCCACCCCAAGAAAATGAACAGGAGATTTTCTGGCCGACCAGTATAGAAAGGTGTCCTCCAAGGTGTGTAGAACAAGGCCCCATGGTTGAAATCTGGCAACTCTGAAGCAGGAGCCACAACATAGAGCTTGAAGGAGAGGTCCAAAAATGAAGTCAACAATTTCTGGCCGACCACTATGCCAAAGTGTCCTCCAAGATGTGTAGAACAAGGATCCAAGGTTTGAATTTGGCAACATTGAACCAAGAGTCACAACATAGAGCTTGAAGGAGAGGCCCAAAAATGAAACCATGAATTGCTGGCCGACCACCATACCAAAGTGTCCTCCCAGATGCCCTCATCACAGATATGTAGCTTTGGTTGGAAGAAAATTCCCCTAGGGTGTTCAACATTGGCCCGGAAGTGAGCAAAACGGGCTCTGGAGGAGCGAAACTGGTTATCTGGGATAATTGCTGGCTTCTCACCCCCCCAGTGATCTTCCTGATGTTGAAACAGAGGTACCTGCCAAGTTTGAACAAAAACTAATGAGAAATGGATGTTCGGGGCCAAAACCGAGCAAATCGGGATCCCAGAAATGGGCTGCAGGTGCCGGAAGTGGTGTTCAGCAGCGAAGTGGGTATCTGCGACTCCAGTGTCCTCTGGAATGATGAAACAGAGATACCTGCCAAAAACCGGAGAAAATGGATGCGAAATGAATGCTCGGGACCAAAACACGCAGTTCGGGGTCCCGAAAACCGGCTACAGGTACCGGAAGTGGCACACGACCACGAAGTGGGCATCAGGGGCCCCAGGGTTCCTCGGAATATTAAAACAGAGGTCTCCGCCAAAAACCGGAGAAGGCTGATGCAAAATGAATGCTCGGGGCCCAAATCACGCGGTTCGGGGTCCCGAAAATGGGTCGCCGGGCACCGGAAGTGGTGTTCGGCTGCGAAGTGGGCATCAGGGGCCCCAGTGTTCCTCGGAACATTAAAACAGAGGTCTCCGCCAAAAATCGGAGAAAGCGGAGATGGTTGGGCGGTCCCGAGCCGAGGCACACGGCCTAACGGCCCCGAAAACCGGGAACCGGGCTCCGAAATGGGCAAAATGGCCTACGGCCACGAAAAGTAGCTCACGGCCACCGGGAGATAGTCTACAGGACCACTCCCTTCCCTCAGGAAAGAAAACAGAGAAAACCGGGTCTGGTTCGCAAACCGAGACAAAGCACAGGAGAGAATTCGGAAGTCCGGAGGCAGGGCGCACGGCCGCGACTCTGAGACTTCTGAACGAGCACAGCATGCAACATCACCGAGCGCTCAACTGGTGACGTCTGAGTCTTAAGGTCGGTCAAAAATGGGGTGTCTACAGCAGGTCTTGTGCATTCCAACTGGCACAGCTGGCATGCACCATGCCTGAAAAAGGCAAAAAGATGGTACCGGCCAGAAAAGGAGTCCATCGGCCAAACATATGGTCAGCCGGCCACACCAAAGGCCGACCGGCCAATGGTATATTTCACCAATGGCCGGTAGCCTCAAAACACGGCCGGTGGCCTCAAGCCATGGCCGGTGGGTGTCAGGGGTAGCTAACAAGCTACTCTCTACCCTTGGAAACAAAAACACAAGTGTTTGGTGCAAAACCAAACACAGAACAGTCGAGTTGAGAGATCCTGAAGCAAGGTGCGTAGCTGAGACTTCCGGGAACTCAAAACGAAACACGAACATGGGTAATCACCAAGTGTTCCATCGGTGACGTCCAAGTCTTGAGGATGGTCAAAAACGGGGTGTCTACAGTTGCCCCTCTTTGACAGAACTTGAAAGTCATAACAATGACGGGAGTGATTGTCAAAACCCAGAAACAACCCATTTTTGACAAGGCCGAAGACTTGGACAAAGCATACATGCTACAAATAAAGATATGCGCCCGAAGGCAAGGGCAAAATGCAACTAACAATGCAAGAAGCCGAGCATAACTTATGATCATGCAAAGAAAGCTGTAACGAAACATAACAATGCAACAGTTTTAAGCTAGCATACACCAAACTACACTACAATGTAGTGAGAGTGTAAGAGAATCATGTAATTCTCGCTATGTTTCACGCGGAGAATACCATACCTGTGTGGTTCGTCTGGTCGTGCCAGCTCCAAATGAACCGTACATACAATATCGTGCCTGAAAAAGAAAGAAAACTTAACAGGTACAATATTGTTAGTAACATGCACATTAATGCAATTGAAAGCGCGTGACAATGCAAATCGAGTGGGAAGCATAACAATGCTATGAAGGCACAAACACATGTAAGTAAAGCAATGCACGTATGCAATGCAATGTGTATAGGAACCTGAACGCATATAAGTAAAGCATAACGCGACAACGCATGCAATATGTATAGAAACTTGAACACATATAAGTAAAACATAACGCGACAACGCATGCAATGTGTATAGGAACTTGAACACATATAAGTAAAGCATAACGCGACAACGCATGCAATGTGTATAGGAACTTGAACACATATAAGTAAAGCATAACGCGACAACGCATGCAATGTATAGGAACTTGAACACATATAAGTAAAGCATAACGCGACAACGCATGCAATGTGTATAGGAACTTGAACACATATAAGTAAAGCATAACGCGACAACGCATGCAATGTATATAGGAACTTGAACACATATAAGTAAAGCATAACACGACAACGTATGCAATGTGTATAGAAACTTGAAGCGTAGTAAAGATAAGTTATTCATGATGTTAAAATGCAAAGCACTGCAACACAGTATAATTGAAGTGATTTGTGGAGTTCACAAGATACAAAAAGGATACGGGAAGGGGTGCTCCTCGCGCACACCGAGCATTGTTCGTAAAAGATGTGGCTCGAGGTCAACTCAAAGGTCTACTAATGTTCCGAGAGTGTGCTTTCTCGCATTGCCTTGAGTAAGGAAGGTGCCAAACCGTACCGTTGACTTGAACAAGAGTGCGGGATGCATTGAACGCGAGGGGAGGTTACCGGCATTCAATCCCTATGCCCTATTGCCCTACCCTCTTTTGTTTTACTTTCCTTTTTACGGGTAGTTTAAGCACATCACACTGCCTCAGGCAGGTTATTATTTTTTTCTCACATGATGGAAATGAAACAGCTATTTTGTTCAAAAAGGTGTTACATTTGTAATTTCTATGCATCGCATCGCGTGGTATCGCATAACAATGTGAATGAAATTGAATTTTGTTTGAAAATTGAGCACTCGCATCGTAATAATCAGGTAGTGAACCGACTTACAACTTGATAAGCAAAACAAAGAAACTCGATAAGTCAATCAAGTGTGAGTACAACTCGATAAGCAAATCAATGACTTAAAAAGAGGAAATACAACTCGATAAGCAAATGTACAATAACTCGATAAGCAAAAGGGTGTGACCCCGTAAGAATCGATCACCGGAGGGCATCAGTAGAGATTCCAACCACAATCCCTCAGTATTTTCAACTCATAAACGGCTCATAGAACAGGCGGGGAAGGCTACCGGCCAACAGGAAAGGCCACCGGCCATGAGAAATTTCCATCGGCCAAAAGTGATGGTCGGTCGGCACCATATTTGGCCGGCCGGCCATAAACTGCAAGAACCAGCAGAATGTTGACAGCTGTCCCCCACTCACACCTTATCTTCTACAAAAGGCCTCAACTTCGTGGTTTTTCTCAATTCAACACTGATTTGCTCCAAATGGAAGAGTTTCTTGCCTAGAATCTCGCAGCTTGGATTGCCAACTTGGACGGCTCGGAAAAGCTGAATTTCCGGGGGTTTGGCATAAATGCACTATTCACTCTGAGTCGTACTCCGCTGCACCTTCCGTACCTCCATGCCGCGGCAAGGTTTTGGAATCCGGTGACGCATGTTTTTAGCTTTGGCAGGCAAGAGGTATGTCCTACCTTTGAAGATTTCCAAGCTTTAATGGAGTCTGAGCGCAACGAAGAGATTTTACCCCAATTTCGTTTTGGCTATGCCCGAGCCTTAGAACAAATGTGTGGGCTCTCAATGGATGACGCTCGATCTTTGATCGGTGATGGAATGCTGGATATTCCGAGTTTGATTTACCGGTTTTCTGATGCTGGCAACCGCGGTGACCGTCATTGGCAAGGTTTTCGGCAACACGCACTTTGTTTGTGCATGCTATCTCATTTCTTACTTGCCTCAGGCTCCGGAGGATCTAGTGTCCGGCTGATCGAGGTTGCTCAAGGTTTGAAGGAGGGTAAGAGTTGCATTGTCATGACTCTGGCTGAGACGTTGATGGGCTTGGACGCTTTTCGTCTTCGCGAAACGACCAAATTTGCGGGAGATCCACTACTGCTGCAGGTAATGTTTCCCACCCAATCTCACATATGTATTGCTCACATCACTCGGCCCTCAGGCTTGGTTTTTCTCACAGAACCCTCTTCATATTTTTCTCTCATCGTACATCTCTCTATTCTTTATTCTCTCATTTTTCATCCCTTCCCAGGTGTGGTTGATGGACAAATTGCAGGTTGTGGACTCTTGCCCAGCTTACTCAGCTCGCGGTTATTTCTTCAGGCAACGCATAGTCGATGCCCTTGATGAGGGTTGGTGGCTTGACTATATGTGCAGCTTGTCCGCAGACCGCATTGCTTGGCGGTGCCCTTGGCTTAATCTACCAGCAATGGGCTATAATATGTCCCGCCAACCGGGATTCAACTGATTGGCTTGACTCACTGTGTGTTCTACTTCCCATTCCGGTTCTAGCGCCAGTTTGGTCATGATCAGACTTCTCCACCAGAGGGGATAGAGTACCCGGCTACATTCCCGATCCGAGGCGCACAGCTTGCCCGGTATGCCACAGCCTGGAGAACTAGAGAGCTCCTGGCCCCCGCTCCCACTTTCAGTTGCACTTTGTCTGATGAGTGCATAGATTGGCTCAATGAAGAGGCACAGATTGGGCCCAGCTTGGCATTAGAGGCTTCGACCAGCTTTGGGAGGGGGCGTAGGGACACCTGACTTATCCATGCCCCGGATTTATTGCTTTATTAGTACTTTCAAGTTTTCTTTATGAATGTAATAAAAAGCAACTTCAATTTGCATACAAGAGCAGGAGAACTCTGTATTGAAATCAATGAAATTGAAGGTTGTGGGTACTGAAAATTTTCCGCTTTGGTCCAAAAATGGTCTTAGTTGTAAAAAGATTAATTTGAACAAAGTCAACTTTTATTAAAACTTTTCAAAACCATTTTCGATATGGATCAAAACTAGACACGCCTGAGATTTGTCACTGAGATGCACATCCCCAGATCCCAGCAACTGGAAAGTTGCCCCTAGTCTGAAAAGCAATGCACCGGAGATCATAACCGAACTCTTGAACACTGAATAGACAAAGATGACCGAGATGATCAGATGGACGAAGTTGATCGGGGAAAAGTTTATGGCTGAACTTCAGGATGAAGTTGCCTACGTATCCCAAAGATGGGAATCAAGCCTTACGTAGTTCAGGCTTGGGTTTACTCGAGTATTTTCACTCTCCTTTTGCGCTCTAACTTTTGCCAAGGCCGCCCTTTGCGGGTTTTCAACCTTGCGAGCTCAGTTTTTATTGTTTCAAAATTTTTTGTGCTCTATCTTTTGCCTAGGTCGCCCTTTTGGGTTTTCGGCCTAGCGAGCCTCTCAGGGATAATATTTCTTCAACTTGTCCATATTGATCGGTTGGGAGAACTCTAGGCCATCTAGGTCCATCAAAACCACAGCTCCACCCGGCCAGATAGCTTTGATGATGTAAGGACCAATCCAATTGGTTCTGAACTTGCCCCTTGGGTCATGGATGGGAGCTCGGTTGTCCTTGAGCACCAAATCTCCTTCCTTCAGATTCTTGGACTTAACTTTCTTGTTAAAAGCCCTGGCAATTCTGCGCTGATAACCTTGAACATGGTACAGTGCTTTCAGTCTGCGCTCGTCAAAGAGCATGAGTTCTTCAAACCTGCTCTGCTGCCAATTCGCTTCAGCTATCTGACACTCGGCCAATACTCGCAAAGACGGAACCTCAATTTCAATAGGTAGAACGGCCTTCATCCCATAAACCAATGAATACGGAGTCGCCCCAGTAGAAGTTCTGATTGAAGTCCGATAGCCCCACAAAGCAAACGGCAGCTTATCTGGGCAGTCCCGGTAGGTTTCCACTATCTTCTGCAGTATGTGTTTGATGTTCTTATTGACGGCCTCAACCGCTCCATTGGTTTACGGCCGGTATGTGGATGACTTATGAAAAGCCACGTTGTATTTCTCCTGCAAGTCAATCACTTCTTTCTTGAAATGGGAACCGTTATCTGAAATTATCTCATTTGGGACTCCGTAACCACGGATGATGTTGTTTCTAATGAACTTCGCGACATGTGAAGCCTTCAACACTGCATAAGATTGGGCCTCGACCCACTTTGTAAAATAATCTATCGCAACCAACATGAACTCATGCCCATTCGACTCCTTCGGAGTGACAGCCCCGATCACATCGATTCCCCAAACTGAAAATGGCCATGGCAAAGTCATGTTGTACAGCTTCGACGGCGGGATGTTCATGCGGTTTGCATGGATCTAACATTTGTGGCATCGCCGAACAAAGTCGATACAATCCTCCTCCATGGTAGACCAGTAGTAACCTTGTTTAAGGATCTTCCGAGCCAACATTACCCCGTTCATATGTGCACCACATTCTCCTCCATGGATGGCCTCCATTAGGCGCTTCGATTCTTCGGCCTCTACACACAGCTTATGCATTCCCAGATGACCTCTCTTATACAGTTTACCCCGCAGATGATGAACTGAATGGCCATTCTTCTGATTGCCCTTTTATCCTTGGCGTTTGCTCCCGATGGATACGCCTCCTTCTCCAAGAAGTTCCAAATGTCGTAATACCAGGGGTTCTCATCTTGAACCTCATCTATAGCGGCAATTGATTCATATGCTGGCGCAAACTTCTGGTTGATAATGATCGGGCGCATCCAGACTCCAAACGGGATGTCTATCATGGAAGATAGAGTTGCTAGTGAATCTGCGAACCTGTTGTTCTCTCTTAGTAGATGAGCAAAGTTTAGCTTCTCAAACCGAGGAATTAACAAGTCCAGGGTTTGGTGATACATTATCATCTTTTCTTCCTTGACTTTCCAGTCTCCTTTTGCTTGAGACACAACAAGGTTCGAGTCCCCAATGACGTCCAACCGTTTTGCCCCTAGTTCTAGGGTTGCTTCTAGACCGGCAATGCATGCCTCATATTCTGCTTCATTGTTCGAGACTTTGAACTGGAGTTTGAAGGAAAGAGGGATACGGGAATTGTCTGGTGCTATCAACAACACTCCTATCCCATATCCGTATTGGTTTGACGCTCCGTCAGAGTACATCGTCCAAGTTTCATCTTCGATGTGCAAAATGGCCTCATCTGGGAATAAGTACTCAACTACTTCACCCCCTTCCACTGGATGATCGGCTAAGAATTCTGCTGCTGCTCTTCCCTTGACTGACTTGCGTGTCACATATTTTAGATCGAATTCGGAAAGCAATAGCAACCAACGAGCTAGCCTACCCGTAAGTGCCGGTTTCTCGAAAAGGTATTTGATGGGATCCAGTCGTGAAACCAACATTACGGAGTGAGCTAACAAGTAGTGCCGCAGCTTCCTAGTAGCCCATACCAAGGCTAAGCAAGCCTTCTCCAGCGGTGTATAGCGAGTTTCATACTCTAACATCTCCTTGCTCAGATAGTAGATGGCCCTTTCCACCTTGTCTTCTGATTCTTGTGCGAGCATACAACCCATTGTAGTTTCAGTCACGGACAGGTACAATATCAATGGTCTCCCTGGCTTTGGCGGTGACAACACAGGCGGGTTCTGTAAGAATTCCTTGATCTGTTCAAAAGCAGCATGGCATCGGCCTTCCCATTGGAATTTCTTTCCTTTCTTCAGGAGATCAAAAAGTGGTTCACAGGTCAAGGTTAATTTTGAGATAAACCGTCTTATGAATTGCACTTTACCCAGAAAGCCTCGCACCTCATTTTCAGTCATTGGTGGTGGCATTTCTAAGATGGCCTTGATTTTGGAAGGGTCGACTTCGATGCCCCTTTGTGTAATCAGAAACCCTAGTATTTTCCCTGCGGTAACACCGAATGTACACTTCTGAGGATTTAACTGCAACCAGAATTCTCAAATCCTTTGAAAGAACTTTTGCAAGGCGGTGTAGTGGCCCTCTCTTTCTTTGGACTTGACAATCATGTCGTCCACGTACACCTCAACCTCTTTGTGTATCATGTCATGCAATATCATGGTCGCGGCCCGTTGATATGTAGCTCCAGCGTTCTTCAACCCAAATGGCATCACTCTATAGCAGTAGGTCCCCCACGGGGTGGTGAATGCAGTCTTCTCCCGGTCTTCAGGTGCCATCACTATCTGATTGTAGCCTGAGAAGCCATCCATAAACGAAAGCAAAGCATGCCCAGCTGTGAAATCCACCAGCTCATCAATATGCGGCAAGGGAAAGTCGTCCTTCGGACTAGCTCTGTTCAAATCCCTGAAATCCACGCACACCCGGATCCTGCCATCTTTCTTTGGCACCGGAACAATGTTGGCCAACCAAGTCGGGTATTCGGATATCAGCAGGAAGCCTACGTCGATCTGTTTAGTGACCTCTTCCTTAATCTTGATGGCCCAGTCAGGGCGGATCCTTCTGAGTTTCTATTTGACAGGTCGGGCCTCGGGGTCAAGAGGGATCCGGTGCTGTACAATCTCAGGATTGATCCCAGGCATGTCTTCGTAGGACCATGCGAAAACATCTTTGAAATCTTTTAATAAAGCGACTAAGCGCTCGCGTTCCTCCGAAGACAACGTGGACCCGATCTGGACCAGCCGCGGGTCCTTCTCAGTACCAATATTCACAGTAGTGATTTCATCAACTAAAGGTTAAACAAATCTCTCATGCTCTTGATCAATTAATCGTTGCAAAACCGGAGGAATTTCTTCCTCGTCGTTTTTGTCAAAATTTTGAAAGTCCTGATTCAAGCAATAAATCAAAGGCACAGAAAAGTAATCAGAAACCACATCCACGTCATTCTCATTAAGCACATCCAAACCGTCCGATTCTTCTGTTACAACAGACTCAAAAAAGAAAGAAAAAGATGACTTGGACAGGACTGTGGCATCCGGGTTATTACCCCCAGGAATACCAGACTCAGACTCAGTTGAGCTGGAACCTGATTTCGACTCACAAGACTCGGTGGAATCAGATTCCGGCTCACTACCTGACCCGGTGCTGCTTGACAAAAACCCCTCCTCGTACTGCCAAATGAGGGAGGGTGCAATGGATGCATCCAAAATAGTTGCTGGTAGGCCTGCAGCCGTTTCATTCCCGATCATGGACACCGAGGAGTTATCCCCCAAGCACTTCTGTTCGATCGGAGGATCTGAAAGTAGACATGCCAGTGCTACCCCCATTTCAATCTCGATGTCCTCAAACTCCATTTCCTTGCTCTGCTCAACCTCAACTGTCAGGTCTGTCTACTCTTCGGCAACATCATCCCCGGATAACTGTAAGTCAAAGAAAATCTCGAACCCCGGCACATGCCTCCTCTCGGCATTCAGCCACGGCTCTGGAAAGCCACAGAATGGGAAGTCCTCCCCCTCCCGAATGAAGCATCCGTTTAGGGTACCCTGAATGGGCCGGTGCATCAACTCAAAAGGCTTCCCCGCCTATTTCGCTCTAGCTCTTCCCGCCATCTCCTTACCTTTCCTTACCCAATCCTCTTTGGTGGGCAGATAACCCAAACCAAAGGTGTGTGGGTTGTGTCGCACTTCGGCCAACGTTGCAACGCCCTTCCGGCCGCTTTTTCCCAATCCCATCTTGGGGATGTGCTGAAGTTTGTTCATGAGATACACTGACTGTGCACTGACGTACAACCCCTCATTACCAGCCAAGATGTTCTGAACGACCTGAGCCTTGGCCAGGGTAAATCCTGATAAGAAGACATCCTCCGTGCCATGCTCGATTTCCAAAACCGGTGTGGACACCTCTAGTGGCGGATGAATCGATGAATTCCCAAAAACTATAACCACCCCTTCCCGTGGGGGTATTTCAATATCTGGTGCAAGGTGGAAGAAACTGCCTTTACCTGGTGCAACCACGGTCGTCCCAAAAGTAGGTTAAAGGTTGCGGGAACGTCCAAGACATGGAAATCAATCTCGTGTTGTCCTGGACCAACCTGGGTCTGAATTTTGACAGTCCCCATCACCTCCCTGCTTGTGTTATCATACGCCCGAATCACCTGGGCAGTTGGCACGAAGTCCGCGGGCTTCAACCCGATTGCATAGGCCATCCTTGATGGGCACACATTAATGGCAGATCCTGTGTCGACAAGAACCACTGGTACCCATTTGCCTCTACATTCCACAGAGATGTAGAGAGGTTTGTTGTGATTTACGCCCTCAGGCGGTAGTTCTTTGTCGAGAAAGGTCAACGTCGGGGAACCTCCTCCCGGAAAAACCAATCCAACTAGTTGCTCCGGCGTGGTGTCTATCGAGAGTTTGGCCTTGTCCATGGCTAAAAGGACAGCCTGCCTATGTACTCGAGAAGCCATAAGCAGTCCCCAGATGGAGATGTCTGCTTGTATCTTTTTCAACTGTCTTAAGACGACCTCATCTTCGAGTTGCTTTTCTTTCTGCTTCTCCGCTTCCCTATCCTTCCCAGACGCCTCTGGTTGATCTAGGTGTGGAGGCTTGAAATACCGTCCGCTCCTAGTCATATGGTCAACTTCACCAATGTACCAGGTATCATCTGGTTGGTTACTCCCCCAATCCTCATCTGTGTGGGCAAGACATAGATCATCGTCCTCCCACCACATTCCATCGGCAACCGAAAGACACCTGTCCGGCCCCGGTATGACTGTTCTCGTACTCACAGTACTCTCTATCCATACGCTCGCAGCGTTCTCTGTTTCTGTGCACATAGCGGTTTCAGTCCCCACATGGGCCTTAGCTTTCCTGATTCTCTCGGAATCTTCAAATCTTTCATGTTCCGACTGTGTCAATACAGCTGGCTGTTCAATAATTCCTGTATTCAAAATGCTCCAATCCTGAGCGAAATTCTTGACACCGGCGCTCTCCGGCGATGTACTGTATTCTGCGACCCTTTCGGCCGTCAATGACATTCTTGCCCCTGCCGGGCCTTGTCCTGGTTGGAACTCTTCCACGATATCTGGTTGATCATCCAACCACCCGGTAGCCTCCGCCGATTCCTCATACTCGAACCAGTTGACTACTGCGTCCCCTGGATCTTGGTCACTGTTAAACTGGAGATTGGCAAGGCCCTCTTCTACAGTCGTCAAATTATCTGTCCTCTGTCCCAAACCATCCCCTTGGATTACACACAGCTCTATCTCTGTTGGCAATTCCACACTTGACCCATCCTGGCCTACTGACGAAATGTAGTCGCTCGGACTATATACTTTCCCAACAAAACTCCCAGGTTCCTCAGACTCTGGCTCAACAACCCGCTTCTCCTCTGAAATCTCCCCTCTTCTGTCTTCGACAGTCACCAGCAGTGGCTTAGATTGGGTTATGGAGATGTCCATCATGCACAAGTCGGTGCAATCAGGAAGGAGCACCTCCAGCTCAGGCAAGTGGGAAGGAGTGATATAGACGCTAGGATCGTAAGACACGATCCCAGTCTGGATGAAGTTGATTCTTTTGGGAGGTGGAGCTTGGTTGTGTGTGGGGAGAGGGTTTGTCGTAACATTGGGTTTCTCGGGAGGCATAATCACCCCGTTATCAATGTGGTCTTAGATCTCATGACGTAATTGGTAGCATAGATTGGTGTCATGACCGTGCTGTTGGTGAAATGCGCAATATTTGGCTGGGTTGTGGGTAGGAGGAAGTTTTTCCGGTAGTGGCCGCGGCTCTAGGGGCTTCAAGTGCCCTTTTCTGATTAAAACCCCCAGAGCTTTGGACAGGGGCATATATAGTGGAGCGAAGGTTCTTTGGTTTTTGGGCGGGTATTTGGCTGTCTGTGTATGGCTTCCGGATGCACCGGAGAATGGCGTAGCTGCCATGGTTCTCGGAGGGAGGTTGGTGGTGACCATGCTCACTTCAGAGGCTCTTGTAGTAGTAGCGCCGCTCGGGCTTGCATTGTTGCTGCGATTGAAAGTTCTTTGGGGTTGCTCCCGGTCATTATCAATTAAGCCTTGCTTCAAGGCATCCTCAATTTGTACTCCCATTTCATGCAGATCAGAAAAGGTAGGGAAGGGGAGTACGATCATTTTCTGCATCAACTTCGGTTGAAGATTACGCACAATCATCTGAATCTGATCTTTGTCTGTGGGCCTTAGGGCCATCATTGAGGCCTTGGCCCTCTATCTGGTCACGAATTCTGAGAAGCTCTCTTTAGGCTCGTGCCTTGTTGTCTCAAGATCACGGGTCATAATCTCGATTTGTGTATTATATGAGTATTGGGCAATGAAGGCCTCAGCCATGTCGTCCCAGTTTCTCTTGACGTCATCTTCTAATTTGGCATACCATATGGCCGCCACACCCGACAGGGTCCGGCCGAATAGAGACAGGTTCTGCAGTCTGGTGAGGCCCATTGGCTTTAAGATATTTGAAAACAACCTCAGGTGCACCATGGGATCCCCGGATCCATCAAATCGGTCGATATGCGACATCTTGAATCTGTCTGGCAGCGTCACAGCTGCGTCAGTATATCCATCTTCAATGTCAGGGATGGTTTTGACTCCCTGGGATCTCTTGAACAGCTTTTCAAGCTTGCTCAACTTCAATGCCGTGGGATCTGTCTCGAACTCAAAGGGGGAGTCCGGTAGGTTGGTAGGAGTTTTGGATAACTGGGGTAGGATTTGGGGTGGGATCGGGGGCGGAGGTGGCCCCGTAGGAACGTCTGTATCATTCTGAACATTAGCTGTCTCCCCGAGTGTTGGAATTCTTGGCGGGAGAGGAATTTGATGCGAAGCCGACGCCCCAGCTTGCTGTTGTAGCCTCACGATTAACTCTGCTTGTTCAGTCATAACTGTGGCCTGTTGTTTGGCGAACTCCGCCTGTCGAACAGCGTCTTGCTGCATTGTTTTCATGCTTTCTTGAAGCTGGCGCACCATCTCCTCTAAACTTGCCATACTGTTCTGATCTAGCTGTGTTGTCAGTGTATGTTCCCTCTCTGCGGGAGAAGCAGGACTCCGATTCCTACTATATCTAGGCGGGGGACGAAGCCCTCTGCACTGACTGCTGAACTGATGTTTTCTGCCTAACTGCCCTCCGTCTAGTAACCGGGGGTAGAGAGTGGTACACTGGCTGTCCGTCTACCAGATCCTCAGATCGATGGAGTCGACGACCTCTAGTCCAGAGTGCTTGGGGAATATCTACTGGGTTAGAAGCAATCGCACTAAACTACCTAGCAAAAAGATAAATAAAGCGATAATAAAGAAATGAAACAACCAGATAAATGGACAGCATAACAGCATAAAATAAACACGCAACACACAGTTGGGTGTCACAACACACTGTTAATGAGCATAATACACTGTTCCTTAATCACTGATCACTGTTTCCCAAATCATTGCCCCTAAATCTGAATCTGATACCCACAGATAATTGATCCTCAAAACACCGGTGCCTGCAGGCCTGATGCCCCAAACTCACAGACCGATATATACGTTCCTGTAGAGACACACTCTAAAAGCACATAGCAGGTAAAAGAAAGCAAAAAATACCCCTATGTTGGGGTAGGGCTTCCCTATCCTATTTTGTCAGGAGCTAGGGTTTCACTACGCACACAGCAGTTTCAAACAACCTATATCGGGTAAGCAACCTGTCCTAGCTTGGAATGGTCACTATGGATTCCGAATATGCACTAGGTCGAATGGTCAAAGAGGGTGCCCCGGTAAAACTGGGGTTTCTGTTCCCATACTGGCAGAGCCCGCAACCAGTCAGCCTTATCGCACGCTTCTCAAAGCGAGCCTTCGGCAAACCGCTCAGGAATAGCAGATGGCTAACACGGAATCCTAGGCGCACCAATGCACATGCAATGCAAAGAAACACATAAGTGTAGTCAAAACAAGATATCATGAGTTCGGGTCAAGTTCTCCAAGTCCCCAGCAGAGTCGCCAGAAACTGTAGATGTCCCCGGGAGGATAAATCCCGTTCTGTTCGTCTGTGGGCTTACTACAGTTCAGGACTCAATGTCACGGTCCTGTATCTAATCTTGCAGAGTGCAATGCAAGACCGATGAATCATCAAAGAGTCCAAATCTGGCAAATCGTTTTTTAAAACAGATTTTTTTGAAAGACGTGCCAAACATGGACTGCTTTGCCAGATACAGAGTCGCCACCTAAATATTTTATTTTGGGAAATTTAGGAAACCCTGACTCGTTGCCTAAGGCATCGTGTCCGTCATCACCAAAGTTGCCTCAGCTCGGGAACTTGGGTACGGTTGGGGAAGGTCACTTCGTGAGCACCCCCGCTCGCCCGATCAAAGATCGGCCTCTACTAACCATGATATCTAGTTTTGAAAACATTATGCGTTCTTATTCCAGTTATTAGCCTAGAATTACTATGTGATGCGCACAGCATACAAGTATAGACTGGATCGCCTGAATTGAAACAAAACATTTCATGTTTGTTTTGAAAATGGTTTGCCACTCGCAAGTAGGTTAAAATGCGAATTTGCCACCCTCAGGTGGGCTTAGAAAACATGATTTTGCCACTATCTAGTGGGCTTAAAACTCACAGTTAATGCATTATTCCAATTCAGATAATTCAACCTTCACCCACAGGCATTCAGGCAGATATATCACATAAGCACATAGCCTCATGGTAAGCATGCTATCATCGCAGTTACTCACACGCATGCAAGGATGCTAAAGCACAAAAACTTACCGAGTACTCCAAGCCAAAACAGAAGCTATGTTAGAAACCATGCATGATCCTAACTATACAGAAATGCCTAATGCAACACATGCAAAAATGCAACTAAGATAGGCTCGGCTATTCTAAAGATGGCATGTGAAATGCTACAACTAACAAGTAATCAACTCGAAATTGAAATACAATGCAGTTAGTATGATACGCCGAGCCCAGTGCATGTAAAACAGATGAATGAATGCAAACATGCTATCATACTGTATGCTAATTGAAACATGCCCTAATCTAACCATCATAAACTGGTAAATAAAAGGGAGAAACACGTGGGGTTGGAAGATATACATCACACACACGCACACTTATTACAATTGTGCCCTCACCCGGAGGGTCCGAAAGAATAATACAGTCCGAATAATGAATCAGCTATCCTAGCTAATTAATTATTACAGGCCCTTAATTAATTAACAAATTAATTACAAAATTAATTTAAATGTGAAGCCGAAAAGACCGCCGCAGCGCTGCCTAGGAATGTGCGAATGATGCATGCTTGACTCATCTTGCCCGGAAACTCGCTGCCATAGCACTGTTGCCTCTGTTTTCACTGCCTTGCTTCTTTGGAAATTTTTACAAGTCTTAAGGATGCTTCTCTGAACACTGGGGAGCACCACCGACCAGGTGGAAATACCACCGGCCGCAGGGAATGGTCACCGGCCACTTTTTAAGATATCGGCCATCTATTTCTGGTCGGTCGGCACTCCAGGTAGCCGACCGACTATTTCTTCCTGCAGAATCCTGCAGTTGACAGCAGCAGGGGGCAAGCAGTGTATGGCATAGAATTTTCAAACAAATGTGTGCATGGCCACTCTCCCAATCATGCCATGGACTCATGGAAGTGTGACCCTCGGTCCTCGGGCCACCAATCACGAATTTCAATGCATGATGGCCTAAGGTACCAAGTTTGCAACTCAATATAAATGCATGCAACAATCAAATGAATGCTAACACCCTATCATGTTGAGATCAAAGGTATTGGCGACTGAGGATTGAGGTGCGTTACGTCACTTTAAGTACGAACGCACCCCATTCCTCATGCTTAGTTTGACACCCCAAACCAAGCAAAATGTAATGAAATGCATGTATGCAAAATGGCTCAATCATGCAAATGATGTAACCTAAGCATGCAAGCTAAGTTAATGCAATATAAACATACAACAATTGTATGATGTGCAACTAGCTAAACACTATGTAAACATGCAAGTATGATACAATGCAAGCATGAAACCAAAGCAATGCAACATGATCATGCAATGGTGAACCTAAACTACAAAGGGCAGACCTCAGCCCACCCCAAAAACAGTGGCCAAAGGTGCCCAAAATGATGGACAAGTGCTCATGCAAACATACACACCAATGAGGCTAAAACTTAAGGCAAAAAGAGAAGCACTCCACTACAACTATCCCAACCACACATGGCATAGACTCTTCAACCAAAAACAGAGTTTTGATGGAGCAAAATACACCCCGAAAACCCATATGAAGGGCATCCCAAATGACTTAAACAAGAGGTATGCATTAAGGCCTAAACATGGAGCATATGACCACTTCTCATCAAGGTATTAAGAGAGTGACAAACACAAGTATGTAAACACAAAAACATGGACTGAAATAACATCATAAGTGATTCCAAATCACTGAAATAGGCCAACTCAAGCATGCTCATGACTCATACACCCGATGCTAACATGCTAGAATGCAAAGGAGCTATACAAAGCATGAAATGCATGACCAAAATAATACCCAACAGACCTCAAGCATGGAAAAATATGACTAAAAGCTTCATAAAGCTAGGCAAAAATATGCAAGCATGATGGTTTAATGGCTAGATGCATTTCTAGGCAAAATGGGGGAATACAAAGCAAGTGTATTAAGCATGAAGGGGACCATTAATCCGGCCAAAAATAGAGGCATATAATAACCACACAACATCTAAAAACCTCTGAAATGGAGCCAAAGACAACCACTCATATATGCTACCCTTATAAGGTCAAAACTATGGACAAAAGAGACACAAAGGGAGAGGGGTGTCCCTCCCCTATACAAGACCTCAAAACCCCTTCCTCATCAATGAAAATCCACTAGATTTCAGTGGTGAGAAGGCCAATACACCAAAGTAACCAAAGCTTAACAATGGAAGCACAAAAAGGGCCAAACAAGACCTTAGAGGGGAAGGTTGACCCCCAACACCAAAACAACCTTAATGAAGTATCTTAAGCATGCAAATACAAGACTTTTTTTGGTTATACACAAAGTCTAAAACAGTAAGCAAGATAGGCTAAAGGCTAGTGCAAGATTGGGAAATATAAAGCAAGATTGTTACCCTTGAAGAACACTTCAAGAATAGCAAGCTCAGGCCCCTTCTTCTGATCAAAATCACTCCAAAATTCCAAGAACAAACCCTCCAAGCCTCCCAAGTCGAAGTATGGTGTAATGGTGTGTGTCTTAGTGCAAAACCAAGGTCAAAACACACTTTTAGGCTTCCAAACACACACAAAATGAAGAGAGAGAGGGAGATATAGAGAGAGAAAGTGTATATATCAGAGTATATGTGTAAGCTCTGGTTTTTTTGCTCAACCCCTCAAAGGAGAGGAGAGCTCTCCTTATATAGACAAGGGAAGGCTTGAAGCTTCCAAGAGAAGCTAAAAAAGAAGAGTCAAAGGGGGCAAGGCTTCCAAGAGAAGCTAAGCTAAGGGTGCAAGCTTCTTGAGGAAGCCAAGACAAGGGGTCAAAGCTTCGTCAAGAAGCTTTGAGCAAAAGGTGCAAAAAAAAGGGTCAAAGGTGGAAAACAACCACATATATGCACGGGGGCAGGTCTTGTGCATTCCAGCTGGCACAGCTAGCATGCACCATGCCTGAAAAAGGCAAAAAGGTGGTACCGGCCAGAAAAGGAGTCCATCGGCCAAACATATGGTCGGCCGGCCACACCAAAGGCCGACCGACCAATGGTATATTTCACTAATGGCCGGTAGCCTCAAGCCATGGCCGGTGGGTGTCAGGGGTAGCTAACAAGCTACTCTCTACCCTTGGAAACAAAAACACAAGTGTTTGGTGCAAAACCAAACACAGAACGGTCGAGTTGAGAGATCCTGAAGCAAGGTGCGTAGCCGAGACTTCCGGGAACTCAAAACGAAACACGAACATGGGTAATCACCAAGTGTTCCATCGGTGACGTCCAAGTCTTGAGGACGGTCAAAAACGGGGTGTCTACACTTACTTGTGCATTCATTAACTTGTACAAACTTGGCTTCTCGGCCATCGTGCATTGCGATGCTCGGTTGGTGGCCCGAGAGTCGAGTACCACACTCCTTTGAGCTTGAGAAATGATAAGGAGGGTGGTTGTACACACATATCCTGCAATGACCTTGCTTTGCCTCTGCTGTCTCCTATTTGCAGCAAAATTGGAGCATGCAGAAGCAAGTGGCCGACCGGCCAGAGCAAGTAGCCGGCCGGCCATAGGAAGTGGTCGGCCGGCCACTTTAAGTGGCCTATAGCCTCCTTAAGTGGATGACAGTTCTCAGGCTCAGAGGTGGTCAAAAGTTGTTCTGGTTCTAGAGCAGAAACAGCCTAGAGATTGGTTCGGTGTTCAGGAATCAAGGCGAATGCAAATAGAGGCAATCGGTGGCAAAGTAACGGACTTTCGGGAGAAAGCAGAGCAACCAAGCAAGCATGCATCCCTCACTTCCTAAGGCCGTTCATTTAAATTGCTTAGCTAATTTGCTAGTTAGCTTAGTCATTTTTGTAATTAATTAGTTAAATGTTTAATCAATTAATTTCGTTTGTAACTAATTAGCTTAGATTAGCTAGTTATTAAATTGTGTTGTAATTAATTAGCTAGAATAGTTAGTTGATTAGTTGGTTTGTAAAAGTTGGCTTAATTAGCGTAGCTAGTTAGCTCTTTTTCATTCAGACCCTTCGTCGAGATGGCAAATGTTGTAATAAGTGTGCGTGCGTGTGTGAATGTCTTCCAACCACACTTCTTTCTCCCTTTTATTTACCCGCTTTCAGTGGTTAGATTAGGCCATATTTCGATTAGCATACCTTATGCTTGCATGCGTGCATCATTCATTCGTCTTGCATGCACCAGGCTCGGCGCATCATTCAAACTACATCGTATTTCAATACTTATTTGAATACGTGTTCAAAGCATGTTATCAAATCGAATCATATATCATAATTAGATAGTCGAGCCTACTTAGTTGCATTTTTGCATGTGTTGCATTAGGCATTGTTAACATAGTAGGATCATGCATTGATTTCTAACTAGTTTTCTATTTTGGCTTGGAGTACACTGTAAGTGTTTACGTTTTAGCATCTTGCATGAGTGTGAGTGTTGCCATATTAGCATACTTGCCATGAGGCTATGTGCTTATTTGATAAATTGCATGAATGCTTGTGGATGAAGGCTTTATTACTTGAATTGGAACAATTCATCAAAATGTGAGTTTTAAGCCCACTTGAAGTGGCAAATCATCATGTTTTAAGCCCACCTTGTTTGGTGGCAAATCCGCGTTTTAGCCTACTTGCGAGTAGCATCTTCAAACCACTTTCGAAAAACAAACATGAGATGTTTTGTTCCAAATCGAGCGATTTAGTCTATACTTATGTGTTGTGCGCATCACATAGTAAGTTAGCTAATAATCAGAATAAGAACACATGTGTTTTCAAAAACAACATATCATGTTAGTAGAGGCCGATCCTTTGATCGGGCGAGTGGGGGTGCTCATTTCAGGACCTTCCCCTCTTGTACCTAAGTTTCCGAGCCGAGGCAACTTTGGTGACGACGGACACGTGGCCTTTGGTACGAGTCAGGGTTTCCTAAATTTCCCAAAATAAAATATTTAGGTGGCGACCCTATAATCTGGCAAAGCAGTCCATGTTTAGCGCGTTTTGATTAAAATTGATTTTCCAAAACGATTTGCCGGATTTGGACTCTTTGGTGATTTATCAGTCTTACATTGCCCATTGTGAGATTAGATTCAGAACCGTGACAGGAGTCCAAACTGTAGTAGCTATGAACCCAATTCGCGCCTTCGCGCACGGAGCAAGTTCGGGGCGGTCTACAGCCACTTGCCGTTCTTTTTTGGCACAACTACGGTGTTAGAGATCCACTTGGGATAATGAACCTCTCTGATTGCCGCTGCTTCTAGTAGGTTTCCCACTTCCTCAACCACTACCTCGGCATGGTGGAGTGCTAATCGACAAGTCCGCTGTATGACTGGTCAAGCGGTTGGATGAACATTGAGTTGATGGCAGATGAAGTTAGGGTCAATGCCTAGCATATCATACAATGTCTAGGCAAACACCTCGATATTAGAGATCAAGAATTCCATGATCTCTATTCTCTCGGTGCTGGACAAAGATGAGCTAGGCAAAAAGAACTTTTTTGGGACCTTGTAGTCCATCCTGACTTCCACCAAATCTTCTACTACCCTTTGTTCGGTTGCCTTGCCAACATCTGCGAACAGCTTGTTGCTCTCTAGCTCCTCCACTATTTGTACAAACCCTTTTGGCAGCTTGGCTGTCATTTACTGTAACGAAGCATTGTTTAGACATGATTTGGTCTCCCAAGACCTTTTCAATCACTCCAGCTTCGTTAGGGAACCGTACCACCTAATGGTAGGTTGATGCTACCGCTCATATGGCGTGCAACCATACTCTTCCCAAGATTATGTTGTAGGTGGAAAAGACTTTCAACATCCAGAATTCCACTTGTTTCGCCATTGTTCCAGCTTTAACTGGCAGAATTATCTTGCCAACTGGCCATTTTGGCATTGAGTTGAAACCGACCAAGGGAGATGTCGTTGGTGCTAAATCTTTGTCCTCCAATTTGAGTTGTTTGAAGGTCTCATAGTACATTATCTCGCACGAGCTCCCTTGGTCAATCAGTATCCGTTTGATGTCAAAATTCTTAACGCGCAAAGTAACCACTAGTGCGTCGTTGTGTGGGCTTTGTAACCTTACTAAGTCCTTGTTAGAAAAGGTGACGATGTTGGTTGCCTTCGTTTTTCCTTTTTTCATGGTAGGTTGTGCACTCTATACCTCTCACATGCGCTCAGCCTTTTTTACCATCCCCCTGAGCTCACATACTCATTCAGGCTTGATGATGCCATGTATTACATTGATTACGCCTTGGGGCGAACCATCAGCTGGCATCCCATCTGGCTCGTCGCAATTCTGAGGGACTGGCTGAGCTCCCCCTTCAATATACTGGTCTAAGTGGCATGCGGCCACTAACTCCTCCAGATGCTGCCTTAATGGCATACAATTTTCAATTCGGTGCCCCACTTCATCATAGAAGGTGCATCGGTACCTAGTGTCGTAACTGTTTTGTGCTTCTTCCAACTTGGCTGGCCACCGAACGAAGGGTTTGTCTCATATCTCACTGAGAATTCGGTAGATAGGTTTATTGAACACCGTGGTGATGGCGGTTGTAGCTCGACCTTTCGCGCTCTCTTTCGGAAGAATGAATATCCCTTATAGTTCGGACTCCACCTGTGTGTTGGTTCTGATTCTGATTCTGATTTCACAAGTGCAATGTGAAATAATGAAAACACAAAAAGAGTCCAAATCCGGCAATTTCTTTTAGAAAATCGATGTTTGAATCAAATGCCAAAAATGGACTGCTTTGCTAGATATCAAAGTCGCCACCTAAATATTTATTTTGGGAAATTTAGGAAACCCATGACTCGTGCCAAAAGGCCATTAGTCTGTCGTTACCAAAGTGTCTTGGTTCGGGAACTTAGGTATGAGAGGGGAAGATCAATAATTGAACACCCCACTCACCCAATCAAAGATCGGCCTCTACTGTAACAATTCAGATTTTTAATTATTCTGTAAAATTTATACTAATATTGTTTAATTACAGTTGGAAAAATATGTGATTTATTTTGTATTATTATGTGTAATTTTGTGAAATAATATAATTATTATGAATTTAGGGGTCAAAGTATAAATAAATAATAATAATAATGAGTGTGATAGTAAAATAAATAATTAATTTACTGTTGGTATACGATAGAATATAATTTAATTAGGGATTAATTAATTTATGTAGTTATATTAAAATATTGGGTCAAAGTGTAATTATCTTAAATATCTATTAAAGATAAATATAAATCCTTATAATTTATTATCAAATTCGTGGCACGATTCGCACTAATCACGTGTATGAGTTTGGCTTGGGGCTCACAAATTAAATCCCTATAAATAGGGAGGTGATTCACCCGGAAAGGAAAGAAAGAAAGAGAGATGGAAGGAAAAAATAGCGGAAGGCGAAAGGGTCTTTGATAGTGGAAAGAAAGAGTGAGGTATTAAAGTTAAGGTGAGTTATATTATACCTTGAGCCATCATAATATATTTTACGTATGTTTTATAAATTATTATAAACTATATTAATATTTCAGTTACGTGGTTTAATTTCTGAACCCTATTTGTGAAAATGAAACCCATGGATATGTTTGTTTATATTTTAAAGATTATTTGACTATGACCTTATAAAAAATTATGTTTTGTAAGTACCACACGGGAGTCTCACGCCTTGGGAGACTTAAATAATCATTGGCCTTTGCTTGATCACCTTGTGGTCCTCTATTTGTCATGAATCCATTGACCTTTATTTTGTGCGGAGCAAAGTACTGTACGGAGATAAGTGTTACACTATTATGAGAGCCACCTCTATAGTCCGTACGAGCCACCTCTTGAATCCGTACATCTGTTCTGTGCGGAGCAAACTGTGCGGAGATAAGTGCTACACTATTGTGGGAGCCACCTCTATAGTCCGTACGAGCCACCTCTTGAGTCCGTACCTCTGTTCTGACTGTCACTTCTATGACCTCAGTTCTATTCTGTTCTGTACCGTGGTTATGGTTATATATTTACATAAATTATGTATTTCAGTTTCTACCACTTAAATGATTTATTTACTAAATTGAGTTATGTAAATGTTTTGGCCTAACTATCCATGGTTATTTCGTATCCCTTATACTCATGGTATAATGTTTCTCACTCTGTCATGTGCTTATAGCTGTTTACCAATTTTCAGGAAATAATGCAATTCAGAAATAGCTTTTGGAAAGTCTTAGACGCGAGGCAGCAGAATAGACACACACAACACTTTTATGATATATTTATATGTAAATATCGGCCTTTTTGGTCAATAAATTTTGTTATAAAAATAGAAGCTCTGATGATTATTTTGGTACCCTCACTTAAATATTATTTCTGCTTGCGTTTATTGAATTGTTTAAGAATTGGTCGGAGGTAACCTCAGTTACTGGCCATCACGATGCTTAGCCCTTGGGTACGGGGAGCGGGTCGTGACAAATGGTATAAGAGCAATGGTTTGTAAAAAAAAAAAGTAAAATAAAATCATCATTGGAGCATAGGACACACTCACATTTAAGAAGTAGGATAGCAAGTAATTAGTACCTAAATATTATATTTTGTTAGTCGATTTAATTATATTATAATTTATATGATTATATATATATTAAAAAAATTAGTGCATAATTTGTAAGGGGTATTAGATATAATTTATATTGGTTATAGCAAAAGAAGGAAAAGAAACAAAGGGTGTCGGGCTCAAGCACCCACCAAAATTATAATATAATTAA
Source organism: Camellia granthamiana (assembly GCA_036172215.1). Taxonomy (NCBI): domain Eukaryota; kingdom Viridiplantae; phylum Streptophyta; class Magnoliopsida; order Ericales; family Theaceae; genus Camellia; species Camellia granthamiana. The sequence goes on from CM069913.1 coordinate 40,324,565, forward strand.
ATACATTGAATTTTCATTTCAGTATTCAAAAAAAAAAATTATTTCGATGTTTTTTTTAAAAGTGGGTTCAAATTTTAAAAATACTAATTTTGAAATTATTTCCCATCAATGAAAAGTTCATCTCAAATTCCTTCAACTTCAACATATGATTCTGTCATTTCACTTCCAGTCGTTTGTTTAATTGTATTCTCATTTTATTTTATTTTATTTTATTTTATTTTTGATTTTTTCGAAAACAAAACGAATGAAAAGGTTTTAAAGCCACTGCTTGTTTCTCATTTTGGTCCAAAACAATTTTTAACAACTAGACAGTGAGCTATTTTTGGTAAAGTTTTTTTTGAGGAAATATTTTCTATCAGATTAATCATCTAATATATATTTATCAAAGTGCACAACGGTTAGCTTACACATATGACAAATTTCGAGGACGAAATTTTAAAAGGAGGGAAGATTGTAACAACCCAGATTTTTAATTATTCTGTAAAATTTATACTGATAATATTTAATTACAGTTGAAAAAATATATGATTTATTTTGTACTATTATGTGTAATTTTGTGAAATAATATAATTATTATGAATTTAGGGGTCAAAATATAAATAAATAATAATAATAATGAGTGTGATAATAAAATAAATAATTAATTTACTGTTGGTATACGATAGAGTGTAATTTAATTAGAAATTAATTAATTTATATAGTTATATTAAAATATTAGGTCAAAGTGTAATTATCTTAAATATCTATTAAAAATAAATATAAATCCTTATAATTTATTATCAAATCCGTGGCACGATTCGCACTGGCCACGTGCATGAGTTTGGCTTGGGGCTCATGAATTGAATCCCTATAAATAGGGAGGTGATTCACCTGGAAAGGAAAGAAGAAAGAAAGAAAAGAAAGAAAGAAGGAAGAAAGAAAGGAAAGAAAGAAAGAGAGAATGAAGGAAAAACTAGTGGAAGGCGAAAGGGTCTTTGATAGTGGAAAGAAAGAGTGAGGTATTAAAGTTAAGGTGAGTTATATTATACCTTGAATCACCATAATATATTTTACGTATGTTTTGACTTACCATTATTTATTTTATACAAGTTATGTTTTATAAATTATTATAATCTATATTAATATTTCAATTACGTGGTTTAATTTCTGAACCCTATTTGTGAAAATGAAACCCATAGATATATTTGTTTATATTTTAAAGATTATTTGACTATGACCTTATAAATAATTATGTTTTGTAAGTACCACCACGGGAGTCCCACGCCTTGAGGGACTTAAATAACCATTGACCTCTATTTGATCACCTTGTGGTCCTCTATTTGTCATGGATCCATTGACCTCTGTTCTGTACGGAGATAAGTGCTACACTATTGTGGGAGCCACCTCTATAGTCCGTACGAGTCACCTCTTGAGTGCGTACCTCTGTTCTGATTATCACTTATGTGACCTCTGTTCTGTTCTGTTCTGTACTGTGGTTATAGTTATATATTTACATAAATTCTATATTTCAGTTTCTGCCACTTAAATGATTTATTTATTAAATTGAGTTATGTAAATGTTTTGGCCTAACTATTCATGGTTATTTCGTGTCCCTTATACTCTTGGTATAATGTTTCTCACTCTGTCATGTACTTATAGCTGTTTACCAATTTTCAGGAAATAATACAATTCAGAAATAGCTTTTGGAAAGTCTTAGACGCGGGGCTGCAAAATAGACACACACAACACTTTTATGATATGTTTATATGTAAATATTGGTCTTTTTGGTTAATAAATTTTGTTATAAAAATAGAAGTTCCGATGATTATTTTGGTACCCTCACTTAAATATTATTTCCGCTTGCGTTTATTGATTTGTTTAAGAATTGGCCGGAGGTAACCTCAGTTACTGGCCATCACGATGCTTAACCCTTGGGTACGGGAAGCAGGTCGTGACATCTACTAATCATGATGTGGTTTTTATGTACAGTATATGCTCTTGTATGTAACATACAAGTATAGACTAATTTTACAAAAAGTTGGAATGTTTGATTTCATGTTTGTTTTGAACAAAGGTGTTTTGAATATTTATCACTTAAAATGGTGATCGCATATATACATGAATCAAAGTATCCCAATTCAAGTGATTAGCCTTCATCCACAGGCATTCAAACAGGTATATCAAATAAGCAGTTAGTCTCATGGTAGTATGTTTGATATGACAACATTCACACTTATGCAATATGCTAAAGTAAAAGTGCTTACCTTAATGTCCGAAGGCGCGTCCAAAAAGAAAGCAAATAGTTAGAAAAAAAAGGCATGATCCTAATTTAATGACTAATGCAACACATGCAACGTGCAATTAAGGTTCGGCTACTAGTATGGCATGTGAGTCTATTCAAGGCATGTGATAGCGCATGTATGCAAGTAAGGAGTTTGAATTTGACATTTGAATAATATGATGAGCCGAACTTTTATGCATGTAAACGAATGGATGCAAATCATGGAAAATGCTAATTAAACATGATGTCCCTAATCTAACCATCATAAGCAGTGAAATAAAAGGGAGAAAGAATAGGGGTTGGAAGACATACAACTTATTACATATTTGTCCTCGCGAAGGAGGGTCCGAATGTCCAAGTGTCCGAACAAATAATTATTACAAAGCCGAATGAATAATAAATGAATTGGGCTGTCTAATTTATTACAATAATAATATGCAATGATTCCTCAGAAATTATTATGTCTGCCCTGCTGGGATTTGTTCTGTTTCTCCCCTAATTACTGCTTTCGACCAAAAGTGTATTGTTTTGCAATTTATTGGAGCCTTGCCGACCCCAAAACGCGACTCAGTCGAGCCCCAAATAAATCCAATACTTTGTTTTCTTGTGAAAATTTGTTTTTGTACCTGAGGTGAAATAGTGCAGACAGGGTATTCCTAGTCATGTTTGTCTTTGCTTTACCCTTCTCTATCATAAAAATACTCAAGAGAGGATTGGAATCATCTCCAAAACCATCAATTAGCAAGTTGATTGCTTGATGATCTCAGATACAATTTGGACAATGATCAATAAATGCAATGAATAAACAACCACCCCTCCCTCCTATCATGAAGTGAATTCAAGAAAGGAAGTCAAGACACTTCAAGGTTCATCAAATTATCATGAATTAATGTAAGACAAGCCTTAACACAATAAACTCGGTATAACGTCCGACCGAATTCAATTAATCATATTGATTCTTTATGTTGGTTGTAATCCAATTTTAATCAATTTTATTAGCCTTTTTTATTACCTTTCCATTTCTTTATCTTTTATCCTATTTGTGCAAAAGTGATATTTACATCCACTAAGTCCAAAACGCAATAAAGAGAAGCAAGCTTCAACTTAACCAGAGAAATAAATCTTATTTTCTTCGGCGGAAATTACAAAGGAAGAGTCAAACTTATTTACAAGCGATAAGGGATTCCAAGTCAAACTCAAGATGTGTAACAAGGACTAGTCAAACTCAAAAGAGTGATAATGACTTAGAAAAACCCAAACTTGAGTAATAATGACTTGAAATCCAAACTTGATAATAAGTGATAATGACACTTTCCTTGGTAATTTCCAAGGGTCAATTAGTCCCTTAAAACTAAACACACTGATGAATAAAGAGAAATGAAAAATAAAAAATTGTGCTTTAGTATAAGAACATGTATACATTTGGGGTAGCGAACCTCTAAAGAATTTAAACCGTTAAGTATAGAGCGTTTTATGCCTTTGGTAGTAAATCTCCTAAGAGATTAAATCAGTAAGTATAGAACGTTGTATACTTTTGGTAATGAACCTCCTAAGCATAAAACGTTTTATGCCTTTGGTAGTGAATCTCCAAAGAGATTAAACCATTAAGTATAGAACGTTTTATACCTTTGGTAATGAACCTCTTAAGCATAAAACGTTTTATGTCTTTGGTAGTGAATCTCCAAAAAGATTAAACCATTAAGCATAGAGCGTTTTATACCTTTGGTAATGAACCTCCTAAGCATAAAACGTTTTATGCCTATGGTAGTGAATCTCCAAAGAGATTAAACCATTAAGCATAGAGCGTTTTATACCTTTGGTAATAAACCTCCGAAGAGATTAAACCATTAAGCATGGAAGAATTCCTTTCTTATACTTGAACCACAATCTTAATTTTTCACAACTTTTTAATCGAAATAAGTAAAGAATGGAGGGAGGTTGCAGAGATGATTATGTGAAGTTGATTAATTGGTTAGTACAAACAAACTTGATATTTAAAAATAAATCATTGAAATAAATTAAACAACCCCCTAAATAGCATACAATAGTGCTGAAATTAAGCTATTGAAAACGAGCAAAATGAAATAGGATCAAGTTAGTAAACAAGTAGAAGGAATAGTGGCTAACCCCTCCACTTTTACAACTTCAAATCGCATAGTTTAAATGTTGAAAAACAACCCCAAAACAGTCCCAAATCAACCCCAAAACGGTGGGAAAAATTAGCGAAAACAAGTGGGAAACACAAGGATTCAAGCTTGGAATAAGGTTCAAAGAAGGGTGATTAACCCCTCCACCTTTGGATAGCTTTTAATCACAAGTTTCAGCCCTCAAAACAGTACCAAAACAGTACCAAAATAATATGAAAGTACAAGAAAAAGATGAACAAAGATAGTAAGGAAGCTTTACCTCTTGTAGAGAAGTGTTCTTGTTGTAAATCAAACTTGATTCCAAAGCACCCTCAAGTTTGAGTATGATTTTCAATTCTCAAATCAAGATCCAAGTTCAAGCTCTTGTATGGTATGGATGGATGGAAGAACAAGGAAGAACAAAGATGGCGTCAACTCTTGGATATTGCCTAACACCTTGACATTTCTCTTTGTTGATATTTTTAACTTGATATTTCTCTTTGATATATGATATTTCTAACTTGATATTATTTTCTTAACTCTTGATAATGTTTTTTTTGTCTCCCCTAAAACATCACTTTGAGCCTTGTATTTATAGGCCTTGAGCTGCTGCTCCTCAAAACATCAGCACATTTGGACAGCTTTGAAAAGTCAAAAGGGACGTGTCACGACCCAAACCCACCCCTATGGGTTTAGCACCGTAACCGGCCAGTAATCCGAGATTACCGAAGGCCTGCTTAACAGTAATACAGTAAAACAGAGTACAGGGGCTTGGCGGAAGCCAATACCATAATTAAACAATGTCCAATGAGCTGTGACAGTCTGTATGCAAAAAGACTTTTCATACATATATGCAGTCAGTGACAAAAGAGTATGTACACATATACAATCATTCAGTTCAGGGACCTAATCCCTATTGCACAGTACAGTAACAGTCTACACAGTTATACAATACAGATACAGAGACAGGTGGGGGAAATTAAAACACCCCTAAGCCATAGCTTGGCAGGCTCGGAACCTCGCAGTGAGGCACAGTGGTTGGCTTGACAAAACTGGAGTTTACCCCGACGCTCCTAGCCGCGGTCTGGTGCCTGTACACCTACATATATATATGAGTAGTGAGCTAAAGCCTAGTGAATAACACAATGCGTAAAGAGGTTAAGAATGAATGTCCTTACAGTAATGAAAACAATTCATTGATTCAGTATATCAGTCATTCAGTCATATGTGGTACATCCATTAGCATAACAGTACAGTAAACAATAGGTCTTAAAAGACCGGACAGTAAATGATGGCCATCAGTCCGTAGACAGTAGTGGTTCCAACAAGGGAACCGACAGAGATCTCTGTAACAGTAGCAGTAACAGTAAACAGTAGGTGCTAAGGATGCCACAATACAGTTCAGAATATAGGACATACATTCATTTAATTAACAGTATCAGTTCAGAAAATAGTTCAGTTAAACAGTCAGAAATATTCACAGTTGAACATATCTTTACACAATTGTTACTCACAGAGTTCTGGGCTACGGTAAGCTAGAGCATCTCCTTGGAAAGCCAACCCTACACAGTTTACAGATTGAACACACACTAAGCTACACAGTTGGGAAAGATGATAACTTAATCCCTAATTTGCCTCGGTGTGGTTCTACTTCTATATCCTCATTAAGATGTCTAAAACTAGGCCTAAGAATGCCTAGGATGGGATGAGGATGCAAAGATGCACTTTAAAAGCATTTTTCAGAATTTTCAGAAAACAGGGGTCTCGCTCGAGCGTGGCTTTCTTTGCTCGAGCGAGCTTATCAAAATAGTGGGGTCGCTCGAGCGTGGACTTCCTCGCTCGAGCTGTGATACCCCTGTTCCGTAATATGCTAATTGGTCCCTAATACATATGTGATTATATGTTTTGATATGATTTTTGTGTGCCATTATGTGAATATATGCGATTTTGGAATTCTACCTGTTCACCGTAGGAATATCTGTTTAAATAATCTGCTTTGGGAATTAAATTTGAGGCCTTATCGGCCACGGAACCCAGAATTGGTTACGCCATTGTGATTGGCATGATTTTTAGAGCCTACGGTGAAATTTAATTGAAAATTGATTTGGGTCAAATTAATCAAATTAATATTGATGATTTAGTCCCCAATTATTTAATATTATTATATAATAGTTAGTGGGTTATGTTGTACAAACTCTACACCCTCAAATCTCTCCCCTTAGTGCATTTTGGCTGATCAACTCTAAGAGAAAATAAGAGAGGGCCGGCTGTTAGAGAGAGGGGGAGGGAATTGGGTGATTTTGGCTCAAGGATTAGGGAACTTGAAGATTAAACCTAAGATTTTGTTATAATTTGGGAGATTGAACTCCTAGGTAAGTAAACTCATGGCTTTTGTTTGTAAATTTGTGAATTCAAGTTTAATAGATGGCCAAGAGCATGAATTAGTTCGAATATAAGGGAATTGAGTTATATATATTGAATTTAGAGGCTTAGAACACATGCATGTAAGAAATGGACATGAATCTCCATGTTTGAGCACAATGTGTATGATTTATGTTAGATATTGTTTGAAAACCATGTATTTGAACCTCTCTTCACCAATTATGTTAATATGAATGTATATTTCTCACATGCAAGAGTAGATCATGGAAGTATGAGCTTTGCATGTTGGAATTTGATATGTTGGTGATGAATTTGGATTAATTGGAGACATGCATGTAAATGACATAAGGAATTGAGCTTCCTAATGTCGTAATCTTGTATTGGTAGCATGTTAACATGTGTAAATGTGTAATTTGAGCCATTGCATGCAAGTAATGTGGTTGAAATGTCGAAGTTGAGCTCAAGAACACATTCTGGGTTTTCCAGAATTTTGAGGTCCGCTCGAGCGGAAGAAACTCCGCTCGAGCGTAAATTTCGTGCTCCCAGCACTTTTTGCAGAATTGGGTATTCGCTCGAGCGGGATATTTCATGCTCGAGCGGGGAGCTTTTGTAGACAGGCCTTCCGCTCGAGCTCTCTATTCCACACTCGAGCGTATTTTTCATGCAACCAGTACTTTCGCAGGCCTTAAGGGTCCGCTCGAGCGGGGAAGTTCACGCTCGAGCGGGGACCCTGTTTTCTGAAATTCTGTTTTTGCATTCTGTGTTCTGTTTTCCATTCTCTTTCACTTGTAAGCACTCTTAGGCATATGTTAAGCATTGTAAATAAGTTAATAAGATGAGAATAAAGCCTAAAGAGGAATATGTGAATTAAGGAACGGATTGAATTATTAATGACCCTTTTGTGTTCATGAAATGTGTAGGGTCAAGGTCCAGGGCAAATCCACAAGCCGATCACTGTGAGTAATATCTCAACAAAAGATGTTTGAATATGCTGTTGTCCTATTGCTTACCTCTATGTAAGTCTGTAAGTTCATTAATTTGAATGGTGGACAATGTCTGATACGAAAGTTTGCAATGGGCCAGAGGCCGTTTTGACAAGAAATAATGAATGGGCTAGAGGCCGTTTTGACAAACATGAATGAATGGGCCAGAGGCCGTTTTGATTTGAATGATTGGGCCAAAGGCCAGTTTGACACAAAAGTGTGAATGGGCCAAAGGTTGTTTTGACGTAAATGAATGGACCGAAGGTCGTTTTGAGATAAATGAATGGACCGCAGGTCGTTTTGAGATATATGAATGGACCTAAGGTCGTTCTGACATGAATGAGTGGGCCGAAGGCCGTTTTGACACGAATGTATGGGCCGAAGGCTGTTTTGATGTAAACGAATGGGCCGAAGGCCATTTTGACAGAAATGAATGGGCCGAAGGCTATTTTGACATAAATGAATGAGCCGAAGGCCGTTTTGACATGAATGGAAATCTGAATGGGCCAAAGACCAGAATGTTTGGTACTACAGTCACTTGATTTGAATTTCGTATAGTTATATATCTGTTAAATAGAAATATGAAATGGGCCCAAGGCCGTTTGGAACATGTTGTTCTATATTGTTATGTAACTTCTGTATTTGTTTTGATATTATTCACTGGGCTTTCGCTCACACTCATTCATGTGTTTGTAGGTGAGCCAAGAGAAGTCCAGACCCAGCCTCAGTGAAGTCTGTATGGAACAACTAAGGTTTTGAGAGAGTTAGCCTTTGTGTCTCACGCACGAGACCCGTCTTCGCCCTTTTGTTATGTATTTACGTTTTGTCAGGTTGGCGAAGTTTTGAATACGTCTGTATATAGTTTGCTTGGCTGACTTAGATTCGAATGATCCTGTATGTACAGAGGTTGTGTTAGTACATATTTTGATGTGAGTTATTAATATGTATCTGTATGATTGTTATGATGTGCCACGTAAGCACAGCTCTATGGACAAAGTTTTAAATTGCTTCCGTTTGGCCCCCATTAACTCTGTTAAAATACGTTTGGTTTGGTTTGAGGCCGTAGGTAATCTCATGATTACTGGCCGGTTACGTCCTTAACCCATGGGGGCGGGTTCGGGTCGTGACACGGGCGGTCTGCAAAAATGCAAAAAGTGCTGGATGTTAGAAATCTCCACTCAATGATCGCTCGACGCCCGCTCGAGCGTAAGACACAGTCCTTGCTCGAGCGTAAGTTCTCTCACTCGAGCGTGCGTCTGCGTGCACCAAGAATCTGAGAGCTTGCAATTTACGCTCAAGCCACCATTCCTTCACTCGAGCGGAGCTCAGAATAAACGATGGTCACTCGAGCGTGGAATCCTTCGCTCGAGCGAAGAAGCCAAATTCTGGAATTTCCAGATTTGTCTCCCAAGCTCAAACTAAGCATTCCTTAGCTCAAAACTCGACCTCTTGGGCCCAATTCCTGGAAAACACATCCAAACTCAATATACAACAAGTCTCAAGGCTCAATTTGAGGAATCAAAGCCCAAAGGTGAGTTAATTAAATCCAATTTCAACCCAATTTCATGAACAAGATGAACATGCAAACATGCATAAATTAAACTCAATTTCAAGCTTCTAATTCATGCTCTAGAGAGCCAATTCTTTTCAAATCAAGATGAAATCGTGGTTTATGATCAAGAGATGGACATGCATGTACCAAATTCCATGAAATCAAACTCAAAACTCTTCAATGTACACATGCATGCATGTATTAAGCTATAATACAACAACCTACAACCAATTCATGATCTAGGGCTCTTATCTACCATGATCCATGCACAAACTAACTTGAATCCATGAACAAGAAGATGTAGATTCTACCTTAAGTCTCCAAACACAAGAATAGAAGCTCAATTGATCAAGAACTCTTCCAATCCTCTCAATTTCCAAGCATTACATGATGAATTCACTCTAGTCTCCTACTCTTTCTCTCTCTCTCTCTCTCTCTCTCTCTCTCTCTCTCTATGTCGGTTTGAACACAAGAATTTGGCTGATGAAAGTGTTTTGTTGAATGAATGCTAAGGCTCACATGTGTCTAGGTAGTGGGCCACTAAAGTGGCAAAGTTGTAATTAAAGCCAATTATGCAATTTATCAATATTGATCCAATTTCATCATACCAAATCACATTTTAATTAAATACACCATAAAATCACATAAATCCTAACGATCATAAAACATCAGTCAATTTCATATTCGGCCACCGATAAGGCCTTCAATTAGCAGTTTAAACACAAAGACATAAACAGATAGTTTAACGATCGAACAGATAGAATGCAATTCAAACAGATACAGTCAATCAATCAGTTTCAGATTTCAGTCAGTCAGTTCAGTATTTCAGTTGATTCAATTACTTATCATAATCAGTCTCAGTTTAGCAGTAATCGGTAGTTAATCAGTGATCAGTGACGAGGGTTGTTACAGGGCGGTATAACCTCGGTGAGGTCAGATCGGACTTCAGAATCTGCATTTAGGCCCGACTTCAAATAGGCATATCTCCATCATCTAGACTCCGTTTCAGGTGATTCTTGAGTCTAAAATGAAGCCCCGGAAGTCCTCTTTCCAATGGAGGTGGCCTCACATCTAAATTCTAAGTTTGCTAAGAGATATGCCTATTTTAGTGAAGGTTGCTCAGTTTTGACCTAATCGGATTTATGCCTAACTTCAAACAGCCATATCTCCCTCATCCGGACTCGGTTTGAGGAGATTCTTGAGTCTAAAATGAAGCCTCGGAAGTCCTCTTTCCAATGGTGGTGGCCCCACAGCTAAAGTGTAAGTGTAGAAAAAGATAACCCTGATTTAATGGAGGCTACTCAGTTTTCTCTTAACGGTTTTGTACCTAACTTCTCCCCAACTAGTTTTCTTCCCTTTCCTCCAATTTTCTTCAACTCCATACCTTTTAACCAAGATGTTTTAAAGATTTTTTCGTTTTCAAAGAGTTCACCTTCCTTTCATTTATTTCCACTTTGTCCTTGCTCGGTTTACCGACAAGTACAGTTTTAAATGAAATACGAGCCTTGGAACATCGTAGAAGCATTTGGACAAATATTTTGAAAGAGGGTTTTGGTTTAAAATAGTTTGGCCAAAATGGGGTGCAAGGTTTGGGATTAGAGCTTGAATCCAAATTTCTTCGCTGAGAATTCAAAAGATTGCACATTGTAACTTTCATCATCGGGTGTTCGGAATAAAGCGCCTAAGTATTACGAGTGGTCAAAATTGGGGTGTTTACAGTTGCCCGTCTTTGACAGAACTTGAAGTCATTTCGTGACGTGAGTGAATGTCAAAGCCCAAAGACGACCCATGTAATGACCCAGAATTTAAAAAAAAAAAAAAAATAGATAGTGCATAATTTAATTGAGCAAATTTTCAGATTTGACTGCTGTGTAAATTCTGTGCAAAAATAGTTCGGTTTTGTATTTTTTTAAAATAGTTTCCGATCTCAAAAAATTATGAAATTTTAATATGTTGTTCACATACGAGTCTAGCACGTTGGGTAAAAATTTCAGAATTTAATGATGAGTATTTATTTTATGAAAATTCACGGACTGATTGGTATTCAGTTTAATTTATAGCAGAATTTGAAATTGAGTTTTTGGTGTTTAGACCAAGATTTGAGATAAATTTGTTGGGACTATTTTGGTATATAATTGGACCATGTTTGACTTATGAGTGAGACCCATGATTTAGATTTAATTTAATTAGAGTTTGTTAAATGACTCATATTTAACTGTTTAGTTTTTTTTAATTAGGTGATTGGTAGTAACCACATTGGGAGCTGTCATTATTTATTATATAGGATAATAATAAATATTTGTTAGTTGATTTTATAGTGTGTACCATATGGTGAAAAATTATATATTTTTGTAATGAATAAAATGTGTATATTTTTCGTGAAGAGCAAAATATTATATTTTGTAATGAGAAAAAAAATTATGTCATTTATAATTTATATTATAAAATTTTTAGATATTTTATAATGTATTATATATTAATTTTTGGTATTGAATTATGTGAGGAGTTGCCTGTAAATTCAAAAGAAAAATGGTGAGTATGATGATAGTGGGGAACATGAGTGTGATTAAAGAATTAATTAAAAAAAAAGGAAAGGAAGAATGGGTGGTCAACAATTCCAACAACAGCACATGCAAAATGCCAAAGGGTCTAGGGATCCTAAGCTTCCCTCCAAGGATCAGAAATTCCCTTTCACTTCATCTTTTCCCTTTTTGTTGACCGAGGCTACCCCTCCGTCTCTATCTCTCTCTCTCTCTTTATTTTTTCCCTCCATTGTTGACTTAAGCTTTAAGCTTAAAGTGAGAGTATTTAGAGTGAGATTTTACAAAAATATTGTAAATAAAAGTTGGAGAGCTCGTCGTGATCTTTACAATGGTGTTCTCGGATTCATGATCGGGCGATATTTGCATTTTCAGATTTATTTTTTAACATATTTAAAGTAGGGACTTTCTTCATATTTTTACATTAAAACTATGTTACGGTTATATTTGGGAAAATATATCATTATAAGAGGTATTGCATATAGATATATTTTCAGATTTTTGTTTGGTAATTTTTAGAAGAAAAATTATGTTGAAATGTTAAGAATATTGGTATTTTGAGATTGATTTTGAGAAAATCATTTTGTGTTGTTAATTTTGTAAAAAAAATCCGAAAATAGAATTTAATAGTTGTATGGATAATATCTACATCATATTATGGTTAGATAATTTATTTTGAGAAATTAATGTTGAAATATTTATCTCATACTTGAGTTTTGGAATTTATTTTTGAGAAAAATAAATTTATATTGAGAAATGTTATGTAAATTGTTAAGTAGAGATTTTTCCTACACTTCTTTATGCACTTTTACTTGATTACATGGAGTTTAGAGTTGTATATAATTTAATTAGAATTTTTGGAAAATTTGTGTTTTATTTGCTTAAAAGAGAAATTTTGAGAAAAATAAAAAGTTGATACCCAAATTGCGAAAGTGTAAACTTGGAATATGTTTGTAATGTTATAAAAGAGTTATTTTTTAAATTTGAACAAAAACGGACTTCGATTCGATTGGTTTTGAAATTTTTACCTATTTGTGGCGAAAAGAGCATTTTTAAAGAAAATAAAGGAATTACGTTTAACTTTTGGGGCTTTCGATCAAAATAGGATGTCATAGTTGAATAGTGCTTGGAGAATGAGTTTGGAAAGAAGATGATGTTTTCTTGGGCATTAACAGTATTATTTTACTTAATGTATTTGTTGGAATAAAACCGACACGGTTAGAAATGGACCTTGAAAGGTTACCGGACGTGATTGTGATATGAAAACTAGTGTAGCTGTTCATATTTGATAAAATGTGGAATATGATTTGTTTCTAAATGTTGGGAATCATGGGAGATTCCAAGTTATAGTTATATGTTGGATTGTATGTCCATGTTGTTATCTTTTAATTAATATGTTAGAGATAACTATTTTGGCTATCGGTGAAAATTTACCACGTTGCATTTTAAATGAGGGATTTCTTGGAAGGATGAGAAATAATGGAACTTTGGAAGTTTGATATATAATATGTTATAAATTTGTCTTGAAATGACTAAATTGGGAATGCTGATTAATATGTGGAGACTATATGAATATGGATATGGTTGTATTATCTCTTGGAATTGTATTAGAAATTATATTGAAATGAGAAATGAGAATTTTGATCAAAATGGTAATATTTAATAAGTAGGGATTTTCTACACTCTAATATGGTTTTTAACTTAGTTATTTACTATTGTGTATAGATGATGAGATTTGGTTGTAGTTTGGACAAATCTAAGATTTGGATGTGAAATGAAAAGAGGGGTTTTTGATGTATAAGAGATAAATGAGTGTAGGGTTTGAATATAAGATCTTGGTGTACCAAAATAGTTGATTTTGGGTGTTTAGGTTAATAATGGAAAAAGGGAGATTTTTGCCCTAATTTGATAAAATGATTATTTTGTATAAATAATTGGAATTAATATTGAATATGTTAAATTGAATGGTTATTGATATAGATGGTGATATTGGATATGTATTATCTCACCTACGGAAGTTTTGAATAAACTATTTATTCCGATATTGAACATAAATTGGAAGTAAATGTATTGAGCTATCGGTAGAGGATAGTTATGATTGTTGTAGAAATTGTATGAGGATTAGGCGATATAATGATAATTTATTGTTGGTTGTCATTGAATATGACCATGTTATAAATACATTGTATATGTATGTTTATTTGGGGGGAGAAAGGGGATGTACTCCATATATGACCATGTTATAAATACATTGCATATGTATGTTTATTTGGGAGGAGAAAGGGGATGTACTCCATATATGATTATGTTTATAAATACATTGCATATGTATATTTATTTGGGAGGAGAAAGGGGATGGACTCCATTTAAAGCAAGTTGGCCAGAGTGTCCTGGGTGAAAGATCCGAAAATCTATATATAAATGGGTGCCGGTTCCTTCGGACGAAATATCCGTAAAATGGCAAAGTTTGAAGTGTTTATGTGTGTTGTGCATAATTGGAAAACCATTGAGTTGTAGTCTCATTTTGGTTGTTGAAAGATAATGAATTTAACTCATGAATTGAGTAGCATATATGAACTGGATATGAGTTGAAGGAAAATGGAATAAGATTGGTCTTAGTGGCATATGAATATGCAGGCCTTGGATATGAGAGATTATGTAATAAAATCATATGGTTTTGACATGATATGATTTCACGTATATGTATAACTATCTTTGTCCCCGCATATCTTTTAATGTTTTAATATGAGATTGTTCGGTGGGCTTTGCTCACCCCCTGTCTGTACATGTGTACAGGGAATGCTTTTCGGATTTGAAGATTAAACAATGGGTTTTATCATTTCATAAGTGTAATGTAGTGATGGATTGTACTACTTCATTGGTTGTTTGGCCGAGTGCTAGGCAATAGCGTGGATAGACTTTCGGGAAGCAAGAGCTTCTTAATTGTGCTTTGTTGTGTGTATGTTGGTATTTGTAAAGCCAAGGGCTTAAAATATAATGAGCGAGACTCAATTTGTGTAACCAAGCAATGACTTGGAAAGATGTAAGCCTACATGGCATTTAACTGGTTGTTAAACAGTAGACTCTGATGTATGAAAGTATGTTATTTCCCATATTTAGTCCGCATATGAGTTATCTTTATTGTATTATTTTGGGGGTGTTACAACCCATTTGACAAGATCGTAAGACTTTGGCAAAACAAACAGATGCAAATAATTGGTGGAACCTGAGGGTTGCCTACGTATCCCGCTTGCAAGGAATCAAACCTACGTAGTTTAGGGGCAAGATGCAGAATGATATGTAAAACATAACTTATGATCATGCAATGAAATGCAATCAAGACAATGATGTGACACTGAATGAAAGCATAAATGTTGGATGTAGTGAATGTGAGATCCAAACGCTTAGTCCGCGAGAGAAGGAAAGTGAACTTGAGATCCAAACACGTCTTACGCGAGAGGAGTATGTGCACTTGAGATCCAAACGCATCTTACGCGAGAGGAGTATGTGAACTTGAGATCCAAACACGTCTTACGCGAGAGAAGTATGTGAACTTGAAATGATAAACATCAAATCTCAACACACTTCACGTGAGAAAAGGGAAGGTAAAGTCAAAATCCAAACGCGTTTCGCGCGAACGGAAGAAGGTATAGTAGAATGATTAGGGGTAACCTCTATACGCAGAAGCCATAGATGTCGCTTTTTTTCTTTTTTTCTTTTTTTGATCTTATTCACAACTTTCCCTATTCTCCAACGGGGGTGACAGATTTGGTTGGTTCAGTATCCAAAATTGAGGCGCATACAAGCTACCTCAACCTATGGGGCTGCCATACAGATTTCAAGCCGGGGATTTGTCCCTGGGTATTTAAACCAAACTTTAGTCTCGGAAATCCCGAACCTTTGCGTTCTAGGCCTCGGCCATTCGAACTCTAGTTTTCACCGTCGCAATTGATCTCCTAGGAACTCAGTACAAACACAGTCGGGTGGCTATACCAGACCAATTGAAGTTGCTCAGGCACAACAAACACCAAAGGAATTGCGCCTTTAGAGGATTTAAGGTCTCCTAGACCACGACAAGTGCACAAGATAGTGTGATACGCAAGATAGCGCAATGGATTGAGATTGTGCGGTAGACGCTTGATTGTGCGATAGATGCACAATATGGTTATGATCATGCGATAGACGCACAGTGCGGATGTGATCGTGCGATAGATACACGGTGCGGGTGTGATTGTGTATATAAACAAAATATACACAGATATGTACATACGGTATACATATATTCATATACAGACATATACACAGACAGAGACAGATATATACACAGATATATACGGTATATATACACAGACAGATACGGATATATGCACAGATATATACAGTATAGATACACATATACACAGTATAGATACACAGACAGATACATATATATACATAGATATATACGGTATATCTACACAAATAATATATGATATATATGCACAGATATATACAGTATATATATACACGGATATATACAGGTATATACGACACAGACATACACAGACCTATATACAAACATATACGGAGATATACGCAGGTGGGGAATATTCTGTTTGCAGCCGTCAGCGGGAAGATGCCGTTACTGAGAAGGCATATTCCGTTTGCTGACGTCGGCACACGAACTCCAAACACGCAAAAAAGAAAGGAAAAACTTAAAATGCATGGATGTGGGGATACGGGGTTTCGAACCCCTGACCTCAGGCTTAGTCTCTTGGTCCTTCAACCATTGAGCCAAACCACTAAACCAAGCCAGTCTTGTGACAAGATTTGCAAACAAATATATACATACATATATATAAGACATATACACATAAAACCAAAACAAAACAAAACAAAAGAAACATTTGTTGTGGGGATCGAACCCCTAACCTCGGGCTTAGTCTCTCAGTCTTCAACCACTGAGCCAAACCACTAAACCTAAGCCACTCTTGTGACCAAAATATTCAAACAAATATATAAAATACATAGATATACAATATATATATACATATATGTATAAATATACAATTCTCTCGCTTCTCTTTCTGTTTTTGTCTCACTCTCTCTTCCTTCATCTTCTTCGAGGGTCGTATCTGGGGCGCGATTTCAACAATCGCGGCACCTGACCGACATGCTATCCAATCCTGCCCCGATTGTCAATGATCATCTCGGCCTTTCTCCCTCTTTGTCTTCTTCTTCGCTCTCTTCTTAAGTTGAGGCCTGCGAGAGAGAGAGGCAGAGCAAAAACCTGTAGACTTTCTCTGCCACCACTTTGCAACCTCTTTCTTTTGCATTATTCTCCTCTGCCATGGCTTCTTCACACGGTTCTCTCACTCTTTTTCCAGACCTGAACGAGTCCACGATAAAGATGACCGATTCTGACTCCCCTGAACCTCAACCATGGGCTCCTCCTCCTTCCCCTGTTTTTAACTTTCCAACGATGTCAGTTGAACAAATAATGGCGGCACAGTCTGATATCGAAGCAAACTCGTATACGCTGAGGTCATGTGTGGAGACCGTGACTGCGGTCTCCAACTTGTCCTGTCAACTGCAGAACAGGACGTATGAGGTGCATCAGTTAAATGCACAACTCTCCCTCCTCCAACGTATGTACAAAGACGCTCAAGTAGAAATTAGTGCGCTAAAAAAGCAAAGCAAAGAGCTGAAACGGCAAGCCACCTCCGTGGCTCGACTCGGAGTTTCTTCGCACAACCAATTTGATGGTTGGCGAGGAATAATCTCCTTCAGAAGCTCTGCCAAGGCTGAGGCAGAGTCTTCAAGAGTTTTGAAGGAATAAAGATGAAGCGAGGCAACTGATGGTAAAGTCAAGCAACGAAGTTGTGTACAAATGAAGCCGGTTGTAATCTTCGCCGCCAGGCTACTGCCGGAGAAGAAAGAAGAAAAAGATCCCTCTCTCTTTGTTTTTGTTTTTTTTTTTTTTTTGAACTAAAATTAGACGAAACACACTTGCGAATAAAACGGACACAAAACCAATTTACGAACTTTTTCTTTTATTTTATTTTTTTCTTTATTTATCTTTTTTTTGTTTTTTGTTTTTTGTTTTTGAACAAAACAACAAAAACAAAATTTTGTTGTGACTGTAATACACACAAAATAAATTACAACCTATCGGGACAAAAGAAACAAAAACAAAAATAAAATGTTTTTTTTTTGTATTTTTTTTTATTTACTCAAAATAAAAATGACCTAAATAAACTGTTTGGATTTTCCATTATTATTATTATTATTATTTATTTTTTGTTGGATCAAAGTAAACAGGATATACAAATTAACAAAACTAATTTGATTTCAGATTTAAAAAACAAAAGCAAAACTGATTGAACTTTTTTATTTTCCTATATATATGTATACATATATATTTTTACTCAAATTAAAATATCTACTCAAATCAAAATATGAGAAATAAAAATGAGTTCTTTGATTTTTTATTTTTTTTTTATTTGATAACATAAAAGACAATAAATTTTTATTTTTTATTTTTTATTTTTGTGTTTTTGTTTTTGCGTGTTTTTTTTTTCTTTTCTTTTTTTTAATATTCAGATAAACTAAAACCCCAAACAAAAACCCCCTGTTTTTTTATATTTGCTTTGTAGTCCAAATACTAACTTCAGATAGACTCTGTTCTTGTTGAAAGACTTCTCTTTTGTTTTTTCTTTAGTAAAACAATGATCAGGGTTGGACCCGCTAGTTTTATCAAGTGTTATTGTGGATGATCTCTTCTTGCAAATATCTTGTACTGTGTTTGCATATGATGACTGGATAACACTTGCATAATAATCTTTGAAGAACACTTGCGCTTGAATTGGTTCATAAATCGGATAATAATATCAACCAGACAAAATAAAAAAAACTACAACTTGATAACAAAAGAAACATAATGAAAACAACTTGAACATACTAAAACAAAATACTTGGTAATAAAACAAGACTGAAAATACAACCACAACACAAGAGGACAAAAGGACACGAGGACAAAGGGAATCTTCTGGGAGTGCACTCCACAACTACAACACAATGTTTGGCCCACCCACCACTAAAGGCTATCATCACTACTCTGTCTAAATTCTATAAATGGTACTCCCATAATGTTGTTTCTGGCAAAAGAGCAAGGTTTTACATTTTGCTCTCAAAATGGAGATGTTGCCCACCAATAGGCTCCAAGACTGGATAACCACTTTGGATGGCTCGGAAAAGATGAACTTTTGCGGTTTTGGCCTAAATGCTCTTTTTCCGTTGAGCCGCACTTCACTTTGCTTTCCATTTCTCCATGCCGCTGCACGGTGCTGGAATCCAATCACACATATATTTCATTTCAGTTCACAAGAGATGTGTCCGACACTCGAAGAATTTCAAGCATTGATGGAATCTCAACGTGATAAAGAAATCATGCTTCAACCCTATTTTGGCCATGCTCAAGCTTTAGGACGAATGTGTGGGCTTACCTTACACGAAGCTCGATCCTTGGCTCGCAATGGAGAACTAGATATTCCAGATTGACTCGTCGGTTATCCATCACCGATGACAAAGACGACCTCCTTTAGCGAGGTTATCGTCAGCATGCCCTTTGCTTATACTTACTCGCACACTTCCTTCTTGCCCCTAGTCGCGGTGGAGTTAACATTAAACTGATTGAAGTAGCCCAATGCCTTAAAGAGGGTAAGAGTTGTATGGGCTTAGTGTTGGCCGAGACTTTGACGGGCTTGGATGCTTTTCAACGAAGAGAGACTACTCAATTTGCGGGGAGTCCATTACTTCTCCAGATATTGTTTCCCACCCTCCTTATTTATGATCCTTACATCACTCGGCATTCAACCTCTTTTCTTTTTTTTTCTCAAAACTCTTTTCTTACTTTTCTCTCAACGTACATCTCTCTATTCTTTTATCTCTCTTATTTTTCATTCCTTTCCCCAGATATGGTTGATGGATAAGCTGAAAGTGGTGGATCCTTGCCGCGAGTACTTGGCCAGGACTTACTTTCTTCGTCCACAGCTAGTGAAGTTCTCCTCAGAAGGAATGTGGTGTGACTAGATGCACAGCAGATCTGCGGCTAACATTGCTTGGCGTAACCCCTGGCTTAACTTAGCTAAGATGAGTTACACCATGTCCCGACAACCGGGTATACAGTTGATTGGCCTTACACACTATGTATTCTATTTTCCATTCAGGTTCAGACGCCAGTTTGGACATGTTCAGATTTGTCTGGATGAAGGCATAAAGTACCTAGCTTCATTTCCCGTTCGTGGTTCGTACTTGCCTCGGTACCTTAGTGCTTGGAATACGAGAGAATTTCTGGCCCCTGCCCTTACTTTCAGTTCCATCCTTTCTGACAAATACTTGGTTTGGCTCAAGGATGAGGAACAGATTAGGCCAACCTCGGTTATAGAAACTTTCACAAGCATGAAAAAGAGATGGAGAACTGACACTTGACTCATCTATGCCCCTAGTTTATTGCTTTGTCTTTTCTTTTTCAAGTTTTTATGGAAAATCAACTTTGGTTTGGAGAATGTACTTGTGATAAATCAATAAAATTAAAGTGAGTATTGAAAAGTTTCCTTTTGGGTTGTAAACGGTACAGTTTTGAGAAGAAAAAACAAAAATTGAATTAAAACTTTTCAAAACAATTTTTTTGTTTTTTTTTTTTTTCGAAAATGGTCACCACCGGATACATACGGAATTAATCCTAAGGCTGTACAGCCCCAAATCAGAAGATCATAACCAAGTCGACAACTGGTAGAGAATGACGGATTGATTAAACCAGATGAACAGGACAGTTGGATTGAAAAATAGTGATGGCCAAACTTCAAGATGAAGTTGCCTACGTATCCCAAAGATGAGAATCAGGCCTTACATAATTCGGAGAGGGTTCACTCGAGTATTTATTCTCTCCTTTTGCGCTCTAACTTTTGCCAAGGTTGCCCTTTTGGGTTTTTGGCCTTGTGAGCTCAGTTTTTCTTTATTTCTAATTTGATTTTTTTTTTTTTTTTATGCTCTAACTTTTGTCTAGGTCACCCTTTCGGGTTTTCGGCCTAGCGAGCCTCTCAGGGATAATATTTCTTCAACTTATCCATGTTGATCGGCTGTGAAAACTCCAAGCCATCCAAATCCATAAGAATAATTGCTCCTCCGAACCAAATTGACTTGATGATATAAGGGCCAGTCCAATTGGGTCTGAACTTGCCCCTAGGGTCATGGATGAGGGTTCGGTTGTCTTTAAGCACCATGTCTCCTTCCTTGAGATTTCTGGACTTGACTTTCTTGTTAAAAGCCCTCACAATTCTACGTTGGTAACCTTGGATATGATACAATGCCTTCAACCTCCTCTTATCAAACAACATCAATTCTTCAAATCTACTTTGTTGCCAATCCGCCTCCGCTATCTGACACTCAACCATAATTCTTAGCGACGGTACTTCAATCTCGATTGGCAGAACAGCTTTCATCCCATAAACAAGAGAATAAGGGGTTGCTCCTGTAGATGTTCGGATCGACGTTCTATAACCCCAGAGTGCGAATGGAAGTTTCTCTGGCCAGTCGTTGTAGGTTTCAACCATTTTCTGCAAAATTCTCTTGATGTTTTTGTTTGCAGCCTCAACAGCTCCATTGGTCTACGGCTTGTATGTTGATGACTTACGAAAAGCCACGTTATATTTCTTAAGGAGGTCTATCACCTCTTTCTTGAAATGCAAACCATTATCTGAGATGATCTCGTTGGGCACCCCGTACCGACAGATGATGTTGTTCTTGATGAACTTAGCTACATGCGACGCCTTTAGAACAGCATAGGATTGGGCCTCCACCCACTTTGTGAAGTAGTCGATTGCTACCAAAATGAACTCATGCCCGTTTGACCCCTTTGGTGTGACTGCACCGATAACGTCAATTCCCCAGACTGAGAAAGGCCATGGTGAAGTCATATTGTAGAGTTTCGACGGTGGAATGTTCATGCGATTGCCATGGATCTGACATTTGTGGTATCGCCGTACAAAGCCAATACAGTCCTCCTCCATGGTTGACCAGTAGTAGCCTTATCTAAGGATTTTCCGAGCTACCCATCACACCATTCATGTGAGTTCCGCACTCTCCTCTGTGGATAGCTTCCATAAGGCGCCTTGATTCTCCTTCCTCAACACACAACTTATGCATTCACAAACGTGAACTAGCCAACAGTTGTGTGCCGGAAAACTCTCCAATGCCTAAGTCAAAAAGAGAAGACAATAGACACAAAAGCTCTGTGTATTTGAGAATAAGAATTGTGATACCTGTGCATAGGTCCTGTCATGAGCTTTTATAGATTCCGTCTGGTACAATCCTAATGGGACTTTAACTCCATCTAGCAGAGTCCTGCTAAGAAACACATTTGCAAGGATAATGCCTATCCTAATAACACTACTCACTGCCAACCAAGTGAGATAGTCATCACCTTGCTCAGCACACTACACCTAGTCGAGCTACCTGGTCCAAATACTCTGACCGGCAGACTATACCCAATCGAGCTACCTCGGTTCTGTGCTTAACATGGTCCGAACCGTTATAAACCTAACAACATGCGGGTAACCTACCGAGCTACACGTAGCTTGGCCCACTACACTTGTAACCAGCTCGGTCTGATAAAGGTTTGTCACCAGATAGCTTGGCCAAGGCCCAAGCAACACACCTGTGACCATCATAGCGCCTACTTGGCCCAAGACCGAGCTACCCAATAGCACTTCTTCAGCCTACTGTGCAGCCCAATTATCATCCAACGATGTTGCCTAGCTCGGCCTAATTTATTCACACAAATTACCCTCTCAGAAACAAACATGAAAGAACCTGGAAGTTTGTTTTGATATTGGTATCTCATTCATGTTTCCAGCTGATCCTGTTGTTATTGTTGTGTCTTGTTTCTTCCTTGATCCATTAACTAGTCCATCATAAAACTGACAGATACTACACACGAGGTATTAGAAAAGCAAAAAATAAAAAAAAGTAAGTTCTCATGAAATTCAATGAGCAATATCTGATTGACCTTTAATTTCATTTCTTTACTGCGGTCTAAAATCCAAGCAAAAATATTCAAAGTCTGCGATTCATAACATTTTTTTTCTATTTCAAGAACACTAAATACAAATGCATTTTGCCAAAAGATTTGGGTGAGAAACTAAATCACTGCAATTCCTTTTCCATCAAGCTTTGAGAGACTTCTGAGTACTTCAGTGAATCTATCAAATAGTGCAAAGCGCCTTCTGCTTCAATTATCTGGCAAACATCATTGTTGTAGATAAAAAATTGATCAATGGTAAGTTAGAAAACTCAAACACACTAGTAATGACATATTTTTGTGTAATATTAGAGAAGACTAGTAAATATAACTTCAATAAAGAAAGACGTGCTGGAGTGTGAAATTAATACAAAGTTCTTATACATGAACAAGATAGCATATGAACATAAACATGTTCATACACACAGCACTAGCTACATGCACAGTCATCAGGGTCTATGATAAGACATATGCTTAAAGAAAAGTGTCTTACTCAGATGTTCATAGATTATAGAGATGTAAATTAACAATCATAAAAATCTTAATTGTTGCAATGCAAGCAGCCAAAATAATAGCAAAACACGTGCTCATTGGAACAAACAAGTATGAAATTAAGATGTGACTCAATTTGTTCCAATGTGAGCACACTATAGTAATCATTGGTTATGAAGATTAAGTTCAAGCAACAAAAGTCTCAAATAAGTTCCAACTGAGATAATTAAAAGCAACACTGAAATATCAAAAAAAAGACACCACAATGGTGTGCCAAATTTGATATTCCCTTTCGTAATCATAACTACAAAACAAAACAAGTAAATTGCAATGAACAAATTCCATAAAAGCAAACCAAACTATGATGATATTCGCTAACCTTACGTAGCAAAGCTTCTCTTTGATATCCCTAACAGTCTCAAAGTCAACAATTATTCTTGTGCCATTGTTGCCAAAAGAAATCTTTAGCTCATTATTGCTAAAGTTTTGGACTTTAGGTTTGGGTTCCTCAATTACCCAAAAAAAAAAAAAGAACAAAGTCTAAAAAATTACCCAAAAAAAAGCTTAATGGAATTAACTGTTGCAATAAGTTAACTGGCGAGAGTTATGGCTAAGACAATTCAAATTGGTAAGAACCATATATTAATCAAATAACTAAGGTCAACATCACATCTGGGTTCACATGTTGGCCAAAATGAAAAAAGAATGCACCCATAAGGTAACAATGACATCAATAAGAAATTTCCATAAGAAAAGCACTGGATAATGAATAAAAAACTACAGTAACAAAATTCCAGTACTACCTTCTCATTAAAGCAAGGAACAACACATAGGACCACATTAAAGCATATTTAACCTGAAAAACAAAACCAAACAGAGACCAATAAACAAAGCCTAAAATACACCTATTTTCTTTGACAAATGTATATGTATCTTCAATCTACTAGAAAATACCGCTACAAAAAATAAACAGAAAACACATACACTCTAGCCACATATAGAAGTTAAAAATATCTTGGTCATCATCAAGACAAAAACAGTTAACAGAAACAATGATAGACAACATATTTTACACATACACTGGACATGCTACCTATCATTATTCGAAAATACAGGCAAGAAACAACCAGGCAGAGGCAATTATTGACCACAAACACAAAAGAAGTAGTAAAGATAGTAACTTCTGTAATAGAATCATGGGTGAATAAATATAGATGGAAAAAATGCTTTATTTCTTAAAACAGAAATCGATCAAAAGAATCTCAGATAAATTATTGAAATTAATGTGTCATTATACCTAAGAGACATACAATGCAAATTTAATTACAAAAGGTTTTTCAGTATCAATCTTGAGAATTGCTTCTGTTTGGAAAATGCTAGAGACCCCAAATAAACTGCCAAATATTTTATCAAATCTCTCACATGGGTGTAGGACCCACACAAACCTATATGCGTATGGGTCCCACACCCATATGAGAGGTTTGTTAAAACATTTGGTACATTGTTTGGGGTCTCTAGTGTAGACGTCCCCGAACGCATCCCGGGGAGGGTGCGACTCCCCCCCGTTCTGGTTCGATATTGGGTCACTACAGTTCGAGGACTCAATTGTCACGGTTCTTAATCTTGAACCAAAGAGTCCAAATTCGGCAAATCGTTTTTGAAAACAGATTTTTGAAAGAAGTGCCAAACATGGACTGCTTTGCCAGATACAGAGTCGCCACCTAAATATTTTTAATGGGGAAATTTAGGAAACCCTGACTCGGTGCTAAAGGCCACGTGTCCGTCATCACCAAAGTTGCCTCGGCTCGGGAACTTAGGTACGATTGGGGAAGGTCACTTCGTGAGCACCCCCGCTCGCCCGGTCAAAGACCGGTCTCTACTAACCATGATATCTGTTTTTGAAAACATTGTGTGTTCTTATTCCGGTTATTAGCCTAGGTTACTATGTGATGCGCACAACATACAAGTATAGACTGAGTCTCCTGAATTGGAACAACACATTTCATGTTTGTTTGTTTGAAAATGGTTTGATGGTGCTACCCGCAGGTAGGCTAAGACGTGGATTTGCCACCCTCGGGTGGGCTTAGAAAACAATGGTTTTGCCACTATCTAGTGGGCTTAAAACAAACATTTGATGAATTGTCCCAATTTAAGTAACACAACCTCCACCCACAGGCATTCAAGCAGTTATATCACATAAGCACATAGCCTCATGGTAAGCATGCTATTCATGGCAACACTCACACGCATGCAAGGATGCTAAAGCATAAAAACTCACCGAGTACTCCAAGCCAAAACAGAAACCGATTAGAAATCCATGCATGAATCCTAAATATGCTGAAATGCCTAATGCAACACATGCGGAATGCAATTATAGCAGGCTCGGCTATTCTAAACATGGCATATGGAATGCTACAACTAACACGTATTCAATTTGGAATTGAAATACAAATGCAGTTTGTATGATGCGCCGAGCCCGGTGCGTGCAAAACAGATGAATGATGCAAACATGCTGTCATACTGTATGCTAATTGAAATATGCCCTAATCTAACCATCATAAGCAGGTAAATAAAAAGGAAGAAAGACGTGGGGTTGGAAGACATACATCACACTCACGCACACTTATTACAATTATGCCCTCGCGCAGAGGATCCAAATAAATATACAGTCCCAAATGAAAGAATAATACAGTCCAAATAATGTACAAATTCCTAATTAATTTACAAATTAACTAAGAAAATATTAAAACTGGCATTCAAGCCAGGGACTGCCTTGATTCTGCTCCGGATGATGGAATGATGCATGTTTGGGTGCCTTGCGCGGAAATCCATGACGATGCCCCAATTAGCCTCTGTTTGCACCTGTTCTTGAAATGCGTGCCAAACTTTGAAAAGTTGCTGATTCTTTATTTTGCTGCAACAGAGAGCAGGAAAGGGGCATAGCAATGTATTTTCACAAATGTATGCATGCCTCGATCCTCGTGCCACCAATCACGCATATCGATGCATGATGGCCGAGGAGTCGAATTGCACAATTCAATATGGAATGAATGCAACACGAAAACACAGCAAGACCTAACTCCATCATGGGTGATCTGGAGTGTCGGTGAGTTGGGAATCCGTCACTCGGGGTGCGAAACGTACCTCGTTTCCCGTGCCCGGGCTAACTCCTATCCCGAACACGATGCAATATGCATGATATGCATGAAATGCAACTAAGATACATCCTAACATGCAACATGCTATGAAATGGCATACACGCTATACGAGATAATACACAACCGAGCATACACAATGCTATGGATGAAATGGCATACGCAATGCAATAATGGGCTTACACCAACATGAGAGAGCCTCAGCCACACTCACATAGGAGGCCATCAGATGAAAACAAGACACCTCGAAATGCGTGCACGCGTGCACGCAAACCGAGAACCGACCCTCAGGCACCGAAACGCCACTCTAATGAGACATGGCAAAGACATGGAACATGATATGCAAACATGCAAAAATCAGTGGCAAAATTAGGGGCAAAACAGTCCCGAAACCTGGCGAAATGAAACCCGATGCAAGGAATCTCTCCCGAAATGCAAAACTAGGCATCCGAAATGACTTGTAGCTATACAATACATGCATAATTTGAACATGGGATGAAAAGAAAAAAGCAAGGCAGCCCCAAAAAAAGCATTTTTACAGTTCAAAGCATGGCCAAACTGTGGGTACAAATAGAGCAAAATAAGCATGCAAAAATGGGGGGCCAAGAGGGGTAGTGAAGCAAGTCATAGCTGCTGATCTCAAACACAGAAGGCCCCTTCTACAATGTTGAAGAGGGGCCAAAAATATGATGTTTTGCAGTTTATGAAAAGCCCCAAAAACAGATACAAGTGTGGCAAACAATTCATGCAAGAAATGGGCCAACAAGGGGCAAAGAAGTAACTGATATATGATGGCCCCAAACAGGTTAGGGACCTTCAACAACACTGAAGAGGGACCAAAAATATGATGTTTTTCAGTAGATGACAAGCCCCAAATCAGTATGCAAACATGCTCAAAATGCAATGCAAGATTGAGGCCACAAGAGGGTATAACATGAAGTAGGCAAAATATACATCAAACAGCCAAAGACCCTTAATGAAACATTCCAAGAAGGTCAAAATATGGCCACTTTCAGTTCTGATCATGGCCTAAAACAGAAGCTAAAATGAGCTAACAAAGCATGCAAAAATGGGGACCAAGAGGGGCAATGAAGCAAGTCATACATGGAGGTCCCAAACAAGGTTGAGCCCTTCTACAATGTTGTAGAGGGGCTCAAAATAAGCCTATTTTCAGTTTACATCAGGCCTCAAAACAGACTACACATATGCTAAAAACACCATCCAAAATAATGGCATACAAGAGGGTATTGAAGCAAGTACCAAATGGGGGGCTCAAACAGGGTTGAGCCCTTAAACAAATATGTAGAATAGCTCAAAAAAATCCTAGTTTCAGTTAGGGTCGGAGCCCAAAACAGTAAGCAAATAGGCTAAGAAATTGTTGCAAAAATGAGCTACAAAAGGGGGAAAATGGACTTACCCTTGTAGACCAACCCTTTTGGTGATTCTTGGACCAAGTTGCAGCACCTTAGCTTCTGGAAATCCTCTCAAGGTGCTGGAAATGGAGTGGTGGTGGTGGTGCTTGGTAGTGATGAAGAAAATGGGGCTAAACTTGAGAGAATGAGAGAGATAGAGGGAGATAGATTGTGTATATGCTCAAAGCAATTTTTCCAACCCTTTTCCTAGAGCTGGGAGGCCAGCTATATAGACAAGAATGGGGGAGAAAAGGAGGGAAAAAGTGGAGGGAAATGGCATCAAGTTTCCCTCCAAAAGTTTTTCCCGGATACAGATCTTTTTGGGGGAAAACAGCTATACAGCTGTAATGCACCCACACTGAGGAAGCTGGCCGGCCAACTATCTTGGTTGCAGGTGGCCGGCCGGCCACCCCCCATGGTCGGCCGGCCAAGGGTCAAAAGGGTCAATTGGATTTTCTGGCCGGCCACCAAATATTGGTGTCCTCCCATGTCCCCTCATCACAACCCTGTGGTTCAAAATTGGAAACTGTAAAACAGGAGAGGGAACAAGCCACTTTTATGAGGGGTTCAAATGGGTCAAATTAAATTTCTGGCCGACTATATGATTTTAGGGTCCTCCCAGGTGTGTACAACACAAATATGGGGTCTGGAGTTGAAGAAGGTGGCCCTAGAGTGGTCAACATTGGCTCGGAAGTGAGAAAAACGGGCGTCGGAGGGCGCCGGAGGAATATAACTGGTTGCTGAGACAATTGCTGGCCTCTCACCCTTCAATGACCTTCCTGGTGATAAAACAGAGGTACCTGCCAAAAATGAACGAAAACCGATGCAAAACGAAAGCTCGGGGGCCAAAACACGCAGTTCGGGGTCCCGAAAATAGGCCGTTAAGCACCGAAAGTGGCATTCGACCATGAAGTGGGTCTCTCAGGCCTCAGTGTCCTTCACAAGGGAGTAAATGAGATGCATGCCAAAAACCGGAGCAGTCGGAGATGGTTAGGCGGTCCCGAACCGAGACACACGGCCTGACGGCTCCGAAAACCGGGAACTAGGCTCCGAAATTGGCAAAATGGCCTACGGTTACGAAATGTAGCCCACGGCCACTGAGAGATGGTCTACGAGACCTCTCCCTCCCTTCAGGAAGAAAAACAGAGAAAACTGAGCCTGGTTCGCAAACCGAGGCAAGGCACAGAAGAGGGTTCGGAAGTCCGGAGGCAGGGCTCACGGCCGCGACTCTGAGACTTCTGAATGAGCACGATATGCAACACCACTGAGCGCTCAACCGGTGACGTCTGAGTCTCAAGGTCGGTCAAAAATGGGGTGTCTACATCTAGCATTACTGTCATGACCCGAACCCGCCCCTATAGATTAAGGTCATAACCGGCCAGTAATCATGAGATTACCTATGGCCTCAAACCAAAACAGACATATAGCAACCGAGTGAAGGGGGCCAAAATGGAAGTAAACTTAATAATTTTGTCCAATGAGCTATGCTTACATGGCATATCAAAATATGTCACATATACTTAATAATAACTCACACCACATATCAGTAATTAACATCTTGTATACCCAGGATCATTCAAACACATAGTCAGCTAAACCGAAAGCTTATGCGCATAACCGGTCTATCATGACCAATAGAAATAGCAAAAAGGAATACAAAAGGTCACAAACAAAGCCTTTTGCGTGAGGCACCTGGGCTGACTTCAGAAAACTTGGGTTCCTTTCTTAAATTCCACTAAGGCTAGGGTTGAACGTCCCTTTGCTCACCTACATACATATATATGAGAGTGAGCTAACACCTAGTGAATAATATCAAAATAAAGAGGTTAATGAATGAGATTCGTTCATAAATAAATCATACTTATAATGTACATATTTGAACCACTGTTCTCATTCACACCAGATTTACAAATTTCAACAAAGCAAAACGACCTTAGGTCCGACACATCATGTCCATATGCAAGACGACCTCAAGTCCAAATCTTATAGAAGACAAGACGACCTTGGGTCCATCTATACAAAACGACCTTCGGTCCAACCAACTCTTTATTCAAAACGACCTTGGGTCCAATTCAAACATGTCAAATGGCCTCAGGCCCAGTTCAAATATATCAGGCGTATCAAACGGCCTCGGGTCCATTCCCTTTATATTCATATCTATGCGTATTTCATAACTATGATCATGATCCCTTTTCATTCAAACGGCCTTTGGCCCATTATACTCGTGTTCATACGGCCTTGGGCCCATCACGGTGTTCAAACGGCCTTTGGCCCATCTTTACATTCATGTCCAACGGCCTTTGGCCCAATCGTTCGCATCCGATGGCCTTTGGCCCAATCATTCATGTCCGACGGCCTTTGGCCCAATTCATTTTATCAAACGTATCAAACAGCCTTATACAAATTAGGCATATAAAATACTCATTCATATTTCAAATCAACAAATCCATGGAGCTTATACAGAAGTAGCATTTAGAAAATGACATACTTGAAAATATCTTTACTAAGATATTACTCACAGTGTTTCGCCGATGGATTTGCCCTTGAGCTCGACCCTATACATTACACAACACATATGAGTCACAAACTATTCAATCCATTCGTAATTCATGCATTCCTCTTAGGCTCATTTCTTATCTTCTTAATCCATTTACAATGTTCAATACATGCCTAAGAGTGCTCAGAAATTGAAGAGAATGGAAAATGAAACACAAAACATCTTTACAAACTTTCTGAAACAAGGCTCCCCGCTCGAGCGTGGCTTTGGCCGCTCGAGCGGACCCATTGGGTCTGCAAAAATACTGGTTGCCTTATTTTTACGCTCGAGCGTGACTTCGGACGCTCGAGTTGAATGTCACACTACATGGCTCCCCGTTCGAGCGTGAATGTCCCCGCTCAAGCGGACATCAATGTCTGTAAAAATTTTGGGAGCTCGCATTTCACGCTCGAGCGGCGCTTTCCCTGCTCAAGCGGACATGCCAAATTCTGTGTTTTCCAAAATTGTTCTTCAAGTGCAACCTTGATATTCAAAGGTCCAACATTCATGTTTTTGGTCCAAAAACGTGGAAACACAATGTATAGCATAAGGATGTAAGCAATATGAGGCCAATTATTCAAAATCATGGTCACATTCTCAAATTATTCAACATTTCTTTTGTATGCCCAAAACTCTTGCATTCAAACTTTATACAAGCCCCATATATTCATCAATCATACATGCATGTTAACTTTTGACTCCAATCTTGTTTCAAATGGCACAAATGATTCTTATAATCATGAAACTCATGAGAATTATGCATGCATGTGAGTTTTGGTGCCCAATTCATCATGTTCAACATGATCCATGCTTGAATGTGTAAAATTATGGCAATTCTATACATGCATGTGCATATTAACTTCAATTCCATCAAATTCAACACAACTTATGTTTTTGGTTACCATTTAATCTTGAATTCACAAAATCACAAGCTCAAACTCATGAATTTACTCACCTAGGAGCTTTAATCTTCACAAATGTAGTTAAATCTTGAGCTTAGCCTTCCAATTTCACAAACTTTGAGCCAAATACACAATTCCCCTTCTTCTCTCTCTATAGCCGGCCTCTCCCTCTCTCTCTAGAGTGTGATTTTCAGCCAAAAGAGAAAATGAGCTCAAAACAATGCAAATAGGCCACTTATATACCTTGGCCTAATCAAGTTAATTAAGGCTACGTAATTGAGCCCAATTTAATCGTTTTGAATCCAATTATTTTTATCCGAATCAATTTCTAATTAAATTTTACCATAGGCTCTAAAAATTACGCTAATCACAATGGCATAATCAATTTCGGGTTCTGTGGCCGATAGGGCCTTCAATTTAAATTCTAAAGCAGATAATCAAACAGATTTTCCTACGGTGAACAGATAGAAATTCAAAACCACATATATTCATATAAATGGCACTCAAAATCATATCAAACACATAATCACAATCATAATCGAGATTAATTAGCATAACACGGACCAAGGTTATCACAATTACTCTTTCTGTTTTCACATATCCCGCCTCAATTTCCATTTAAAAAAATAAAGTCCTCGCCTGAATGTTGAATCAAAGTCATTTAAATGTCATCGTTCACTGCTCCCCCTCTAGTCCTAGGCTAAAGACTCCATTTTTTTTACTTGTTTATTGCTCCCTTAATTTTATGTGGATAGATGCTTTCCAATGTAGATACAAAACGTGTCAAAATGTACATAGATGAATAGCTCAACAAGGTGGCAACCCATAATAAAAATAGCAATTAACAATTTTGCATTCCCAACATTTGGGACCAGAGATGAAAAAAATATACACTCAAAAGGATATAATAAGAGCAAGTATTTCAATTAATAAGATCTTTTACCTTGTTAGTTCTTTTTCTTCTTCTTCTTCTCTTTCTTTGAAAGGTGAACGCACATTTAATAAGAAAAAGGGCAAATTACAAACACCCCCTCGAGGTTTGGTGAAAATACAAATTCCCCCCTGAGGTTTGAGAAATTACATCCCGTCCCCTGAGGTTTATATTTCCATAACAAATTGCCTCCTGAGGTTTTTATTTTCATACAGATTCCCCCCTAATTTGTTATGCAAATTTGACCTTCAATGGGCAATTTGTAATTTCTCAAACCTCAAGAGAAATCTGTATTTTCACCAAACCTCGAGGGGGTGTTTGTAATTTGCCCTAAGAAGGAGTATTTTAATTAATTATATAGCCCCTAAACCATCACAAACCAGTGGGAAGAAGATGAGTAAAGAGAGATTCACAAACAGCTATTCATAAACAGAGCACAGAAGAAACATCTACGAAAGAAACAAGTTTCAAATGTTCCTAAAATTTGAGCTCAACTAACCTCTGATCTTACTGATTGAAGAAGATAAAGAGTTCCAAATCCACAGAGACTAACACCACAACTGGAATCACCAAGCTGAAGAAGGTTTTGAAGGATTCAATTGGTTTTTCTGAGATTGTAAACGGTGGTGCTCACAATCGAGAAAGAGACAGAACTTCGAATCGAAATCGCAATCGCTCTTAGATGAATCACTAAGAGGAATCACCGACCTCAAGAGGAATCGAGAGAGAGAACTTCGTATTGACTCGATTCTCTGAGACTGACATTAGGGTTGAGAGAGAGAAAGAGAGAGAGAGAGTCACCTTAGAGATATGAGAATAGATTGACTCTGTATGAGGGTTTGGAAATAGGGGTTTGAAGAGAAACAGGGAGAGGGTTTAAAAATAAGGATTTGGAGACGTTTTTAAACAACTTCTATTCCTAAAACGGGATCGTTTTAATTAACACAGTAGGCAACGTTTGGAAAACGTCGTTACTTATTAGAAAAAGTGGCATTTAAAAAAATGTCGTTAATTAAACGCCACTAAATCCCCAATTTCTTGTAGTGTTCAGACTTTTGTCGGTATGACATCAAGAGAGAGACTCAAAAAAAATTTCAAATGCTTAGGGCACATTTGACAATGTTGTTAGAAACAATGTTTGCTTAGCTGTTTTGTTGTTGCAATGCAAGTGCAAAGTGGCAATAGTTGCCAAAATTGTGGAAAAAAGGCATGTTCACTTGTTTATTAAACATCCAAATACACAAATGAACAGAGACATTCGTGACTGGTCGTCACTTCGAATCCCATTACGCCAAGGGACAAGGCTTAGTGCGCAATGCAAATTTATGTGTTTTTTTTTTCAAAACACTCGATCAAGAAACTCGCAATATAATGTGGAAATGCATTCAGATCTGTTTCAAAGATCTAGGAGCATGTGTTTCATAAAGCTTTTGAAAACTTATAAATGCACTAGGTTTCTCTCTCTCAAAAGATGCTAGAATTCATGTTTTCTCTAAAAAGAAAACCTAAACCAAAATCTAATTGGATTGAAATCCATATGATTATCTTCAAGTGTGCTTAGCAAGATCTCCGATTTGGTCTTCAGGCTAAAATGCGCTTCAGGTGGTCATTGTAGAACCTCTGCAAAAGATGAATTATCATCTTTGCTCAAGTGGACTTTAAGCACACTTTGAGCGGAACTTACACGTCTTTGTGGAACACCCTTGTAGTGTGCTAGAGCGACCTCCCTAGAACTTGGTTTTCTAACTTGTTTTTCATTTATTTGCAACACTACAATAGCAAGACAATGTAGGACAAAGCTTTCAACACCATTGTTTCCACTTTTAAAAAAAAGATGTTTTTAGCTTATGTCGTGCTCTAGTTTTTTAGGTAAAAGTTCTACGGTGAAGAGCCTAGTCAAGGCAGCCCTATTAAAGAGAACATTTTAGGACTTCAAAGCTCATGTGATGGTGATCTCGTCCTTAGTTGCAGAGCAACAAATCAAATGGAATTGGCAGGTAATCAAGGCCTCGATAAGAGATGATGGATGGTACTCCTACTCTAACTTTAGTTGGGATCTCTAAGTGAGATTTTCAGTCATCTATCCATTTTCTTTCCCTAGCAAGTGAAGAACAAGTGTTGAGCGAGTGAAGTGCCCCATAAGGTATAAGGGCGAGTTGTGTGTATAAATTCTGTGAGGAGCGATTAAACTAAACGATCCAAGTCCATCCAATAGGAATCAGACCTACGAATTTGCCTCTTGTACAGGTTGGGCGCTTTAACCATTCAACCATTGATGCAAAGAGACTCAGCGAGTGAACTAGATTTTGGTATTCCTTCTCGAGCTTCTATTTCTTTCGTTAAAGGAGCTTCGAGAAAAGATGGAATAGGAAGATGTATTTTTAGAACAAATAAGATACGAGTTGAGAAGAGGGAATTTGTCTCTGTATTATCTATGCCTCTTGATTTGAATGTGTGTGCATTCATGCATATATGGTAAATCTTTTCCTCTTCTACTCTACTGCATCCTTTGATTGAATGTCCTATTATTTTCACATTTCTGTTCTTAAAAAGGTCTACTAACTAGAAGAATGATGACAGTGGTAGTATTATTATTGCAATTGTAATAATTATTGTTGCTGAAACTAGTATCAACAAATTATTTATTGCCATAACAATGGTGGTTGCTCCAGGTTTTCTTCTTCAGTAACGTTCTTGGTTCCGGACTTTATCCGTATTTAAAACGCCACTAATGTATGTGAACATCTTTATCAAAATGACTCACACATCAGAGTGGGGCCAATAATTTTTTGTTATCCCACTCGTGATCATGCCTCCCTCCAAAAAAACTGAAATCATGAATACATTTTGTCTTGTTATTATACTTATTTGGCAATGCAGAACATTAAAAATTATGATCAACAGATTGAAGTAAACAATATGTTTTTTTGAGTTTTGATTTAATATTGGTGTTGTTTGTTATAGCTTAAATTGGTTGCTAATGAATTTTTATTTATTATTTTTGGATTTTATGCCATATCGTTTGCTTCAGCTTCTGCTTACCGATTATGTGGTAAAAATAGTTTAAATAGGCTAAAAAAATCCCCGATTACCCTAAAGCTGGGGGTGGATTGCTTGTGGATTCTGCATTAGGGTGTTGACTTTCAGCTCAATGCACTTAAGATGCTATTGGCTCTACAATCATAGAAGAGTTAGACTATATCCTCTCATAAAGTCTGATGTTAAAAATAAGGGTAAATTACACTGACACACCTTTGATTCCTCCAAAATAACAGTGTCACCCCCTTCATTCTTCGAAACATCACTGCCCTTCCGTGTTTTACAAAACTTTGTAACACTTTAGTCCTTTTGTTCATCTACTATTAGTTGACTAAACACAAAAATGATGATGAAAGCAAAATTAAGGCATGAAATGCCAACTTTACCCTTACAAATTTCTTTCTCCTCCGTTCACCTCTTCTTCTTTCAATCGCAGACCCTTTCTCCAGTCCTTCTCTTAACCAAAACCTCTCACAATCTAACCACCCAACCAACTGGGATCTTCTAATTTGATTTCCGGCAAATAAAACAAAACTCAATTCAATTGATTTTGCAAAACTCATGTAAAACAAATATATATATACAAACGTGGGAACTTCTTATTTTGATTTCCAATAAAGAAAAGAAATTTCAAAACAATTATTTTTGAGAGGGTAATTTATACATAAATTGGGCCGAGCTAGGAACATGGGCCGTTCTATGGGCCATATTAAAGAGGATCAGAAGAGGTGCTTCTCTCAAGTGGTAGTCCGGTCCAGAGTAAACAGTTCGCCGCCGGAGTAAGTGATGGACTTAGTTCGGTCGTCATGCCTTGGGGTAGCTCGGTCATTCTGTTCAGAACCGAAGTATGTTCGATCTGCTCTAGGACCTAAGTAAAGGTTAGCTCGGTTCGTTTCTTCTAAGGTTAGCTTGGCTCGTTTCTTCTATGGATAGCTCGGCCTAGCATGTGTAGCCGAGGTAGAAGAAAGGAAAGGCAGACCGAGGTAACAGCCCGGCATGGCAATGTTATTTCGGTCCTGTAGTAGTTCGGCCGTGGGGAAAAACCATCTCACTTGGTTTAAACAGTGAGGGGGGTGTTGAGAGAAGCTTTATCTCTCAGGAGAATGGATCCTAGGAGGACTTTACATGGAGGAGTAAGAGTCCTACTAGGATTGTGCCACATGAAATCTATAAAAAGCTCACCAACATCACCTGTGGAGATTGGTTGTAAATGAGCTGTAGATTCTAGCCAACCTGTAAAGGTATGTTAGCCATGAGACCGTGAGAGTTGGTCGTGAGGCCATGAGGCCATGTACAGTATGAGGCCATGAGGCCATGTGAAGAAAGCCACCAAAAGTAGGAGTGAGCTGGCAGCCAGCTCACTTCTAAGATTCTCTCTTGTATTTGTAATCTCTATATATAGAAGGCTAAGGAGAGTTGAGTGGGGGGCTGGAGAGAAGATGGCAAATAGACAATAAGCTTAGAGAGAAAAAAGTGTGAATTACAGAGAGTTGTTTGTAACTCATATCATTTGTTCAATATAGTGAATTCACCGCCCGTGGACGTAGGCGATTTGCCGAACCACGTTAAATTCTTTGTGTTATTGCTTGATCAACAGGATTATACGGGCAAGTTTATTTCTCTCCCGTACAATTGGCGCCGTCTGTGGGAAGTACAGACAAGAACAAAACCTCTTGATCAAGCTTTTCCTCTTGAAAATCAATGGCGCACAACGAAGATTTGCCACAGTCCGCCATTGACGGACAAACACCAGAAGGAGGTGCGAGGTGCGAAGGTCTACCTCTTATCCCTCCTATGGCGGACTTGGAGCCACAACGTCAGAATCCCAGGAGGGATACGAGGGGAAGAAGGCGGAATAGCAGCGCCCATCACTCTCGTTCGCGAAGCCCAGAGAGACAAAGGCGCAGGATTGATCCTCAAACTTTGGAAGATCGCGTTAGGGAACAAGACGAGTTGATACGGCGGATGGCGGCGGACATGGAATCTCTCAAACGCCAGATGAAGGGAAAAGGAGTGGCGACAGGAGAGGGGCGCATGAGCAAGACGCCCCCTCGCCACTCAGGAGGTCGTGGTAGGAATTCCACACCCTCTCAGGCGGAGAGTAGAAGCCTCAGGACAGGCGACACGCAATCCAGATCTTCCAGGACTCGTCGCTCCAGGTCTGAGAGGACGAGATCTGAGAGGTCATACACTGAGGGAAGTACATATTGGCCCTCGCACACACACCAGACAAGGTCTAGACAGACGGAGTTACCCAGATCGTCCGACTTATGATCCGTGCCTGAAGAGAAGGCACGATGGAAGGAAGACACCAGGGCGCGCGATCCACACAGGGTTTCTGCCTTACAGCGGATGGCTCCTCGGACGCACGGAAGCATCGAGGTTGGAATGCCAATACCGCGCCCAGCCTACGAACCAACGGACAAGGCATTGGCGAGGCTGCAGACCTCACCATTCGTCCCAGCAATAGAGAATGCGCCCCTTCCTTCAGGCTTCCTACAGCCCAAATTCACCACGTACGAGGGGAAGACGGATCCCTATTCACATTTGAGTCACTTCCGCCAGGTTATGGCGGTGTATCGGCGTAACGAGGCCTTGATGTGCATCCTATTCCCCTCAAGCCTTGGCGACCTAGGCCTGACTTGGTTTGAAAGGCTTCCAGAAGGCAGTATAGCCTCCTGGGCGCAATTGGCGGAGGCATTTGTGACACGGTTCAGGACAAACACCAAAACCCCAGTGGAGATCGACCAGTTACTCTCCATCGACATGGGCGACAAAGAGACCCTAAGATCATACAACAGCCGCTACTGGGAGACCTTCAACCAGATTGGAGACTGCCCCACCAATCTCGCCATTGCGCAGTACAAAAGAGGCCTTCCAGTCGGCAACCGACTAAGGGATTCCATCACTATGGCACCATCCCTCACCATAGAAGCCTTGATGGATAGGGTGCATCAACACATCAGGGTAGAAGAGGATGGCGCCCGTGCCAAGGCAAGATCTGGCGCAACCATAGTACCGGAGAAGAAGACCTCAGCAAAGGTCAATGCGGTAGATCGCCCGAACCAATACGGACGACGCAGGCAAGACTACGGCGAGGACCAGGACAAGAGGTGGTTGAGAGTCTGCACTACCATAACTACGGTATTCAAGAAATCGATCTACCGAATACTTAGCGAGATTCGAGATGAGCCTTTCGTCAAGTGGCCAGCCAAGCTAGGCGAAGCACAGAAAGATTACGACGACAGATCACGGTGCACCTTCCACAAAGAAAAGGGGCACCGCACTGAGAATTGCACGCCATTGAGGCAGCATTTGGAGGAGTTAGTGGCGGCAGGCCACCTGGATAAATACATCGAGGGAGGAGCGCAGCCAGCCCCCCAGGACCATCACAACCCCAACGGAATGCCGATAGACGCTCCACCCCAAGGCATTATCAATGTGATACATGGAATCTTTGAACCTGAGCGTGTATGCGAGCTCAGAGGATCAATCAAAAAGGCCGAGCACTTAAGAGAGGTGCTAAGTGCCCAACCAGCCGTCAAGAAGGGGAAGACAGAGGCCATAAATGTCATGTCTTTTTCAGATAAAGACTTGGCAAGGATATACTGCCCTCACAATGACGCCTTGGTCGTCACTCTCCGAGTCAAGGATTTTGACATCAAGCGGATTCTGATTGACCAGGGTAGTTCATGTGAGATCATGTACTATGAAACCTTCAAACAAATGAAGTTGCAGGATAAAGACTTGGCACCTGCCGTATCTCCCCTTATCGGATTCAACTCCATGCCAGAATGGCCCGTCGGCAAAATTATCCTCCCAATCAGAGCAGGGAGTGTGATGAAACAGGTGGAGTTCTGGGTGTTGAAGGTCCCCTCCACTTACAACATTATCTTGGGCAGGACATGGCTGCATGCCATGCGCTCGGTGGCGTCCTCCTACCACCAAGTGATGCGGTTCCCCAACGACACCGGAATAATAGAAGAAGTTTATGGAGATCAACTCATGTCGAAGCAGTGCTTTGTCGCGGTGAATGGCAGTCGCGCTGCCAAAGGACACGTTCATTCGGTGGAAGAACCTGAGAGTAATGAACTGTTCGCAGATGTTGGCAAAGCGGCTAGTCAGAAAGCGGTGGAGGACTTGGTGAAAGTCAGAGTAGATGAAAAGAACCCGGATAAGTTCTTTTTGCTTGGTTCGTCATTGTCCAGCACTGAGAGATTGGAGGTCTTGGAATTTTTGACCTCCAACATCGAAGTGTTCGCCTAGACGCCTTACGACATGCCAGGCATTGATCCCAACTTCATTTGCCACCAACTCAATGTCCACCCGACAGCCAGGCCAATCATTCAGCGCACCCGCAGATCGGCACTCCACCACGCCGAAATAGTGGCGGATGAGGTAGGAAACTTGCTGGAAGCAGGAGCAATCAGAGAAGTGCACTACCCAAGATGGATCTCCAACACCGTCGTAGTACCAAAGAAGAATGGCAAATGGCGTGTCTGTGTCGACTACAAAATAGTTAACAAGGCGTGCCCGAAAGATAGCTTTCCTCTACCAAGGATAGATCAACTGGTAGACCTAACGGCGGGACACAACCGACTTAGCTTTCTGGATGCATACAGGGGCTATCACCAAATCGCCATGCATGAACCAGACCAGGAAGTGATGTCCTTCACAACTCCAAGAGATCTATACTGTTACAAGGTCATGCCCTTTGGCCTAAAGAACGCAGGGGCGACATTCCAGAGAATGGTCACCAAGATGTTTGAGCCGTTATTAGGCAAAACAATGGAAGCTTACATCGACGATATGGTGGTTAAAAGCAAGGACGAGAATGACCACCTCAAGGACCTAGGAGAGATGTTTGAGATATTAAAGAAGCACAAGTTACGCCTCAACGCGTCGAAGTGTGCGTTCGGAGTAGGATCTGGCAAATTCCTAGGCTTCTTGGTGACTAACCGAGGTATAGAAGCAGACCCTTCTCAGATCAAGGCAATCCAGGATCTGGAGAGGCCAAACTCAGTAAAGGAAGTGCAGCATCTTACCGGCATGGCAGCTGCGCTCAATCGGTTCATAAGCCGGTCGTCAGACAGGCTGCGACCATTCTTCCATACGCTGAAGGCCAAGTTTGAATGGGACGAAGAATGCGACCACGCCCTGGAGAGCCTAAAAGAATACATGTCTTCTCCACCACTACTGGTAACCCCAATTCCCGGAGAAGAACTCTATTTATACCTGGCAGTCTCGCAGCATGCAATTAGCGCGGTGTTGGTCCGCGCAGAGGGAATCCAACATCTTCCCATCTACTATGTTAGCAAGACATTACTGGATGCCGAAACAAGGTACTTGCCACTGGAGAAACTGGCATTGGCCTTGATGATGGTCTCAAGAAAGTTGTCGCACTATTTTCACGCCCACACGATAGTTGTCCTCACAGCTTTCCCATTAAAGGCTTTGTTTGAAAGGGCGAACTTTTCTGGGCGAATTCTGAAGTGGGCGGTAGAGTTGGGACAATATGACATCAAGTTCCAACCCAGGACCGCAATAAAGGCACAAGCATTGGCAGATTTTGTCGCAGGATTCACACCAGGAAGTCATCACATTTGCCCAATCGACCTAACTGAAACAACCGAACTAGGAATGGAAGTTAACGTCGAAATAGCGCAACCCCTAGTACCGGATACTCAGCCAGACGCCAAGGTAGACCAAAGCGAAGCAAGGAAGCCAGAGGCAAACCATGCTACACCAAGTCAAGACTTGCGACTAAATAAAGACTTGGTGCAAACAGAAAACAAGGGGCAGACAGTAAGCATGGACCTTGTAGAAGACACCGGCAATATGGAAGATCTGAAGACATCATCTGACCCCTCCATTTGCTGGAAGTTGTTCGTTGGAGAGATGTGGAAGCTCTTCGTGGATGGAGCATCCAACCGGCATGGAGCGGGACTTGGCATAGTCCTCATCTCTCCAGACGGCCTAATAGTGGAGCAGGCGATCAACCTTGGCTTCCCAGCATCAAACAACGAAGCGGAGTATGAAGCGCTTCTGGCAGGTCTCAAGTCAGCATTTTACATGAAGGCCATCGAGCTAATGGTTTACAGCGACTCACAGCTGGTGGTAAACCAAATATCCGGCGATTACGAAGCAAAAGATAATAGAATGGCTAAGTACCAAGAATTGGTCAGGACGGAGATCAAGAAGTTTGCAGCGGTAAGGATAGAACAGATTGGCAGGGAGGAAAATAGCAGAGTGGACGAACTAGCAGGCATTGCCTCAATGGCAGATACCTCCATCCCCCATCCATTGTTGATCGACTACCTGCCTAGACCAAGCATTGAAGACCCCGGAGCAGAAGAGGTATGTTGTGCAGAGTTAGGCCCTTCTTGGATGGATCTGTAACAGGGCCCGCGGGGGACCTCGCTACAGTTCGGACTCGGTTTTTGTTTGCGGTTCTAAATCTGAACCAAAGAGTCCAAATCCGGCAAATCGTTTTGAGAAAACAGATTTTTTGAAAGAAGTGCCAAACATGGACTGCTTTGCCAGATAACAGAGTCGCCACCTAAATATTTTTAAAATGGGAAATTTAGGAAACCCTGACTCGGTGCCAAAAGGCCACGTGTCCGTCATCACCAAAGTTGGCTCGGGAACTTGGGTACGATTAGGGAAGGTCACATCGTGAGCACCCCCTCTCGCCCGGTCGAAGACCGGCCTCTACTAATCATGATATCTGATTTTGAAAACATTGTATGCTCTTATTCCGGTTATTAAGCCTAGGTTACTATGTGATGCTCACAGCAAACAAGTATAGACTGAGTCGTCTGAATTGGAACTAGACACTTCATGTTTGTTTGTTTGAAAATGGTGTGATGGTGCTACCCGCAGATAGGCTAAAATGCGGATTTGCCACCCTCAGGTGGGCTTAGAAAACAGTGATTTTGCCACTATCTAGTGGGCTTAAAACAAACAATCAGTGATTTGTCCCAGTTCAAATAACTCAACCTCCACCCACAGGCATTCAGGCAGTTATATCACATAAGCAAATAGCCTCATGGTAAGCATGCTATCATGGCAGTCACTCACACACATGCAAGGATGCTAAAGCATAAAACTTACAGAGTACTCCCAGCCAAAACAGAAACCGATTAGAAATCCATGCATGAATCCTAACTATGCTGAAATGCCTAATGCAACACATGCAAAATGCAACTATAGCAGGCTCGGCTATTCTAAACATGGCATGTGGAATGCTACAACTATCATGTACTCAATTTGGAATTGAAATACAGATGCAGTTTGTATGATGTGCCGAGCCCAATGCATGCAAAACAGATGAATGATGCAAACATGCTATCACACTGTATGCTAATTGAAATATGCCTTATATCTAACCATCCAAAGCGGGTAAATAAAAGGGAGAAAGAAATGGGGGTTGGAAGACATACATCACACTCACACACCCTTATTACAATTTTGCCCTCGCGCAGAGGGTCCGAATAAATATACAGTCCGAATAAAAGAATATACAGTCCGAAATAAATACAGTCCGAATATTACAAAATTCTAATTAATTAACAAATTAAACTAAGAAAGCTGTAAACTGGCGCGCAGGCCAGGGACTGCCTTGCTCTGATAGATGCCGCCTGTTGGGCTGCCTGGCGCGGAAATCCACTGAGATGCCCCAATCCGCCTCTGTTCGCAATATTTCTCGAAATATGCGCCGGACTCCGAAAAGTTGCTGTTCCTGGATTTTGCTGCAACAGAGAGCAGGAAAAGGGCATAGCAGTGTATTTCACAAATATATGCATGCCTCGATCCTCGTGCCACCAATCACGCATATCGATGCATGATGGCCGAGGAACCGAATTGCACAACTCAATATGGGATGAATGCATATGAATGCTACAACAAAAACCTAACTCCATCATGGGTAATCCGGAGTGTCGGCGACTTGGGAATTGAGACCCGTTCCGTCACTCGGAGTACGGAACGTGCCTCGTTTCCCGTGCCCGGGCTAACTCCTATCCCGAACACAATGCAATATGCATGATATGCATGAAATGCAACTAACATATAACCTAGCATGCACAATGCTGATGAAAATGAGATGAAAATAAGATGCCTCGAAAAGCGTGCACGCGGGCACGCAAACCGAGGCGATGGTACGACATGCAAATCGGATAAAAACTGAGTGCCTCAAAATGCGTGCACACGGGCACGCAAACCAAGGCGATGATATGGAATGCAATCGGATAAAACCGAAGTGCCTCGAAATGCGTGCACACGGACACGCAAACCGAGGCGATGATATGAAGTGCCAATCGGATAAAACCGAAGTGCCTCGAACTGCGTGCACACGGGCACGTAAACCGAGGCGATGATGAAATGAAAATCGGATAAAACCGAAGTGCCTCGAAACGCGTGCACACAGGCACGCAAACCGAGGCGATGATGAAATGGAATGTAATGGCATACGGAATGCAATGATGGGCTTACGCCAACATGAGAGAGCCTCAGCCGCACTCACATAGGCTGCCGTCGGATAAAAAAAGGAATGCCTCGAAATGCGTGCACACGGGCACGCAAACCGAGGCATGCATAAAATGGCATACGGAATGCAGATTGGGCTTACGCCAACATGAGAGAGCCTCGGCCGCACTCACATAGGCTGCCAACAGATAAAACAGGTTGCCTCGAAATGCGCGCACACGGACACGCAAACCGAGACGGTGCATACAAGCATGAAATGGCATGAAAATGTAGATTGGGCTTATGCCAACATGAGAGGGCCTCAACCGCACTCACATAGGCTGCCGTCGGATAAAACCGGACTGCCTCGAAATGCGTGCGCACGAGCACGCAAACCGAGGCGATGCACACGGAGTGCATATGACATACAAAATGCAAATTGGGCTTACACCAACATGAGAGGGCCTCAGCCACACTCATACGGGATGCCGGTGAATGAAAACGGAGTGCCTCGAAGTGCGTGCCCACGGGCACGCAAACCGAGGCAATGCAATAAGGCACGAAATGATATGGGAAATGATATGTAAGCATGCAAATGAAATTCCAGCAGCTAAATGAAGGGGGAAACAGCCCCGAAACAATTCGAAATGACACCCGAAGCATGCATTCATCCCGAAAATGCGAAATTAAGCCCCGAAATGGCCTATAGCCATGCTATATATGCAAAATATGATTATGGCAGCAAGAACAGTAGCAAGGCAGTCCCAAATATGGCATTTTTCAGTAACAAACATGGCCAAAATGTAAGCATAGATATGGCAACATTATCATGCAAGATTAGTGGCCAAAAGAGGGGTATTGAGACAAGTGATATATACAAACCCCAAATGGACAAACATGCTTCTACAACATTGAAGAGGGCCTAAAAATAAGCACATTTACAGAAGATGGCAGCCCCAAAATCAGAATAAAAACATGCTAGAAAATTCATGCAAAATAGGCTCCAA
Organism: Camellia granthamiana; assembly: GCA_036172215.1. Lineage (NCBI taxonomy): Eukaryota > Viridiplantae > Streptophyta > Magnoliopsida > Ericales > Theaceae > Camellia > Camellia granthamiana. Next base: position 40,369,407 of record CM069913.1, read on the forward strand.
ATAGGCTATATCATGAGACATGCAAATCTATACACCAAATGACCAAACCTTCTTCATGAAACATGTAAAGGGGGTCAAAATAAGACCCCTCTTAGCTCTGACCAAGAGCCAAAACCATAAGCACAAAAGGCTACAAAATGAGCAAGATTTAGGGCCTAAAGTGAATTTCCAAGAGAGGTGGTATATAGAACAACCGAACAAGGTTGAGCCCTTCTTCAATGTTGAAGAGGGGCTCAAAATAAGCACATTTACAGTTTATTACATGCTCAAAATCAGATTACTCATAAGTCAAAAATAGCATGCAAAAACATGGCATATGAAGAGATATTGAAACAAGGGTGAGATATGAATCTCAAATAGGGTAGAACCCTTCAACAAACATTTAGAATAGCTCAAAATAGTGACATTTTCAGTAGGGGTCGGAGCTCAAAATAGCAAGCCAAGAAGGCTAAAAAGATGGTACAAAAAAGAGCTCAAAAGAGGGGAAATGATACTTACCCTTGAAGACCAATCTTTGGTTGCTTCTTGGACTGAAAAACAGAGCCTCCTAGCCTCTGAAAATCCCTCCTTGCCGCTGGAAATGGAATAGGAGTGGTGGTGCTAGGTGGTGGTGAAGGAATGGCCCAAGAACTTGGAGGTTTTTTGAAGCTTAGAATTATAGAGAGAGAGAGATACAATATAGAGCTCCCAAATCAGATTTTCTAACCCCTAAAACTGATCTGGAGGGCTGTATATATAGCCAAAAACGTTTAGAAAAGAGGGGGAAAAAGAGGGGGGAAAAAAGGGGGGGAAACATTTCAAGTTTCCCACCAAAAGGGGCCAAAAGGAAAAGTGGCAGCTACGGTTCTCAAATGGCCGAGAGCCCTTCAACAAAGTCGAAGAGGGGCTCAAAATAAGACACTTTGTAGTTCGGGTCGGAGTCCAAAAATGTATAATGAAGGTTCGGGAGCCGAAATACGCAATTCGGGGCCCCGAAAATGGGCTATTAGGCACCGGAAGTGGTACTCGACCACGAAGTGGGTTTCTGAGACCCCAGTGTTCCTTAAAAGGATGAAACAGAGGTACCTGCCAAAATTGAACAAAGAACAATGCGAAACGAATGCTCGGGGGCCAAAACCGCGTGGTTCGGGGTCCCGAAAATGGGCTGTTAAGCACCGGGAGTGGCACTCGGCCACGAAGTGGGTTTCTGAGACCCCAGTGTTCCTTAGAAGGAAAAAACAGCGGTACTTGCTAAGTTAGAACCAACAACAATACGAAACGAATGCTCGGGGGCCAAAACCGCGTGGTTCGGGGTCCCGAAAATGGGCTGTTAAGCACCAGGAGTGGCACTCGGCCACGGAGTGGGTTTCTGAGACCCCAGTGTTCCTTAGAAGGATAAAACAGAGGTACCTGCCAAAGTTGAACAGACAACAATGCGAAACGAATGCTCGGGGGCCAAAACCGCGTGGTTCGGGGTCCCGAAAACCGGCTACAGGTACCAGAAGTGGCATACGACCACGAAGTGGGAATCAGGGGCCCCAGTGTTCCTCGGAACATTAAAACAGAGGTCTCCGCCGAAAACCGGAGAAGTCGGAGATGGTTGGGCGGTCCCGAGCCGAGGCACACGGCCTAACGGCCCCGAAAACCGGGAACCGGGCTCCGAAATGGGCAAAATGGCCTACGGCCACGAAAAGTAGCTCACGGCCACCGGGAGATAATCTGCGGGACCACTCCCTTCCCTTAGGAAAGAAAACAGAGAAAACCGAGCCTGGTTCGCAAACCGAGACAAGGTAGAGAAGATGGTTCGGAGGTCCGGAGGCAGGGCGCGCGGCCGCGACTCTGAGACTTCTGAACGAGCACAGCATGCAACATCACCAAGCGCTCAATCGGTGACGTCTGAGTCTTAAGGTCGGTCAAAAATGGGGTGTCTACAGTTGCCCCTCTTTGACAGAACTCGGAAGTCATAACAATGACGGGAGTGAATGTCAAAGCCCAGAGACGGCCCATTTTTGACAAGGCCGAAGACTTAGACAATCATACAAGATGAACAAAGATATGTGTGCCCGCAAGCGTGCCCTCAGGCAAAGGGGGCAAAATGCAAATGATATGCACAGAGCCAGGTGATCATGCAAGTGCAGCAAGCTGTAATGAAGCAAGTATTGACAAATAGATGCAACAGTTTTAAGCGAGAATGCAAAGCAACAACTACATTTCATGCAGTTAGGATGTAAGAGAATTATGTAATTCTCATTGCGTCTCACACGGAGAAGATACGATACCTGCGCGATTCGTCTGGTCGCACCAGCCTCAAATGAACCGTACATACAATATCGTGCCTGCAAAGCAGAGAAATTTGACAAGAACAATATGCAACAACATATATTCCGTGTAATTCCTATGATGTGACACACGCAGTGTCTGTGAGTGGATGCATCGCAATGTGATACAAATAAGGTGCGCAGGGTAGCACGATGTAATGCACTAACAAGTGCAGGTGAGGTGCGCAAGATGCAAAATGATATGTAGGAAGATTTGATAATTGGACTTACACGCTACGCGAAGCCGGTTTGACAATTGGACTTATACGCTACGCGAAGCCGGTTTGAAGATTGGACTTACACGTTACGCGAAGCCTGTTTGAAGATTGGACTTATACGCTGACGCGAAGCCGGTTTGAAAGTTGGACTTATACGCTACGCGAAGCCGGTTTGAAGATTGGACTTATACACTACGCGAAGCCGGTTTGAAGATTGGACTTATACGCTGACGCGAAGCCGGTTTGAAAGTTGGACTTATACGCTACGCGAAGCCGGTTTGAAAGTTGGACTTATACGCTACGCGAAGCCGGTTTGAAAGTTGGACTTATACGCTACGCGAAGCCGGTTTGAAGATGAAGTGAGCAAAGTGTGATGGATACACTATATGAACAAAGTGTGATAGATGCACTTAGTGAACAGGTGTGAGTGTGTGATTGATACACAAAGCGAGTGTGTGTGATTGATACACAAGGTAGGCATAGTGTGATAGATACAAAGCGAGTGTGTGTGATTGATACACTAAGTGAATGAAGTGTGCTTGATACACTAAATGAATGAAGTGAACAAAGTGTGATGGATACACTAAAGGTGAACACGAAGTGTGATAGATGCATTTAGTGAACAAGTATGATTGATATACTAAAGGTGAACACGAAGGTGAATAAGTATGATGGATATACTAAAAGCGAACACAAAGTGTGATAGATGCACTATGTGAACAGAGTATGATAGATATACTGAATGCGAACGCAAAGTGTGATAGATGCACTTAGTGAACAGAGTGTGATTGATACACTAAAAGTGAACACGAAGTGTGATAGATGCACTAAGTGAACAGAGTATGATAGATATACTGAATACGAACACAAAGTGTGATAGATGCACTATGTGAACAGAGTATGATGGATATACTAAAAGTGAACACGAAGTGTGATAGATACACTTAGTGAACAGAGTATGATAGATATACTGAATACGAACACAAAGTGTGATAGATGCACTATGTGAACAGAGTGTGATTGATACACTAAAAGTGAACACGAAGTGTGATAGATGCACTTAGTGAACAGAGTATGATAGATATACTGAATACGAACACAAAGTGTGATAGATGCACTATGTGAACAGAGTGTGATTGATACACTAAAAGTGAACACGAAGTGTGATAGATGCACTAAGTGAACAAAGTGTGATTGATACACTAAAAGTGAACACGAAGTGTGATAGATGCACTTAGTGGACAGAGTATGATAGATATACTGAATGAGAACACAAAGTGTGATAGATGCACTTATGTGAACAGAGTGTGATTGATACACTAAAAGTGAACACAAAGTGTGATAGATGCACTATGTGAACAAAGTGTGATTGATACACTAAAAGTGAACACGAAGTGTGATAGATGCACTTAGCGAACAGAGTATGATAGATATACTAAAGGTGAACACAAAGTGTGATAGATGCACTTATGTGAACAGAGTGTGATTGATACACTAAAAGTGAACACAAAGTGTGATAGATGCACTATGTGAACAAAGTATGATAGATATACTGAATGAGAACACAAAGTGTGATAGATGCACTATGTGAACAGAGTGTGATGGATACACTAAATGTGAACACGAAGTGGGATAGATGCACTTAGTGAACAGGAGTATGATTGATATACTAAATGTGAACACGAAGTGTGATAGATGCACTTAGTGAACAAGTATGATGGATATACTGAGGGTGAACACGAAGTCGGATAGATGCACTTAGTGAACAGGAGTATGATTGATATACTAAATGTGAACACGAAGTGTGATAGATGCACTTAGTGAACAGGAGTATGATTGATATACTAAATGTGAACACGAAGTGGGATAGATGCACTTAGTGAACAGGAGTATGATTGATATACTAAATGTGAACACGAAGTGGGATAGATGCACTTAGTGAACAAGTATGATGGATATACTAAATGTGAACACGAAGTGGGATAGATGCACTTAGTGAACAAGTATGATGGATATACTAAATGTGAACACGAAGTGGGATAGATGCACTTAGTGAACAGGAGTATGATGGATATACTAAATGTGATAAAGTGTGTGATTGATACATCAAATGAAATGAAGTGTGTGATTGATACACTGAATGCAATAAAGTGTGATGAGAGTGTGATTGATACACTAAATAAATGAAGTGTGATTGATACACTGAGTGAAATGAGAAAGAAACTTGATAGGTACAATACAATACAATGCATGATGCTTACGGAAAGCAATAAATGGACAAAGCGGCGCTTTTAGAAAGCACCTCATGAGGTGAGTGGCGGTGAACCGCTCTACTCTGATGGGGATCTCCCCTCGTGCTCTTCGAACACTTTACCTTGAACTCACAGTACAAAGGCTCTGGAATGCTGACAAATAACAACATCTGGATGTAGGAGCCGACGGCTGCTGCTTGTTTTCCTGATCATATTCACAACTTTCCCTATTCTCCAACGGGGTGACAGACTAGGTTGGTTCAGTATCCAAAACTGAGGCGCATACACATGCTATCTCAATCTATGGGGCTGCCATACAGATTTCAAGCCGAGGACACGCCTCTGGGTATTTAAACCAGACTTTAGTCTCGGAAATCCCGAACCTTTGCGTTCTAGGCCACGGCCATTCGAACTCTAGTTTCCACCGTCGCAGTTGGTCTCCTAGGAACTCATCGCAAACATGGTCAAGATGCCTCTGGCAGGGAACGGTACTCAGGGAGAGCACTTCTGATCGCCATTCTGGCTTGAAGTAGACTTGATCTTGAGCTTGAGGTAGAGGCACACTCATACTTCGGAACATTGGCAAGACCTGAAGAGGTACACACGGAATGCAATCTCGGAACTTACTGATGTTGGAACAAACTCCGATGCCCGACACTTTCCTCTTTTGCTTTTGCTTTGCAGCCCGAAACTCATAGCTTCAGATAGGTCCTGGTTTCACTGTTCTCACTTATCGGGGGTGGACCCTGTGGTTTTCTGAAAGAACAAATTCTATTTTGCACAAATGTGGAGAACGGCACGGCACTCGGAGCACAAAACGATTTTTATTTTTTGAAAATGAGAAAAGGATTCTCAACCGGGTATTGAGCCTATAACTGACCATAGACAAAACGACTCAACACGAAAATAAAAGGCACACAACCTAGACACATCGAGTAACACTCGAAACGACTCAAAACAAGAATCGAGATAAAACAAAAAGACACGACACTCAGACGTGCACAGGGAGCCTGTTTCACCGGGTATGTTTCTCACCCTTTCTTATTTGTGATTCTCACATCACTCGGCCCTCAAGCTCTGTTTTTCTGAAAAAACCCTTTTCTCACTTTTTCTCTCATCGCACATCTCTCTATTCTTCAATCTCTCATTTTTCATCCCTCCCCTGGGTGGCCGATGGATAAACAGGAAGTTGTGGGCTCGGGCCCCTAGCATTCTGCTAGATTCTCTTTCTTCCGCTCATAGCCAGTGAATTCTTTCCATAGAAGGGTTGCGCTACAACTGGGCGTGTAGCAAATCTGCCGCTGACATCGGTCGATGATGCTCTGCTGGAGAGTTTGGACGTAATCAGATGTGTCCAGATGAGGGAGTGGAATATCTTGATCCATTCCAGTTCGTGCTTCGCACTTGGCTTGATACCTCGTTGCTCGGAGGATGTGAGAGCTTTCAGCCCTTTGTTGTTAACTTCAGTTGTGCCCTTCTTGGCGAATACAGTGCCTTTTCTGGCAAGTATGTTGATAATAGGGGAAAGACAGAACACCTGACTCAACTGTGCCCCTAGTTCATCATTTTGACCATTTTTTATTTTTGCCTTCTACTAAAACAGTTTTGACCAACGTGAGAGTTAGATTAACACGCTTGTTCAATTTTTGATTTGAAATCATGCAAGTCAGGCTATGAGTACTGAAAATTTTCCTTTTTTGGGTCCAAGAAATGGTCCAGTTTTTGGAAAAGATGGAACAATTTTCGAGAAAATAGTCAACCTCAGTAAAAATTCTCAAAAGCTGTTTTTGCAAACGGCCACTTGCTCAACGAGCATGAAACCAACTCCTGAGATGCACAACCTCGGATCCAAAGGGAAACTGCCTCGTACTTGAAGAGAGCTGCATGGCAACGGAAAGTTGCCCCTTGTCTGAACGGCACTGCAGCGCATTGAATGGCAACGGAAAGTTGCCCCTTGTTTGAAAGGCACCGCAGCGTATTGAATGGCAACGGAAAGTTGCCCCTTGTTTGAAAGGCACTGCAGCGCATTGTAGTCAGTCCTCAGAGCGATGATTGCAATCAAACTCTCGGATACGGAGGAGGCAAGGATGGTCAAAACCATTACATGGACACAATCGAATTTGAAGTGTTTATGGCTGGACTTCAGAATGAAGTTGCCTACGTATCCCAAACATGGGAATCAAGCCTTACGTAGTTCGGGGTTAAGGTACACTCGGGTATTTAACCTCTCCTTTTCATGCTCTAACTTTTGCCAAGGCGCCTGTTGCAGGTTTTCAACCTTGCGAGCTTTGTTCTTCTTTCTTTCTTTTTCAAATTTTTTCTTTTCTTTTCATCTTTTCTTTGCATTTTTTTTCTTTTTTTTCTCTTTTTTTTTTGTTCTATCTTTTTCTTGCTCTAACTTTTGCCTGGGTCGCCCTTCTGGGTTTTCGGCCCAGCGAGCCTCTCAAAGGGTAAAAGTGTAGCTTGGTCCATGCCAAATGGTTTTGAGATTGAAGCCCTCTGTATCCAGGTGAGTGGCTGTTGCATTGATTTGCAGGAGGACCCATCTTTGGCTCGTCGAGCACATCGGACACACATTTTTTTTGCCCCTAGTTCGAGGGGTGCTTCTGATCTAGCCTTGCAAGCTTCTTCTAATGAGGTCTGATCTTCTCGATCTGACTTTGGTGCCTCTTGTTCGAGGGCTGCTTCAAATCTGGCCACACAGGCCTTACATCGTAGTTGACCGTTGAACATTCTGAATCTGAGTTCAAGGTGTTGAAAGCAGAGGGGTTGAGTCTCGAGGCCGAGAGCGATCCTAAGCTGCACAATCTCAAGAGTGATTCCACACATGTCTTTGCAGGACCGCGCAAAACATTTTTTTTGAAAGTTTTTAAGAAAGCGACAAATCGCTCGCGCTGAAGACAGTGTAGGACCAATCTAGATCAAAGCTAGGGTCCTTCTCAGTACTCACACTAACAAGCATGATTTCATTCATTAAGGGCTCAGCACGCCTCTCTTTCTCTCAATTGATCAAAGTTTTGCAAATCCCGAGGAATTCCTCCCTCTTTGTTTTCACTGCAGTGTTCAAAAAGTTTTGAAAAACTCAGGTCATTACAATGACTTCAAGGCACAAGAGAGCAGGTGGAATGCACTGCCATTTCATTCAAATCCCGGCACAACTAGCACACGGCAGAAGCAAAGGCGAGAGTGTGGAAATCACTGCTGTTTCATTCAAAATCTGTTGGCATAACTGGCTCCCTGGCAGAAACAGACTCAAAACAAAACGAAAAGACAAACACAAAACAAAATGGTGACGCCCGAGGTAACACCCCCCCGGAATCACCTGACTCCAACAAAACAGAACTGACTCGATACAATGAGACAGACTCAACAGGGTTGACTTGATACAATGAGGCAGACTCAACAGAGGTGACTCGATATAACGAGACAGACTCAACAGGGGTGACTCGATACAACGAGACAGACTCAACAGGGATGACTCGATACAACGAGACAGACTCAACAGGACTGACTCGATACAACAAGACAGACTCAACATGGCTGACTCGATACAATAAGGCAGACGCAATACCCAAGTCAGAAGGTAGGATAAACAGCATTCACAAATGCTCAAAACAGTGCGTGCCAAACGCCACATCCGGAGTAAACTGAGTGCCGCCCGCAGGTGGTTCATCCCCCGATCACATAACAACACAAGTCCAGAGTACCCGGGGGATATCAGACCCTTCTGAAACTATGGTTCCAAGACCACTTAGCAAAACAGAAAACGGACAGCATCTCAGCCCAATTTCACCAGAACAGATACGAACAAAACCGAAACCGAATGAGTGTGCCCTCTACTGAATTCTGCCCCCAAAATTCTGCCTCAAATCTGATACCCTCGGGTAAAACTGATTCTCAAAATACTGAACGGGTGCCCGCAGGCCTGATGCCCAAAATACTGAATTGGTGCCCGCAGGCCTGATGCCCAAACTCAAAAACTGATACATGCATTCCCTGTAGAGACACACTCTAACAAGCACATAGCAGATAAGTGAGAGCCAAAACACCCCTATGTTGGGGTAGGGTTTCCCTGTCCTATTTTGTCAGGAGCTAGGGTTTCACTACGCACGCAGCGGCTTCAAACAACCTATATCGGGTAAGCAACCTGTCCTAGTTTGGAATGGTCACTATGGATCCGAATATGAACTAGGTCGAATGGTCAAAAAGGGTGCCCCGGTGAAACCGAGGTTTGTGTTCCCATGCTGTCAGAGCCCAGAGCCGATCAGCCTTATGGACATGACTTGACAAGACAAGCCTCCGGCAAATCGTTCGGGAATGGCATATGGCAAACACGGTGTCCTAGGCGCACCAATGCAAATGCAATGCAAAGAAACACACAAGTGCAGTCAAAAACAGATATCATGAGTTCGAGTCAAGTTCTCTAACTCCCCAGCAGAGTCGCCAGAAACTGTAACAACGCCCGCGAGGGACCTCGCTACAGTTCGGACTCGATTTTTGTTTGCGGTTCTAAATCTGAACCAAAGAGTCCAAATCCGGCAAATCGTTTTGAGAAAACAGATTTTTTGAAAGAAGTGCCAAACATGGACTGCTTTGCCAGATAACAGAGTCGCCACCTAAATATTTTTAAAATGGGAAATTTAGGAAACCCTGACTCGGTGCCAAAAGGCCACGTGTCCGTCATCACCAAAGTTGGCTCGGGAACTTGGGTACGATTAGGGAAGGTCACATCGTGAGCACCCCCTCTCGCCCGGTCGAAGACCGGCCTCTACTAATCATGATATCTGATTTTGAAAACATTGTATGCTCTTATTCCGGTTATTAAGCCTAGGTTACTATGTGATGCTCACAGCAAACAAGTATAGACTGAGTCGTCTGAATTGGAACTAGACACTTCATGTTTGTTTGTTTGAAAATGGTGTGATGGTGCTACCCGCAGATAGGCTAAAATGCGGATTTGCCACCCTCAGGTGGGCTTAGAAAACAGTGATTTTGCCACTATCTAGTGGGCTTAAAACAAACAATCAGTGATTTGTCCCAGTTCAAATAACTCAACCTCCACCCACAGGCATTCAGGCAGTTATATCACATAAGCAAATAGCCTCATGGTAAGCATGCTATCATGGCAGTCACTCACACACATGCAAGGATGCTAAAGCATAAAACTTACAGAGTACTCCCAGCCAAAACAGAAACCGATTAGAAATCCATGCATGAATCCTAACTATGCTGAAATGCCTAATGCAACACATGCAAAATGCAACTATAGCAGGCTCGGCTATTCTAAACATGGCATGTGGAATGCTACAACTATCATGTACTCAATTTGGAATTGAAATACAGATGCAGTTTGTATGATGTGCCGAGCCCAATGCATGCAAAACAGATGAATGATGCAAACATGCTATCACACTGTATGCTAATTGAAATATGCCTTATATCTAACCATCCAAAGCGGGTAAATAAAAGGGAGAAAGAAATGGGGGTTGGAAGACATACATCACACTCACACACCCTTATTACAATTTTGCCCTCGCGCAGAGGGTCCAAATAAATATACAGTCCGAATAAAAGAATATACAGTCCGAAATAAATACAGTCCGAATATTACAAAATTCTAATTAATTAACAAATTAAACTAAGAAAGCTGTAAACTGGCGCGCAGGCCAGGGACTGCCTTGCTCTGATAGATGCCGCCTGTTGGGCTGCCTGGCGCAGAAATCCACTGAGATGCCCCAATCCGCCTCTGTTCGCAATATTTCTCGAAATATGCGCCGGACTCCGAAAAGTTGCTGTTCCTGGATTTTGCTGCAACAGAGAGCAGCAAAAGGGCATAGCAGTGTATTTCACAAATATATGCATGCCTCGATCCTCGTGCCACCAATCACGCATATCGATGCATGATGGCCGAGGAACCGAATTGCACAACTCAATATGGGATGAATGCATATGAATGCTACAACAAAAACCTAACTCCATCATGGGTAATCCGGAGTGTCGGCGACTTGGGAATTGAGACCCGTTCCGTCACTCGGAGTACGGAACGTGCCTCGTTTCCCGTGCCCGGGCTAACTCCTATCCCGAACACAATGCAATATGCATGATATGCATGAAATGCAACTAACATATAACCTAGCATGCACAATGCTGATGAAAATGAGATGAAAATAAGATGCCTCGAAAAGCGTGCACGCGGGCACGCAAACCGAGGCGATGGTACGACATACAAATCGGATAAAAACTGAGTGCCTCAAAATGCGTGCACACGGGCACGCAAACCAAGGCGATGATATGGAATGCAATCGGATAAAACCGAAGTGCCTCGAAATGCGTGCACACGGACACGCAAACCGAGGCGATGATATGAAGTGCCAATCGGATAAAACCGAAGTGCCTCGAACTGCGTGCACACGGGCACGTAAACCGAGGCGATGATGAAATGAAAATCGGATAAAACCGAAGTGCCTCGAAACGCGTGCACACAGGCACGCAAACCGAGACGATGATGAAATGGAATGTAATGGCATACGGAATGCAATGATGGGCTTACGCCAACATGAGAGAGCCTCAGCCGCACTCACATAGGCTGCCGTCGGATAAAAAAAGGAATGCCTCGAAATGCGTGCACACGGGCACGCAAACCGAGGCATGCATAAAATGGCATACGGAATGCAGATTGGGCTTACGCCAACATGAGAGAGCCTCGGCCGCACTCACATAGGCTGCCAACAGATAAAACAGGTTGCCTCGAAATGCGCGCACACGGACACGCAAACCGAGACGGTGCATACAAGCATGAAATGGCATGAAAATGTAGATTGGGCTTATGCCAACATGAGAGGGCCTCAACCGCACTCACATAGGCTGCCGTCGGATAAAACCGGACTGCCTCGAAATGCGTGCGCACGAGCACGCAAACCGAGGCGATGCACACGGAGTGCATATGACATACAAAATGCAAATTGGGCTTACACCAACATGAGAGGGCCTCAGCCACACTCATACGGGATGCCGGTGAATGAAAACGGAGTGCCTCGAAGTGCGTGCCCACGGGCACGCAAACCGAGGCAATGCAATAAGGCACGAAATGATATGGGAAATGATATGTAAGCATGCAAATGAAATTCCAGCAGCTAAATGAAGGGGGAAACAGCCCCGAAACAATTCGAAATGACACCCGAAGCATGCATTCATCCCGAAAATGCGAAATTAAGCCCCGAAATGGCCTATAGCCATGCTATATATGCAAAATATGATTATGGCAGCAAGAACAGTAGCAAGGCAGTCCCAAATATGGCATTTTTCAGTAACAAACATGGCCAAAATGTAAGCATAGATATGGCAACATTATCATGCAAGATTAGTGGCCAAAAGAGGGGTATTGAGACAAGTGATATATACAAACCCCAAATGGACAAACATGCTTCTACAACATTGAAGAGGGCCTAAAAATAAGCACATTTACAGAAGATGGAAGCCCCAAAATCAGAATAAAAACATGCTAGAAAATTCATGCAAAATAGGCTCCAAATAGGCTATATCATGAGACATGCAAATCTATACACCAAATGACCAAACCTTCTTCATGAAACATGTAAAGGGGGGTCAAAATAAGACCCCTCTTAGCTCTGACCAAGAGCCAAAACCATAAGCACAAAAGGCTACAAAATGAGCAAGATTTAGGGCCTAAAGTGAATTTCCAAGAGAGGTGGTATATAGAACAACCGAACAAGGTTGAGCCCTTCTTCAATGTTGAAGAGGGGCTCAAAATAAGCACATTTACAGTTTATTACATGCTCAAAATCAGATTACTCATAAGTCAAAAATAGCATGCAAAAACATGGCATATGAAGAGATATTGAAACAAGGGTGAGATATGAATCTCAAATAGGGTAGAACCCTTCAACAAACATTTAGAATAGCTCAAAATAGTGACATTTTCAGTAGGGGTCGGAGCTCAAAATAGCAAGCCAAGAAGGCTAAAAAGATGGTACAAAAAAGAGCTCAAAAGAGGGGAAATGA
>CM069913.1:40382395-40746395 GCA_036172215.1 Camellia granthamiana
ATGGCAGTCACTCACACGCATGCAAGGATGCTAAAGCACAAAAACTTACCGAGTACTCCAAGCCAAAACAGAAGCTATGTTAGAAACCATGCATGATCCTAACTATACAGAAATGCCTAATGCAACACATGCAAAAATGCAACTAAGATAGGCTCGGCTATTCTAAAGATGGCATGTGAAATGCTACAACTAACAAGTATTCAACTCGGAATTGAAATACAATGCAGTTAGTATGATGCGCCGAGCCCGATGCATGCAAAACAAATGAATGAATGCAAACATGCTATCATACTGTATGCTAATTGAAACATGCCCTAATCTAACCATCATAAACTAGTAAATAAAAGGGAGAAAGACGTGGGGTTGGAAGACATACATCACACACACGCACACTTATTACAATTGTGCCCTCGCCCGGAGGGTCCGAAAGAATAATACAGTCCGAATAACGAATCAACTATCCTAGCTAATTAATTATTATAGGCCCTTAATTAATTAACAAATTAATTACAAAATTAATTTAAATGTGAAGCCGAAAAGACCGCCGCAGCGCTACCTAGGAATGTGCGAATGATGCATGCTTGACTCATCTTGCCCGGAAACTCACTGCCATAGCACCGTTGCCTCTGTTTTCACTGCCTTGCTTCTTTGGAAATTTTTACAAGTCTTAAGAATGCTTCTCTGAACACTGCGGAGCACCACCGACCAGGTGGAAATACCACCGGCCGCAGGGAATGGTCACCGGCCACTTTTTAAGATATCGGCCATCTATTTCTGGTCGGTCGGCACTCCAGGTAGCCGACCGGCTATTTCTTCCTGCAGAATCCTGCAGTTGACAGCAGCAGGGGGCAAGCAATGTATGGCATAGAAATTTCAAACAAATGTGTGCATGGCCACTCTCCCAATCATGCCATGGACTCATGGAAGTGTGACCCTCGATCCTCGGGCCACCAATCACGGATTTCAATGCATGATGGCCTAAGGTACCAAGTTTGCAACTCAATATAAATGCATGCAACAATCAAATGAATGCTAACACCCTATCATGTTGAGATCAAAGGTATTGGCGACTGAGGATTGAGGCGCGTTACGTCACTTTAAGTACGAACGCACCCCATTTCTCATGCTTAGTTTGACACCCCAAACCAAGCGAAATGTAATGAAATGCATGTATGCAAAATGGCTCAATCATGCAAATGATGTAACCTAAGCATGCAAGCTAAGTTAATGCAATATAAACATACAACAATTGTATGATATGCAACTAGCTAAACACTATGTAAACATGCAAGTATGATACAATGCAAGCATGAAACCAAAGCAATGCAACATGATCATGCAATGGTGAATCTAAACTACAAAGGTCAGACCTCAGCCCACCCCAAAAACAGTGGCCAAAGGCGCCCAAAATGATGGACAAGTGCTCATGCAAACATACACACCAATGAGCCTAAAACTTAAGGCAAAAAGAGAAGCACTCCACTACAACTATCCCAACCACACATGGCATAGACTCTTCAACCAAAAACAGAGTTTTGATGGAGCAAAATACACCCCGAAAACCCATATGAAGGGCATCCCAAATGACTTAAACAAGAGGTATGCATTAAGGCCTAAACATGGAGCATATGACCACTTCTCATCAAGGTATTAAGAGAGTGACAAACACAAGTATGTAAACACAAAAACATGGACTGAAAAGGCATCATAAGTGATTCCAAATCACTGAAATAGGCCAACTCAAGCATGCTCATGACTCACACACCCGATGCTAACATGCTAGAATGCAAAGGAGCTATACAAAGCATGAAATGCATGACCAAAATAATACCCAACAGACCTCAAGCATGGAAAAATATGACTAAAAGCTTCACAAAGCTAGGCAAAAATATGCAAGCATGATGGTCTAATGGCTAGATGCATTTCTAGGCAAAATGGGGGAATACAGAGCAAGTGTATTAAGCATGAAGGGGACCATTAATCCGACCAAAAACAGAGGCATATAATGACCACACAACATCTAAAAACCTCTGAAATGGAGCCAAAGACAACCACTCATATATGCTACCCTTATAAGGTCAAAACTATGGACAAAAGAGACACAAAGGGAGAGGGGTGTCCCTCCCCTATACAAGACCTCAAAACCCCTTCCTCATCAATGAAAATCCACTGGATTTCAGTGGTGAGAAGGCCAATACACCAAAGTAACCAAAGCTTAACAATGGAAGCACAAAAAGGGCCAAACAAGACCTTAGAGGGGGAGGTTGACCGCCAACACCAAAACAACCTTAATGAAGTATCTTAAGCATGCAAATACAAGACTTTTTTTAGTTATACACAAAGTCTAAAATAGTAAGCAAGATAGGCTAAAGGCTAGTGCAAGATTGGGGAATATAAAGCAAGATTGTTACCCTTGAAGAACACTTCAAGAACAGCAAGCTCAGGCCCCTTCTTCTAATCAAAATCACTCCAAAATTCCAAGAACAAACCCTCCAAGCCTCCCAAGTCGAAGTATGGTGTAATGGTGTGTGTCTTAGTGCAAAACCAAGGTCAAAACACACTTTTAGGCTTCCAAACACACACAAAATGAAGAGAGAGAGGGAGATATAGAGAGAGAAAGTGTATATATCAGAGTATATGTGTAAGCTCTGGTTTTTTTGCTCAACCCCTCAAAGAAGAGGAGAGCTCTCCTTATATAGACAAGGGAAGGCTTGAAGCTTCCAAGAGAAGCTAAAGAAGAAGAGTCAAAGGGGGCAAGGCTTCCAAGAGAAGCTAAGCTAAGGGTGCAAGCTTCTTGAGGAAGCCAAGACAAGGGGTCAAAGCTTCATCAAGAAGCTTTGAGCAAAAGGTGCAAAAAAAAGGGGTCAAAGGTGGAAAACAACCACATATATGCACGGGGGCAGGTCTTGTGCATTCCAGCTGGCACAGCTGGCATGCACCATGCCTGAAAAAGGCAAAAAGGTGGTACCGGCCAGAAAAGGAGTCCATCGGCCAAACATATGGTCGGCCGGCCACACCAAAGGTCGACCGGCCAATGGTATATTTCACCAATGGCCGGTAGCCTCAAAACACGACCGGTGGGTGTCAGGGGTAGCTAACAAGCTACTCTCTACCCTTGGAAACAAAAACACAAGTGTTTGGTGCAAAACCAAACACAAAACAGTCGAGTTGAGAGATCCTAAAGCAAGGTGCGTAGCCGAGACTTCCGGGAACTCAAAACGAAACACGAACATGGGTAATCACCAAGTGTTCCATCGGTGACATCCAAGTCTTGAGGACGGTCAAAAACGGGGGTGTCTACAGTTGCCCCCTCTTTGACAGAACTTGAAAGTCATAACAATGATGGGAGTGATTGTCAAAACCCAGAAACGACCCATTTTTGACAAGGCCGAAGACTTGGACAAAGCATACATGCTGCAAATAAAGATATGCGCCCGAAGGCAGGGGCAAAATGCAACTAACAATGCAAGAAGCCGAGCATAACTTATGATCATGCAAAGAAAGCTGTAACGAAACATAATAATGCAACAGTTTTAAGCTAGCATACACCAAACTACACTACAATATAGTGAGAGTGTAAGAGAATCATGTAATTCTCGCTATGTTTCACGCGGAGAATACCATACTTGTGTGGTTCGTCTGGTCGTGCCAGCTCCAAATAAACCGTACATACAATATCGTGCCTGAAAAAGAAAGTAAACTTAACAGGTACAATATTGTTAGTAACATGCACATTAATGCAATTAAAAGCGCGTGACAATGCAAATCGAGTGGGAAGCATAACAATGCTGTGAAGGCACAAACACATGTAAGTAAACCAATGCACGTATGCAATGCAATGTGTATAGGAACCTGAACGCATATAAGTAAAGCATAACGCGACAACGCATGCAATATGTATAGAAACTTGAACACATATAAGTAAAGCATAACGTGACAACGCATGCAATGTGTATAGGAACTTGAACACATATAAGTAAAGCATAACGCGACAACGCATGCAATGTGTATAGGAACTTGAACACATATAAGTAAAGCATAACGCGACAACGCATGCAATGTATAGGAACTTGAACACATATAAGTAAAGCATAACGCGACAACGCATGCAATGTGTATAAGAACTTGAACACATATAAGTAAAGCATAACGCGACAACGCATGCAATGTGTATAGGAACTTGAACACATATAAGTAAAGCATAACGCGACAACGTATACAATGTGTATAAAAACTTGAAGCGTGGTAAAGATAAGTTATTCATGATGTTAAAATGCAAAGCACTGCAACACAGTATAATTGAAGTGATTTGTGGAGTTCACGAGATACAAAAAGGATACGGGAAGGGGTGCTCCTCGCGCACACCGAGCATTGTTCGTAAAAGATGTGGCTCGAGGTCAACTCAAAGGTCTACTAATGTTCCGAGAGTGTGCTTTCTCGCATTGCCTTGAGTAAGGAAGGTGCCAAACCGTACCGTTGACTTGAACAAGAGTACGGGATGCATTGAACGCGAGGGGAGGTTACCGGCATTCAATCCCTATGCCCTACTGCCCTGCCCTCTTTTGCTTTACTTTCCTTTTTACGGGTAGTTTAAGCACATCGCACTGCCTTAGGCAGGTTATTATTTTTTTCTCACATGATGGAAACGAAACAGTTATTTTGTTCAAAAAGGTGTTACATTTGTAATTTCTATGCATCGCATCGCGTGGTATCGCATAACAATGTGAATGAAATTGAATTTTGTTTGAAAATTGAGCATTCGCATCGTAATAATCAGGTAGTGAACCGACTTACAACTTGATAAGCAAAACAAAGAAACTCGATAAGTCAATCAAGTGTGAGTACAACTCGATAAGCAAATCAATGACTTAAAGAGAGTGAAATACAACTCGATAAGCAAATGTACAACAACTCGATAAGCAAAAGGGTGTGACCCCGTAAGAATCGATCACCGGAGGGCATCAGTAGAGGTTCCAACCACAATCCCTCAGTATTTTCAACTCGTAAACGGCTCATAGAACAGGGGGGAAGGCTACCGGCCAACAGGAAAGGCCACCGGCCATGAGAAATTTCCGTCGACCAAAAATGATGGTCGGTCGGCACCATATTTGGCCGGCCGGCCATAAACTGCAAGAACCAGCAGAATGTTGACAGTTGTCCCCCACTCACACCTTATCTTCTACAAAAGGCCTCAGCTTCGTGGTTTTTCTCAATTCAACACTGATTTGCTCCAAATGGAAGAGTTTCTTGCCCAGAATCTCGCAGCTTGGATTGCCAACTTGGACGGTTCGGAAAAGCTGAATTTCCGGGGGTTTGGCATAAACGCAGTATTCACTCTGAGTCGTACTCCGCTGCACCTTCCGTTCCTCCATGCCGCAGCAAGGTTTTGGAATCCGGTGACGCATGTTTTTAGCTTTGGCGGGCAAGAGGTATGTCCTACCTTTGAAGATTTCCAAGCTTTAATGGAGTCTGAGCGCAACGAAGAGATTTTACCCCAATTTCGTTTTGGCTATGCCCGAGCCTTAGGACAAATGTGTGGGCTCTCAATGCATGACGCTCGATCTTTGATCGGTGATGGAATGCTGGATATTCCGAGTTTGATTTACCGGTTTTCTGATGCTGGCAACCGCGGTAACCGTCATTGGCAAGGTTTTCGGCAACACGCACTTTGTTTGTGCATGCTATCTCATTTCTTACTTGCCTCAGGCTCCAAAGGATCTAGTGTCCGGTTGATCGAGGTTGCTCAAGGTTTGAAGGAGGGTAAGAGTTGCATTGTCATGACTCTGGCTGAGACGTTGATGGGCTTGGACGCTTTTCGTCGTCGCGAAACGACCAAATTTGTGGGAAGTCCACTACTGCTGCAGGTAATGTTTCCCACCCAATCTCACATATGTATTGCCCACATCACTCGGCCCTCAGGCTTGGTTTTTCTCACAGAACCCTCTTCTTATTTTTCTCTCATCGTACATCTCTCTATTCTTTATTCTCTCATTTTTCATCCCTTCCCAGGTGTGGTTGATGGACAAATTGCAGGTTGTGGACTCTTGCCCAGCTTACTCAGCTCGCGGTTATTTCTTCAGGCAACGCCTAGTCGATGCCCTTGATGAGGGTTGGTGGTTTGACTAGATGTGCAGCTTGTCCGCAGACCGCATTGCTTGGCAGTGCCCTTGGCTTAATCTACCAGCAATGGGCTATAGTATGTCCCGCCAACCCGAGATTCAACTGATTGGCTTGACTCACTGTGTGTTCTACTTCCCATTCCGGTTCTAGCGCCAGTTTGGTCATGATCAGACTTCTCCACCAGAGGGGATAGAGTACCCGGCTACATTCCCGATCCGAGGCCCACAGCTTGCCCGGTATGCCACAGCCTGGAGGACTAGAGAGCTCCTGGCCCCCGCTCCCACTTTCAGTTGCACTTTGTCTGATGAGTGCATTGATTGGCTCAATGAAGAGGCACAGATTGGGCCCAGCTTGGCATTAGAGGCTTCGACCAGCTCTGGGAGGGGGCGCAGGGACACCTGACTTATCCATGCCCCGGATTTATTGCTTTATTAGTACTTTCAAGTTTTCTTTATGAATGTAATAAAAAGCAACTTCAATTTGCATGCAAGAACAGGAGAACTCTGTATTGAAATTAATGGAATTGAAGGTTGTGGGTACTGAAAATTTTCCTCTTTGGTCCAAAAATGGTCTTAGTTGTAAAAAGATTAATTTGAACAAAGTCAACTTTTATTAAAACTTTTCAAAACCGTTTTCGATATGGATCAAAACTAGACACGCCTGAGATTTGTCACTGAGATGCACATCCCCAGATCCCAGCAACTGGAAAGTTGCCCCTAGTCTGAATAGTACCGCGGCACTGCACAGCAACAGAAAGTTGCCCCTAGTCTGAAAAGCACTGCACCGGAGATCATAACCGAACTCTTGAACACTGAATAGACAAAGATGACCGAGATGATCAGATGGACGAAGTTGATCGGGGAAAAGTTTATGGCTGAACTTCAGGATGAAGTTGCCTATGTATCCCAAAGATGGAAATCAAGCCTTACGTAGTTCAGGCTTGGGTTCACTCGAGTATTTTCACTCTCCTTTTGCGCTCTAACTTTTGCCAAGGCCGCCCTTTACGGGTTTTCAACCTTGCGAGCTCAGTTTTTATTGTTTCAAAAATTTTTGTGCTCTATCTTTTGCCTAGGTCGCCCTTTGGGGTTTTCGGCCTAGCGAGCCTCTCCGGGATAATATTTCTTCAACTTGTCCATATTGATCGGTTAGGAGAACTCTAGGCCATCTAGGTCCATCAGAACCACAGCTCCACCCGACCAGATAGCTTTGATGATGTAAGGACCAGTCTAATTGGGTCTGAACTTGCCCCTTAGGTCATGTATGGGAGCTCGGTTGTCCTTGAGCACCAAATCTCCTTCCTTCAGATTCTTGGACTTAACTTTCTTGTTAAAAGCCCTGGCAATTCTGCGCTGATAACCTTGAACATGGTACAGTGCTTTCAGTCTGCGCTCGTCAAAGAGCATAAGTTCTTCAAACCTGCTCTGCTGTCAATCCGCTTCAGCTATTTGACACTCGGCCAATACTCGCAAAGACGGAACCTCAATTTCAATAGGTAGAACAGCCTCTATCCCATAAACCAATGAATACGGAGTCGCCCCAATAGAAGTTCTGATTGAAGTCCAGTAGCCCCACAAAGCAAACGGCAGCTTATCTGGCCAGTCCCGGTAGGTTTCCACTATCTTCTGCAGTATGTGTTTGATGTTCTTATTGGCGGCCTCAACCGCTCTATTGGTTTGCGGCCGGTATGTGGATGACTTATGAAAAGCCACGTTGTATTTCTCCAGCAAGTCAATCACTTCTTTCTTGAAATGGGAACCGTTATCTGAAATTATCTCATTTGGGACTCCGTAACCACAGATGATGTTATTTCTAATGAACTTCGCGACAAGTGAAGCCTTCAACACTGCATAAGATTGGGCCTCGACCCACTTTGTAAAATAATCTATTGCAACCAAGATGAACTCATGCCCATTCGACCCCTTCGGAGTGACAGCCCCGATCACATCGATTCCCCAAACTGAAAATGGCCATGGCGAAGTCATGTTGTACAGCTTCGACGGCGGGATGTTCACGCAGTTTGCATGGATCTGACATTTGTGGCATCGCCGAACAAAGCCGATACAATCCTCCTCCATGGTAGACCAGTAGTAACCTTGTCTAAGGATCTTCCGAGCCAACATTACCCCGTTCATATGTGCACCACATTCTCCTCCATGGATGGCCTCCATTAGGCGCTTCGATTCTTCGGCCTCTACACACAGCTTATGCATTCCCAGATGACCTCTCTTATACAGTTTACCCCGCAGATGATGAACTGAACGGCCATTCTTCTGATTGCCCTTTTATCCTTGGCGTTTGCTCCCGGTGGATACGCCTCCTTATCCAAGAAATTCCAAATGTCGTAATACTAGGGGTTTTCATCTTGAACCTCATCTATAATGGCAATTGATTCATATGCTGGCGCAAACTTCTGGTCGATAATGACCGGGCGCATCCAGACTCCAAACGGGATGTCTATCATGGAAGATAGAGTTGCTAGTGAATCTGCGAACCTGTTGTTCTCTCTTAGTAGATGAGCAAAGTTTAGCTTCTCAAACCGAGGAATTAACAAGTCCAGGGTTTGGTGATACATTATCATCTTTTCTTCTTTGACTTTCCAGTCTCCTTTTGCTTGAGACACAACAAGGTTCGAGTCCCCAATGACGTCCAACCGTTTTGCCCCTAGTTCTAGGGCTGCTTCTAGACCGGCAATGCATGCCTCATATTCTGCTTCATTGTTCGAGACTTTGAACTGGAGTTTGAAGGCAAGAGGGATACGGGAATTGTTGGGTGCTATCAACAACACTCCAATCCCATATCCGTATTGGTTTGACGCTCCGTCAGAGTACATCGTCCAAGTTTCATCTTCGATGTGCAAAATGGCCTCATCTGGGAATAAGTACTCAACTGCTTCACCTCCTTCCACTGGATGATCGGCTAAGAATTCTGCTACTGCTCTTCCCTTGACTAACTTGCGTGTCACATATTTCAGATCGAATTCGGAAAGCAATAGCAACCAACGAGCTAGCCTACCCGTAAGTGCCGGTTTCTCGAAAAGGTATTTGATGGGATCCAGTCGTGAAACCAACATTACGGAGTGAGCTAACAGGTAGTGCCGCAGCTTCCTAGTAGCCCATACCAAGGCTAAGCAAGCCTTCTCCAGCGGTGTATAGTGAGTTTCATACTCTAACATCTTCTTGCTCAGATAGTAGATGGCCCTTTCCACCTTGTCTTCTGATTCTTGTGCGAGCATACAGCCCATTGTAGTTTCAGTCACGGACGGGTACAATATCAATGGTCTCCCTGGCTCTGGCGGTGACAACACAGGCGAGTTCTGTAAGTATTCCTTGATCTGTTCAAAAGCAGCTTGGCATCGGCCTTCCCATTGGAATTTCTTTCCTTTCTTCAGGAGATCAAAAAGTGGTTCACAAGTCAAGGTTAATTTTGAGATAAACCGTCTTATGAATTGCACTTTACCCAGAAAGCCTCGCACCTCCTTTTCAGTCATTGGTGGTGGCATTTCTAAGATGGCCTTGATTTTGGAAGGGTCGACTTCGATGCCCCTTTGTGTAATCAGAAACCCTAGCATTTTCCCTGCGGTAACACCGAATGTACACTTCTGAGGATTTAACCGCAATCGGAATTCTCTAATCCTTTGAAAGAACTTTTGCAAGGCGGTGTAGTGGCCCTCTCTTTCTTTGGACTTGACAATCATGTCGTCCACGTACACCTCAACCTCTTTGTGTATCATGTCATGCAATATCATGGTCGCGGCCCGTTGATATGTAGCTCTAGCGTTCTTCAACCCAAATGGCATCACTCTGTAGCAGTAGGTCCCCCACGGGGTGGTGAATGCAGTCTTCTCCCGGTCTTCAGGTGCCATCACTATCTGATTGTAGCCTGAGAAGCCATCCATAAACGAAAGCAAAGCATGCCCCACTGTAAAATCCACCAGCTCATCAATATGCGACAAGGGAAAGTCGTCCTTCGGACTAGCTCTGTTCAAATCCCTGAAATCCACGCACACCCGGATCCTGCCATCTTTCTTTGGCACCGGAACAATGTTGGCCAACCAAGTCGGGTATTCGGATACCAGCAGGAAGCCTGCGTCGATCTGTTTGGTGACCTCTTCCTTAATCTTGATGGCCCAGTCAAGGCGGATCCTTCTGAGTTTCTATTTGACAGGTCGGGCCTCGGGGTCAAGAGGGATCCAGTGCTGTACAATCTCAGGATTGATCCCAGGCATGTCTTCGTAGGACCATGCGAAAACATCTTTGAAATCTTTTAATAAAGCGACTAAGCGCTCACGTTCCTCCGAAGACAACGTGGACCCGATCTGGACCAGCCGCGGGTCCTTCTCAGTACCAATATTCACAGTAGTGATTTCATCAACTAAAGGTTTAACAAAATCTCTCATGCTCTTGATCAATTAATCGTTGCAAAACCGGAGGAATTTCTTCCTTGTCGTTTTTGTCAAAATTTTGAAAGTCCTGATTCAAGCAATAAATCAAAGGCACAGAAAAGTACTCAGAAACCACATCCACGTCATTCTCATTAAGCACATCCAAACCGTCCGATTCTTCTGTTACAACAGACTAAAAAAAGAAAGAAAAAGATGACCTGGACAAGACTGTGGCATCCGGGTTATTACCCCCAGGAATACCGGACTCAGACTCAGTTGAGCTGGAACCTGATTTCGACTCACAAGACTCGGTGGAATCAGATTCCGGCTCACTACCTGACCCGGTGCTGCTTGACAAAAATCCCTCCTCGTACTGCCAAATGAGGGAGGGTGCGATGGATGCATCCAAAGTAGTTGCTGGTAGGCCCGCAGCCGTTTCATTCCTGATCATGGACACCGAGGAGTTATCCCCCAAGCACTTCTGTTCGATCAGAGGATCTGAAAGTAGACATGCCAGTGCTACCCCCATTTCAATCTCGACGTCCTCAGACTCCATTTCCTTGCTCTGCTCAACCTCAACTGTCGGGTCTGTCTGCTCTTCGGCAACATCA
Organism: Camellia granthamiana; assembly: GCA_036172215.1. Taxonomy (NCBI): domain Eukaryota; kingdom Viridiplantae; phylum Streptophyta; class Magnoliopsida; order Ericales; family Theaceae; genus Camellia; species Camellia granthamiana. The sequence continues at coordinate 40,393,508 of CM069913.1, forward strand.
TCCCTGGATAACTGTAAGTCAAAGAAAATCTCGAACCCCGGCACATGCCTCCTCTCGGCATTCAGCCACGGCTCTGGAAAGCCATAGAATGGGAAGTCCTCCCCCCTCCCGAATGAAGCGTCCGTTTAGGGTACCCTGAATGGGCCGGTGCATCAACTCAAAAGGCTTCCCCGCCTGTTTCGCTCTGGCTCTTCCCGCCATCTCCTTACCTTTCCTTACCCGATCCTCTTTGGTGGGCAGATAACCCAAACCAAAGGTGTGTGGGTTGTGTGGCACTTCGGCCAACGTTGCAACGCCCTTCCGGCCGCTTTTTCCCAATCCCATCCTGGGGATGTGCTGAAGTTTGTTCATGAGATACACTGACTGTGCACTGACGTACAACCCCTCATTACCAGTCAAGATGTTCTGAACGACCCGAGCCTCGACCAGGGTAAATCCTGATAAGAAGACATCCTCCGTGCGATGCTCGATTTCCAAAACCGATGTGGACACCTCTAGTGGCGGATGAATCGATGAATTCCCAAAAACTATAACCACCCCCTTCCCATGGGGGTATTTCAATATTTGGTGCAAGGTGGAAGAAACTGCCTTTACCTGGTGCAGCCACGGTCGTCCCAAAAGTAGATTAAAGGTTGCGGGAACGTCCAAGACATGGAAATCAATCTCGTGTTGTCCTGGACCAACCTGGGTCTGAATTTTGACAGTCCCCATCACCTCCCTGCTTGTGTTATCATACGCCCGAATCACCTGGGCAGTTGGCACGAAGTGCGCGGGCTTCAACCCGATTGCATAGGCCGTCCTTGACGGGCACACATTAATGGTGGATCCTGTGTCGACAAGAACCACTGGTACCCATTTGCCTCTACATTCCACAGAGATGTAGAGAGGTTTGTTGTGATTTACGCCCTCAGGCGGTAGTTCTTTGTCGGAAAAGCTCAACGTCGGGGAACCTCCTCCAGGAAAAACCAATCCAACTAGCTGCTCCGGCGTGGTGTCTATCGAGAGTTTGGCCTTGTCCATGGCTAAAAGGACAGCCTGCCTATGTACTCGAGAAGCCATAAGCAGTCCCCAGATGGAGATGTCTGCTTGTATCTTTTTCAACTGTCTTAAGACGGCCTCATCTTCGAGTTGCTTTTCTTTCTGCTTCTCCGCTTCCCTATCCTTCCCAGACGCCTCTGGTTGATCTAGGTGTGAAGGCTTGAAATACCGTCTACTCCTAGTCATATGGTCAACTTCACCAATGTACTAGGTATCATCTGGTTGGTTACTCCCCCAATCCTCATCTGTGTGGGCAAGACATAGATCATCGTCCTCCCACCACATTCCATCGACAGCCGAAAGACACCTGTCCGACCCTGGTATGACTGTTCTCGTACTCACAGTACTCTCCATCCATACGCTCGCAGCGTTCTCTGTTTCTGTGCACATAGCGGTTTCAATCCCCACATGGGCCTTAGCTTTCCTGATTCTCTCGGAATCTTCAAATCTTTCATGTTCCAACTGTGTCAATACAGCTGGCTGTTCAATAATTCCTGTATTCAAAATGCTCCAATCCTGAGCGAAATTCTTGACACCGGCGCTCTCCGGCGATGTACTCTGTTCTGCAACCCTTCCGGCCGTCACTGACATTCTTGCCCCTGCCGGGCCTTGTCCTGGTTGGAACTCTTCCACGATATCTGGTTGATCATCCAACAACCCGGTAGCCTCCGCCGATTCCTCATACTCGAACCAGTTGACTGCTGCGTCCCTTGGATCTTGGTCATTGTTAAACTGGAGATTGGCAAGGCCCTCTTCCGCAGTCGTCAAATTATCTGTCCTCTGTCCCAAACCATCCCCTTGGATTACACACAGCTCTATCTCTATTGGCAATTCCACACTTGACCCATCCTGGCCTACTGACGAAATGTAGTCGCTCGGACTATATACTTTCCCAACAAAACTCCCAGGTTCCTCAGACTCTAGCTCAACAACCCGCTTCTCCTCTGAAATCTCCCCTCTTCTGTCTTCGACAGTCACCAGCAGTGGCTTAGATTGGGTTATGGAGATGTCCATCATGCACAAGTCGGTGCAATCAGGAAGGAGCACCTCCGGCTTAGGCAAGTGGGAAGGAGTGATATAGACGCTAGGATCGTAAGACACAACCCCAGTCTGGATGAAGTTGATTCTTTTGGGAGGTGGAGCTTGGTTGTGTGTGGGGAGAGGGTTTGTCGTAACATTGGGTTTCTCGGGAGGCATAATCACCCCGTTATCAATGAGGTCTTGGATCTCATGACGTAATCGGTAGCATAGGTTGGTGTCATGATCGTGCTGTTAGTGAAATGCGCAATATTTGGCTGGGTTGTGGGTAAGAGGAAGTTTTTTCGGTAGTGGCCGCGGCTCTAGGGGCTTCAAGTGCCCTTTTCTGATTAAAACCCCCAGAGCTTTGGACAAGGGCATATATAGTGGAGCAAAGGTTCTTTGGTTTTTGGGCGGGTATTTGGCTGTCTGTGTATGGCTTCCGGATGCACCGGAGAATGGCGTAGCTGCCATGGTTCTCAGAGGGAGGTTGGTGGTGACCATGCTCACTTCAGAGGCTCTTGTAGTAGTAGCGCCGCTCGGGCCTGCATTGTTGCTGCGATTGAAAGTTCCTCGGGGTTGCTCCCGGTCATTATCAATTAAGCCTTACTTCAAGGCATCCTCAATTTGTACTCCCATTTCATGCAGATCAGAAAAGGTAGGGAAGGGGAGTACAATCATTTTCTGCATCAACTTCGGTTGAAGATTGCGCACAATCATCCGAATCTGATCTTTGTCTGTGGGACTTAGGGCCATCATTGAGGCCTTGGCCCTCTATCTGGTCACGAATTCTAAGAAGCTCTCTTTAGGCTCGTGCCTTGTTGTCTCAAGATCACAGGTCGTAATCTCGATTTGTGTATTATATGAGTATTGCGCGATGAAGGCCTCAACCATCTCGTCCCAGTTTCTCTTGACGTCATCTTCTAATTTGGCATACCATATGGCCGCCACACCCGACAGGGTCCGGCCGAATAGAGACAGCTTCTGCAGTCTGGTGAGGCCCATTGGCCTTAAGATATCTGAAAACAACCTCAGGTGCGCCATGGGATCCCCGGATCCATCAAATCGGTCGATATGCGGCATCTTGAATCTGTCTGGCAGCGTCACAGCTGCGTCGGTATATCCATCTTCAATGTCAGGGATGGTTTTGACTCCCTGGGATCTCTTGAACAGCTTTTCAAGCTTGCTCAACTTCAATGCCGTGGGATCTGTCTCGAACTCAAAGGGGGAGTCCGGTAGGTTGGTGGGAGTTTTGGATAACTGGGGTAGGATTTGGGGTGGGATCAGGGGCGGAGGTGGCCCGTAGGAACGTCTGTATCATTCTGAACATTAGCTGTCTCCCCGAGTGTTGGAATTCTTGGCGGGGGAGGAATTTGATGCGAAGCCGACGCCCCAGCTTGCTGTTGTAGGCTCACGATTAACTCTGCTTGTTCAGTCATAACTGTGGCCTGTTGTTTGGCGAACTCCGCCTGTCGAACAGCGTCTTGCTGCATTGTTTTCATGCTTTCTTGAAGCTGGCGCACCATCTCCTCTAAACTTGCCATACTGTTCTGATCTAGCTGTGTTGTCAGTGTATGTTCCCTCTCTGCGGGAGAAGCAGGACTCCGATTCCTACTATATCTAGGCGGGGGACGAAGCCCTCTGCACTGACTACTGAACCGATGTTTTCTGCCTAACTGCCCTCCGTCTAGTAACCGAGGGTAGAGAGTGGTACACTGGCTGTCCGTCTACCAGATCCTCAGATCGATGGAGTCGACGACCTCTAGTCCAGAGTGCTTGGGGAATATCTACTGGGTTAGAAGCAATCGCGCTAAACTACCTAGCAAAAAGATAAATAAAGCGATAATAAGGAAATGAAACAACCAGATAAATGGACAGCATAACAGCATAAAATAAACACGCAACACACAGTTGGGTGTCACAACACACTGTTAATGAGCAGAATACACTGTTCCTTAATCACTGATCACTGTTTCCCAAATCATTGTCCCTAAATCTGAATCTGATACCCACAGATAACTGATCCTCAAAACACCGATGCCTGCAGGCCTGATGCCCCAAACTCACAGACCGATATATATGTTCCTATAGAGACACACTCTAAAAGCACATAGCAGGTAAAAGAAAGCAAAAAACACCCCTATGTTGGGGTAGGGCTTCCCTGTCCTATTTTGTCAGGAGCTAGGGTTTCACTACGCACACAGCAGTTTCAAACAACCTATATCGGGTAAGCAACCTGTCCTAGCTTGGAATGGTCACTATGGATTCCGAATATGCACTAGGTCGAATGGTCAAAGAGGGTGCCCCGGTAAAATCGGGGTTTGTGTTCCCATACTGGCAGAGCCCGCAACCGGTCAGCCTTATGGCACGCTTCTCAAAGCGAGCCTCCGGCAAACCGCTCAGGAATAGCAGATGGCTAACACGGAATCCTAGGCGCACCAATGCACATACAATGCAAAGAAACACATAAGTGTAGTCAAAACAAGATATCATGAGTTCGAGTCAAGTTCTCTAAGTCCCTAGCAGAGTCGCCAGAAACTGTAGACGTCCCCGAACGCCCCGGGAGGATAAATCCCGTTCTGTTCGTCTGTGGGTCTACTACAGTTCAGGACTCAATGTCACGGTCCTGTATCTAATCTTGCAGAGTGCAATGCAAGACCGATGAATCATCAAAGAGTCCAAATCTGGCAAATCGTTTTTGAAAACAAATTTTTTTGAAAGAAGTGCCAAACATGGATTGCTTTGCCAAATACAGAGTCGCCACCTAAATATTTTATTTTGGGAAATTTAGGAAAGGCATCGTGTCCGTCATCACCAAAGTTACCTCGGCTCGGGAACTTGGGTACGATTGGGGAAGGTCACTTCGTGAGCACCCCCGCTCGCCCGATCAAAGATCGGCCTCTACTAACCATGATATCTAGTTTTGAAAACATTATACGTTCTTATTCCGGTTATTAGCCTAGAATTACTATGTGATGCGCACAGCATACAAGTATAGACTAGATCGCCTGAATTGGAACAAAACATTTCATGTTTGTTTTGAAAATGGTTTGCTACTTGCAAGTAGGCTAAAATGCGAATTTTCCACCCTCAGGTGGGCTTAGAAAACATGATTTTGCCACTATCTAGTGGGCTTAAAACTCATAGTAAATGCATTATTCCAATTCAAATAATCCAACCTTCACCCACAGGCATTCAGGCAGATATATCACATAAGCACATAGCCTCATGGTAAGCATGCTATCATGGCAGTTGCTGACACGCATGCAAGGATGCTAAAGCACAAAAACTTACTGAGTACTCCAAGCCAAAACAAAAGCTATGTTAGAAACCATGCATGATCCTAACTATACAGAAATGCCTAATGCAACACATGCAAAAATGCAACTAAGATAGGCTCGGCTATTCTAAAGATGGCATGTGAAATGCTACAACTAACAAGTATTCAACTCGGAATTGAAATACAATGCAGTTAGTATGATGCGCCGAGCCCCGTGCATGCAAAACAGATGAATGAATGCAAACATGCTATCATACTGTATGCTAATTGAAACATGCCCTAATCTAACCATCATAAACTGGTAAATAAAAGGGAGAAAGACGTGGGGTTGGAAGACATACATCACACACACGCACACTTATTACAATTGTGCCCTCGCCCGGAGGGTCCGAAAGAATAATACAGTCCGAATAACGAATCAACTATCCTAGCTAATTAATTATTACAGGCCCTTAATTAATTAACAAATTAATTACAAAATTAATTTAAATGTGAAGCCGAAAAGAATGATGCATGCTTGACTCATCTTGCCCGGAAACTCGCTGCCATAGCACTGTTGCCTCTGTTTTCACTGCCTTGCTTCTTTGGAAATTTTTACAAGTCTTAAGGATGCTTCTCTGAACACTGGGGAGCACCACCGACCAGGTGGAAATACCACCGGCCGCAGGGAATGGTCACCGGCCACTTTTTAAGATATCGGCCATCTATTTCTGGTCGGTCGGCACTCCAGGTAGCTGACCAGCTATTTCTTCCTGCAGAATCCTGCAGTTGATAGCAGCAGGGGGCAAGTAGTGTATGGCATAGAATTTTCAAACAAATGTGTGCATGGCCACTCTCCCAATCATGCCATGTACTCATGGAAGTGTGACCCTCGGTCCTCGGGCCACCAATCACGGATTTCAATGCATGATGGCCTAAGGTACCAAGTTTGCAACTCAATATAAATGCATGCAACAATCAAATGAATGCTAACACCCTATCATGTTGAGATCAAAGGTATTGGCGACTGAGGATTGAGGTGCGTTACGTCACTTTAAGTATGAACGCATCCCATTCCTCATGCTTAGTTTGACACCCCAAACCAAGCGAAATGTAATGAAATGCATGTATGCAAAATGGCTCAATCATGCAAATGATGTAATCTAAGCATGCAAGCTAAGTTAATGCAATATAAACATACAACAATTGTATGATATGCAACTAGCTAAACACTATGTAAACATGCAAGTATGATACAATGCAAGCATGAAACCAAAGCAATGCAACATGATCACTCAATGGTGAACCTAAACTACAAAGGGCAGACCTCAGCCCACCCCAAAAATAGTGGCCAAAGGCGCCCAAAATGATGGACAAGTGCTCATGCAAACATACACACCAATGAGCCTAAAACTTAAGGCAAAAAGAGAAGCACTCCACTACAACTATCCCAACCACACATGGCATAGACTCTTCAACCAAAAACAGAGTTTTGATGGAGCAAAATACACCCCGAAAACCCATATGAAGGGCATCCCAAATGACTTAAACAAGAGGTATGCATTAAGGCCTAAACATGGAGCATATGACCACTTCTCATCAAGGTATTAAGAGAGTGACAAACACAAGTATGTAAACACAAAAACATGGACTGAAATGACATCATAAGTGATTCCAAATCACTGAAATAGGCCAACTCAAGCATGCTCATGACTCACACACCCGATGCTAACATGCTAGAATGCAAAGGAGCTATACAAAGCATGAAATGCATGACCAAAATAATACCCAACAGACCTCAAGCATGGAAAAATATGACTAAAAGCTTCACAAAGCTAGGCAAAAATATGCAAGCATGATGGTCTAATGGCTAGATGCATTTCTAGGCAAAATGGGGGAATACAGAGCAAGTGTATTAAGCATGAAGGGGACCATTAATCCGACCAAAAACAGAGGCATATAATGACCACACAACATCTAAAAACCTCTGAAATGGAGCCAAAGACAACCACTCATATATGCTACCCTTATAAGGTCAAAACTATAGACAAAAGAGACACAAAGGGAGAGGGGTGTCCCTCCCCTATACAAGACCTCAAAACCCCTTCCTCATCAATGAAAATCCACTGGATTTCAGTGGTGAGAAGGCCAATACACCAAAGTAACCAAAGCTTAACAATGGAAGCACAAAAAGGGCCAAACAAGACCTTAGAGGGGGAGGTTGACCGCCAACACCAAAACAACCTTAATGAAGTATCTTAAGCATGCAAATACAAGACTTTTTTTAGTTATACACAAAGTCTAAAATAGTAAGCAAGATAGGCTAAAGGCTAGTGCAAGATTGGAGAATATAAAGCAAGATTGCTACCCTTGAAGAACACTTCAAGAACAGCAAGCTCAGGCCCCTTCTTCTGATCAAAATCACTCCAAAATTCCAAGAACAAACCCTCCAAGCCTCCCAAGTCGAAGTATGGTGTAATGGTGTGTGTCTTAGTGCAAAACCAAGGTCAAAACACACTTTTAGTCTTCCAAACACACACAAAATGAAGAGAGAGAGGGAGATATAGAGAGAGAAAGTGTATATATCATAGTATATGTGTAAGCTCTGGTTTTTTTGCTCAACCCCTCAAAGGAGAGGAGAGCTCTCCTTATATAGACAAGGGAAGGCTTGAAGCTTCCAAGAGAAGCTAAAGAAGAAGAGTTAAAGGGGGCAAGGCTTCCAAGAGAAGCTAAGCTAAGGGTGCAAGCTTCTTGAGGAAGCCAAGACAAGGGGTCAAAGCTTCGTCAAGAAGCTTTGAGCAAAAGGTGCAAAAAAAAGGGTCAAAGGTGGAAAACAACCACATATATGCACGGGGGCAGGTCTTGTGCATTCCAGCTGGCACAGCTGGCATGCACCATGCCTGAAAAAGGCAAAAAGGTGGTACCGGCCAGAAAAGGAGTCCATCGGCCAAACATATGGTCGGCCGGCCACACCAAAGGTCGACCGGCCAATGGTATATTTCACCAATGGCCGATAGCCTCAAAACATGGCCGGTGGCCTCAAGCCATGGGCAGTGGGTGTCAGGGGTAGCTAACAAGCTACTCTCTACCCTTGGAAACAAAAACACAAGTGTTTGGTGCAAAACCAAACACAGAACAGTCGAGTTGAGAGATCCTGAAGCAAGGTGCGTAGCCGAGACTTCCAGCAACTCAAAACGAAACACGAACATGGGTAATCACCAAGTGTTCCATCGGTGACGTCCAAGTCTTGAGGATGGTCAAAAATGGGGTGTCTACACTTACTTGTGCATTCATTAACTTGTACAAACTTGGCTTCTCGGCCATCGTGCATTGCGATGCTCAGTTGGTGGCCCGTGAGTCGAGTACCACACTCCTTTGAGCTTGAGAAATGATAAGGAGGGTGGTTGTACACACATATCCTACAATGACCTTGCTTTGCCTCTGTTGTCTTCTGTTTGCAGCAAAATTGGAGCATGCAGAAGCAAGTGGCCGACCGGCCATAGGAAGTGGCCGGCTGGCCACTTTAAGTGGCCGGCCGGCCACTTTAAGTGGCCTACAGCCTCCTTAAGTGGCCGACAGTGCTCAGGCTCAGAGGTGGTCAAAAGTTGTTCTGGTTCTAGAGCAGAAACAGCCTGGAGATTGGTTCGGTGTTCAGGAATCAAGGCGAATGCAAATAGAGGCAATCGGTGGCAAAGTAACGGACTTTCAGGAGAAAGCGGAGCAACCAAGCAAGCATGCATCCCTCGCTTCCTGAGGCCGTTCATTTAAATTGCTTAGCTAATTAGCTAGTTAGCTTAGTCATTTTTGTAATTAATTAGTTAAATGTTTAATCAATTAATTTGGTTTGTAACTAATTAGCTTAGATTAGCTAGTTATTAAATTGTGTTGTAATTAATTAGCTAGAATAGTTAGTTGATTAGTTGGTTTGTAAAAGTTAGCTTAATTAGCGTAGCTAGTTAGCTCTTTTTCATTCAGACCCTTCATCGAGAGGGCAAATGTTGTAATAAGTGTGCGTGCGTGTGTGAATGTCTTCCTACCACACTTCTTTCTCCCTTTTATTTACCCGCTTTCAGTGGTTAGATTAGGGCATATTTTGATTAGCATACCTTATGCTTGCATGCGTGCATCATTCATTCGTCTTGCATGCACCAGGCTCGGCGCATCATTCAAACTACATCGTATTTCAATACTTATTTGAATACGTGTTCAAAGCATGTTATCAAATCGAATCATATGTCATGATTAGATAGCCGAGCCTACTTAGTTGCATTTTTGCATGTGTTGCATTAGGCATTGTTAACATAGTAGGATCATGCATTGATTTCTAACTAGTTTTCTGTTTTGGCTTGGAGTACACTGTAAGTGTTTACGTTTTAGCATCTTGCATGAGTGTGAGTGTTGCCATATTAGCATACTTGCCATGAGGCTATGTACTTATTTGATAAATTGCATGAATGCTTGTGGATGAAGGCTTTATTACTTAAATTGGAACAATTCATCAAAATGTGAGTTTTAAGCCCACTTGAAGTGGCAAATCATCATGTTTTAAGCCCACCTTGTTTGGTGGCAAATCCGCGTTTTAGCCTACTTGCGAGTAGCATCTTCAAACCACTTTCGAAAAACAAACATGAGATGTTTTGTTCCAAATCGAGCGATTTAGTCTATACTTATGTGTTGTGCGCATCACATAGTAAGTTAGCTAATAATCAGAATAAGAACACATGTGTTTTCAAAAACAACATATCATGTTAGTAGAGGCCGATCCTTTGATCGGGCGAGCGGGAGTGCTCATTTCAGGACCTTCCCCTCTTGTACCTAAGTTTCCGAGCCGAGGCAACTTTGGTGACGACGGACACGTGGCCTTTGGTACGAGTCAGGGTTTTCTAAATTTCCCAAAATAAAATATTTAGGTGGCGACCCTATAATCTAGCAAAGCAGTCCATGTTTAGCGCGTTTTGATTAAAATCGATTTTCCAAAATGATTTGCCGGATTTGGACTCTTTGGTGATTTATCAGTCTTACATTGCACATTGTGAGATTAGATTCAGAACCGTGACAGGAGTCCGAACTGTAGTAGCTATGAACCCAATTTGCGCCTTCGCGCGCAGAGCAAGTTCGGGGCGGTCTACAGCCACTTGCCGTTCTTTTTTGGCACAACTACGGTGTTAGAGATCCACTTGGGATAATGAACCTCTCTGATTGCCGCTGCTTCTAGTAGGTTTCCCACTTCCTCAGCCACTACCTCGGCATGGTGGAGTGCTAATCGACAAGTCCGCTGTATGACTGGTCTAGCGGTTGGATGAACATTGAGTTGATGGCAGATGAAGTTAGGGTCAATGCCTAGCATATCATACAACGTCTAGGCAAACACCTCGATATTAGAGATCAAGAATTCCATGATCTCTATTCTTTCGGTGCTGGACAAAGATGAGCTAAGAAAAAAGAACTTTTTTGGGACCTTGTAGTCCATCCTGACTTCCACCAAATCTTCTACTACCCTTTGTTCGGTTGCCTTGCCAACGTCTGCGAACAGCTTGTTGCTCTCTAGGTCCTCCACTATTTGTACAAACCCTTTTGGCAGCTTGGCTGTCATTTACTGTAACAAAGCATTGTTTAGACATGATTTGGTCTCCCAAGACCTTTTCAATCACTCCAGCTTCTTTAGGGAACCGTATCACCTAATGGTAGGTTGATGCTACCGCTCATATGGCATGCAACCATACTCTTCCCAAGATTATGTTATAGGTGGAAAAGACTTTCAACATCCAGAATTCCACTTGTTTCGCCATTGTTCCAGCTTTAACTGGCAGAATTATCTTGCCAACTAGCCATTCTGGCATTGAGTTGAAACCGACCAAGGGAGATGTCGCTGGTGCTAAATCTTTGTCCTCCAATTTGAGTTGTTTGAAGGTCTCATAGTACATTATCTCGCACGAGCTTCCTTGGTCAATCAGTATCCGTTTGATGTCAAAATTCTTAACGGGCAAAGTAACCACTAGTGCGTCGTTGTGTGGGCTTTGTAACCTTACTAAGTCCTTGTCAGAAAAGGTGATGACGTTGGTTGCCTTCGTTTTTCCCTTTTTCATGGTAGGTTGTGCACTTTATACCTCTCTCATGCGCTCAGCCTTTTTTACCATCACCCTGAGCTCACATACTCGTTCAGGCTTGATGATGCCATGTATTACATTGATTACGCCTTGGGGCGAACCATCAGCTGGCATCCCATCTGGCTCGTCGCAATTCTGAGGGACTGGCTGAGCTCCCCCTTCAATATACTGGTCTAAGTGGCATGCGGCCACTAACTCCTCCAGATGCTGCCTTAATGGCATACAATTTTCAATTCGGTGCCCCACTTCATCATAGAAGGTGCATCGGTACCTAGCGTCGTAACTGTTTTGTGCTTCTTCCAACTTGGCTGGCCACTGAACGAAGGGTTTGTCTCATATCTCACTGAGAATTCGGTAGATAGGTTTATTGAACACCGTGGTGATGGCGGTTGTAGCTCAACTTTTCGCGCTCTCTTTCGGAAGAATGAATATCCCTTATAGTTCAGACTCCACCTGTGTGTTGGTTTTGATTCTGATTCTGATTTCACAAGTGCAATGTGAAATAATGAAAACACAAAAAGAGTCCAAATCCGACAATTTCTTTTAGAAAATCGATGTTTGAATCAAATGCCAAAAATGGACTGCTTTGCTAGATATCAGAGTCGCCACCTAAATATTTATTTTGGGAAATTTAGGAAACCCATGACTCGTGCCAAAAGGCCATTAGTCTGTCGTTACCAAAGTGTCTTGGTTCGGGAACTTAGGTATGAGAGGGGAAGGTCAATAATTGAACACCCCACTCACCCAATCAAAGATCGGCCTCTACTGTAACAACTCAGATTTTTAATTATTCTGTAAAATTTATACTAATATTGTTTAATTACAGTTGGAAAAATATGTGATTTATTTTGTATTATTATGTGTAATTTTGTGAAATAATATAATTATTATGAATTTAGGGGTCAAAGTATAAATAAATAATAATAATGAGTGTGATAGTAAAATAAATAATTAATTTACTGTTGGTATACGATAGAGTGTAATTTAATTAGGGATTAATTAATTTATGTAGTTATATTAAAATATTGGGTCAAAGTGTAATTATCTTAAATATCTATTAAAGATAAATATAAATCCTTATAATTTATTATCAAATCCGTGGCACGATTCGCACTGACCACGTGTATGAGTTTGGCTTGGGGCTCACGAATTAAATCCCTATAAATAGGGAGGTGATTCACCCGGAAAGGAAAGAAAGAAAGAGAGATGGAAGGAAAAAATAGTGGAAGGCAAAAGGGTCTTTGATAGTGGAAAGAAAGAGTGAGGTATTAAAGTTAAGGTAAGTTATATTATACCTTGAGCCATCATAATATATTTTACGTATGTTTTATAAATTATTATAAACTATATTAATATTTCAGTTACGTGGTTTAATTTCTGAATCATATTTGTGAAAATGAAACCCATGGATATGTTTGTTTATATTTTAAAGATTATTTGACTATGACCTTATAAAAAATTATGTTTTGTAAGTACCACCACGGGAGTCTCACGCCTTGGGAGACTTAAATAATCATTGGCCTTTGTTTGATCACCTTGTGGTCCTCTATTTGTCATGAATCCATTGACCTTTATTTTGTGCGGAGCAAAGTACTGTACGGAGATAAGTGTTACACTATTATGAGAGCCACCTCTATAGTCCGTACGAGCCACCTCTTGAATCCGTACATCTGTTCTGTGCGGAGCAAACTGTGCGGAGATAAGTGCTACACTATTGTGGGAGCCACCTCTATAGTCCGTACGAGCCACCTCTTGAGTGCGTACCTCTGTTCTGACTGTCACTTCTGTGACCTCTGTTCTATTCTGTTCTGTACCGTGGTTATGGTTATATATTTACATAAATTCTGTATTTCAATTTCTACCACTTAAATGATTTATTTACTAAATTGAGTTATGTAAATGTTTTGGCCTAACTATCCATGGTTATTTCGTATCCCTTATACTCTTGGTATAATGTTTCTCACTCTGTCATGTGCTTATAGCTGTTTACCAATTTTTAGGAAATAATGCAATTCAGAAATAGCTTTTGAAAAGTCTTAGACGCGAGGCAGCAGAATAGACACACACAACACTTTTATGATATATTTATATGTAAATATCGGCATTTTTGGTCAATAAATTTTGTTATAAAAATAGAAGCTCTGATGATTATTTTGGTACCCTCACTTAAATATTATTTCCGCTTGCGTTTATTGAATTGTTTAAGAATTGGTCGGAGGTAACCTCAGTTACTGGCCATCACGATGCTTAGCCCTTGGGTACGGGGAGCGGGTCGTGACAAATGGTATAAGAGCAATGGTTTGTAAAAAAAAAAAAAAAAAAAAATCATCATTGGAGCATAGGACACACTCACATTTAAGAAGTAGGATAGCAGGTAATTTGTACCTAAATATTATATTTTGTTAGTCGATTTAATTATATTATAATTTATATGATTATATATATTAAAAAAAAATTAGTGCATAATTTGTAAGGGGTATTAGATATAATTTATATTGGTTATAGCAAAAGAAGGAAAAGAAACAAAGGGTGTTGGGCTCAAGCGCCCACCAAAATTATAATATAATTAAATACATGGAATTTTCATTTCAGTATTCAAAAAAAAAATTTATTTCGATTTTTTTTTAAAAGTGTGTTCAAATTTTAAAAATACTAATTTTGAAACTATTTCCCATCAATGAAAAGTTCATCTCAAATTCCTTCAACTTCAACATATGATTCTGTCATTTCACTTCCAGTCGTTTGTTTAATTGTATTCTCATTTTATTTTATTTTATTTTATTTTTTATTTTTTCGAAAACAAAACTAATGAAAAGGTTTTAAAGCCACTGCTTGTTTCTCATTTTGGTCCAAAACAATTTTTAACAACTAGATAGTGAGCTATTTTTGGTAAAGTTTTTTTTGAGGAAATATTTTCTATCAGATTAATCATCTAATATATATATATCAGAGTGCACAGCGGTTAGCTTACACATATGACAAATTTCGAGGACGAAATTTTAAAAGGAGGGAAGATTGTAACAACCCAGATTTTTAATTATTCTGTAAAATTTATACTGATAATATTTAATTACAGTTGAAAAAATATATGATTTATTTTGTACTATTATGTGTAATTTTGTGAAATAATATAATTATTATGAATTTAGGAGTCAAAGTATAAATAAATAATAATAATAATGAGTGTGATAATAAAATAAATAATTAATTTACTGTTGGTATACGATATAGTGTAATTTAATTAGAAATTAATTAATTTATATAGTTATATTAAAATATTAGGTCAAAGTGTAATTATCTTAAATATCTATTAAAAATAAATATAAATCCTTATAATTTATTATCAAATCCGTGGCACGATTCGCACTGGCCACGTGCATGAGTTTGGCTTGGGGCTCATGAATTGAATCCCTATAAATAGGGAGGTGATTCACCTGGAAAGGAAAGAAGAAAGAAAGAAAAGAAAGAAAGAAAGAAAGAAGGAAGAAAGAAAGGAAAGAAAGAAAGAGAGAATGAAGGAAAAAATAGTGGAAGGCGAAAGGGTCTTTGATAGTGGAAAGAAATAGTGAGGTATTAAAGTTAAGGTGAGTTATATTATACCTTGAATCACCATAATATATTTTACGTATGTTTTGACTTACCATTATTTATTTTATACAAGTTATGTTTTATAAATTATTATAATCTATATTAATATTTCAATTACGTGGTTTAATTTCTGAACCCTATTTGTGAAAATGAAACCCATGGATATATTTGTTTATATTTTAAAGATTATTTGACTATGACCTTATAAACAATTATGTTTTGTAAGTACCACCACGGGAGTCCCACGCCTTGAGGGACTTAAATAACCATTGACGTCTATTTGATCACCTTGTGGTCCTCTATTTGTCATGGATCCATTGACCTCTGTTCTATGCGGAGATAAGTGCTACACTATTGTGGGAGCCACCTCTATAGTCCGTACGAGCCACCTCTTGAGTGCGTACCTCTGTTCTGATTGTCACTTATGTGACCTCTATTCTGTTCTGTTCTGTACTGTGGTTATGGTTATATATTTACATAAATTCTGTATTTCAGTTTCTGCCACTTAAATGATTTATTTATTAAATTGAGTTATGTAAATGTTTTGGCCTAACTATTCATGGTTATTTCGTGTCCCTTATACTCTTGGTATAATGTTTCTCACTCTGTCATGTACTTATAGCTGTTTACCAATTTTCAGGAAATAATGCAATTCAGAAATAGCTTTTGGAAAGTCTTAGATGCGGGGCTGCAAAATAGACACACACAACACTTTTATGATATGTTTATATGTAAATATTGGTCTTTTTGGTTAATAAATTTTGTTATAAAAATAGAAGTTCCGATGATTATTTTGGTACCCTCACTTAAATATTATTTCCGCTTGTGTTTATTGATTTGTTTAAGAATTGGCCGGAGGTAACCTCAGTTACTGGCCATCACGATGCTTAACCCTTGGGTACGGGAAGCAGGTCATGACATCTACTAATCATGATGTGGTTTTTATGTACAGTATATGCTCTTGTATGTAACATACAAGTATAGACTAATTTTACAAAAAGTTGGAATGTTTGATTTCATGTTTGTTTTGAACAAAGGTGTTTTGAATATTTATCACTTAAAATGGTGATCTCATATATACATGAATCAAAGTATCCCAATTCAAGTGATTAGCCTTCATCCACAGGCATTCAAACAGGTATATCAAATAAGCAGTTAGTCTCATGGTAGTATGTTTGATATGACAACATTCACACTTATGCAATATGCTAAAGTAAAAGTGCTTACCTTAATGTCCGAAGGCGCGTCCAAAAAGAAAGCAAATAGTTAGAAAAAAAAAAAAGGCATGATCCTAATTTAATGACTAATGCAACACATGCAACGTGCAATTAAGGTTCGGCTACTAGTATGGCATGTGAGTCTATTCAAGGCATGTGATAGCGCATGTATGCAAGTAAGGAGTTTGAATTTGACATTTGAATAATATGATGAGCCGAACTTTTATGCATGTAAACGAATGGATGCAAATCATGAAAAATGCTAATTAAACATGATGTCCCTAATCTAACCATCATAAGCAGTGAAATAAAAGGGAGAAAGAATAGGGGTTGGAAGACATACAACTTATTACATATTTGTCCTCGCGAAGGAGGGTCCGAATGTCCAAGTGTCCGAACAAATAATTATTACAAAGCCGAATGAATAATAAATGAAATGGGCTGTCTAATTTATTACAATAATAATATGCAATGATTCCTCAGAAATTATTATGTCTGCCTTGTTGGGATTTGTTCTGTTTCACCCCTAGTTACTGCTTTCGACCAAAAGTGTATTGTTTTGCAATTTATTGAAGCCTTGCCGACCCCAAAACGCGACTCAGTCGAGCCCCAAATAAATCCAATACTTTGTTTTCTTGTGAAAATTTGTTTTTGTACCTGAGGTGAAATAGTGCAGACAGGGTATTCCTAGTCATGTTTGTCTTTGCTTTACCCTTCTCTATCATAAAAATACTCAAGAGAGGGTTGGAATCATCTCCAAAACCATCAATTAGCAAGTTGATTGCTTGATGATCTCAGATACAATTTGGACAATGATCAATAAATACAATGAATAAACAATCACCCCTCCCTCCTATCATGAAGTGAATTCAAGAAAGGAAGTCAAGACACTTCAAGGTTCATCAAATTATCATGAATTAATGTAAGACAAGCCTTAACACAATAAACTCGGTATAACGTCCGACCGAATTCAATTAATCATATTGATTCTTTATGTCGGTTGTAATCCAATTTTAATCAATTTTATTAGCCTTTTTTATTACCTTTCCATTTCTTTATCTTTTATCCTATTTGTGCAAAAGTGATATTTACGTCCACTAAGTCCAAAACGCAATAAAGAGAAACAAGCTTCAACTTAACCAGAGAAATAAATCTTATTTTCTTCGGCGAAAATTACAAAGGAAGAGTCAAACTTATTTACAAGCGATAAGGGATTCCAAGTCAAACTCAAGATGTGCAACAAGGACTAGTCAAACTCAAAGGAGTGATAATGACTTAGAAAAACCCAAACTTGAGTGATAATGACTTGAAATCCAAACTTGATAATAAGTGATAATGACACTTTCCTTGGTAATTTCCAAGGGTCAATTAGTCCCTTAAAACTAAACACACTGATGAATAAAGAGAAATGAAAAATAAAAAATTGTGCTTTAGTATAAGAACATGTATACATTTGGGGTAGCGAACCTCCAAAGAATTTAAACCGTTAAGTATAGAGCGTTTTATGCCTTTGGTAGTAAATCTCCTAAGAGATTAAATCAGTAAGCATAGAACGTTGTATACTTTTGGTAATGAACCTCCTAAGCATAAAACGTTTTATGCCTTTGGTAGTGAATCTCCAAAGAGATTAAACCATTAAGTATAGAACGCTTTATACCTTTGGTAATGAACCTCTTAAGCATAAAACGTTTTATGTCTTTGGTAGTGAATCTCCAAAGAGATTAAACCATTAAGCATAGAGCGTTTTATACCTTTGGTAATGAACCTCCTAAGCATAAAACGTTTTATGCCTTGTCACGCCCCCTAACTCGCCCCTAAAAGTTTGGGCATGACCTATTCAAAAACGGACAAGTAATCTATAATACATGGTATACGGGGCCTTGACGGAAGCACTAAAATTTAACATAATGACAAACTCCATTGAGCTACCTCTAATATGCCAGGATCACATGCATCACATATGTTATAATGACCAGTCACAAGCCAAAAGTATACCATGAGCATCAGTCACATAGATATATATATATATAGCCCCAACCCTAAGATTGAGCATATACAAAACATTGAAGTCATGTACATTAACCTTAATGAGTAGTCAACATACAAGCCAACATCGTAGCAAAGCTGTACAAAATAGGTAATATCGCCTAGTGCCTAAACTCATATAGGCTGACAAAAAGGAATGAACGTCTTGGGTTAGGACTGACCTCCTGATTAGTTACCTACAGAAACAAACATACAGAGGGTGAGCCAAGCTCAGTGAATAGCAATACGTAAATAACGCAATACTTAACTTGAACATGGTATAATAACAATACTTATGGATTCGTAGCTTTTCAGTACTTATTGAATCATAAATTATGTCTAACATGCGTTGGAAATGAATGAGGATAGATATATGAACTAAATGCAACTTTTCCAAGTAAAGGTTCAACCTGGTATCCAAAGCTTCAAAAAAATACCTACTCGTCAAGCTTCACAACCGGCACTTATTATGCTTCAAAACATATGCTTATCAAACTTCAAAACGTAACCTTACTAAGCTTTATAACATAACTTATCAAACTTTATAACATAACTTCCTAAACTTCATAACATAACTTACCCATCTTTAAAATACATACCTTTACTAAGCTTCATATCATAACTTAAGCATACAATGCAAGGTCCACATGATTTGTCTGAGTCTGTATCACTTTTTAGGCCCTTGCTTGAAACACATCAGCTTGAACATAATGGTTGGCTTGAAGCCCTTGAATGGTACGGCATAAGCCCTTAAGCATGGTGGCAATAAGCCCTTAAACATTGGCATAAAGCCCTTGGAAGGTGGCATAAAGCCCTTGAAAGATGACATAAAGTCCTTGAAATGTGGCATAATGCCCTTGTAAATTGGCATTAAGAATGCCCTTGTAAGTTGGCGTTAAGCCCTTGAAACATGATGGCACAAGGCCCTTAAAACATGTGGCCCTAGGCCCTTGAAACTTTGTATATGAACTCAAGAGGTGTCTCACACGGACTCTAGAGGTGGCTCACACTATAGCACTTAGTTCCGTGTAGCACTTTATTTCATAACTTATCAACATGACAATATGACATTCGTACCATTACTTTCTTACATGGTGTTTCTTTCGTTTCCTTATTTCTTTATATAAGTAACTTCAGTCATGTAGAAACATAGGAATCATACATTAGTGTTGTGTGGCCATAGGCCCAGAGTCTCACAACCCCATTTCTTTATGTTCATACATTAAAACGTGAACATAGTTACGTATTGTACATGAACAAAATACTAATGACAATCATTAGCTATATATGAAACGTATAATGGTACCACTACTCACAGTGTGGAGATGACATACTTGTTCCGCCCGTAGTGTGCCCTGCACGCATTTAAAACTCACACATTAGTTTCTCTTTTCCATATCAAATTGCATTTCGTTTCGCTTCATATCGCTTCATTTCGAATGAATTAATACACATCAAAAAGACATCAAATGCACATTCCGGCAATATTAGAGGGTTCTACACGTAAAACGGAGCAACCCGTCTTTTTCCACATGTGCCGCACGTGCGGCTAGGATTCCCGCACGTGCGGCGGCTAGTCCCGCACGTGCGGCCCGCACGTGCTTTTTAAGCAGAACAGAAGCCCCTTTTTGCTCCTTCTCCCGCACGTGCGGCCACAACCCCCGCACGTGCGGCGATTGGCTTCCGCACGTGCGGCCATGACTCCCGCACGTGCGGCGATTCTGCATCCTTAGTCCGAAATTTTTGCTACAAAATGTGGTTCTTTTGGGGGTGTTTTAAAGGCCTAAATTGAAACTTTTAAATGCTAAATCTTGATTCAAAAGCACACAAATTAAAAGTACAACATCATAATTTAATCCACTTTGAATTGAATTAAGCCCTTGATCATCACTCAATTGATTAGAACAAAAGTTGAAATTTAACAATATAAATTCATCCTTGTGGCTCCTAACTTCATACACTTAACATAGGCATGCCAAAACTATAACATAAACATGAATCTCAATTTGATAAGCAAGGAAACAAGATAGTGCTCTCCTAAATAACTTGAATTGAGTCTAAACTCCATAAATCATGAGATTATTCTTCCAAATCTTTACCATACACACATCCAAAACTTCCATTTCATCCTACATCAAATCATAAATGTACCATGTGAATTTGAGGAAGAGGATTAGATTAAGAAAAGTCAACTTACTTCGCTCCAATTCCTCTCTACTCCCTCTTGCTCTTGATCTCTCTTCCTTTCTCCCAAGAAATGTTTACTTAAGTCTATTAAGCTCAAGAACAACATTGATATATATATATTAGAGCTAATAAGACAAAAAGTAATCGTTAATCATTCCAAAATTAAAATTTCGCGAGCATGCTTAATATTACTGAAAAATTATGCTGATCGCATATATGAAATCAATTTCTGATAATTAAGCCACTAAAGCTTCCAATTTCTGATTCAAACCTTCTAACATAACAGATACTTTTCCTTATTGGACAGATAGACATCCTTAAACATGCCTTAATCATGAAGTTCACTTACTTAGCCATAATTTCTCATGAAATTCACCATAAACATTTAAAGGCACAAAACAAGGACTGACAACAGATCAGAAAACATGTACGAGGGTCGGGTTATTACACCTGTGGTAGTGAATCTCCAAAGAGATTAAACCATTAAGCATAGAGCGTTTTATACCTTTGGTAATGAACCTCCGAAGAGATTAAACCATTAAGCATGGAAGAATTCTTTTCTTATACTTGAACCACAATCTTAATTTTTCACAACTTTTTAATCGAAATAAGTAAAGAATGGAGGGAGGTTGCAGAGATGATTATGCGAAGTTGATTAATTGGTTAGTACAAACAAACTTGATATTTAAAACATAAATCATTGAAATAAATTAAACAACCCCCTAAATGGCATACAATAGTGCTGAAATTAAGCTATTGAAGGCCTGCTTATGGGTTTAGCACCGTAACCGGCCAATAATTCGAGATTACCGAAGGCCTGCTTAACAGTAATACAGTAAAACAGAGTACAGGGGCTTGGCGGAAGCCAATACCGTAATTAAACAATGTCCAATGAGCTATGACAGTCTGTATGCAAAAAGACTTTTCATACATATATGCAGTCAGTGACAAAACAGTATGTACACATATACAATCATTCAGTTCAGGGACCTAATCCCTATTGCACAGTACAGTAACAGTCTACACAGTTATACAATACAGATACAAAGACAGGTGGGGGAAATTAAAACACCCCTAAGCCATAGCTTGGCAGGCTCGGAACCTCGCAGTGAGGCACAGTGGTTGGCTTGACAAAACTGGAGTTTACCCTGACGCTCCTAGCCGCGGTCTGGTGCCTGTACACCTACATATATATATGAGCAGTGAGCTAAAGCCCAGTGAATAACACAATGCGTAAAGAGGTTAAGAATGAATGTCCTTACAGTAATGAAAACAATTCATTGATTCAGTATATCAGTCATTCAGTCATATGTGGTACATCCATTAGCATAACAGTACAGTAAACAGTAGGTCTTAAAAGACCGGACAGTAAATGATGGCCATCAGTCCGTAGACAGTAGTGGTTCCAACAAGGGAACCGACAGAGATCTCTGTAACAGTAGCAGTAACAGTAAACAGTAGGTGCTAAGGATGCCACAATACAGTTCAGAATATAGGACATACATTCATTTAATTAACAGTATCAGTTCAGAAAATAGTTCAGTTAAACAGTCAGAAATATTCACAAATGAACATATCTTTACACAATTGTTACTCACAGAGTTCTGGGCTACGGTAAGCTAGAGCGTCTCCTTGGAAAGCCAACCCTACACAGTTTACAGATTGAACACACACTAAGCTACACAGTTGGGAAAGATGATAACTTAATCCCTAATTTGCCTCGGTATGGTTCTACTTCTATATCCTCATTAAGATATCTAAAACTAGGCCTAAGAATGCCTAGGATGGAATAAGGATGCAAAGATGCACTTTAAAAGCATTTTTCAGAATTTTCAAAAAACAGGGGTCTCGCTCGAGCGTGGCTTTCTTCGCTCGAGCGAGCTTGTCAAAACAGTGGGGTCGCTCGAGCGTGGACTTCCTCGCTCGAGCTATGATACCCCTGTTCCGTAATATGCTAATTGGTCCCTAATACATATGTGATTATATGTTTTGATATGATTTTTGTGTGTCATTATGTGAATATATGCGATTTTGGAATTCTACCTGTTCACCGTAGGAATATCTGTTTGAATAATCTGCTTTGGGAATTAAATTGGAGGCCTTATCGGCCACGGAACCCGGAATTGGTTACGCCATTGTGATTGGCATGATTTTTAGAGCCTACGGTGAAATTTAATTGAAAATTGATTTGGGTCTAATTAATCAAATTAATATTGATGATTTAGTCCCCAATTATTTAATATTATTATATAATAGTTAGTGGGTTATGTTGTACAAACTCTACAACCTCAAATCTCTCCCCTTAGTGCATTTTGGCTGATCAACTCTAAGAGAAAATAAGAGAGGGCCGGCTGTTAGAGAGAGGGGGAGGGAATTGGGTGATTTTGGCTCAAGGATTAGGGAACTTGAAGATTAAACCCAAGATTTTGTTATAATTTGGGAGATTGAACTCCTAGGTAAGTAAACTCATGGCTTTTGTTTGTAAATTTGTGAATTCAAGTTTAATAGATGGCCAAGAGCATGAATTAGTTTGAATATAAGGGAATTGAGTTATATATATTGAATTTAGAGGCTTAGAACACATGCATGTAAGAAATGGACATGAATCTCCATGTTTGAGCACAATGTGTATGATTTATGTTAGATATTGTTTGAAAACCATGTATTTGAACCTCTCTTCACCAATTAAGTTAATATGAATGTATATTTCTCACATGCAAGAGTAGATCATGGAAGTATGAGCTTTGCATGTTGGAATTTGATATGTTGGTGATGAATTTGGATTAATTGGAGACATGCATGTAAATGACATAAGGAATTGAGCTTCCTAATGTCGTAATCTTGTATTGGTAGCATGTTAACATGTGTATATGTGTAATTTGAGCCATTGCATGCAAGTAATGTGGTTGAAATGTCGAAGTTGAGCTCAAGAACACATTCTGGGTTTTCCAAAATTTTGAGGTCCGCTCGAGCGGGAGAAACTCTGCTCGAGCGTAAATTTTGTGCTCCCAGCACTTTTTGCAGAATTGGGTATCCGCTCGAGCGGGATATTTCACGCTCGAGCGGGGAGCTTTTGTAGATAGGCCTTCCGCTCGAGCGCTCTATTCCACACTCGAGCGTATTTTTCATGCAACCAATACTTTCGCAGGCCTTAAGGGTCCGCTCGAGCAGGGAAGTTCACGCTCGAGCGGGGACCCTGTTTTCTGAAATTCTGTTTTTGCATTCTGTGTTCTGTTTTCCGTTCTCTTTCACTTGTAAGCACTCTTAGGCATATGTTAAGCATTGTAAATAAGTTAATAAGATGAGAATAAAGCCTAAAGAGGAATATGTGAATTAATGAACGGATTGAATTGTTAATGACCCTTTTGTGTTCATGAAATGTGTAGGGTCAAGCTCCAGGGTAAATCCACAAGCCGATCACTGTGAGTAATATCTCAACAAAAGATGTTTGAATATGTTGTTGTCCTATTGCTTACCTCCATGTAAGTCTGTAAGTTCATTAATTTGAATGGTGGACAATGTCTGATACGAAAGTTTGCAATGGGCCAGAGGCCGTTTTGACAAGAAATAATGAATGGGCTAGAGGCCGTTTTGACAAGCATGAATGAATGGCCAGAGGCCGTTTTGATCTGAATGATTGGGCTAAAGGCCAGTTTGACACGAAAGTGTGAATGGGCCAAAGGCTGTTTTGACGTAAATGAATGGACCGAAGGTCGTTTTGAGATAAATGAATGGACCGCAGGTCGTTTTGAGATATATGAATGGACCTAAGGTCGTTCTGACATGAATGAGTGGGCCGAAGGCCGTTTTGACATGAATGTATGGGCCGAAGGCTGTTTTGACGTAAACGAATGGGCGGAAGGCCATTTTGATAGAAATGAATGGGTCGAAGGCCGTTTTGACATAAATGAATGAGCCGAAGGCCGTTTTGACATGAATAGAAATCTGAATGGGCCAAAGACCAGAATGTTTGGTACTACAGTCACTTGATTTGAATTTCGTATAGCTATATATCTGTTAAATAGAAATATGAAATGGGCCCAAGGCCGTTTGGAACATGTTGTTCTACATTGCTATGTAACTTCTGTATTTGATTTGATATTATTCACTGGGCTTTCGCTCACACTCATTCATGTGTTTGTAGGTGAGCCAAGAGAAGTCCAGACCCAGCCTCAGTGAAGTCTGTATGGAACAACTAAGGTTTTGAGAGAGTCAGCCCTTGTGTCTCACGCACGAGACCCGTCTTCACCCTTTTGTTATGTATTTACGTTTTGTCAGGTTGGCGAAGTTTTGAATATGTCTGTATATAGTTTGCTTGGCTGACTTAGATTCGAATGATCCTGTATGTACAGAGGTTGTGTTAGTACATATTTTGATGTGAGTTATTAATATGTATCTGTATGATTGTTATGATGTGCCACGTAAGCACAGCTCTATGGATAAAGTTTTAAATTGCTTCCGTTTGGCCCCCATTAACTCTGTTAAAATACGTTTGGTTTGGTTTTAGGCCATAGGTAATCTCATGATTACTGGCCGGTTACGTCCTTAACCTATGGGGGCGGGTTCGGGTCGTGACACGGGCGGTCTGCAAAAATGTAAAAAGTGCTGGATGTTGGAAATCTATGCTCGATGCTCGCTCGACGCCCGCTCGAGCGTAAGACACAGTCCTCGCTCGAGCGTAGGTTCTCTCGCTCGAGCGTGCGTCTGCGTGCACCAAGAATCTGAGAGCTTGCAATTTACGCTCGAGCCACCATTCCTTCGCTCGAGCGGAGCTCAGAATAAACGATGGTCGCTCGAGCGTGGAATCCTTCGCTCAAGCGAAGAAGCCAAATTCTGGAATTTCCAAATTTGCCTCCCAAGCTCAAACCAAGCATTCCTTAGCTCAAAACTCGACCTCTTGGGCCCAATTCCTGGAAAACACATCTAAACTCAATATACAACAAGTCTCAAGGCTCAATTTGAGGAATCAAAGCCCAAGGGTGAGTTAATTAAATCCAATTTCAACCCAATTTCATGAACAAGATAAACATGCAAACATGCATGAATTAAACTCAATTTCAAGCTTCTAATTCATGCTCTAGAGAGCCAATTCTTTTCAAATCAAGATGAAATCGTGGTTTATGATCAAGAGATGGACATGCATGTACCAAATTCCATGAAATCAAACTCAAAACTCTTCAATGTATACATGCATGCATGTATTAAGCTATAATACAACAATCTACAACCAATTCATGATCTAGGGCTCTTATCTACCATGATCCATGCACAAACTAACTTGAATCCATGAACAAGAAGATGTAGATTCTACCTTAAGTCTCCAAACACAAGAATAGAAGCTCAATTGATCAAGAACTCTTCTAATCCTCTCAATTTCCAAGCATTATAAGATGAATTCACTCTAGTCTCCTACTCTCTCTCTCTCTCTATGTCGGTTTGAACACAAGAATTTGGCTGATGAAAGTGTTTTGTTGAATGAATGCTAAGGCTCACATGTGTCTAGGTAGTGGGCCACTAAAGTGGCAAAGTTGTAATTAAAGCCAATTATGCAATTTATCAATATTTGTCCAATTTCATCATACCAAATCACATTTTAATTAAATACACCATAAAATCACATAAATCCTAACGATCATAAAACATCAATTAATTTCAGATTCGGCCGCCGATAAGGCCTTCAATTAGCAGTTTAAACATAAAGACATAAACAGATAGTTTAACGATCGAACAGATAGAATGCAATTCAAACAGATACAGTCAATCAATCAGTTTCAGATTTCAGTCAGTCAGTTCAGTATTTCAGTTGATTCAATTACTTATCATAATCAGTCTCCGTTTAGCAGTAATCGATAGTTAATCAGTGATCAGTGACGAGGGTTGTTACAGGGCGGCATAACCTCGGTGAGGTCAGATCGGACTTCAGAATCTGCATTCAGGCCCGACTTCAAATAGGCATATCTCTATCATCTAGACTCCATTTCAGGTGATTCTTGAGTCTAAAATGAAGCCCCGGAAGTCCTCTTTCCAATGGAGGTGGCCTCACATCTAAATTCTAAGTTTGCTAAGAGATATGCCTATTTTAGTGAAGGTTGCTCAGTTTTGACCTAATCGGATTTATGCCTAACTTCAAACAGCCATATCTCCCTCATCCGGACTCGGTTTGAGGAGATTCTTGAGTCTAAAATGAAGCCTCAGAAGTCCTCTTTCCAATGGTGGTGGCTCCACAGCTAAAGTGTAAGTGTAGAAAGAGATAACCCTGATTTAATGAAGGCTACTCAGTTTTCTCTTAACGGTTTTATACCTAACTTCTCCCCAACTAGTTTTCTTCCCTTTCCTCCAATTTTCTTCAACTCCAAACCTTTTAACCAAGATGTTTTAAAGATTTTTTCGTTTTCAAAGAGTTCACCTTCCTTTCATTTATTTTCACTTTGTCCTTGCTCGGTTTACCGACAAGTACAGTTTTAAATGAAATACGAGCCTTGGAACATCGTAGAAGCATTTGGACAAATATTTTGAAAGAGGGTTTTGGTTTAAAATAGTTTGGCCAAAATGGGGTACAAGGTTTGGGATTAGAGCTTGAATCCAAATTTCTTCGCTGAGAATTCAAAAGATTGCACATTGTAACTTTCATCATCGGGTGTTCGGAATAAAGTGCCTAAGTCTTACGAGTGGTCAAAATTGGGGTGTTTACAGTTGCCCGTCTTTGACAGAACTCGAAGTCATTTTGTGACGTGAGTGAATGTCAAAGCCCAAAGACGACTCATGTAATGACCCAGAATTTAAAAAAAAAAAAAATAGACAGTGCATAATTTAATTGAGCAAATTTTCAGATTTGACTGCTGTGTAAATTTTGTGCAAAAATAGTTCGGTTTTGTATTTTTTTAAAATAGTTTCCAATCTCAAAAAATTATGAAATTTTAATATGTTGTTCACATACGAGTCTAGCACGTTGGGTAAAAATTTCAGAATTTAATGATGAGTATTTATTTTATGAAAATTCACGGACTGATTGGTATTCCGTTTAATTTATAGCAGAATTTGAAATTGAGTTTTTGGTGTTTAGACCAGGATTTGAGATAAATTTGTTGGGACTATGTTGGTATATAATTGGACCATGTTTGACTTATGAGTGAGACCCATGATTTAGATTTAATTTAATTTGAATTTGTTAAATGACTCATATTTAACTGTTTGGTTTTTTTTAATTAGGTGATTGGTAGTAACCACATTGGGAGTTGTCATTATTTATTATATAGGATAATAATAAATATTTGTTAGTTGATTTTATAGTGTGTACCATATGGTGAAAAATTATATATTTTTGTAGTGAATAAAATGTGTATATTTTTCGTGAAGAGCAAAATATTATATTTTGTAATGAGAAAAAAAGTTATGTCATTTATAATTTATATTATAAAATTTTTAGATATTTGATAATGTATTATATATTAATTTTTGGTATTGGATTATGTGAGGAGTTACCTGTAAATTCAAAAGAAAAATGGTGAGTATGATGATAGTGGGGAACATGAGTGTGATTAAAGAATTAATTAAAAAAAAAGGAAAGGAAGAATGGGTGGTCAACAATTCCAACAACAGCACATGCAAAATGCCAAAGGGTCTAGGGATCCTAAGCTTCCCTCCAAGGATCAGAAATTCCCCTTTCACTTCATCTTTACCCTTTTTGTTGACCGAGGTTACCCCTCCGTCTCTATCTCTCTCTCTCTCTCTATTTTTTTCCTCCATTGTTGACATAAGCTTTAAGTTTAAAGTGGGAGTATTTAGAGTGAGATTTTACAAAAATATTGTAAATAAAAGTTGGAGAGCTCGTCGTGATCTTCACAATGGTGTTCTCGAATTCATGATCGGGCAATATTTGCATTTTTAGATTTATTTTTCTACATATTTGAAGTAGGGACTTTCTTCATATTTTTACATTAAAACTATGTTACGGTTATATTTGGGAAAATATATCATTATAAGAGGTATTGCATATAAATATATTTTCAGATTTTTGTTTGGTAATTTTTAGAAGAAAAATTATGTTGAAATGTTAAGAATATTGGTATTTTGAGATTGATTTTGAGAAAATTATTTTGTATTGTTAATTTTGTAAAAGAAATCCGAAAATAGAATTTAATAGTTGTATGGATGATATCTACATCATATTATAGTTAGATAATTTATTTTGAGAAATTAATGTTGAAATATTTATCTCATGCTTGAGTTTTGGAATTTATTTTTGAGAAAAATAAATTGATATTGAGGAATATTATGTAAATTGTTAAGTAGAGATTTTTCCTACACTTCTTTATGCACTTTTGCTTGATTACATGGAGTTTAGAGTTGTATATAATTTAATTAGAATTTTTAGAAAATTTGTACTTTATTTGCTTAAAAGAGAAATTTTGAGAAAAATAAAAAGTTGATACCCAAATTGCGAAAGTGTAAACTTGGAATATGTTTGTAATGTTATAAAAGAGTTATGTTTTAAATTTGAACAAAAACGGACTTCGATTCGATTGGTTTTGAAATTTTTACCGATTTGTGGCCAAAAGAGCATTTTTAAAGAAAATAAAGGAATTACGTCTAACTTTTGGGGCTTTCGATCAAAATAGGATGTCATGGTTGAATAATGCTTGGAGAATGAGTTTGGAAAGAAGATGATGTTTTCTTGGGCATTAACGGTATTATTTTACTTAATGTATTTGTTGGAATAAAACCGACACGGTTAGAAATGGACCTTGAAAGGTTACCGGACGTGATTGTGATATGAAAACTAGTGTAGCTGTTCATATTTGATAAAATGTGGAATATGATTTGTTTCTAAATGTTGGGAATCATGGGAGATTCCAAGTTATAGTTATATGTTGGATTGTATGTCCATGTTGTTATCTTTTAATTAATATGTTAGAGATAACTATTTTGGCTATCGGTGAAAATTTACCACATTGCATTTTAAATGAGGGATTTCTTGGAAGGATGAGAAATAATGAAACTTTGGAAGTTTGATATATAATATGTTATAAATTTGTCTTGAAATGACTAAATTGGGAATGTTGATTAATATGTGGAGACTATATAAATATGGATATGGTTGTATTATCTCTTGGAATTGTATTAGAAATTATATTGAAATGAGAAATGAGAATTTTGATCAAAATGGTAATATTTAATAAGTAGGGATTTTCTACACTCTAATATGGTTTTTAACTTAGTTATTTGCTATTGTGTATAGATGATGAGATTTGGTTGTAGTTTGGACAAATCTAAGATTTGGATGTGAAATGAAAAGAGGGGTTTTTGATGTATAAGAGATAAATGAGTGTAGGGTTTGAATATAAGATCTTGGTGTACCAAAATAGTTGATTTTGGGTGTTTGGGTTAATAATGGAAAAAGGGAGATTTTTGCCCTAATTTGATAAAATGATTATTTTGTATAAATAATTGGAATTAATATTGAATATGTTAAATTAAATGGTTATTGATATAGATGGTGATAGTGGATATGTATTATCTCACCTACGGAAGTTTTGAATAAACTATTTATTCCGATATTGAACATAAATTGGAAATAAATGTATTGAGCTATCGGTGGAGGATAGCTATGATTGTTGTAGAAATTGTATGAGGATTAGGCGATATAATGATAATTTATTGTTGGTTGTCATTGAATATGACCATGTTATAAATACATTGTATATGTACGTTTATTTGGGGGGAGAAGGGGGATGTACTCCATATATGACCACGTTATAAATACATTGCATATGTATGTTTATTTGGGAGAAGAAAGGGGATGTACTCCATATATGATTATGTTTATAAATACATTGCATATGTATATTTATTTGGGAGGAGAAAGGGGATGGACTCCATTTAAAGCAAGTTGGCCAGAGTGTCCTAGGTGAAAGATCCAAAAATCTATATATAAATGGGTGCCGGTTCCTTCGGACGAAATATCCGTAAAATGGCAAAGTTTGAAGTGTTTATGTGTGTTGTGCATAATTGGAAAACCATTGAGTTGTAGTCTCATTTTGGTTGTTGAAAGATAATGAATTTAACTCATGAATTGAGTAGCATATATGAACTGGATATGAGTTGAAGGAAAATGGAATAAGATTGGTCTTAGTGGCATATGAATATGCAAGCCTTGGATATAAGAGATTATGTAATAAAATCATATGGTTTTGACATGATATGATTTCACGTATATGTATAAGTATCTTTGTCCCCGCATATCTTTTAATGTTTTAATATGAGATTGTTCGGTGGGCTTTGCTCACCCCCTGTCTGTACATGTGTACAGGGAATGCTTTTCGGATTTGAAGATTAAACAATGGGTTTTATCATTTCATAAGTGTAATGTAGTGATAGATTGTACTACTTCATTGGTTGTTTGGCCGAGTGCTAGGCAATAGCGTGGATAGACTTTCGGGAAGCAAGAGCTTCTTAATTATGTTTTGTTGTGTGTATGTTGGTATTTGTAAAGCCAAGGACTTAAAATGTAATGAGCGAGACTCAATTTGTGTAACCAAGCAATGACTTGGAAAGATGTAAGCCTACATGGCATTTAATTGGTTGTTAAACAGTAGACTCTGATGTATGAAAGTATGTTATTTCCCATATTTATTCCGCATATGAGTTATCTTTATTGTATTATTTTGGGGGTGTTACAACCCATTTGACAAGATCGTAAGACTTTGGCAAAACAAACAGATGCAAATAATTGGTTGAACCTGAGGGTTGCCTACGTATCCCGCTTGCAAGGAATCAAACCTACGTAGTGTAGGGGCAAGATGCAGAATGATATGTAAAACATAACTTATGATCATGCAATGAAATGCAAAACATAATTTATGATCATGCAATGAAATGCAATCAAATGCAATCAAGACAATGATGTGACACTGAATGAAAGCATAAATGTTGGATGTAGTGAATGTGAGATCCAAACGCTTAGTCCGCGAGAGAAGGAAAGTGAACTTGAGATCCAAACGCGTCTTACGTGAGAGGAGTATGTGCACTTGAGATCCAAACGCATCTTACGCGAGAGGAGTATGTGAACTTGAGATCCAAACACGTCTTACGCGAGAGAAGTATGTGAACTTGAAATGATAAACATCAAATCTCAACACACTTCACGTGAAAAAAGGGAAGGTAAAGTCAAAATCCAAACGCGTTTCGCGCGAACAAAAGAAGGTATAGTAGAATGATTAGGGGTAACCTCTATACGCAGAAGCCACAGATGTTGCTTTTTTTCTTTTTTTCTTTTTTTGATCTTATTCACAAATTTCCCTATTCTCCAACGGGGTGACAGATTTGGTTGGTTCAGTATCCAAAATTGAGGCGCATACAAGCTACCTCAACCTATGGGGCTGCCATATAGATTTCAAGCCGGGGATACGTCCCTAGGTATTTAAACCAGACTTTAGTCTCGGAAATCTCGAACCTTTGCGTTCTAGGCCTCGGCCATTCGAACTCTAGTTTTCACCGTCGCAATTGATCTCCTAGGAACTCAGTACAAACACAGTCGGGTGGCTATACCAGACCAATTGAAGTTGCTCGGGCACAACAAACACCAAAGGAATTGCGCCTTTAGAGGATTTAAGGTCTCCTAGACCACGACAAGTGCACAAAATAGTGCGATACGCAAGATAGCGCGATGGATTGAGATTGTGCGGTAGACGCTTGATTGTGCGATAGATGCACAATATGGTTATGATCATGCGATAGATGCACGGTGCGGATGTGATCGTGCGATAGATACACGGTGCGGGTGTGATTGTGTATATAAACAAAATATACACAGATATGTACATACGGTATACATATATTCATATACAGACATATACACAGACAGAGACAGATATATACACAGATATATACGGTATATATACACAGACAGATACGGATATATGCACAGATATATACGGTATAGATACACATATACACAGTATAGATACACAGACAGATACATATATATACATAGATATATACGGTATATCTACACAAATAATATATGATATATATGCACAGATATATACAGTATATATATACACGGATATATACGGATATATACAGGTATATACGACACAGACATACACAGACCTATATACAGACATATACGGAGATATACACAGGTGGGGAATATTCTGTTTGCAGCCATCAGCGGGAAGATGCCGTTACTGAGAAGGCATATTCCGTTTGCTGACGTCGGCACACGAACTCCAAACACGCAAAAAAGAAAGGAAAAACTTAAAATGCATGGATGTGGGGATACGGGGTTTCGAACCCCTGACCTTAGGCTTAGTCTCTTGGTCCTTCAACCATTGAGCCAAACCACTAAACCAAGCCAGTCTTGTGACAAGATTTGCAAACAAATATATACATACATATATATATAAGACATATACACATAAAACCAAAACAAAACAAAACAAAAGAAACATTTGTTGTGGGGATCGAACCCCTGACCTCGGGCTTAGTCTCTCAGTCTTCAACCACTGAGCCAAACCACTAAACCTAAGCCACTCTTGTGACCAAAATGTTCAAACAAATATATAAAATACATAGATATACAATATATATACATATATGTATAAATATACAATTCTCCCGCTTCTCTTTCTGTTTTTGTCTCACTCTCTCTTCCTTCATCTTCTTCGAGGGTCGTATCTGGGGCGCGATTTCAACAATCGCGGCACCTGACCGACAGGCTATCCAATCCTACCCCGATTGTCAATGATCATCTCGGCCTTTCTCCCTCTTTGTCTTCTTCTTCGCTCTCTTCTTAAGTTGAGGCCTGCGAGAAAGAGAGGCAGAGCAAAAACCTGTAGACTTTCTCTGCCACCACTTTGCAACCTCTTTCTTTTGCATTATTCTCCTCTACCATGGCTTCTTCACACGGTTCTCTCACTCTTTTTCCAGACCTGAACGAGTCCATGATAAAGATGACCAATTCTGACTCCCCTGAACCTCAACCATGGGCTCCTCCTCCTTCCCCTGTTTTTAACTTTCCAACGATGTCAGTTGAACAAATAATGGCGGCACAGTCTGATATCGAAGGAAACTCGTATACGCTGAGGTCATGTGTGGAGACCGTGACTGCGGTCTCCAACTTGTCCTGTCGACTGCAGAACAGGACGTATGTGTAGATGCCCGCGAGGGACCCCGCGCTACACGCTACAGTTCGGACTCAATTTTGTTTGCGGTTCTAAATCTGAACCAAAGAGTCCAAATCCGGCAAATCGTTTTGAGAAAACAGATTTTTGAAAAAGAAGTGCCAAACATGGACTGCTTTGCTAGATACAAAGTCGCCACCTAAATATTTTTTAATAGGGAAATTTAGGAAACCCTGACTCGGTGCCAAAGGCCACGTGTCCGTCATCACCAAAGTTGCCTCGGCTCGGGAGCTTGGGTACTATTGGGGAAGGTCAGCTATGAGCACCCCCTCTCGCCTGGTCCGAAGACCGGCCTCTACTAACCGTGATATCCGATTTTGAAAACGTTATGTGTTCTTATTCCGGTTATTAGCCTAGAATTACTATGTTATGCACACAGCAAACAAGTATAAACTAGATTACCCAATTTGGAAATAAGCATTGCATATCCGTTTGTCTTAAAAAATACTTTGGAATTTGCTACTGGCAAGTAGGCTAAAAATACGGATTTCAACGAGTTTTTCCAACTCAGACAATCCAACCTTCACCCACAGGCATTCAAACAGTTTATCTCACATAAGCAATTAGCCACATGGTAAGCATGCTGTCATGATAGCACTCATACGCATGCGGTATGCTAAAGCATGAAAATACTTACATCGTACTCCATGCCAAAACAATAAACTAGTTAGCAAACATGCATGGTCCTAGTTCATGTTAAGTTTGACTAATGCAACACATACAGGATGCAATTAGAGTAGGCTCGGCTAACTTAAACATGACATGTGAAATGCAATTAATTGATGCACGTATTCAAGTTAGATTTGAAATACCAATGCAGTTAGCATGATGTACCGAGCCTGGTGCATGCCAGACTGATGGATGATGCACGCATGCATAGCATAAGGTATGCTAAATTAAATATGCCCTAATACTAACCATCAAAGCAGGTAAGTAAAAGGGAGAAAGAAGTGGGGGTTGGAAGACATACACACACTCACTCACACTTATTACAGATTCGCCCTCGCTCGGAGGGACCAAAAGAATATACAGATAATTAACCTACAAGCTAATTAAAATATTACAGTCTATCTAATTGGTTAACAAATTAACTATGCTAGACGAAACAATAAACCGCCTCGGGAAGAGAGCCCAATGCAATGCATGCCCGGTCTTGCTCGGAAGTGCACTGCCATGCGCAATCTGCCTCTGTTTTCCCTGCTATACTCCTCTGAAGACTGCCAAAATCTCAGGATGTGCTCACTGGATGTTGGGGAGTGCCGTCGGCTGGAAGGAATCATCACCGGCTGTGATTTGGTGTCCATCAGCACAGAATGGATCCATCGGCCATAGATTGTTTGCCGGTCAGCACTCTGTGAAGTCGATCGGCAAAAGGTTCCTGCAGAATCTGTTTGACAGCAGCAGAGGACAGAACTTTGCATGGTAATGCAATCCAAACCATATATGCACCAATCATGTCCCTTATCATGTGTATGACTCAAAGGGGCATGGTCCTTGGTTCTCGGACCATCAATCGCGCATTTCAATGCGTGATGGCCTAAGAGAACCAAGTGTGCATTTTTCATTTCAAATGAAATGCAAACCAACAAATAAAGGCCCAATCCCTATCACTAGATCAAGGGACAAGACATGCATGCTTATGTAATGCAATCCTAGGCATGTTAGCTAGTATGCAACATGGCATAAAAGGGAGCATGCAAACATGCAATGCACATTAGGTTCACAACCCAAGCAACAAAGCAAGCAAGCACACCATAACTATGCAAACTACTAGAGCATACAAGATGCAATCTAATCATGCAACATGCTAGCAATTTGACCAAGGGAATGCATGGCACATGCAAGTGACTTCGAGCATGCAATACATGCAACCAAAGCATGCAAACATGGGATAATGTAGCAACACTTGAATGGCATGCAAGGGATGGACTTACACTAATTGGACAGCCCTAAGTTAGGTCCAAAACAGTGGCCGAATGCCATGGAAAAGAAGGCCAAAATGCATACAAACATGCAAGCACACATGATCCAACACCTAGGCATATCAGAGCAACTTTTAAGCACACTTAAAAGGGACAAACATGGATATATAATCAACATGTTAGACACTGAAAACATGCTAGAAGAGGTGCCCAAACAAACAAATCATGCAAGTGAGGTATGCTAGAGGGGTCAAAGCTTAAGGCATACAAGAGGGATCACATGGTGGCTATACAAAGCAGGGCATGGATGACTCCAACGACTTAAAACAGTCCCTTAGCACACTAAATCATGCAAATAAGCTTCAAAAAGCTTGGCCAAAACACAAAAGCATGATAGTCTAAATGCTATGCATGTATTGAAGCAAATCATGGCATTACAAGGTAGGTATGCTAAGCAAGCATGGTGTACCAAGACCAACACACAACAATGTTATATCATGGCATAATAAGCATAAAAAGCAGCTATGGCATGATCAACAAACACTCAAACATGATGCTCCCTCAAGAGGCCAAAAAGTGCCCTTTTCAAGGACAACAAGGAGAGGGGGTGACCCTCTCCTTCTTAGGACTTCAAGGCACCATCGTTACCACTGAAATCCCTCAAGATTTCAGTAGTGAGGAGGCCCAAACACCAAAGTCTCGGAACTCACTCAAAATGGCACAAAATGGGGCCTCTCAAGGCTTAAGAGGGGTCAAACACCTCCAAACCACAAAACACCCTTAACAAACTATTTAGAGGGCCCAAAAATAGAACTTTTTTATATTATGTACTAAGCTCAAAAATAGTTTCAAGATAGGCAAAAATAGGATGCAAAAATGGGAAAAAATGAGTGAGTTTCTTACCCTTGAAGTCCTCTTTCACAAATGGTGGACCAGCTGATTCTTCAAGCTCAAAACCACCTAAGAACCTCAAGAACAACCCTCTGGAACCTCAGTAGCCAAGGGAAGGTGTAATGGTAGGTGTTTATGTGCTAAAGTAAGACTAAACACACACAAAGAATACAAGAGAGGGAGATATAGAAATGGAATAGATGCACTACTCAAACCCTAATACCAGAGCTCTCTCTAATTTTCCTCTAACCCTAATGCCAAGAGAGGAAGCCTCTTCTTATAGGCAACTCCCTCTTGTAAGGCTTACAAGACAAGCCATCCAAGAGGGAAATCCCTCCATACACGTGTATGGAGGGGAACAGAGTGGGTGCCAGCTATCACAGCTAGCACAAAATATCTACTAAAAGTAGATGAACAGTGATCGGCCATTCAAAATTGTCATTTTGACAAAATAAATGGCCGACCGGCAACAAAGAGTGCCGACCGGCAAAACATATTGCCGATGGCACAAAATCACTGGCCGGTGGCCTCAAACCATGGCCGGTGATGTGTGGGGATGCCTCAAAAGGCATTCCCTGCCCCTTCAAGGCAAAACACAAGTGTTTGGTGCAAAACCAGACACAAAACAGTCAAGTCGAGAGATCCTGAGGCAAGGCGCGCAACCGAGACCTCCGGGAACTCAAGACGAACACAAACATGGATGATCACCGAGTGTTCAATCAGTGACGTCCAAGTCTTGAGGACGGTCAAAAATGGGGTGTCTACAATATGAGGTGCATCAGTTAAATGCACAACTCTCCCTCCTCCAACGTATGTACAAAGACGCTCAAGTAGAAATTAGTGCGCTAAAAAAGCAAAGCAAAGAGCTGAAACGGCAAGCGACCTCCGTGGCTCGACTCGAAGTTTCTTCGCACAACCAATTTGATGGTTGGCGAGGAATAATCTCCTTCAGAAGCTCTGCCAAGGCTGAGGCAGAGTCTTCAAGAGTTTCGAAGGAATAAAGATGAAGCGAGGCAACTGATGGTAAAGTCAGGCAACGAAGTTGTGTACAAATGAAGCCGGTTGTAATCTTCGCCGCCAGGCTACTGCCGGAAAAGAAAGAAGAAAAAGATCCCTCTCTCTTTGTTTTTGTTTTTTTTTTTTTTTTTAACTAAAATTAGACGAAACACACTTGCGAATAAAACGGACACAAAACCAATTTACAAACTTTTTCTTTTATTTTATTTTTTTCTTTATTTATCTTTTTTTTGTTTTTTTTTTTTTGTTTTTGAACAAAACAACAAAAACAAAATTTTGTTGTGACTGTAATACACACAAAATAAATTACGACCTATCGGGACAAAAGAAACAAAAACAAAAATAAAATGTTTTTTTTTTTGTATTTTTTTTTATTTACTCAAAATAAAAATGACCTAAACAAACTGTTTGGATTTTCCATTATTATTATTATTGTTATTATTATTATTATTATTTATTTTTTGTTGGATCAAAGTAAACAGGATATACAAATTAACAAAACTAATTTGATTTCAGATTTAAAAAACAAAAGCAAAACTGATTGAACTTTTTTATTTTCCTATATATATGTATACATATATATTTTTACTCAAATTAAAATATCTACTCAAATCAAAATATGAGAAATAAAAATGAGTTCTTTGATTTTTTATTTTTTTTTTATTTGATAACATAAAAGACAATAATTTTTTATTTTTTTTATTTTTTTTTTTGTGTTTTTGTTTTTGCGTGTTTTTTTTTTCTTTTCTTTTTTTTAATATTCAGATAAACTAAAACCCCAAACAAAAACCCCCTGTTTTTTTATATTTGCTTTGTAGTCCAAACACTAGCTTCAGATAGACTCTGTTCTTGTTGAAAGACTTCTCTTTTGTTTTTTCTTTAGTAAAACAATGATCAGGGTTGGACCCGCTAGTTTTATCAAGTGTTATTGTGGATGATCTCTTCTTGCAAATATCTTGTACTGTGTTTGCATATGATGACTGGATAACACTTGCATGATAATCTTTGAAGAACACTTGCGCTTGAATTGGTTCATAAATCGGATAATAATATCAACCAGACAAAATAAAAAAACTACAACTTGATAACAAAAGAAACATAATGAAAACAACTTGAACATACTAAAACAAAATACTTGGTAATAAAACAAGACTGAAAATACAACCACAACACAAGAGGACAAAAGGACACAAGAGAACAAAGGGAATCTTCTGGGAGTGCACTCCACAACTACAACACAATGTTTGGCCCACCCACCACTAAAGGCTATCATCACTACTCCATCTAAATTCTATAAATGGTACTCCCATAATGTTGTTTCTGGCAAAAGAGCAAGGTTTTACATTTTGCTCTCAAAATGGAGATGTTGCCCACCAATAGGCTCCAAGACTGGATAACCACTTTGGATGGCTCGGAAAAGATAAACTTTTGCGGTTTTGGCCTAAATGCTCTTTTTCTGTTGAGCCGCACTTCACTTTGCTTTCCATTTCTCCATACTGCTACACGGTGCTGGAATCCAATCACACATATATTTCGTTTCGGTTCACAAGAGATGTGTCCGACACTCGAAGAATTTCAAGCATTGATGGAATCTCAACGTGATAAAGAAATCATGCTTCAACCTTGTTTTGGCCATGCTCAAGCTTTAGGACGAATGTGTGGGCTTACCTTACACGAAGCTCGATCCTTGGCTCACAATGGAGAACTAGATATTCCAGATTGATTCGTCGGTTATCCATCACCGATGACAAAGACGACCTCCTTTAGCGAGGTTATCGTCAGCATGCCCTTTGCTTATACTTACTCGCACACTTCCTTCTTGCCCCTAGTCGCGGTGGAGTTAACATTAAACTGATTGAAGTAGCCCAATGCCTTAAAGAGGGTAAGAGTTGTATGGGCTTAGTGTTGGCCGAGACTTTGACGGGCTTGGATGCTTTTCAACAGAGAGAGACTACTCAATTTGCAGGGAGTCCATTACTTCTCCAGATATTGTTTCCCACCCTCCTTATTTATGATCCTTACATCACTCGGAATTCAACCTCTTTTCTTTTTTTTTCTCAAAACTCTTTTCTTACTTTTCTCTCAACGTACATCTCTCTATTCTTTTATCTCTCTTATTTTTCATCCCTCTCCCCAGATATGGTTGATGGATAAGCTGAAAGTGGTGGATCCTTGCCTCGAGTACTTGGCCAGGACTTACTTTCTTCGTCCACAGCTAGTGAAGTTCTCCTCAGAGGGAATGTGGTGTGACTGGATGCACAGCAGATCTGCGGCTAACATTGCTTGGCGTAACCCCTAGCTTAACTTAGCTAAGATGAGTTACACCATGTCCCGATAACCAGGTATACAGTTGATTGGCCTTACACACTATGTATTCTATTTTCCATTCAGGTTCAGACGCCAGTTTGGACATGTTCAGATTTGTCTGGCTGAAGGCATAAAGTACCGAGCTTCATTTCCCGTTCGTGGTTCGTACTTGCCTCGGTACCTCAGTGCTTGGAATACGAGAGAATTTCTGGCCCCTGCCCTTACTTTCAGTTCCATCCTTTCTGACGAATACTTGGTTTGGCTCAAGGATGAGGAACAGATTAGGCCAACCTCAGTTACAGAAACTTTTACAAGCATGAAAAAGAGATGGAGAACTGACACTTGACTCATCTATGCCCCTAGTTTATTGCTTTGTCTTTTCTTTTTCAAGTTTTTATGGAAAATCAACTTTGGTTTGGAGAATGTACTTGTGATAAATCAATAAAATTAAAGTGAGTATTGAAAAGTTTCCTTTTGGGTTGTAAACGGTACAGTTTTGAGAAGAAAAAACAAAAATTGAATTAAAACTTTTCAAAACAATTTTTTTGTTTTTTTTTTCGAAAATGGTCACCACCGGATACTTACGAAATTAATCCTAAGGCTGTACAGCCCCAAATCAGAAGATCATAACCAAGTCGACAAATGGTGGAGAATGACAGATTGATTAAACCAGATGAACAGGACAGTTGGATTGAAAAATAGTGATGGCCAAACTTCAAGATGAAGTTGCCTACGTATCCCAAAGATGAGAATCAGGCCTTACATAGTTCGGAGAGGGTTCACTCGAGTATTTATTCTCTCCTTTTGCGCTCTAACTTTTGCCAAGGTTGCCCTTTTGGGTTTTTGGCCTTGCGAGCTCAGTTTTTCTTTATTTCTAATTTGATTTTATTTTTTATTTTTTATGCTCTAACTTTTGTTTAGGTCACCCTTTCGGGTTTTCGGCCTACCGAGCCTCTCAGTGATAATATTTCTTCAACTTGTCCATGTTGATCGGCTGTGAAAACTCCAAGCCATCCAAATCCATAAGAATAATTGCTCCTCCGAACCAAATTGACTTGATGATATAAGGGCCAGTCCAATTGGGTCTGAACTTGCCCCTAGGGTCATGGATGAGGGTTCGGTTGTCTTTAAGCACCATGTCTCCTTCCTTGAGATTTCTGGACTTGACTTTCTTGTTAAAAGCCCTCACAATTCTACGTTGGTAACCTTGGATATGATACAATGCCTTCAACCTCCTCTCATCAAACAACATCAATTCTTCAAATCTACTTTGTTGCCAGTCCGCCTCTGCTATCTGACACTCAACCATAATTCTTAGTGACGGTACTTCAATCTCGATTGGTAGAACAGCTTCCATCCCATAAACAAGAGAATAAGGGGTTGCTCCTGTAGATGTTCGGATCGACGTTCTATAACCCCAGAGTGCGAATGGAAGTTTCTCTGGCCAGTCGTTGTAGGTTTCAACCATTTTCTACAAAATTCTCTTGATGTTTTTGTTTGCAGCCTCAATAGCTCCATTGGTCTGCAGCCTGTATGTTAATGACTTATGAAAAGCCACGTTATACTTCTTAAGGAGGTCTATCACCTCTTTCTTAAAATGCGAGCCATTATCTGAGATGATCTCGTTGGGCACCCCGTACCGATAGATGATGTTGTTCTTAATGAACTTAGCTACATGCGACGCCTTTAGAACAGCATAGAATTGGGCCTCCACCCACTTTGTGAAGTAGTCAATTGCTACCAAAATGAACTCATGCCCGTTTGACCCTTTTGGCGTGACTGCACCGCTAACGTCAATTCCCCAGACTGAGAAAGGCCATGGTGAAGTCATATTGTAAAGTTTCAACGGCGGAATGTTCATGCGATTGGCATGGATCTGACATTTGTGGTATCGCCGTACAAAGCCAATACAGTCCTCCTCCATGGTTGACCGGTAGTAGCCTTATCTAAGGATTTTTCAAGCTAGCATCACACCATTCATGTGAGTTCCGCACTCTCCTCCGTGGATAGCTTCCATAAGGCGCCTTGATTCTCCTTCCTCAACACACAACTTATGCATTCACAAACGTGAACTAGCCAGCAGTTGTGTGCCGGAAAACTCTCTGATGCCTAAGTCAAAAAGAGAAGACAATAGACACAAAAGCTCTGTGTATTTGAGAATAAGAATTGTGATACCTGTGCATAGGTCCTGTCATGAGCTTTTATAGATTCCGTCTGGTACAATCCTAATGGGACTTTAACTCCATCTAGCAGAGTCCTGCTAAGAAACACATTCGCAAGGATAATGTCTATCCTAATAACACTACTCACTGCCAACCAAGTGAGATAGTCATCACCTTGCTCAGCACACTACACCTAGTCGAGCTACCTGGTCCAAATACTCTGACCGGCGGACTATACCCAATCGAGCTACCTCGGTTCTGTGCTTAACATGGTTCGAACCGTTATAAACCTAACAACATGCGGGTAACCTACCGAGCTACACCTAGCTTGGCCCACTACACTTGTAACCAGCTCGGTCTGATAAAGGTTTGTCACCAGATAGCTTGGCCAAGGCCCAAGCAACACACCTGTGACCATCATAGCGCCTACTTGGCCCAAGACCGAGCTACCCAATAGCACTTCTTCAGCCTACTGTGCAGCCCAATTATCATCCAACGATGTTGCCTAGCTCGGCCTAATTTATTCACACAAATTACCCTCTCAGAAACAAACATGAAAGAACCTGGAAGTTTCTTTTGATATTGGTATCTCATTCATGTTTCCAGCTGATCCTGTTGTTATTGTTGTGTCTTGTTTCTTCCTTGATCCATTAACTAGTCCATCATAAAAACTGACAGATACTACACACAAGGTATTAGAAAAGCAAAAAATAAAAAAATGTAAGTTCTCATGAAATTCAATGAGCAATATCTGATTGACCTTTAATTTCATTTCTTTACTGCGGTCTAAAATCCAAGCAAAAATATTCAAAGTCTGCGATTCATAACATTTTTTTTCTATTTCAAGAACACTAAATACAAATGCATTTTGCCAAAAGATTTGGGTGAGAAACTAAATCACTGCAATTCCTTTTCCATCAAGCTTTGAGAGACTTCTGAGTACTTCAGTGAATCTATCAAATAGTGCAAAGCGCCTTCTGCTTCAATTATCTGGCAAACATCATTGTTGTAGATAAAAAATTGATCAATGGTAAGTTAGAAAACTTAAACACACTAGTAATGACATATTTTTGTGTAATATTAGAGAAGACTAGTAAATATAACTTCAATAAAGAAAGACGTGCTGGAGTGTGAAATTAATACAAAGTTCTTATACATGAACAAGATAGCATATGAACATAAACATGTTCATACACACAGCACTAGCTATATGCACAGTCATCAGGGTCTATGATAAGACATATGCTTAAAGAAAAGTGTCTTACTCAGATGTTCATAGATTATAGAGATGTAAATTAACAATCATAAAAATCTTAATTGTTGCAATGCAAGCAACCAAAATAATAGCAAAACACGTGCTCATTGGAACAAACAAGTATGAAATTAAGATGTGACTCAATTTGTTCCAATGTGAGCACACTATAGTAATCATTGGTTATGAAGATTAAGTTCAAGCAACAAAAGTCTCAAATAAGTTCCAACTGAGATAATTAAAAGCAACACTGAAATATCAAAAAAAAGACACCACAATGGTGTGCCAAATTTGATATTCCCTTTCGTAATCATAACTGCAAAACAGAACAAGTAAATTGCAATGAACAAATTCCATAAAAGCAAACCAAACTATGATGATATTCGCTAACCTTACGTAGCGAAGCTTCTCTTTGATATCCCTAACAGTCTAAGTCAACAATTATTCTTGTGCCATTGTTGCCAAAAGAAATCTTTAGCTCATTATTGCTAAAGTTTTGGACTTTAGGTTTGGGTTCCTCAATTACCCACAAAAAAAAAAGAACAAAGTCTAAAAAATTACCCAAAAAAAAGCTTAATGGAATTAACTGTTGCAATAAGTTAACTGGCGAGAGTTATGGCTAAGACAATTCAAATTGGTAAGAACCATATATTAATCAAATAACTAAGGTCAACATCACATCTGGGTTCACATGTTGGCCAAAATGAAAAAAGAATGCACCCATAAGGTAACAATGACATCAATAAGAAATTTCCATAAGAAAAGCACTGGATAATGAATAAAAAACTACAGTAACAAAATTCCAGTACTACCTTCTCATTAAAGCAAGGAACAACACATAGGACCACATTAAAGCATATTTAACCAGAAAAACAAAACCGAACAGAGACCAATAAACAAAACCTAAAATACACCTATTTTCTTTGACAAATGTATATGTATCTTCAATCTACTAGAAAATACCGCTACAAAAAATAAACAGAAAACACATACACTCTAGCCACATATAGAAGTTAAAAATATCTTGGCCATCATCAAGACAAAAACAGTTAGCAGAAACAATGATAGACAACATATTTTACACATACACTGGACATGCTACCTATCATTATTCGAAAATACAAGCAAGAAACAACTAGGCAGAGGCAATTATTGACCACAAACACAAAAGAAGTAGTAAAGATAGTAACTTCTGTAATAGAATCATGGGTGAATAAATATAGATGGAAAAAATGCTTTATTTCTTAAAACAGAAATCGATCAAAAGAATCTCAGATAAATTATTGAAATTAATGTGTCATTATACCTAAGAGACATACAATGCAAATTTAATTACAAAAGGTTTTTCAGTATCAATCTTGAGAATTGCTTCTGTTTGGAAAATGCTAGAGACCCCAAATAAACTGTCAAATATTTTATCAAATCTCTCACATGGGTGTAGGACCCACACAAACCTATATGCGTATGGGTCCCACACCCATATGAGAGATTTGTTAAAACATTTGGTACATTGTTTGGGGTCTCTAGCATTACTGTCATGACCCGAACCCGCCCCTATAGATTAAGGTCATAACCGGCCAGTAATCATGAGATTACCTATGGCCTCAAACCAAAACAGACATATAGCAACCGAGTGAAGGGGGCCAAAATGGAAGCAAACTTAATAATTTTGTCCAATGAGCTATGCTTACATGGCATATCAAAATATTTCACATATACTTAATAATAACTC
The DNA here is from genome assembly GCA_036172215.1 of Camellia granthamiana. Classification (NCBI taxonomy): domain Eukaryota; kingdom Viridiplantae; phylum Streptophyta; class Magnoliopsida; order Ericales; family Theaceae; genus Camellia; species Camellia granthamiana. Next base: position 40,438,413 of record CM069913.1, read on the forward strand.
ACACCACATATCAGTAATTAACATCTTGTATACCCAGGATCATTCAAACACATAGTCAGCTAAACCGAAAGCTTATGCGCATAACCGGTCTATCATGACCAATAGAAATAGCAAAAAGGAATACAAAAGGTCACAAACAAAGCCTCTTGCATGAGGCACCTGGGCTAACTTCAGAAAACTCGGGTTCCTTTCTTAAATTCCACTAAGGCTGGGGTTGAACGTCCCTTTGCTCACTTACATACATATAAATGAGAGTGAGCTAACACCCAGTGAATAATATCAAAATAAAGAGGTTAATGAATGAGATTCGTTCATAAATAAATCATACTTATAATGTACATATTTGAACCACTGTTCTCATTCACACCAGATTTACAAATTTCAACAAAGCAAAACGACCTTAGGTCCAACACATCATGTCCATATGCAAGACGACCTCAAGTCCAAATCTTATAGAAGACAAGACGACCTTGGGTCCATCTATACAAAACGACCTTCGGTCTAACCAACTCTTTATTCAAAACGACCTTGGGTCCAATTCAAACATGTCAAACGGCCTCGGGCGCAGTTCAAATAAATCAGGCGTATGAAACGACCTCGGGTCCATTCCCTTTATATTCATATCTATGTGTATTTCATAACTATGATCATGATCCCTTTTCATTCAAACGGCCTTTGGCCCATTATACTCGTGTTCATACGGCCTTGGGCCCATCACGGTGTTCAAACGGCCTTTGGCCCATCTTTACATTCATGTCCAACAGCCTTTGGCCCAATCGTTCGCATCCGATGGCCTTTGGCCCAATCATTCATGTCCGACGGCCTTTGGCCCAATTAATTTTATCAAACATATCAAACAGCCTTATACAAATTAGGCATATAAAATACTCATTCATATTTCAAATCAACAAATCCATGGAGCTTATACAGAAGTAGCATTTGGAAAATGACATACTTAAAAATATCTTTACTAAGATATTACTCACAGTGTTTCGCCGATGGATTTGCCCTTGAGCTCGACCCTTCACATTACACAACACATATGAGTCACAAACTATTCAATCCATTCGTAATTCATGCATTCCTCTTAGGCTCCTTTATTATCTTCTTAATCCATTTATAATGTTCAATACATGCCTAAGAGTGCTCAGAAATGGAAGAGAATGGAAAATGAAACACAAAACATCTTTACAAACTTTCTGAAACAAGGCTCCCCGCTCGAGCGTGGCTTTGGCCGCTCGAGCGGACCCATTGGGTCTGCAGAAATACTGGTTGCCTCATTTTTACGCTCGAGCGTGACTTCGGACGCTCGAGCTGAATGTCACACTACATGGCTCCCCGCTCGAGCGTGAATGTCCTCGCTCAAGCGGACATCAATGTCTGCAAAAATTCTGGGAGCTCGCATTTCACGCTCGAGCGGCGCTTTCCCTGCTCAAGCAGACATGCCAAATTCTGTGTTTTCCAAAATTGTTCTTCAAGTGCAACCTTGATATTCAAAGGTCCAACATTCATGTTTTTGCTCCAAAAACGTGGAAACACAATGTATAGCATAAGGATGTAAGCAATATGAGGCCAATTATTAAAAATCATGGTCACATTCTCAAATTATTCAACATTTCTTTTGTATGCCCAAAACTCTTGCATTCAAACTTTATACAAGCCCCATATATTCATCAATCATACATGCATGTTAACTTTTGACTCCAATCTTGTTTCAAATGGCACAAATGATTCTTATAATCATGAAACTCATGAGAATTATGCATGCATGTGAGTTTTGGTGCCCAATTCATCATGTTCAACATGATCTATGCTTGAATGTGTAAAATTATGGCAATTCTATACATGCATGTGCATATTAACTTTAATTCCATCAAATTTAACACAACTTATGTTTTTGGTTACCATTTAATCTTGAATTCACAAAATCACAAGCTCAAACTCATGAATTTACTCACCTAGGAGCTTTAATCTTCACAAATGTAGTTAAATCTTGAGCTTAGCCTTCCAATTTCACAAACTTTGAGCTAAATACACAATTCCCCTTCTTCTCTCTCTATAGCCGGCCTCTCCCTCTCTCTCTAGAGTGTGATTTTCAGCCAAAAGAGAAAATGAGCTCAAAACAATGCAAATAGGCCACTTATATACCTTGGCCTAATCAAGTTAATTAAGGCTAAGTAATTGAGCCTAATTTAATCGTTCTGAATCCAATTATTTTGATCCGAATCAATTTCTAATTAAATTTCACCATAGGCTCTAAAAATTATGCTAATCACAATGGCGTAATCAATTTCGGGTTCTATGGCCGATAGGGCCTTCAATTTAAATTCTAAAACAGATAATCAAACAGATTTTCCTACGGTGAACAGATAGAAATTCAAAACCATATATATTCATATAAATGGCACTCAAAATCATATCAAACACATAATCACAATCATAATCAAGATTAATTAGCATAATACGGACCAAGGTTATCACAATTACTCCTTCTGTTTTGACATATCCCGCCTCAATTTCCATTTAAAAAAATAAAGTCCTCGCCTAAATGTTGAATCAAAGTCATTTAAATGTCATCGTTCACTGCTCCCCCTCTAGTCCTAGGTTAAAGACTCCATTTTTTTTTACTTGTTTATTGCTCCCTTAATTTTATGTGGATAGATGCTTTCCAATGTAGATATAAAACGCTTCAAAATGTACATAGATGAATAGCTCAACAAGGTGGCAACCCATAATAAAAATAGCAATTAACAATTTTGCATTCCCAACATTTGGGACCAGAGATGAAAAAAATATACACTCAAAAGGATATAATAAGAGCAAGTATTTCAATTAATAAGATCTTTTACCTTGTTAGTTCTTTTTCTTCTTCTTCTTCTCTTTCTTTGAAAGGTGAACGCACATTTAATAAGAAAAAGGGCAAATTACAAACACCTCCTTGAGGTTTGGTGAAATTACATCCCGCCCCCTGAGGTTTATATTTCCATAACAAATTGTCCCCTGAGATTTTTATTTTCATACAGATTCCCTCCTAATTTGTTATGCAAATTTGACCTTCAGGGGGCAATTTGTAATTTCTCAAACCTCAGGGGGGAATCTGTATTTTCACCAAACCTCAAGGGGGTGTTTATAATTTGCCCTAAGAAAAAGTATTTTAATTAATTATATACCCCCTAAACCTTCACAAACTAGTGGGAAGAAGATGAGCAAAGAGAGATTCACAAACAGCTATTCATAAACAGAGCACAGAAGAAACATCTACAAAAGAAACAAGTTTCAAATGTTCCTAAAATTTGAGCTCAACTAACCTCTGATCTTACTGATCAAAAAAGATAAAGAGTTCCAAATCCACAGAGACTAACACCACAACTGGAATCACCGAGCTGAAGAAGGTTTTGAAGGATTCAATTGGTTTTTCTGAGATTGTAAACGGTGGTGCTCACAATCGAGAAAGAGACAGAACTTCGAAATCGAAATCGCAATCGCTCTGAGATGAATCACTAAGAGGAATCACCGACCTCAAGAGGAATCGAGAGAGAGAACTTCGTATTGACTCGATTCTCTGAGATTGACATTAGGGTTGAGAAAGAGAGAGAGAGAGAGAGAGAGAGAGTCACCTTAGAGATGTGAGAATAGATTGACTCTGTATGAGGGTTTAGAAATAGGGGTTTGACGAGAAACAGGGAGAGGGTTTAAAAATAAGGATTTGGAGACGTTTTTAAACAACTTCTATTCCTAAAACAGGATCGTTTTAATTAACACAGTAGGCAACGTTTGAAAAACATCGTTAATTAAACGCCACTAAATCCCCAATTTCTTGTAGTGTCCAGACTTTTGTCGATATGACATCAAGAGAGAGACTCAGAATTTTTTTCAAATGCTTAGGGCACATTTGACAATGTTGTTAGAAACAATGTTTGCTTAGCTGTTTTGTTGTTGCAATGCAAGTGCAAAGTGGCAATAGTTGCCAAAATTGTGGAAAAAAGGCATGTTCACTTGTTTATTAAACATCCAAATACACAGATGAACAGAGATATACGTGACTGGTCGTCACTTCGAATCCTATTACGCCAAGGGACAAGGCTTAGTGCGCAATGCAAATTTCTGTGTTTTTTTTTTCAAAACACTCGATCAAGAAACTCGCAATATAATGTGGAAATGCATTCAGATCTGTTTCAAAGATCTAGGAGCATGTGTTTCATAAAGCTTTTGAAAACTTATAAATGCACTAGGTTTCTCTCTCTCAAAAGATGCTAGAATTCATGTTTTCTCTAAAAAGAAAACCTAAACCAAAATCTAATTGGATTGAAATCCATATGTTTATCTTCAAGTGTGCTTAGCAGGATCTTCGATTTGGTCTTCAGGCTAAAATGCGCTTCAGGTGGTCATTGTAGAACCTCTGCAAAGGATGAATTATCATCTTTGCTTAAGTGGACTTTAAGCACACTTTGAGCGGAACTTACACATCTTTGTAGAACACCCTTGTAGTGTGCTAGAGCGACCTCCCTAGAACTTGGTTTTCTAACTTGTTTTTCATTTATTTGCAACACTACAATAGCAAGACAATGTAGGACAAAGCTTTCAACACCATTGTTTCCACTTTAAAAAAAAAAAGATGTTTTTAGCTTATGTCGTGCTCTAGTTTTTTAGGTAAAAGTTCTACGGTGAAGAGCCTAGTCAAGGCAGCCCTATTAAAGAGAACATTTTAGGACTTCAAAGCTCACGTGATGGTGATCTCGTCCTTAGTTGCAGAGCAACAAATCAAATGGAATTGGCAGGTAATCAAGGCCTCGATAAGAGATGATGGATGGTACTCCTACTCTAACTTTAGTTGGGATCTCTAAGTGAGATTTTCAGTCATCTATCCATTTTCTTTCCCTAGCAAGTGAAGAACAAGTGTTGAGCGAGTGAAGTGCCCCATAAGGTATAAGGGCGAGTTGTGTGTATAAATTCTGTGAGGAGCGATTAAACTAAACGATCCAAGTCCATCCAATAGGAATCGGACCTACGAATTTGCCTCTTGTACAGGTTGGGCGCTTTAACCATTCAACCATTGATGCAAAGAGACTCAGCGAGTGAACTAGATTTTGGTATTCCTTCTCAAGCTTCTATTTCTTTCGTTAAAGGAGCTTCGAGAAAAGATGGAATAGGAAGATGTATTTTTAGAACAAATAAGATACGAGTTGAGAAGAGGGAATTTGTCTCTATATTATCTATGCCTCTTGATTTGAATGTATGTGCATTCATGCATATATGGTAAATCTTTTCCTCTTCTACTCTACTGCATCCTTTGATTGAATGTCCTATTATTTTCACATTTCTGTTCTTAAAAAGGTCTACTAACTAGAAGAATGATGACAGTGGTAGTATTATTATTGCAATTGTAATAATTATTGTTGCTGAAACTAGTATCAACACATTATTTATTGCCATAACAATGGTGGTTGCTCCAGGTTTTCTTCTTCAGTAACGTTCTTGGTTCCGGACTTTATCCGTATTTAAAACGCCACTAATGTATGTGAACATCTTTATCAAAATGGCTCACACATCAGAGTGGGGCCAATAATTTTTTGTTATCCCACTCGTGATCATGCCTCCCTCCAAAAAAACTGAAATCATGAATACATTTTGTCTTGTTATTATACTTATTTGGCAATGCAGAACTTTAAAAATTATGATCAACAGATTGAAGTAAACAATATGTTTTTTTGAGTTTTGATTTAATATTGGTGTTGTTCATTGTAGCTTAAATTGGTTGCTAATGAATTTTTATTTATTATTTTTGGATTTTATGCCATATCGTTTGCTTCAGCTTCTACTTACAGATTATGTGGTAAAAATAGTTTAAATAGGCTAAAAAAATCCCCGAGTACCCTAAAGCTGGGGGTGGATTGCTTGTGGATTCTGCATTAGCGTGTTGACTTTCAGCTAAATGCACTTAAGATGCTATTGGCTCTACAATCATAGAAGAGTTAGACTATATCCTCTTATAAAGTCTGATGTTAAAAATAAGGGTAAATTACACTGACACCCCTTTGATTCCTCCAAAATAACAGTGTCACCCCCTTTATTCTTCGAAACATCACTGCCCTTCCGCGTTTTACAAAACTTTGTAACACTTTAGTCCTTTTGCTCATCTACTATTAGTTGACTAAACACAAAAATGATGATGAAAGCAAAATTAAGGCATGAAATGCCAACTTTACCCTTACAAATTTCTTTCTCCTCCGTTCACCTCTTCTTCTTTCAATCGCAGACCCTTTCTCCAGTCCTTCTCTTAACCAAAAACTCTCACAATCTAACCACCCAACCAACTGGGATCTTCTAATTTGATTTCCGGCAAATAAACAAAACTCATGTAAAACAAATATATATATACAAACGTGGGAACTTCTTATTTTGATTTCCAATAAAGAAAAGAAATTTCAAAACAATTATTTTCTAAATATTTTGAGAATTCTGCATATTCAGATAAGAACTTTTTATTTTGATTTCCAACAAGGGATAGTAACACAGTTCAACTAATTTCTCTCATATGCACATAACATATACATACATAGATACATACATATACGTACATAAATAAAAGTTGCCTACTTAAATGTTTGACCTATAGAGCTAATTTTCATAAGTGAAGTGACACCTCTGTGAGCTTGCAATTGCTTGGGTAAAACTAGAGTGGCTGCTGTTGCTTGAGTGATTAAACAGAGTTGGATTCAGTAGAATGCTATAGATTAAGCAATTTAACAGACCCATTCTTCAAATTTGGGTTTTGACTGTAATGGTGGCGGATTTGGTGGATTTAGTGGAGGCCTGTGCTTCAATGGGTGGGTGATGTGGTCCATCCGTGATGGTGGGCTATGGAGGAAAGCAAGTTGGGAGGTAACCGTCTTTTCTCTCTCATTATTTATGCTATGTTGTTGGGAGGTGGAGGTAATCGCCATGGAGGTTCACAGTGGTGGGTGGCTGTGGAATAGGTTCTTCATCTCTCTTCTAGTTGGTGTTTAATCCCCTCTTCCTCCACCACTATCTTCACAACCACCACCACCATCACCACCACCATAGTCACCATTACATTTGGTGGTAGGCTGAGAACAGAGATGAGAGGGGGGAAAGGGAAGAAAAAGAAAAAGAAAAAGAAATCTTTTTGCAGAATTATTACAAACATACAATTTGCAGAGATCTTGAATAAAGCAAATCACTTCCTGAAACTCAATTTAACAACATTTAAGTAACAATCAAGTTGTTCATTATACGGAATAATGTTCATGCTCAAACCTATCTGGCACCAAGCAAAGAGGGAATGAGTGGCTTGAAAGGAAAGAAGACAGCCGCAGCAGTAGCAGGAAAAAAAGGGCACCAGCAGTAGAGGAAGAAAGCAGCGGCAGAGTAGAAATCAACAATGATAAAGAAGATGTAGAGGAGAAGCAGAGGAAACAAGAATCGGCAAAGAATAAAGAAGTGAGGATGGAGCAGAGAGGGAAGGTGCAGCTGTAGCAGCAGCGGCAGAGGAAAGGGCAGCCTGCCAAGGAGAAAAAGACGCAGAAAAGAAGAGAGGAAAGGGGAGGAGAGAAACTAGCTACCCGGGGTGTTTGTTATGCAAATCCGCCTCTCCCTCCAAAAACATATTAGGGTTTTATATCGAAACCTTAATTCCTTTGCGTAGGTGTCACAATCCTAGTTGATGATGAGTTTGGTCACTTTAGTGGTCACATGACTAGCACGTGGGGACAATTACTAAATACATAATTTTTATATTTTTATTGTACGTCATATATAAGGATAAATAATTAACACTAAGGGGTTGGCCTAGTGACAAGGTCTTTGGGGGTGTGATCCCTCCAAAGTTCAAGGATCGAAACTTCTAAAGTGCTAACAATTCTTTGGGGCCATCGGACAAGGAGAGAACTCTTAAATTAATCGTGATGCACTTGTGGAAAACTCCTTGCCGAGCGTCTGTGCACCCTTGGAGATTAGTTGGGCTTTGATTTGGACACTCCGGTGTCAATACAATATATATATATATAAAGATAGATAATTATTGTAAATCATATATATGAATATTTAAGTCAAAGGTATAATTTTTAAAGTCTAAATGAGGAGAAGAAGTATACTTCACATTGTTTCTGTTATATTATTGAATTCTAAGTCATTTTATTTAAACTTGTAATGTGGTTCATGTGTATTTTAAGTGTTGAGAAGTTTTCGGTGAATGTGGTATCAGTGTTGAACTCAACATGTTACCTCTTTAGAAGTGTATGTTCTTCTTAGAGAGCTTTGTTGCATTTTAGTCTCCAATCTTTAAATTTTGTTGCATTTTTTTTTTTTTAAATTCTAAAAATACTCCGTGTTTCATTATTGATTTTGAACAACATTGACATCAGGGACTAAAGTGTGACAGGATTGTATACTTTGAGGACCAAAATGAAAAATTAAAAGATGGAGGTTTCTGGCATCAACGCCATTCAAAATCATTAGCAAGAGGGTATTTTTGGATTTTTACGTGAAGCCTCAACAAAATCAAAAGGCCAAATACTCTTGTAGTCCCCAAAGTATGTATTTTGTTTCATTTTGGTGCTTTGTTGCATTTTGGTCCCTAATCTATTAACTTGGTTGTATTTTTGTGCAAAATTTTGAAAAATACCCCTTGTCCTGTAATTGATTTTGAATGGCACAGACATTAGATACTACAAATCGCATATTTTGGGGACCAAAGTGGAAAAATTAACATATTAAGGAATATAGTGTCACAAGTAGCATACTTTGAGGACCATTAGTGTAATTAGCCTCTAAAAAGTACGTAATGAAATTATTTTATGTTGATACTACTGTTGAATTTTAAAATTTAAGATTTTTGGATAAATATTGTTAAAATTCAAAATTTAATACTTGTATTCTACTAAAGCCACGTTTGTTTCTCAAGATAGGACAAGGGGTATAAATAATACCACGGTCCTCATATTTTTTTTATATAAAAAAGACAAAGATTATTGAGATTATAGTACCAAAGTTTTAAAAGACTTTATTAAGGCTAGCCTTGAGCCAAGGCTAAGGCAAAACATATTGAAACTTTAATTTTTAGGTGATACTCCCAAAAGGCTTGCACGTTATAGTTTGAGGCGTGTGCTTTGGCCATGCCTTGTATGCCTTTTGCACATAAACATTTGAGAAGTACGTATATAGGGAGCTTGTCTTGGGCTATTGCTAAGCATAGTTTAATACATTGTTTAATTAGAAAATCAAGTCAATGACTAACAATGAAAATCCTTAAAGTTAGGGATCGTGTGAGAAGCTCAATAACTTGAGCCAACAATGTTGCTTTCACTTTTGATGACAATGAGGGCAAGCTTGTCTGTAGTAGGTTTTTTTATTTCCTTAGTAAAGTATTTATGCATTTATATTTAAATTTAACATTTTTTTTACTATTTCAAAATATTTTATTTATTTTATTGAACATAAAACTTTATAGTTTAAAATTCTTACGTTTCGATGACTCATGGCTTGTGCCTTGCCTCATTAGGGATAAAATGCCTTGTGTCACACATTATCCTTTAAAAACTTTGAGAAACATCATGAGATCAATATATAGTTACACGAAACAGGAGGGGAAGTGTGGGAGCATGGCCACTTAAAAGAGTCATAGTTTGGGAGCGCTTATGTATTATTTTTATTGATAATAATTTTAATTTATCTATATAAATTATTTTTTAATTTTTAATTGACATATATATATGTTATAAATAAATAAATAAAAAAGTATAGCAAATAAGGAATAGCAAAAATTTTGGTTTAAAAAAATAAAAAATGAAATAACAAATAAAAATTATTTTAGGCATAAAATAAATGATATTATATATGATAGATTACCGGTTATTAAAAAATAAAAAATAAATTATATTAGATACGATAAATGATAGATGTAGAGGAAAATATAAATATTGATTTTTGAAGAGATGAACTTCTCTCCCCCCTCCAAAAAACATAGATTTATTTTCTTAAAAAAATAAAATAAAATAATTTTGTTAAAATACCTCATTTCCCTAATTTCTTTTCTCCTACCTAAAACCCTAGCCTCTGTTCTCTCTCAAAGAGAAGAAGAAGACAAAAACAGAGATCTAAGAGAAAGAAAAAGAAGACAAAGAGGGAGAGATTGACTGAGAGAAAAAGACAGAGAGATCAAGAGTGAGAATGTGAGATTGCGATCGCGATCGCGATCGCTTCCTTCTTGGACAGATTCGTGTTTCTCTCACATTAGAACCGTGATTCTTCCTCAGAATCATGATTCTTTCTCAAGTTCATCTTCATCTTCCACGATTCCTGTTACTAAGGATTATTGTACTATGTTTGTGTAGACACCCCATTTTTAACCGCCCTTAAAACTTGGGCACTACTAATGGTTTACTCGGTGATGAAGGTGCGCAGGGCAAAGGTTCAGTTTCTTCGGCAATGAGAGAGTCAAATCTCAAACCCCTTTTGGACCAAAACAATCTTGATCAAAATATTTGAGACCTTGAAACCCTCTCTTTCAAAATGTTTTGAAAATAAAGTTCCTACAATGTTTCGACGCTCGCATTTCATTAAATGTTGGGCTTTTCGGTAAATCGAGCAAGGACAAAGTAGATATGAATGAAACAGAGATGAAATCTTTGAAAAATCTTTCAAAACACTTGGTTTAGGGGTTTGGAGTTGAAGAAAAGAGGAAAGGAGAGAAGAAAACTAGTTTGGGAGAAGTTCGGCATGAATTCGGGTAGGACCAAAACTGTGCGGCTTCACCAAAACAGGCATAACTTTTTTCACAGTTAGAATTTTGATTCAAGGCTGATGCCATTGGAAAGCTAACTTCCGGGGCTTCAATTTGGATACAAGAATAACCTGAAAAGGAGTTCAGATGAAGGAGTTATGGCCATTTGAAGTTGGACCTGAAAAGCAGAATTTTCCTACCGACCAAGAAAACTAGCTGGCCAACCAGAAAAGGTGGCTGGCCGACCACTTCCTCCTGAAAAAGTGGTCGGCCGACCAGAAAAAGTGGTCAGCCGACCAGAAAAGTGGCCTACAGGTCCCAAACTCAGATATTTATCTTCCAGTTGTCTTCCATAACCTCCAGCTGTCCCATAGACAGATATTTTCGAGCCAACTCTCATTTTTGCTATATATGAGGCTATATCTCTCATTTTCAAAGGAGAATCTTCTTAGAGAAGCTTGGGAGCTTCTCACTCTAAAAAGTCTCTCTCTCTCTCTACAACTTCTAGGGCTGAATCTCTGCCCCTCTCTCTATATACTCCACTCCCTTGCCCATTTTGTGCATAGAAGTGCTTGAAAGTGAAGAAATGCTTCTAGTTTGCCTAGGCATCCTTCATCAAAGTTAACCACCATTGGGCTGAGGTTCTTTGAGGATCATTTTGAGCTTCAAAAGCTGGTCTTGGCTCAGATTTTGGGCTGGTTTTGCAGTGCTACAAGAGTAAGTCACAATTTCCCTCTTTATAGCATTATTTTGCTTCATATCTTAGCTCCATTTGCAAGAATTTTTGAGCTTTGACATAAACTGAAAAGAGTCTTATTTTGAGTCCCTCTTGAAGTTTGTTTAAGGACATTTTTCTTTTAGAGGTCATCTACCCCTTTGTATGCTCCATCTCTCTTTTAAGGCTTATTTTACTTCATATCTTAGCCTTACTTGCAAGCATTTTCGAGCCTTGACATAAACTAAAAAAAGTCTTATTTTGAGCTCCTCTTAAAGATTGTTTAAGGTCATTTTTCTATTGGGGGTCATCTACCCCCTTGCATGCTTGTTTGCATCTTGTTTTGAGCCTTGCATCTAGGCCTTGGTTTTGTGCTTTGTTTGGCCTTCTAGACACTGAAATCCAGTGAATTTTCAGTGGTTAGCATACTATTTTGAGAGCCAAAATCAGAGGGGGGTGACCCCCTCTCTCCTTGCCTTGTTTGTTGGCCTTTTTGGCCTTACAAAGGGGCTCCACTTTGCATGTTTTGAAGCCATGTTTCAGGCCCTATTTGGTGAGTTTTAAGGTCTGCATGAACTCTTTCTGGAGCCCGTTTTGCCATATAAATTATCTATTATACATGTGTAGAGCAATCCTATTCAAGGCCTTTCAAGGGGGCTTTTACTTGCATGCTTCCTAGCTTCATTTCAGGCCATTTTTGATGAGTTTTAGGGCCCTCATAACCTCTATCTAGAGGTGGTTTTGCCATTTTGTATGTCTATCTTATATGTGTAGAACAACCCTTTGTATGGCCCTCCAAAGGAGCCTATCATTCTTGCATGCATTGACTGAGTTTCAGTGGGTTTTTGGGCATATTTTGGCATGGCATACTTCTATTTTTAGCTGGTTTGGTGAGCTCTCATATGCTTCGTATAGTTGTAGTACAACTCATGGTTCACTAGCTTTCTTTGCATGCTTTGTTGACCCTTGATTCGAGCACATTTTGACTATGCCTTGAACTGATTTTATGCATATTTTGGACTGCCCTAGCTCTGTTTTTGGGTCTCATGGTCGAATGATGCTTGTTTTGCATGCTTGTAGTTCAATACACTTGCCTAGCTTTGAGATTTTAGGTCCATTGCATGCATATACTGAGGTGTTTCCATGCTTTGGGGTCATTTTGCATCATATTTCAGAGCTTATGTGAATGCCATATCCTCATGTTTTCTCCTCTTTAAGTGTGCTTGAAAGTTGTGCATGAATGCCTTGTCTTCGGATCATTGAATGAGCTCCATTTCTTTGCATTCCGAGCCATCATTTTAGGCCATTTCTCCACTGTTTCAGACCTGCCTAGGGTCTGTTTGGGGTTGGTTTTGCCACTGGTGCATTGCTTTGTGTACCTCTAGTGTAACGCACTTCACTAGTTTCGGAATTCGGGCCATCTAGCTTGCATTGTGTGACATATTTTCATGATTCGGGACCATTGTGCATCATGTTTCAAAGCTGGAAATTGCATGCTTGTATGCCATATTTCATCCTTTGCCATGCTTAGTTAGAGTTGCATGTTGAGCCTTAGGATCGGTCCATTGCATTCGTGCATGTTTGCATGTATTTCGGTTGTCTCATTTTCATCATATGGCCACTGATGTGAGTGTGGTTGAGGTCCACTCATATTGGTGTAAGTCCATCTTGCATTGTGTATGCCATTTTAGTCCATAGCATTGCGTATGCTAGGTTGCATGTTAGTGCATTGTGCATGCCATGTTGTGTCACGTGCATTGTGTATGTCATTTTAGTCCATAGCATTGCGTATGCTAGGTTGCATGTTAGTCGCATTGTGTATGCTATCTCATTGCATTGTGTTTGGGATAGAAGTTAGCCCAAACACGGGAAACGAGGGACGTTTCGTACCCGAAGTGACGGAACGTGCCTCAATTCCCGGTCGCCGACACTCCGAATTACCCATGATGAAGTTTAGGCCTTGTTGTGTTGTCATATGCATTCATTTCACATCGAGTCATGCAATTCGACTCCTCGGTCATCATGCATCGAGATGCGTGATTGGTGGCACGAGGATCGAGGTGTGCATACATATGTGAAAATACTTTGCCATGCCCCTTTCTTGCTCTCTGTTGCAGCAGATCAGAAATCAGCAGCCTTCTAGAGCTTTGCAGCATTCCGGGATTAATTGCAAACAGAGGTAAATCGGGGCATCGCGAGGAATTTCCCGACGAGGCAGCTCGAGTATGCATGCATCTTTCATCATTCGGAACAGAGCTGAGGCGGTCCATTTAGCTTGCATGCTAATTTACTTGCTTTTCTAGTTAATTTGTTAATTAATTAGGGTTTTGTAATATTTAATTATTTATTCGGACTGTAATTATTTATTTGGTCTGTATTATTTATTCGGACCCTCCGAGGAGGGCAATGTTGTAATAAGGGTGCGTGTGTGTGATGTATGTCTTCCAACCCCACGTCTTTCTCCCTTTTATTTACCAGCTTATGATGGTTAGTTTAGGGCATGTTTCAATTAGCATACTTATGATAGCATGTTTGCATTCATTCATCTGTCTTGCATGCACCGGGCTCGGCGCATCATACTAACTGCATTGTATTTCAATTTCAAGTTGAATACGTGTTAGCCATAGCATCATCATATGCCATCTTAGAATAGCCGAGCCTATCTTAGTTGCATTCTTGTATGTGTTGCATTAGCCATCTTAACATGAACTAGGATCATGCATTGATTACTAATTAGTTTCTGTTTTTGGCTTGGAGTACTCAATAAGTATTTATGCTTTAGCATCCTTGCATGCGTGTGAATGACTGCCATGATAGCATGCTTACCATGAGGCTAACTGCTTATTTGATATAACTGCCTGAATGCCTGTGGGTGAAGGTTGGGTTATTTGGATTGGAACAATTCATCAACTGCAAGTTTTAAGCCCACTTGAGAGTGGCAAAATCATGTTTTCTAAGCCCACCTGAGGGTGGCAAATCCACATTTTAGCCTACTTACGAGTAGCAAACCGCTTTCAAAAAACAAACATGAGATGTTTTGTTCCAATTCAGGCGATCCGGTTTATATTTGTATGTTGTGCGCATCACATAGTAAATCTAGGCTAATAACCGGAATAAGAGTACATAATGTTTTCAAAACTCGATATCATGGTTAGTAGAGGCCGATCTTTGATCGGGCGAGCAGGGGTGCTCACGAAGTGACCTTCCCCAATCGTACCCAAGTCCCCGAGCCGAGGCAACTTTGGTGATGACGGACACGTGGCCTTAGGCAACAAGTCAGGGTTTCCTAAATTCCTCCAAAATAAAATATTTAGGTGACGACTTTGTATCTGGCAAAGCAGTCTATGTTTGGCACTTCTTTCAAAAAAATTTGTTTTCAAAAATGATTTGCTGGATTTGGACTCTTTGATGATTAATCGGTCTTGCATTGCACTCTGCGAGATTAGATAAAGGACCATGACATTGAGTCCTGAACTGTAGTGAGCCAAATGAACAAAACGGGATTCCCTCCCGGGATGTTCGAGGATGTCTACAGTTTGGTCAAAGGGGTATAAAGAATGAGAACATAATCTGGAGGAAGGTTTTAGGTATATCAAGGGGTTGTCATTTAAGTTATCTGATATTGCCATGATTAATAATCCTATGTTTGTGGCATTAGTCCTATCCAGCCAAACAAACCTGGAATTGGTAATCTGAAAGAGACTAAACCAGACATGGTGGGCCTCGTGTATTTTTGTTCAATTCCCCTCTCTTATCCTGCGAAACACATGCACCCTTATTGTTACTTAAAATTATGATCATTTTCTTGTACTTTTAGCTTTGGATTGTAGCTTACTTGCAAATTTGAGTACTAGTGTGGTTATAAAACAACACCTAAGACAATTGGTAAAGAACTTGCTTAAAGGTGGAGATTTTAGCCCTCTTGAAAGGGTCCCAATGAAGCTTAAGCTATAATCTATATTGAATATTTTATTGAGAAACATCACACGATTTTGGCTAGACAGGTGAAAGGGTGGTTCATGATCCTATAGCTTTATATGCATCTAGTGGAAGAGTATGAATCCCTTTGTTAATTTGGATATGGGTTGACGGATCCTTAAGTTTATTAAATTGCATTAGTTAAGTTGGGAAAAGTCAAGGTGGAGTAAATTGGAGGCACATCTACCCTCCTGAAGTGTTCTTCAAAGATTATGCAGGGTAGGACGGTTCTACCTTCCTGGATGATGTTATTTGCATATTCACCTTTTCATTTGCAAAACCTTTTGCTTAGTTTGTTTGTACCTTCTTTGATTAAAGGATTTCTACTCATTGCCCTTTGACACATTATAATTTGTTTCGTAGCAAAAACGCGAGAAAAATGTTTGATCTATTTTTGTAGACGATGTTGCAAACTTTTGTAATTCCTTGAATATATGGTATATCTTTGATCACAACAATTTAGCGTGTTATCTTTTAGGATATTATTTGACACGCTTTTTAAGGAATATTGCATAGCGAAAATGGTACAACGCACTGCAATTTCTACTCCGCACTCTGGTATGGAATAAATTGAAGATCTTGTTCATTAATAGGGTCTATTTCGTAATGTTTATGTTTACAGTTTTTTGTTTATATTTATAAAAAAAATTAAAACTATAAATAAAAACTCTTTTGATGAAATTTACTAAATTTTTGTAATCACACAAAAAATTTGGTTTCAGTTGCTTAGGGGAAAAAAAAAAAAAAAAAAAATTTTCATTCCTTCCTCAATCTCCTATCCCTTTTGGCCACCACCACCTGTTGCTCATCACCACCAATAACCACCATATTCGGCCCCTGCCCAACGGCCATCGTCGCCTAAGGCTTCCTTCGACTGCCACATTTGGCTGCCTCCAACCACCTTTGGCCACCAACTCTTGTTAGAATCCACCTTCGGTCACCATCTTCAGTCGTCACGTCTAGCAGCTAACCACCATCTCTGACATCACAAACCACCTTGGGCCAACAACTCCTGCAATCCTTAACTACATTTGATCACCACCAACCACTGATGACAACCACCTTTGGAGATCTGAACCCACCTCCAATGGCTAACAACCTTTTTTGGCCACCATATCCGTTTGTCAACAACCTCCTTCAGCCACCACCTCTCCTTGATCATTGCATTCACTTGTTTTTTAAACACCTTTATTGCAAACATATTTTTTTGTTTATTTTTTACCAAAAATAAACAAACATATTTAATGTTTTTGTAACAAACAAGCAAATTGTAAATGTTACCAAATGCCATCTAGGCATATTTATTTTCTTTTACAAACTTAGTTTTCTAATGCAATCAAATCATGGGTTTTGAATGGTTAGCTTATGCATTTGTTCGTAAAAATAAAAAATAAAGCTTGTGTTTATATTTTAATGTTTGGTTTGTGAATCCAAACCACAATCAAATGATTATCTTTTTCATGTTTGGTGACTGTGACCTAGTCCATTTGTGTTTCCTAGGTCAAGCTTTTGTTATTTTAAAAACAAAGGAAGCAGCAGAAAGGATTATCAGGGAATTGGGTGACAGATACATAATGCTATCAAATGGGAGGTATGTACGTAAGACCATCTCTAAAGAGTGCCTTGTATTAGTATAATTTCTTTTCGGCAAGTGAAGAAAAGTTGATGAAGAAGTACAAAGGGTAGCATCCTGTAATTATTCAACTTACTTGGAAATTACGAGTGTAGTAAACTCTTCCTAGTTGTCTATATATTCATATGTTATATGGACTCTTCTAATCGCATGAAATACCCATGTCAGACATTTGCTTCTTCGGTAAAGGTACATGTATGATGTGTCGTTGGACATTCAACCAACAACCATATATAGTATTTCGAGTTTAGCATATAATAATGCATCAAGCTCTATGTTATGCATGAAATGCTATATGACATCTTGTACATATATTCCATCATACAAACTAAAGCAGTATATTAAGAAATGTGAATAATTTTCAATGCCCATGTCTTCTTGGGCTAAAGAATTAGATGAATTTGAAACTTAAGACACATATTTGCTCGCAACACTCACACCCAACATAAATAAATTTCAAAGAACATAACAAAAGGTTCTCTCTCATAGAATTACTATATGAAGTATGTGTTAGTATTTGAATACCTATCACTGGCCTTATGATCACTAAGGAGTGGACCTCACAACCTTAAGGCATAAGGCAGGCTCAACTCGATGGTGGTCAACCAAGTACTTCACAATGGCTCATTAAATTTCCCTTGCCTAAGTCATGGATTACCCTCGCACCACCACGCGAACAGATACTCCACTCTGCAAGCATCACTTGCTTTGCAAGAACATTCCTCACTCTGTGAAGAAACTCTCTTCAATACCAAATTCTCCACTCTACAAGCACATCCCTCACTCTGCAACCATCTGCTCGCCTTATTACTATCGTGTTCACTTAGCATTGTAAAGGCTCCAACTTCGAAGTGGCACCTTGATGTTATACAGCCTGCCTAAGTTAAGAGTTGGGCCTAAAGACCCCCTCAGGGTCGGTGCCTAGTCATGGGATGTCGTAGTAACCCATGACCATGCAGGATCACTAGGGACTCACGAAGACCAAGATTAACCACGTCATGTGATACCTTGGGAAGTCTATCATACCTACTCATTGGTACCTCGTAAGTTGTAGTACACCCACTTAGCAAAACCTAAAAGAGTGAGTTGGCCTACATGGCCCAACTTTTTGGTCTCCCCCTCTATATGCTAATTATAAGCAAGCTAGCAAGCAAATATCATTCAAACAAGGAGCTTCTCCATGCATCAGAGGCTCTCCTCTCTCTGTGCTATTATTTCCCTCTTTGTTGTTCTCTCTCTCTCTTTCTCTTTGCTTTGAGGTTGTCTTAGCTTTCACTCTCTCCACCTTTGCTAGTCTAGTGCCATCTTAGTGCCTATCGTAATTTTTAGAAGTCCACAACTAATCACCTCACATACCATTACCCATAATATACTCTACTCGAGAAGAGTGGTTACTCACTAAGCATGGCTCGTTCGAGTCTTTCTGGCAAAACATGTTCAAACTCAATCTCTCCATATCTTCACTACCCACAATATGCAAAATACTTATTTCAACTTTTGAGCTATGTTACATGGACTCTTCAAATACCCGTGTTAGATGCCCGACACCTGGACAAAGATGTGGGATATGTGTCTAATACTTTTCATCGAACACTTCTTATATGTTTGTATTTAACTCTATTATTATGTGTATAATTGTTATAAAATGAGTAAAATGTCTTTTTGATAATGTATGTTATGTATAACATCATTTTATCTCATATTATAGATTTAAAATAATTTTTAAAAAAAATGAACCTTTTTTGCCGAATCTGTGTATCTTTAAATTTGAGGTTTGATGGGGCCAGACCTCTAAATACGCACATGTACCCGAGTCCATGTAACATAACTTTTGAGTTGAGCACTCAACCCTTATAAGATATACATGAGTCCTCTCTTTTCAAATATTTCACAAAAAGTATTAAGGAGTTGCTTTCTCTACTGCATCTAAGCAACTACTAGGCATTGAACACATCAACGACTATTTTTTTTTTTTTGGCTAGGCGCTATTTGATTTCAAAGAATTTTTGAAAATTGCTCACAAATAAGGCGATGATAAACTATCTCCTCCATTTCCTTGCATATAAATGTTTAATCTAGAAGCAACTTACTTTAGAACTCAATCAACAAGCCTAAATTACTTTCGATTATGTGGCTTTTGTCGAAAACTATGCATTGTTGAGCCTTTGTGTTAACAAATTATACTTTTGGGACTATCGGTGATCTAACATGATATTAGAGTTCAGGTTAAGAGAGATCTTGTCTACAAGTCTTTGCGATTGCATCATGCTTCTATTCGTGTTGGGATGATTGCATCTCCACTTGCAAGTCAGGGTTGCTAAGCGGTTTTACTACTTCCATGGAGACCACTTTTTCAACTTCTCTAGTTTAAAAATTATAATTCATTACATACATTTTTCGGACATTTTGGCAATGCATCTTGAACCCTGCAAACACGGCCTATGTGATAAAGTTCCTTATAATAACAATGTTCTATATTCTTTGAAAAGCCACTTGTGCATTCTAAATATGTTTTGTAGCCATCTTGTATAGTTAGTTCTTAGGGGTGTTGAGCTTTCCTTGAATTGATTTTTGAATTTTGTTCAAAATTTTGAATGCATATAGGAGTTTTGTTTTTGGTTCTTAAAGCATTTTACATTGGTGGCCACCCCTTGGTGTCTTTTAATTTAATATATTCTATACCTATTGATCGAAAAAGACAACTAGATTATTTGTTGTGGTGGATTCTTTTCCAACCTCTGCTCCAGGGGCTTAGGTTGAGTGATTAGTTATCTATCCCCCTTCTTGTTTATTGTTGTCATGGAAGTTTTGAGCATAATAAATGTGAGAGTTGTGTGTGGGGGGAATGATATTAGGTTTAAAGGTGGGTAAATCGTAAGGGACACTAGTATTGCTTTCTCATTCATTGTATACTGGTAATACAATAATTTTTTTGTGGAGTTCGTGATGAATAGTTGAGGCAACTTTGGTAAGCAAAAAAACAAACGTATACTACACGGATGAAATCATCCTTATAGTGGATTTAGGATATTCAGGGTAAGGCTGTTCAAATAATCGACTACTCAATTAACCCGATCCGGACCAACCAACCTGTCTCTATCACGGATGGTTTCGTTGATTTCAATGGTCTGCTGTGGTTTAAATCATTCAATTTTTCTTGAGATTCAGTCAAGTATCGGTTTTAATACAAACGAAATCGTTTAACCCAATCCGATCGTATTATATATATATAGATATATCCACGTGTTGCCATTTGATAGGCTAGTAATAGTATCCTTACCTTCCCAAGACATTGACTCTTATCACTCCAACATTGCCATTTGACAAGCTAGTAATAGTACTCTTACCTTCTCAAGACGTTGACTCTTATCACTCCAATGTTGCCATTTGATAGGCTAGTAATAGTGCCCTTACCTTCCCAAGACATTGACTTTTATCACTCCAACTTTGCCGTTTGATAGGCTAGTAATAGTACCCTTACCTTCCCAAGACATAGACTCTTATCACTCCAACTTATCTTCCCAAGACATTGATTGACCCTAATCACTCCAACTTAGCTTCCCAAGACATTGATTGACCCTAATCACTTCAGCTCATTATTTCGGACTCTATATTCAATACATCACCGTCTCTTTCTCTCTCTCATCGTCTCTCGTTGTCTCTCTCCAATTCAATTCACTCTATCTATAGTCAATTCAATAAATAACTATATTCAATTCTCTCTCTCTCTCTCTCTCTCTCTCTCTCTCTCTCTCTCTCTCTTCAGTTCAGCAGATCACTCTCTCTCTAATTTAATACATCACTCTCTCTTTTGTGTATTCAATTCATCATTAATTCTTCCATCATCCCTATCAAAAACCCTAACAAATCAAGAACTTTGAACTCGTAAAATTTCTCTAAACTCTCTTTGTCTCTCAACCTCTCAAGCACGGAGATCTTAGTTTTAATTTGCATTTTTGAAGATGTTATCAGCAGAGGAAAAGAAAGGAAAGCATTATGCTTTTGGAAGATCTCTTAGATCTAGATGAGAACCATTGTATTATAGGGCTTTATCACTCATATTTTTGTTTTTTCTCTACTTTTTTTTTTTCTTTCCTTTTTTTTTTTTATAGGCATTTTCTCTACTCTTTTCATAGATCTATGTATGTATATGTGTACATATATGTATGCATATGCTAAAGTTTAAAATGAAAGGGGAAAAGGAAAATGGGTCAATCGAAACCGTTCAAAACCTACCCGATTGAACGAAAGAGGCAATTGGCTTCGAATAGAATTGCCGTCGATGTCTGTCGTAGATATCTCCAATCCGATAGGGTCGGTTTGAGTCACAGTTATACTTGTGGACCCGACCCGCCCGACCCGCGAACAAGCCCAATTTTAGTGTTTGGACCCGTGAACAGCCCTAGTTCAGTGTTTGGGTTTAGTAGCTTCTTCGAGCTTGTGGGTGCATATCTAGGGGTTAGACACTTCAAAACTTAAAATTAAGGATACATGGATATCGATCCAAATTTGGATACGAATACAGGGATACGTTAAATAGTTATTTTTTAAATATATTTATTATTTTTTATCTTATGTATTATTTTTATTGATAATATTTTTAATTAATTTATATAATATTTTTATTTTTAATTGACATATATATATTATAAATAAATATGATTTATAAATAGTTATTTTTATTAATATATGACATATATATTAATTAAATATCTTTTGTGTGAAAATGAGAGAGAGAGAGAGCTAGCGAAGAGAGACCAAAGCTTGTCTACGGTGGTGCTCGTCAAAGTCGAAGTCAAAGGGGCCACGCTAGTCAAAGTCGAAGGGCGCGGGATCGAAGTCGTCGAATAGAGGATCGAAACAGTGACCAGGTTTTCTCCTTGCTCTCTCTTTTGTTTCTTCTGCATTTAGGGCAAAATAGAGCCGTATCCACTTGTAAAAAGACGTATTTCGGCCGTATCCCGCACCTGTACCATGTCGTGTCGACACGGGTACCTCCCAAATTTCAAAGAGTCCATGTAACGTAGATGGTGGATTCCTCCCAACCCTTAATTTGGGTTGCCTTTAGGATCCTCTTTCAACCCCACAACTATTTGTGATAGTCTTATTGAGCAAGTGGAGAAAAGATTGGTAGCATGGAGAAGGCAATACCTTTTGAATGAAAGCAAACTCATTCTCATGAAGAGCACTTTAGGTGGCTTGCTCGTATTTTTATGCTTCTATTCGCTTTCCCAGTCTCAGTGATAGTGGTTGAAGAAGCTTCAAAGGGTTGTGAATTAGTACTTAGGTGTCGTCTACAATATTAGAAGAGGCCTGTGAATTACGCACTTTAGATACTTCAATCAGGAGCTGTAGGAAAAACAACTGTGGAGACATTCTGTAGTGGACAAATGCCTTTGATGTAGGGATATTCAATGTAAATATGGTTATGAAGTGGGAGGGTGAACATCTAAGGATGTTTGGGTGTCCTATGGGATTGGTGTGTGGAAGGGAGTTAGGAAAGGATGTCCAAAGTTTTTATCTCATGTGAAATTTGTAATTGTAGATAGAATGGGGAGTCAAATTTTGGCATGATATGTGGTGCAAGGATATTTCATTATCAGTGACCTTTGCTAATCAGGTTAGTGTTGCGTGGATAGAATGCTTTGGTCTTTAGATTATATATATGAGGATCATTGATGCGATTATTATATGGGACCTCATACAGGATGCAAAATTGGACGAAGTAAATGAATTTTTCAGCTCCTTTATGAAGGAGTTGGCCTAATTACAAGTGAAGATATTTTTGTTTGGAAACCTAATGGTGCGGGTGAAGGTGTTATTTTGCTTACAATGCATTCTTCTACTCTATCTTGACATTGGATAAGTTGGGGAAGAAAGATAAGAATCGAAGAGGGTGGCACTCGTGTGTGATGTGGCGGTGCATTTGGAGTGAACAAAAACGTCATACCTTTGAGGAGATTTTTTTTTTTTTTTTTTTTTTGATCAGCATCATACCTTTGAGGAAATGGCAATACTTAGGTCTACTCTTTTTTATGAGAACTATCTTTTGTAGTTGGGTTTTTTTGGGTAGTTATGTGCCTTTAATGTATTTTATATACCTATTAAAAAACAAAAAAAATGTTTATTTGCATCCTCTAATTAACTTTATGGAAAGCCATATGCTAGTTAAGTCCAACAGAATCATGTCATTTGTCACAACCCTAACCCTACTTTTTGACACCTCCTACTTAGATTAGTTTGTCTCTTTTGTATTTTGGTATGTCAGCCTACATTGCACATGGCCAAAACATCCCAAATGATTTTAAGTTGGTGTTATTTCTAACAACGAAGCATACATTTTATTTTATGCTTTTGTTGCAAAACCTTATTTTTCCCATTTTGGAAACTCTCAATTTTGTAAATGTTGTTTTCAAACAGACCAAACGGTCTTCGATTTGTGAACCGCGCACCATAAGTGGCCTTTATAATTTCTTTACAAGATTTTGCTTTCCACATTTTGGGAATTTTATGGTCACATAACATTTTCAAAGTACTTTACCATTTCATTCATCATGCTTTTTAGTCTACAGGCAATGTCCTGATGGATAATTAATCTAGTATATTCGAAAAGGGTCTCACTCACTTCAGCATCCCGTTTTTTGGCAGGTAAATTTATAAACCCAACGCCCCAATTACAAACCTGAATATTGGTTGTTCCACTGATTTTTTTGTTTGTTCTGTTTCATTCATCGAATGAGATCTATTATAATATTTGTTACCATTCGCCTAACCAATTTCTTAATTGGAAGAAATTGGGCTGAAAGAGTAGATAATTCCATTCTAGTCCTGCTCTTTTTTCTTGTCCAATCTAAGTGAATGACAACCACCAATGCAGCAACCTCAAGATTTATTTTACAGAATTAGAAAATCAATTTTGTGGTATTTTTCTTAATTAATTTGTCATAGATTGTGAGCAAATCTCCATAATTTTCATAATTTTTTTTCATTCATAAAATAATGAGAAAGAAGATAAAGAGAAAATAATTTGAACTTAGAAAAGAAGATGAAGGGACTTGAATATGAAGAATATATATATAAGTGGTTTGAGTGTACCGTAAAAAAATAATATTCTATTTTAGGGTTATTAATAAATTTACATTAGGATATAATAGGAATTAAAATTTCAAATTTTAATGAGTACTGCTATTAACACCTCATAAATTATTTTAGACCCTCCAATTTTTAGCTTTTTTTTTTTTTTATTACAATCATAACTTCAAATAAAATTATTGCAAATGACATCATTAATTTTGGGACACCCCATCTCATAATTAAACCTACACACCCACTACATCATGAATTAGGGTTTATGAGAGCACCCACATCTATCACCACCCATCCATCTTCCTCAAATCTCACACTGCTGGAAATTCAGGTTTTAAGGGCGTTTTAAAAACGCCGCAATAGGTCCGAAAAACGCCGTTAAATCTTTTTGTGACGTTTTACACCAAACGCCGAAGATGCGGCCGTCGCTATAACTCTGTGACGCTTTAGAAACGTCGCTATATGACAATAGGCGGCGTTTTTAAAAACGCCACTAAAAATCTACTAATGGTAACATGACGCAGCATGTTACTTAGCGACGTTTTTAAAAACGCCGTGATAGCCCTCTTTTTTTTTTCTTTTTTAATTGTGTTAATTTTAGGTTATTGAACCCAAAAAAAAAAAAACCTATAATAAAACTGAAAAATAACACTAATATGAAATAATAACTCCCATTCACATAGTAAAATCTTATCAAATAAAAAAAAAACCTATAATAAAACTGAAAAATAACACTAATATGAAATAATAACTCCCATTCACATAGTAAAATCTTATCAAATGATAGTCCACAGTCATTGTGTAAAAAAAAAAAAAAAAAAAAAACATTCACACAAATCATTTGAATTATATTAAGGAGTCACCAAAATTAGATGCCCCTCTAAAAAGAACACAGGAATCTATATATATATATACACAAATTGAAGCATTGGTTTGGTAGATTACAAAGATTGACAAAATGAATGAGAAAGTCAATTATCAGAACACAAATTGAAACATTGGTTTCATGCAGACTTAATACCTATGAAATACAAGCAAAAAACACAATTAAACACCTGTTTTAACAAGATTTTAGCTTCCAAAAAGTAAATTTTATTTCTTCTCTGCCACACACCTGCAGAGGGGTTTTGGGTAAGGAAGAAAGAGAAGAGAAGAGAAGAAAAGAAAAGAAAAGGACATTAGAATAATTACCTAGATAGATAGAATACAGACACTAGAATAAAAAATTACAACATTGCGGGCCATACTTTACTAACTCAGTGGGAGTCTTTCGCAATCCTTTCAAATGTGATCTGCAAAACCCAGTTAAATCCAATCCTCTGTCACAGCATGAAACCTGTAAAAAAATTCATCGGTAAAAAATAAGCCCTCCGTCCATAAGAAGCAGGGATACCTGAACCTACAAAACTTGTAATACCCGTAAGATCGTAAGATCATAACTTGTTAACGTAAAAAGAGGAAGTTGACAGAAGACAAAACCCGTTACGAAACTACATGAAAAATTGCATGTGCCTGGAATGTGCTGTGGTCAGAGAGTGCCTGACTGCAAACAAATACCAACACATGCAATAAAAGCAAAAAATAGGAATGCATCTAAATACCAAACCCATGTAATTAATGATTTTACAAAGAATGTAAAAATAGGAATGCATCACTTGTAGTAAGACATTTGGAAACCCATGTAACTTAAAGAATGTATAGTATCAAAGTAGAACTTCTTCAAGTTATTTGTCCTACAATTCTAATCTATCCAATTTGGACAGGGGAAACCAAAAGGAAAGCCAGGAAACAAGAATTTTCAATCGGTGGATAACATAATAGATTTACAAGTCAAGCAGATTCCGTTTCAAAATATATGAACTAGACCCATTTCTCTCTCACACACACCCAACCTTTAACTACTACACACAAGTCAGGAATTGACCATTCCTTGACGGAGACCAGAAAGTCATTGTAAATATGTTTGGTGACTTGCAACTATACAGGACTGCTGCTTCAACTCCCTTACTGTTATTAAAACAAGACATAAAATAGTAGAAGCTCGCCGCCACTTATAAGTTCAGAGGGACAACACAAAAATGATACTATGTGGAATGAAAACAGTATCACAATCAATACAAAAACATCAAAAGACTACACCTCATACCACATTTCAATCATTCACAAAAATCTCCATCAGAAATAAGAATATAAGGAAATAGCATGAAATTAAAATGAAACTCAGGAAGTTTAAAGGAAACTCTTCAGAAAGATTTGAGACATTTCTAAGATCTCTAACACAACATGAAGAAAATTCTCAGAAACTGTTGAAAAATTTATTGTTAACTCACCAGAAACTCTTGAAAAATTCTTATTTCCAATCATAATATATAATTGTTTTAATAATTTTCTACAAATCTAAGATTCAAACACAGCCCCAAAAGGATGTTTTAACAAATTGAAACAGAATAGACAGACAACTTACTTACAAAATAATTAACAGATATAAAACAACCAGTAAGTGTTTATTGGAAATGGGAAGGGGGAGGACTCTTTTAAAACAAAGAAATTTGAAAAGTTGATGACCAGCAGTGATGATGAGAAACATTGGAAAAAGTAAGAGATCAGATGAATGTGAAAGGGAAACGATCTAGGAGGTTTTATATCACCATGCATGCAAGGCACACAAATCAAGCACATCAAAAGCAATTATGAAGCCAATAAAAAAAGGTGGGGAAAAATTATCCAATCATAGAACAGTGAACCTGCACATCACCTGCACAGTGGAAAATGGTGTAAGCTACTTTGTTGGATGTGTGGGTCTTTTTTTAAATGGAACTCTTTATTAAAAGAGCAACCCAAAACATCAAAATTTTAAGAAAACAAGAATACATACCAGAAAATATTAGTTGGATCAACATCCATATCCTCGCCGCTGCTGGTTTCCATAGTACTGATCTTCATTGCTTTCGTTGTTATTGTTGGAACCATAAGTATTATCCTTATTAGCTTTTTCTGACTGTTCCTTTTCCCTGTTCCACTGCTCGATTTTGGCATGTCTCTCCTCACTTCCTTCTCTTACTGGACTCTGGTTCTTTCTTCCCCCCGGGCTCCTACTTCTTCCTCTTTTGTGGCCAGGGCTTGTAGTCCTGTTCCTCTTGCTACGACTCTCATGGTAGTAATCCTCGTCATCATACCTTCTATTGTGCCCACGACCTCCATGAGGGCACTCATCATAGCTGCGATGCCTATAAGGACTTCGACTTCTGCTCCGACTGCGGCTATGCCTTGAGCGATACCTCCCAAACAATTGGCGTCTCAACTCTCTATCGTTCATAACAGTAAGATGAATCGTTTTAGAAACAAAATCAGGCTCTGCTCAACTGTAATACCTTGCAAAATATAGATGAGACAAAAACAAACACATCAAGGATGCTTACCTGCCAATCCTTTTCAGATGCATAAAGTTGCAATACCCACCACGATTGCAGGCATTCTCTTCATACTGCCTACATGTGGCTTCACGAAAATCAGTCACTGGCGAGAAGTCCACAATGATAGGTCGACCTGATAATACATATACATAACAATATAAATATGTGCAGTAATAAATAATAAAAAAAACAATTCCATAGGAACTAAATACGGGGAAGAAAAAAAAAAAAAAAAAGCAAAGCACAAAACCAATGAAAGGGAAGAAAAAAAAAATGAAGAATAATTTACCAGCATAAAATCTTCCAGTCAGATTCCTTAGAGCAGTTGCAGCATGTTCTTCCTCTCTAAACTGAACGTAAACATTACCCACCTGGAAATACGACATGGGAGGATGCTTACATATCAGATCAAACAATAAGTGGCTTAAGGGAAATAAAATAAAAAAATTAGGTACATCAACATTCACATATACTTACCATGTGGTCAGCCAGGTTGTCACATATGTTCAGGCTCTCAATCTCTCCATACTTGCTCAGCTCCTCAAACAGATCTTCATAAAAATCCTACATTTTCACACAAGAAGTTGTATTGAGAAAAAAAATTATGGATTGCATAACTTGACTTAAGGCTAGTCCACACAAGAACTCAGATAACCATCTGACCAAGTTAAACAACATAAACATGTGATATCTCAGCTCAGTATAAAAATATATACGATGAGAGATAAACCCCAATAGAACCAATCAATAATGTCACAAAAGTTCAAATTGCACTATTTATATTTGCATGGATCACATTACCAATAATAGTTGCATACTATCGTTCTCATACAAAGAGACACCATAAACGATAGAATACAATGAGGCTTTAGCAAAGATAAGATGGAAGATAATTACAGTATAGAAGTAAAAAAAAAATTCTATTTGACAAATGGAACACCAAGGAACAAAGGCACAAGAAATAAGCAACAAAAGTTCAGCTAAAGAAAATAACAATTAAACTCCCAATGAGTGCAAATTCAAATTTTGATGGACATGGTAAGTTACAGTTTTGTAAGTCCAGAGTTCCCAGTAGACTACCAGCAAATATATGTACATCTTATATTAGACTACCAGCGTTTTGATGAAATTTAAAAAGAACATTGAAGAAAATTTTGACCTGCCTTAATTAGATTTGAAGATGATTTAAAGAAATTGACATCTCAATCAATAATTTAAACAAGAAATATTTGTACAACATCTTATATAGATTCTTTAAAAATAAAAAGAACCAAACATGTAATTCCTTAATCTAGCAACTAGAATCAAGGGACCATTTATTCAAAGACAAAGCATTCATTTCTTCATTCATGAAACCATCTGTGGCTGGACGTAAAATGAGTGATGAAAGACAACGCTAGAACTATAATAGGAGTATGGACATAAATAAAGATATCAACTACAGATTCTAGAACTTAAAAATAACATAATAATAAATTAAAAACTCCAGGTTATCATTACATGAAAAACATGTAAAAAGCAATGCAAAAGTAGTAGCAGCAACATAAAATAATATACATTTAATAGTAGGATTGTTCTTGCTGCAGTTGATTGTGGTGGCTGTCAAATAAATAAACAGAAGTACAAAAGGCACATAGATATCTAGAAACATCAAACAAACTTACATTTGCTAGTCGGAAGGGACAAAACTTAGGCTTCCCCCTTCTTCCATACTTGAGCAAATATGCCCTTTCTTGAGAGCAGTAATGGCCTGTTGTAAAGATCAGCCAAAAACCTAAATTAAACAAGTTCAGCACTTTTGCAAACAGAACTACTAGCAATCTACGTTCAAGGTAAAGTCACAGTAATAGGTTTAAGAACTCACATCAAGTATATGATCTGACTTCATTTTTTGGAAAGATGGGGCTTTATTGATTCCACGACCACCTGTTTTACAGAGCAAGCATTTTCAAAAATAAAAATGATTTATACACAAGTAAATAAAATCAAACTTTAAACTCTAAGCAGTACCGGAAAACATGAAGAGGCTCACATTTAGTTCACAGTAGTTCCTAATTCTTCTTCATGTTCCCTAGTTTTGATTGGGTTGGATAAGTTCCAAGTTATATGCATGTTTTGTAACTAAATTCCAAAGATAAATCACCATAATGTTTTTGTCTACTGTCTATATGATGACCAAGACAGAATAGTCAACCAATCAAAAAACTCGCTCTCCTTTATATGACTATCCATTTTAACAGGGAACATAATACAGTAAAGACCATACAAATTATGCTATCTCAGATAAGAATTAAGAGTATCGTGTAGCGTATAATCTGGAAACTATTTCCACTCAAACTAGAGCTCAGATGACAAATCACATATACTAGATGAACTAACAGTTATTTTTGCTTCCTTGCAAAAGATAGCATAAACTCTTGACACCCAAGGTACTCTGTTAATGTGACAGCAACCCTCATTGAAGCATGTCACAGTATACTAAAATTATCAGGTTGTGTAGCATCAATCAGACAATTACCAATTTATAGCGGCCTTTACACAGCCTTAGGCACATAAAGTAAGAACAATAATTTTCTATCCTTTTGTGGACGACAAAGAACAATAACCAAAAGCTAGAATTTTAAATCCTGTCCCATGTCTCCAATCCATTATACAATAAAATTGCACTTACCCTCCCATCATAGGATAATGATGCAAAAATCCATGGCTCTCGGGAACTCCAAGCAAGACCAGCAATTTTGGTAAAACTAGTCAGGCTAAATTCAGACATTAAGCTTTATACATATGTAGAGAAGAAGAATAATGAACACTGCAGCAATCACCATAGACCCTGTCTTCGTAGTCACTGTACGAATTGAGCAATGGATCTACCGATCTTGTATGTGACTCCATCAAGCTGCCAAAATCATAGAATTAAACAAGACCATCAGAAGAAATCAACAAAGGAAAACTACATGATGAAGTCCTAGCCTTCGAAAATAGGAAAGTAACCTTTCAGATGATAAATCATCACTGCTAGGAGGAGAAGCCATCCACAAATTGACAGCTGAGTCTGTTCCAGCACTAACAAATTACAAATCAGAAGTATAACCTGGGTACAATACTACAGATGCACAAGCCTTGGCCAGAAAAAAGAGAAAAAGTAAGCTACAAAAGAGTGACTGTATTGATTTCTATCTGGTATAATTGCAACCAATCATATCAAGACTAGTAATTTCATTCAGAACATGAGGGACGTCGTACGAATTGCACTTCTCAAGTCACAAGACATTGTAGCTAAAAATCTGCAGTTTGATTCCCTTCTCAACATCGAGTAACATAACAGAAAACCAAATTAACCTAGGAGTACACAACTGTGGAGTACCAAATATGATCAGTGAAAATTGTTATTCCTAAACACCAAAAACCCAATACCCAACCTTAAGTACTCAGTAATTGTAATAACATGATACCTGTTATTCCTAAACACCGACACCACTCCCGGCATCTCTGTTTCCATTTTTTCAATACAAAAACAATTTGAGAGTCATGAATATGAATTAATCACTTGATATATATATCCAATGCAACAAGTGGAGTATGAATCCAGCTAACAACCTTAAAAAACAATTTAGTTTTCTTTATCCATGCTATCTCCAATTTCTAGAATTAAAAAATTAAAAATTTTAAAAATAAATTAAAAAAATAGGAGGAATAAACATGATGGCACTAGGATTCTAGGGCATTTAACATTAAATAAACCAAAGCTAACTCATTTGTTGCTTAGAGTCAACATAAGAGTAAAAGAGCAGATAACTAACATAGGTGCACATACATGTTGCTAGTTTAAGAGAATGAAACAAGAAATCAGTACTTTGATTTTGTTAGATGCTCAAATCCATCCAGTTGATTGAGAAGCTCCAGCATCGTCCCCTGCACTTCTATCACCATTACCAGATCCAGATTCCATTCAAGCATAACCTGATATACAAGATATTATAATTTTTTTGCAATAACAATGTTATCAATGAAGTCGGACAAACCTGGCCATAACAAAAAGTTATCTAACCATTCGAGAGCCCTCACCAATATACTTCTGAACCAACTCAGAACCAGAAACCCTTATAAAGGTACAATCAGTATGAGTTCTAGAGAGAGAGAGAGAGACGGTGGAGCTCACTACCTTGCCGGTGCAGATGACGGTGGCGACGGAGCTTCGAAATCGCTCTGAATCCCGAAATCGATCTGAATCTTCGAAAGCGCTCTAAACAGCCGATTGATATCGATCTGAATCTTCGAAATCGCTTCGAAATCGCTCTGAACAGCCGATGGAGCTTGTGTTCTTTGAAGCTCTCTTCAAGAACAGCCAATTGATCTTTCGAGAGACGAAGCTTCTTCCTAGAGTCATCTCCTCCGTCTTCTTCGTCGCTGAGAGAGAGAGAGAGAGATGTCTGCGTACAAGGTAAGAGAGATGCGTAGGTATAAGAGAGTGGGCTCAGATTAAAAAAAATAAGGGCTTCAAAAAAAGGGGCGCGTGTATCTACCGCCTTTGGAGGCGCTTTTAAGCGCCTTTAATTAGAAAACGGTGCCGTTTTGATTGAAAAAATATGCGGCGGTTAAAAAACGCCGTTAAAAATTAGAAAACGTGACGTTTAATAAAACGCCGTAATTAAACGCCGTTATATCTTTGATTTCCTGTAGTGTCACATTCAAAACCTATCCACCCTCAAAACCTTAAAAATCCTTTGACGGCAATATTCTAACGATAACGGTGGCAACCATTTGATTACCTATACTTTTCCGGCAATATTCAGTTTATTTTATGCATTTTCACTCTCTTGATTTTCAGTTGTCTTACTTGTATATACTTATTTAATCTACGTTAATTCAAATTTCCAGGATAACACCAAAATTAAGTTGTGATACTTGTATATAAGTGGGGGTTCAAAATTAAGCTGTCTTGTTATCAATTAATAATTTAGGTCTATTTGCACCACTATTTTAATTAAGTGTACTAAATTATTATTTGAATGCAAATAGAATCAACCAAGTAATTTGTGTAACGGTGTGGTCTAAATAACGTGGTATCATTATTTTATTTATTAATTGATAACAAATTAGACCAAGATTTGATATGGCGGAATACTCAGCATTTTGAATTGAGTAAAAAGTAACTTTTCAAGTTCCATTTTAATCATATGTCAATTAATCACCAATCTTGGGTCAAGTGCTAGCAAATGATTTTGCTTCTTTTGCGGTGCCAACCTAGTTGGGATTGTAGAAGTTAGCTATGATACTTAGTGTACTTCCCTGCTTTATTGATGTATTTTTGCATGTATTTTACTTTTTTATCAATAAAACTTTATTTTGCCGATCAAAAAAAATCTCAGTCACATATTTATTACATAAAATATTTTTTCGTTTCAACCAAGCCTTGATGATCCCTAACCAACCACCTTTCATTGTCATTATTGTTGTTATTTTTTGGTGGAACATCATTTTTGTTTTTTCAGAGTATTGTTCTCATTGTCTTTGTCAGGGAGAAGGATTTGTGCGTTTCATTTAACATTCTATTTATTTGAATGAAAATCGCTTTGGTACCCAAAAATAATAAAATAAAATATATTTTAAAAAAATGATTATGAATATAAAACAAATATACTATTGGTTGTATTAGTAGTGGTATTAGTAATGTGATAGCAGCGGTGGCGACAACATCTGTCTGGTGATGAAATGACAATAATGAGGTGGTAATGTAATGGCATTAGGTACAACTTTAGTTCAAAAAAACAATTTTCATCTTTTAAAAGATAAAATATTTTATGTGTAAATAAATTTATTTTTAGTTGATCACCAAAAAAATTTTTTATTAATTTTCATTTTTTGTTACACTACAAGTCAGAAAATACAAAAATTCTATATATATGTAGATTTACATTCTTACATAAACATTCTATTCTACAGAAAATTAAAGGACTGATATTATCATTATGCATCTAGTGAAATATGAAAAAGTACGGTAATTGAGTTAAATAAGTGCACTTTTTGTCTTTTTGGACTAAAAAATTGAGGTTGAAAATATGGATGTTTGGGTTAACTTTTTGACTTTTTATGGAAAAATGTGTAATAAAAAATTGTAAAAATTGATTTGTAGGGAAAAATTCGAATTGGAAGTTGTACAGCCGTAATTGTTGACTTTTGGTGAATAGTGTTAATTTTTTAAATTTTTGAGTAACTTTTTGACTTTTTGACTTTTTTACAAGTTTCCAAACTTGGCCTTAGTTTTTAACTTTTTAGCTTTTTAGCTTTTTTAAGTCTCATCACCAATCTATGTTTTTGTACTTTTTTCAAAAAAAAAAAAATTTACAATTAGTTTTTAACCTACTTTTCAAAATAGGTACTCTTTTATGTTGCACCAGTACTAACATTAAGACTTGGGCTTGAGATCATCTGTCCCCAACCCAATCTCATAAAGAAAAAATTATT
The DNA here is from genome assembly GCA_036172215.1 of Camellia granthamiana. NCBI lineage: Eukaryota > Viridiplantae > Streptophyta > Magnoliopsida > Ericales > Theaceae > Camellia > Camellia granthamiana. Next base: position 40,472,444 of record CM069913.1, read on the forward strand.
GATTAGTCGTAGGGCATCACGTAGTCATACCTCACATCAATCACATTTGACCATGCCCTCATATGTTCCTCAATCATCCAATACAAATTCTTAATCCCCACTCTCTCCACAAATCACAACACCATTGGAGCACCACGTGACAGAGCCCCAAGACCAACTAATAACGTCTCCTCATAATGCCTTTGAGAGTTTGGAAGACCCTTTTCCTTCTTAAGTCTATTAACCAAACACAACCTTATACTGTGTTTGAAGTATGAATTTGGGTAAAAATTTGAAATAGATAAGTGAAATATGAATAAAATATAATTATATTTCACCCTTATTTTTTCTTTTCAATAGTGAGTTCTATATTTATAAATGAAAAATACTTGAAACACCTAATTTATCACCTCTAAAAATTGCTCCTAATAATGTATTTGACAAGTGTCAAATTTTGATTTGTCAAACATTCCATCATATGGAGCTTAACATCAATATCACATCATTAGGAGTCATTCAAAAATGATAAATTAAGAAATGTAATATTTTTGTTAATAAATACCCTTAGGACTCATGACTTTATGCTTGGCCCCGTTTGTTTGGAGAGTTAGAGGAGGGATTGGGATTGGTAGTGAGGTGGAACCCACTGACATTGTGTTTGTTTTGAAAGATGGAAAGGGAATTGATAGTAAGCTCTGAATTATGAATCCACTTGAGGAGGGGATTCGAATGAGCTTCCAAGACTTAGTATTAGAAAAATTATCTGCCGGACTAGAAATTTTTTATTTTTTATTTTTTTATTTTTTTTAAATATGTTGGGCATTTTTTTTTTAACATTAATGTTTAATTTTTTGCATTTTTTATTAAGTAAAAATCATTATTTTATTTGTTTTATTTTTTTCTGGAAATTTTTTATTTTTTTACATGTTGGGCATTTTTTTAAAAACATTAATGTTTAATGTTTTTATATTTTTTTTATTTTTTTTATTATTTTATATAAAAATAATTTAACAATCCCTGCACTAACAACTATCATCAAAATAAACATAATTTTACTCAATCCTCTCACTATTAATCATCTCCATTCTACCTCTGAAAACAAGCGGGGCCTTAGTGATTATAAAATAAAATAAAAAACTCATTTATGTATAATATTTTTTTCTTATTAAAATTGCGACTCAAATGGTAGGGTTGTAGGTAAGATTGTGTGGGATTGCCTAAAGAATGGTTGGATTGATGAATTTTTTTAATGTTATTTTTAATAGGGTAAATTATATTTACCTCCCTTGAGGTTTTTGACAAATACAGGGACTTCCTCTGTGGTTTGAATAACTATAGTAACCTCCCTTGCTTTACCTGACAATATCAAGATTCTCCCCTGCTATCAAAAATCACCAAACAGTGTTACTTTTTCCATAAGAAATTACCTTATTGCCCTTCCTTTTAAAATATTTAAAAATGTTTTTGGATTGGAAGATAGGTTTGGAAAAAACAAACAGTATTTGGAACAGTATTTTTAGATTTATTTTTTTTGAATATTAAAAAATGTTTTAAAAAATTTATTTTTTATTTTAAATATATAATTTTTATTTAAATATTTTTCAATATTTTATTTTATTTTATTTTGTAAATATTTTAATTTTTTAATTTTAATATTTTAAACTCAAAACACAATTTCATACTCAAATCTCTTAACTAAACACATAACTCAAAACTCAATTCAAAAATTATTTTCAAACCTCATAACCAAACACATAACTTGACAATCCACACTACTTTCAAAACTCTACACTCAAATCGTAATCAAACACATAACAAAAAAATTAAAATATTTAAAAATATATTATAAAATAAAATAAACTAAAATATTTAAAATAAAAATTATATATTTAAAATAAAAATTTTAATTTTAAAAATTTTTAATATTTAAAAATAAATTTAAAATATTAAAAAAATACAACACATGGATGTATGAAATATAATGCACATTAAAATAAATAAATAAATATTTAAAATATAAAATATTTACCCTAAAAAAATAATTTCAAAAAATTTCAAAATTTATAACCAAACAAATTTTTTGTTTTCAAAACTCATAACTCAAAATACGACTCAACACTCAAATCATGATTCTAAATAATTTTAAAAAATAAAATAAATTTTTTTGAAAAAAAAATTGTTTTAAAATAGAGTTTTTGAAAAAGTTTGATTTTGAGTTTTGAAAAGAGTTTTGAATTGAGTTTTAAGTTTGTCTTTGGTTATAAGTTTTGAAAATAATTTTTGAATTGAGTTTTGAGTAAAAACATGTTCCGAAAAAAGAATTTTTTTAGAAACATGTTTGGTTCTCTTTTAGAATCACAAATCCAATTAGAAATTTTCAAAAATCTTTTCAAAACTCATAAAGTCTTAATTAAATACACAACTCAAAACTCAATTCAAAAATTATTTTCAAAACTCATAACCAAACACAAACTTAAAAAATAGAAATTTATGTTAAATATATTTTTTAAATATTAAAAAAATTTAATTTTTTTTTTTTACGTATATAGTTTTTATTTTAAATATTTTATTTTATTTTAAATATATATTTTTAAATATTTTAATTTTGTTGTTATGCGTTTGGTTACGATTTGAGTGTAGAGTTTTGAAAGTAGTATGGAGTATCGAGTTATGTGTTTGGTTATGAGGTTCGAAAATAATTTTTGAATTGAGTTTTGAGTTATGTGTTTGGTTACGATTTGAGTGTGAAATTGTGTTTTGAGTTTAAAATTTATATAATTAAAATAAAAAAATAAAAAAAATTTAACATTTTTTAATATTTTAAAAAAATAAATCTAAAAATACTATTCCAAACACTGTTTGTTTCTTTCAAACCTGTCCTCAAATCCAAAAACTTTTTTTAATATTTTAAAAGGAAGGGCAATAAAGTAATTTCTTATGGAAAAAGTAACACCGTTTGGTGATTTTTGACAATAAGGGGGAATGTTGATATTGTCAGGTAAAATAGGAGAGGTCACTGTAATTATTCAAACCACAAGGGAGGTCCTTGTATTTGTCAAAAACCTCAGGGGAGGTAAATGTAATTTACCCTTTTTAATATGCATCACCTATATTTGTGATTTTGCAATAATTATTATGGAAAATAACCTACATTCAATCTTTGGTAGTGTTACATGTACTAATTAATGTACACAATAGTATACCACTTAGTATTATACCATTATTATGAACCCCACCTATTATACAAATTACAAATACCTAAAATTTCTAAAATTGTATCACATCATCTGTTAGTATACTAATTAATATATTAATTGGTACATATAACATTATTCTTCAATCTTATGATCGGATACATGTGACTCTCTTACCAATTTCGGCCTTGTTTGGCAAGGGCTATTTTAGCCTATTTTAGGCTAAAATTTACAAAAAGATAAAATAGTTAATAAGACAAAATATCACATTAAACTCATAATTATTTTTTTTTTTTTTACAAACATCACATCCAACTCAAAAAAATCCTACAATCTTCCCAAACACAAAAAATTTAGCCTACTAAAATAGCCAAAAACTAAAATAACCTACTAAAATAGCCAACTTCGCAAACAAGGCCTTCATTAGAATCTCAATTTTAACTTTTGTTAACAATAGAGAAATTTTTTGAAATATAATTCTTGTTTCGTTGGCCGCCCCCATGTGCATAATATTTGAAATAATTTTTTCAAAATTCTTTATAAAACTTTCATACCAGTCAGCTTAGATTTGGTGATTTGGAGGAAAAAGAAAAGAAATAGAAATTTTTTGGCGCAACTAAGAAAATAAACATCCAAGTGAGCTTTGGAAAAAAATAAATAAAATAAATATTGAAATTTAATTCAGAGTGATTATATGTAAAGCATAGGAAAAATTGCAACTAAGTTGAAAAAAATAAATTACAAATCAGTTATAAAACTTATCAATTTAATAATTAAAGTGATAAATGATTTTGCAATTTTTTTGTGGTCTTTTCATAGATTTTTAATTTTTCCTAGAACATATAATCATAAGCCCTCATTCATATAGTATAAAAGAAAGTCAGCACTAAAGTAACTGACTAATTGACATTCATTCACATTTGATCACTTTGGAAAATGAATTAAAAGTTTTTTTTTTTTTTTTTTTAATTTTTTTTTATAAAAACGTATAAAAAAAATAGAGAGTTGATATGATTCAAAATAAATTAAAAATCAAAATTTAACTTTTAACCAAATTTTCAAATCAAGCCTAAATAATCCTAACAACTAGAGCAATAAAATTGACTTTAGCGAGTGGATGACTCCTATCTCCATTAGAGATTTTGGAGATACAACAAAAGGGTATTAATAAAAAGGATTAAAAAAAAATTATTTAGTGAAAAAAAAAAAAAAAAAAAAGAAGCTAGTTTTTAGATGCACCTGAAACTGGTTTAATTGTGAAAGAGAAAAGATTAGTGTTACTTCCATTCCCACCAGGGGATGGGATTCATTGACATGATTTGGGTCCTTAAATTGGCATAGTTATTCTAATATTTTGAAGTCAACCAAAAAAAATTATATTTTTAAATATTTTACTAAATGTTCTACCAAATATCTCATATGGGTGTGGGATCCACACCGTATGGGTCTTATGTGGATCCCACACCCATGTAAACCATTTAGTAAAATATTTAGTAAAATATTTGAGATTCCTAACATTATTCTTAAATGTAAGGCCAAAATTTCCTACCCAATTTTATATAGTTGCGCCTACCAATTTCATAGCACCATTGGGTCATGATCATGTCTTCGTAATTTGACTTATATCTCATTATATATATTATATGTGTTTTTTCATATATGTATTTGCACAAATGAATGTAACCTTAGGTATTATTGTAAAATTGTATTGTGACTTTGATGTCACGAGTTTAAACTTCCGTTACTATCTATAAATCTAATCGTTAGAAAACCTAAATTTTCCATTTGGGAAGATGGTTTATGGGCTTTTTTGGTTATTTTAGCTACAAAAGATAAAATAAGCTATTTTAGCCACAATAAACAAAATATCACATCCAACCCATAATCATTACACTCTTCTCTCACAAAAAAAGTCAAAAAAGCTAAAAAGCCAAAAAACCCTTCCCAAACCAAGCATTTTAGCCCAAGCTGAAATAGTCAAAAAAGCCAAAAAGCTAAAAAGTCAACCCACTTCCCAAACGACACCTACACATTCTATTTAACCGAAAATTAAAAGACTGATATTATCATTATGTGTCTAGTGGAATATGAAAAAGTAGACTACTTTGTTGTACTCTTTTATATTGCACGAGTACTAACATTAATACCTGGCCTTGAGAAGGTAGGTTAAAAATTAATTTTTTGATTTTTTTTTTAAAAGAAAACGAATAAAAAAATTAGAGAGGTAATATAACTGAAAAAAAATTTTAAAAAATGGTTTTTAGTTGCCAAAACAAGCAAAGCCTTTGAGAGTTTGGAAAGGGTTAGGTTTGTCTCTAGCCCACTTTGTGAATTAGATGGTACTGTTGGACCCGTGGGGCCCACTACGGGTTCTGTTTCAATAATTCGAACAGTTCAATATGTAGAATTTATTGAGTACTTTATCTTTGTTAAAAATCACGTTGATCGGATATCGATAGTTACTTGATTGGATAATATTTTTGTCAACAATTTATTTTGAAAATTATATTTACCATTGATAGAAATCTGATCTGATCAAATAGCTATCGATATTTTATCAATGTGATTTTTTATAGAAATAAATTATTTGACGAGTTCTATACATTAAACAGTTTGGATTATCGAGATAGAACCTGTGGTGCGCTCCTATGGGCCTAATAGTACGCCTCAGTCCGATCTCGAATTAGAGAGAAGCCTGGCCTTTTGGAAAACCTTTTCTTTTCCTAAATTTATTAACCAAACACAACCTTATGATGTGTTTGAATTATGAATTTGGGTAAAAAAATTTAAAAAATAAGTAAAATATGAATAAAATATAATTATATTTCACACACATTTTTCTTTTTTAATAGTGAGTTCTATATTTGTAAATGAAAATTGTTTGAAATATTTAATTTATCACTCCTAAAAATCACCTCTAATGATGTGTCTAACGAGTGTCAAATTTTTGTTTGTCAAACATTTCACCATGTAGCGTCTAACCTCAATGTCACATCATTAAATATCATTTAAGAGTGATAAATTAAAGAATATAATATTGTTGTTAATAAATATAACTAGGACTCATGACTTTACGCTAGGTGATAATAAAATAAAATAAAAAATTCATTTATGTATAATATTTTTTCTTATTAAAATTGCCATTCAAATGGTAGGATTGTAGGTACAATTGTGTGGGATTGTCTAAAGAGTAGTTGGGTTGATGAATTTTTTTAATGTTATTTTTAGGGGTTGTTTGAAGTATCTTAAATAAGTGTACTTTTTGTCTTTTTGGACTAAATAGTTGAGGAAAAAAATATTGATGTTTGGGTTAACTTTTTGATTTTTTATGAAAAAATATGTACTAAAAAATTGTATGAAGAAGTGTGTAAGAGAAGATAGTGTAGTACGCCATATGAATTGGCAGTGCAGTGGCTTGGTGAATACATAGGAAAAGATTGCCTCATTTTCGAGCTTTGATTGGAAGGTTTTGTTCGGCCCGTGAGGGACCACCACGGGTCCCGTTTTTTCAATCGGAACCGTTCAATATGTAGAACTCGTCGAATACTATATGCTTGTAAAAAATCACGTTGATTGGATGTCGATAACTATCTAATCGTGTTAGTTTTTTTATCAACTGTTAACTATAACACCATCCAATTTTTATACAAAACTGATTTGATCATGTAGTTAACAATATCCGATAGATGTGATTTTTTATAAACATATAGTACTAGACGAGTTCTACATCTTTAACGGTTCGGATTATCAAAACGAGACTCATAGTGGGCCTCTACGGACCCAACTTTACTATCCAACTTAGTAAATGTACACATGCATTTTTTTTTTTTTCCTTTCACTAAAGCTGGCCTGACGTCAGTACATTAATGAGCTAAAAAGTTGATTTGTATTTAATATTTGTATATTAATTTTTTATATTTTTTTTTGTAAATAGTGATAACTTTTTAAATTTTTTGGTAACTTTTTGACTTTTTTTACGCTTGGGCAAACCAGCCCTTAATATGCATCACCAATATTAGTGATTTTACATTAATTATTATGGAAAGTAATCGACATTCAATCTTATGATTGGATACATCTGACTCTCTCATCAATTTTATCAGGAACTCAATTTGAACTTTTTTTTTAAGAGTAGGCAAATTTTTTGAGATATAATTATTGTTACTACAAAAATTAAGGCTCCGTTTGGTTGTGTTTTGAAAACATAATTTTATACATACATTTGAATGTGATGTTTAGAAGGAGTTTTGGAATTAGTTTTCCAAAACTCTATAGAGAACTCTGTCTTGGGCGCGATTTTCGGAATTTTTTTTTTATAAATTTTGCCTAACCGGTCGTTCGGCCGGCTGACCGAAATAGTGAATTTTATTTTATTTTATTTTTTTTTGCAATTGATATGTTAATTTGTATATAATCGAAAAAAACATTTTTCAAATTTTTTAAAAATTTTTATGTGCTTTAAAATAATTTTGAGTTGTATGTTTGGTTATAAGTTATAAATTTTTGTATCAAATATCAAATGTCACATCAACAATTCCCCACTCAAATCAAAACTCTTTTCAAAACTATTTTCAAAACTTTTTACCAAACAAATTTTCTACATTTAAATCATAATTCCAAACCTCACAAACTCAAAATACAACTTATACTCTCAAATCATAGTTACAAAGCTCTACTAAACGCAACCTAAGATTTTAACAATCAAAATTTAAAGATAAAATTATTTTTTGAGAATCACATATTTTTGTTATAAAAAGTATCATTATTATATTTTTAGCAATAAAAATTGGACATTAGTGATGAATTATTATCCTTTTTGGACCAAATTTTTTGTCTCAAAAAATAAACCATTTTGAAACTAAATTATTTTATTCTTAAAAGTCTATTTATTGGTGACATTTTCAAATTTTTGTCACTAAAAGTTTTATTTTTGGCTTTTCAGGACAATCTTTTAATGACTATCCTTATAACGATGAAAAGTAATTTCTAAATTTTTTTGCAATAAAATTTTCACTTTTAGAGATCAAAATATTTGATCTCTAAAACTTTTATATGTTGTAGTGTTTTTTGCTCGCCACCCCCTGTGCATAATATTTGAAATAACTTTTTCAAAATTTCTTACAAAACCTTCGTACTAGTCCGCTTAGATTGGATGATTTAGAGGGAAAAGAAAAGAAAATAAATACAAATTCTTGGACGTTAATCACTTATTTGAATTATTTAAAAGATGAGAAATGAAATGAAATAGAAAAAATCTATATATAAAAATACTTTACTCTTAAAACTCACTTATTGAACCTCTCTAAAAATGAAGAGACTCGAGGTGAGAAAAATAAGCCATCTACTGTTGACTTCTCTTAACATGGTTGTTTGGAGTGTCCTAAATAAATATATTTTTTGACTTTTTATGAAAAATGAAATGGGTATAGGTTGAATTTGAAGTGATGTGATAGAGAGGCGATATAATTTAAATAAGATGATGTGACTTAATAAGATAATGACTTTTTAATTTTTTTGACTTTTTTTAATTATGCCAAACCAAGCCTAAAGTCACTTGTCTACATAGAAAATAAATGAAAAGTACTGTTATGGTGTGCAACTTACGCCTTACACTTATGCCTTTCTGTGTTCAGTCCTGCTTTTTGTTTTCACCTTCCACTTACACTTTTTGTGTAAGTGGCACATGGTGTGCAACCTTGAGGGTTGCACACTTAAGAAAAGTCCATAAATGAAATAATGAGAGATTATTTTAGTAAGACAATAGAAGTCATTTTCTTTTCTTTTTGGGTTAATTATATTTTTCACTTTTATAATTTGATTCAAATTTCACTTTAATCTTTATAGTTTCAATTTGAACAATTTGATTTTTATACTTTAAATCTAGTTTTAATTTGATCATTTTATCTAAATTTTTGTTAATTTTCTCTACATGTACATTTTAAAAAGTGACAAGTGTTCTAAAATTGTTAATATTAATCACTAATTTAAACGGAAGAACCAAATTAAAATCTTAGAAACTTAGCAAGTGTTTGAAAATTATTAATTTAGCCTCCAATTTAGATGAAAGAATCAAATTGAAACTAAATTTAAAGTGCAAAGATCAAATCATTCAAATTAAAGCTATAACGACTAAAATAAAATATAAGTCAAATTACAGAGGTGAAAAGTCACCACAACATATAAGGGTTTTAGAGATTAATGTTTTGGTTTCTAAAAGTAAAAAATTTGTTGCAAAAGACATTTAGAAACCAATTTTTATCATCACAAGGATAGTCGCTAAAAGGTAATTTCGAAGAGTCAAAAACAAGACTTTTAGCGATAAAATTTTGAAAATGTCACTAATAAATAAATTTTTAGGGACAAAATAATTTGGTCTTAAAATGATTTATTTTTTGAAACAAAAAATTTGTTCTCAAAAGGATAATAATTCATTACTAATGTCCAATTTTCGTTGCTAAAAATATAATAACAACACTTTTCGTAATAAAAATATTTGATACTAAAAAAATAATTTTATCTCTAAATTTTGATTTTTAAAATTTTAATTTTTTTATAGCTAGTGTAATAAACGCTTCTTTTCTCTTACTTAATCTAACCAAACAAAATTGAAGACCAAGTTCTGTACACGATATTTGCTCTCTTGCTCAAGATGCGAAAGTACTATCTTTTCACTCCTACTTATCCAAACCAAAAAGGAGAAGAGTACAAACCAAAAAAAAATCTCTTTTTTTCTTTTCTCTCTTTCAATTTAAATAAATATAAATATATATATATATATATTTCTCTCCTCGATTCTCAAACAGACTTTAATTTCCAGTTACATCTACCATGCTGTTCTCATGCCTTGCTTGCAAAATTGGCCAACATTCAAAAGCTTCACACTTTAATTTCCACTTCCATCTACCATGATGTCCCATGCCTTGCTTACAACAATGATGATGGATTTGTTTGGTATATTTTAGTTGAGTTGTTTATAATTTTTTTTTTTTTTAAATTTGTGCGAGATTATTTGGTGCGGTTTCCATTTAGAACTTATTAGATAAAAATAGCTGAAAAATATAATTATCTTGAAACTGACAAATGGATGTTTTTGGCATACATTGAATATATTTGTAAAAACTTACACCAAACAGGTCCAATATTTAGTTGTACTTTCAGAGATAGATGAGAATATTAGTTATGTTTCTTAAATATTTGGCAACGGAATACACTGAATATTTGCAGATTATGCAACACTGTTTATTTACTATAATGGCCCTGTTTGGTAGGGCTTATTTCCAGTTTATTTCAGCTTTTAACTTAATTTAAGCTATTTTGATGTGTTTGGTTCAGCTTAACAATACAGCTTATAGCTTTTTGTAAGTAAAAAATCAACTTATTCTTTGAGTGGGGAGAGGAGAAGCTTAATTTATAAGTAAAAAATCAGCTTATGTTCACAGCTATAAGCTATAAGCTGTTAGGCTATAAGTTATAATCACTTTCCCACAACTCTACCAAACAGGGCCAATAGGGCTCGAAATGTTGGTATATTGTAAGCAAATTAATGCATGGACTTTGTTAAATATATGAGACTGATAAGTAGGCAATCTAATGATGTAGTACCCTTCAAAAATTAAAACATACAAACAAATAACAATAAAAATTATTCTGAAACAAGTGACAAAATTATCTAAAATTTTTAAATGTGACTGTGATTGAATTAGTGCATTGTGGAATTATGTATAAAATGAATCTGAATCACATGTTGATAATTATAAATAAAATTGGATATGTAGTATTAGAGAACAAATGGATTAGGGTTAGTTCAGTTAATTAGAATCTTTACATCTCATTAGAAGGGTCAAGGGTAAATCTTCCCATGCATAAGCATGCAAGACTACCGACTAATTCTCTCAAATCAAGCTCTTCAACGTACTAAAAAGTAGAATTAAAAAAATACTATAATTCAGAAAGAAAGAAAAAACTAAAAAAATTGTTGAGAATTTGAATATTTGTGTGACTCACAACACACTAAATTTAAATTATATCATATATTTAATTTGGAACCACTTTCTTAAATATATATATATATATATATATTTAAGTACATAGCATTTTTTAAAATAATAATAATATATAAGTATATCTTGCATGGCATGCCCAAAACAGAATGCTATAATCATAAAAGATGTTTACTCTCAACCTCCCACTAAATCCTAATAAATTTGGTGGTTGTTTGTTATGGAACTTGAACCAAAAAGTCCAAAAAGAGAGCTACATACCAAATTTTCATAGATTCACTTCTTCAGTCTAAGAACATAGTCATTACTTTGCTTGGACTGTAATGCACCATGCATCACTTCTCTCTCTCTCTCTCTCTCTCTCTCTCTCTTAGGTGCCCCAGGTAACCTCCCACAGTACCATTCGGCATAATTATATTTAATGCATGTTAGCAAGGGGCAGTTGAAAGCAATAAAACCAGTCGTCAAATATGGATGGATGATATGTTGCTTTTGGTGCCAGAGAGAGAGATGTCCACACTCTTTTAAGTCCTAACACTAACACTCACTTATAAATATCACAAACTCACTTCTCTTACTTCCAAGTGTAAGCTAGCTATACTTATAAGCTTTCTTTCTCTTTCATATCATAGTTTTCTGTTCTGCAGCTTTCCATGGAGTTCCACTTCCTACCCATCGTTGCATTTCTTTCTGTGAGTTTCTCAGCTCCCTAAACCTCATAACATATAAAGCATTTTCTTGGGATTTTGTTTTGTAACCCCCCCCCCCCCCCCCCCTCTCTCTCTCTCTCTCTCATTTTAATTTTAATTTTTTGCAATTTTGAGCAGTTTAATAAAAAAAGATGGGTTGAATTTGAAAATGGTTTATGTTGTATTTGGTTGTAAGATTTAGGAAGAGATTTGAAAAAGGAAAGAAAAAAGTGTGTAAAATTAGATGAAATATAGGTATATTTTATTTACAGTTTATTTATCTTTTTCCTTTTTCTTTTAAAATCTCTTCATAAATCTCTCAACTACACACAGCGTTAGAATATTTTCAAAAAGACTTGTCGTTGCTTAGATTTGAAATTTTACGGTTAGCAATTTGAGGAGCATTCTTGAAAAATAGAAAGAGCGTGAGAAAGTTTGTCTTATATTTTGTGTGCTTTTAATAATTGAATAGATATATGTGCTTGTATGTGTATATCTATTTTGGATAAATTACATTCGTACTTCTTATAGTTTATTTTTTGTGTCAATTTAATTATTGTAGTTTTAATTTTGTTAGCAGTTTTAATTTTGTTAATTTTACTTTTCGATTTTTTATATTATATCAATTTAATCTAGTTGATAACACTTTTTAGAAATTAGACTAAAATCAAATAACAAAAATTATCCATTCACACTCCTCAAGTGAATGAGGAGTTTGTGTCCAATTTGAAATGGCCTATTCTCTTTTAAATGGACCATTATGCCTTTTATTTTTGTCCAATTTCTGATTAAATGTTATTAATTTAACTAAACTAACAGAAATATGAAAAATTAAAAAGCAAAATTAATACAATTGAATAAAAAAAAATTAGTAAAATATCTCTCTCCAACTTGGAGATCCAAGATTTTTTTTTATTAACTAAGTTCTCTCGATAAAAAATTTCAGTGATCACACCAGAGAAATTTTAAAATTTTTCTATGAAAATTAAAAAATTTCTGTGTCGAGGTTGAAATTTCTTTGAGTCAAATTTTCTTTGTGAAAATGTTAAAAGACCTTAACTACTATGAAAATATTGTATGTCCTTTATATTACAAAATCTTAATATCATGCACCTTAAAAAAAATTCCCTAAAAATAATTTATGAAAATTTAAAAATAATTTTTTTTATTGCTTCCTAAAAACAATTATTTTTTATTAAAAAATCATTAAAACAGTCTTCAAAAAATAATTCACCTAATAAATAAAAGTATTTATGTAAGTTAATGCAATTTTTTCGGTATTCAAAGTGAGAAACTAATTAATGAGATTTTAATTTTTTTTAATACAGTTGACGTTGGTGGCAAGTCATGCAACTCTATCTCCTGAAGCATACTGGAACTCGGTTCTGCCAAATTCTCCTATGCCTACGGCTGTCAAGAATCTTTTACACCCTGGTTAGAATTAATCATCACGAATTGATTTCTCCCCTAACTTTTTTACTCAAACAAAAAGTAAGGAATCATTATTTGGACGTTGATTGGGTAAAATTAATTTTATCTCAAAATTTTCACCTAAATCAGAAGAGAACGAAGGAGGAAAAAAACAAAGATAGATGAAAAACATACGAGCCACTACCTCCTCCTTCTCCACCCCATCCTCCAATCCTCACAACTTGATTCTTCACTAAAGAAGTATGCGATGACATGGATAATAATTAATTAAATGCCAACAACCCTTTCATTTAAATCATGGAGAGAACAAAGAGGTAGAAAAGAGATGAGAGAAATAGATACATAGGAGAGAAAACATCACAAACCTCATACTTAATTTTATCTTCTTAATTTGCAGAATGGATGGAAGATAAGAGCACTGCAGTCGGGGTAGGAGAGGGCGGCGTAGGCGTCGATGCAGGGCAAGGAAAGCCCGGTGGCACTAGTGTTGGTGTCGGGAAAGGAGGTGTCTCTGTGAACACCGGAAAAAAAGGAAAGCCCGTCTATGTCGGAGTATCAAAGGGACCGAATCCATTCGTTTACAAGTACGCTGCTACTGCGGATCAACTCCATGATAATCCCAACATCGCTCTTTTCTTCTTGGAAAATGACTTGAAAAAATACACAAAAATGACATTGCACTTCACTAAAACCACCACACCGACTACTTTCTTGCCTCGCCAGGTTGCTGAGAAAATACCCTTTTCATCCAAGAAAATGCCACAAATTCTTGACTACTTCTCTGTGAAACCCAACTCCATGGAAGCCAAGACAATCAAGCAAACAATCCAAGAATGCGAAGAGCCTGGAATCAAAGGAGAAGAAAAATATTGCGCGACTTCACTAGAGTCCATGGTCGATTTCTGCCGTACCAGGCTTGGGAAAAGTATCCAAGCAATCTCCACAGAAGTCAAAAAAGAAACCCCTTTGCAAACATACACTATCGAAGGAGTGAAGAAGATGGCAAGCGATGCAGCCGTAGTGTGCCATAAGCAAAACTACGCGTACACGGTGTTTTATTGCCACAAGACACAAACCACAAAGGCATACTCGGTTTCAATGGTAGGCGTCGATGGAACGAAGGCAGAAGCAGTTGCAGTGTGCCATACCGACACATCGGGTTGGAATCCGAAACACTTGGCCTTTCAAGTGCTCAAGGTCAAGCCAGGGACTGTTCCAATTTGCCATTTCCTTCCTGAGGATCATATAGTTTGGGTTCATAACTAAGATTGATCTTTGCAAAAAAGAGTCATCACTACTTGTTTAATTAGTTTTTTATATGTTCGTTTCGCTTGGTTTGGCTTGTCATCATAATCTGAAAAACTCTATTTATGTTGTCTTTACATATATGTATGTACTATAACCAACTCTCCCACCCACATATGCATATGCATATGAGCTCGACATAGAGGTGGCTTGTTTTTCAATAATAATAGATATGTTGTCCATGGTGTTTAGCACTACTTAAAACTGCTCCAAAATGTTATACAATACCAGAAAAATGCTATGCGTTCAAAATTTGTATCTTGATAATTATTATGAAATTAGCATATTTAAAGTTGATATGATATGAGTTATATATGTGACAATAAATGTTTTTTTTTGATCGGCAAAGAAAAAATTTCATTAAAAACATGAAATTTAAAGGTATAAGGAAAAATAACGCATTGAGAGAGATTCAAAGAATAAAGACTTACTCTCCTACTACTGCTACTCACGTCATTACAATCAACCCCTTAACCTCACAGTTTTAAATTTTAAAAGATAATAAAAAACAACAAAATAAACTCTTGAGCCCCACACCTATATCCCCACGCCACCCAAACACCACAAACCCACACTAGATACATTGAATACAGCACACTGATACATTGAAAAACCCCCACGCCTGACTCTGGAGCCCCACACCATCGCCGGACACTCAGGCACAATACACGCCAGGCACTCAAGCTCCATAGCCGCCGATAACCACCCGAATCCGTAATACCATCAACTCAACCACCCGAGAACCACGCCTGACTGCTGCTAGTTTCTCCTCCACAACTCAACAAAACCCATACTCTCAACTTCAACCTCCGCCGGGACTGCTGCTGGTGCCTCTACTAACACGCTAGTAACCTGCAAAAAACCAGCTTCCCATCTTAACCTTTCCCACAGAAATCCTCGCCCAGACAAGTCCCTCGGTTGCTCCTCACCAACAACACTGAAACAGTCCCCTCACTGCTGCTGGTGCCTCTACTAACACGCTAGTAACCTGCAAAAACCCAGCTTCCCATCTTAACCTATCCCCAGATTTCCTCGCCCAGACAAGTCCCTCGGTTGCTCCTCACCAACAAAACTGAAGCAGTCCCCTCACAGACCACTCACTGAACACACACACCGAACACACACACCGACCACCAAGAATAGGACGGAATTCACCCCACTCAACCAAAAGTGCCCGAATGAAAATCCAAAAAAACTCTGGATCCTCCACCCCTCAAACTCCCGCTCACAAAGAAGTGCCCGAATGAAGTTCCAAACCCAACCCACCATAGATCAACGCACCCACCCTACACCAAAACCCATTGCCGAAGCTGATCACAAAGGCCGAAGCACCACTGCTAGAACGCCAGTGAAAAACGAGCATCCTACAGAAACAAGAGAGAACCAAACCCAGCATCCTACCCATTGATATAAATTTTGGATACCTTTTTGGAATTTTTTTTTTTCTTTTTTTTTTTTTTAGTATGTAGCATTGTTGATAAGATCATCATGCTTAATTGCTAACAATTATCGGTAGCCTTTTTTACTTTCCCAACTAACAATTTATAAGGGGCAAATTATACCCAAGGCCCATGTAACTTGTTTTTTGTTTTTTTATGTTTATCAATTTGAGTTTTGTAATTTCAATTACATCTCACATGAATTTAATAAAATTGATAATGATACTTTAGAAATTGAATTGAAATTAAAAGTAAAATTATTCATTCAAAATGAAATGAATATTTCAAATTGGACATTAGAAGAGTAAAATTGAATACAAATCAAGGGCAAAATTATTTAGGAAACGGACCATTTTAAATTAGACGTGAATCTCTCAATCACTTTGAAGAGAGTAAATAAATTATTTTGCTCTTAGTTTCAGTCTAAATTTTGAAGGGATATTATTAATTATATTAAATTGACACAACATAAAAAAAAATAATAATTAAGAATACAAATTGATACAAATAGAACTAAATAACCAAATTAACATAATAAACAAACTACAAAAATTATAGATATAATTTGCCCTTCTATAAACTATTGCACATTGAATCGACAGACCAATAGGGAGACCTTGAAGGATTCTTGAAATGAACATGCTTTGACCAATATGGTTGGGAAAAAATGTGAAATTATACAAACAACTTTAATTCATAACTGCAGTAAAAAATCGATCGTACAAGTCAACAAACTACTTCAGAGCTTTTGATGTAGAGATTATAATGTTAATGTTATTTTTTTATGTATTCTTACAAAAAATTTAAGAAATATAAAGAAAACTATTTTTAGGAGCTATTTGATAAAATTTATGTTTTTTTTTTAAAAAAAAAATTTACAAAAAAAATTAAAATTATAAACAAAAACTCATTTGGTATTTAATTTCTTTTTAAAAATGTTATAAATATTTTATAAAATTTATTAAATTCTTGTAACAAAAAAAATCACTTGTTTTAAAAATAAATTTTCATTCATTTATCTCTTTCTCACACCCACTGCTCATGATCACCACATTCGGCCATTCCTAATTGCAACCATCATCGCAAGCAATCTCCACTAATCACCACCTCCCATCAAGGTTGGCCTATGCCTTGGGTAAGAAAGGTACTCGCCTAAGGCCTTATCCAAAAAGAAAGACCTTATCTAAATACCTATTTAAAAATAAAAATAAAAATTCCACCATATATCACCTAAAATTTTAACAATTA
The DNA here is from genome assembly GCA_036172215.1 of Camellia granthamiana. Lineage (NCBI taxonomy): Eukaryota > Viridiplantae > Streptophyta > Magnoliopsida > Ericales > Theaceae > Camellia > Camellia granthamiana. The sequence goes on from CM069913.1 coordinate 40,489,729, forward strand.
TCCACCTTTTTATGTTATTTCGTATATAGCATAATAAGTTTCACTATTTGTTAAATATAATAAATCATATACATACACATGATTTCTATTACATTAATACACATGGAAAGCAAATTAAAATGGTAAAATAAAGTTGGTATAAAATAGCATTTCTATTTAAAAAATAAAATTATCCCAAGGACCACTTAAATAAAAAGAGAAATTTAGTTATTATCATATATATACCACTTTATTTTACCTTTTATGTGTATTCATACAATAAAAGACATGTACATATGTATAGTCCATCAATAAAATATTAGTAATGCTGCAGATCCAGACATAAAAATGCATAAATTATCCAAAATTTTACATCAATGGCTCAGATTTATTTCATATGTAAATCTCACACTTCATTAATTCAATTTCCACCACACGCACCCATTTCTGAGTAAATTCTGAATCCCAAATTTTGGACCCTAATTTTTTGATAAAATATTAGAAACTCCCACATCACTTAAGATGTAAAATGCCAAGTAAAATATTTTGGTCATATATCCTCAAATAAAACTCGTTAATAATAAAGGTTTGAACAAAACACTTGTTATTCAAAGATTGATGAATAAATAAATAAAATGTTTATTGAAAGGCCTAACGAAACAAAATTAATTGTTCAATGGCCCTTCAAAAGTAAACACTACAAATCTCATCTTAATTACAAAAATTGATAAACCAAAAAAATAAATGTTAAATAAATTAATATATAAATATATAAAAGCCCACTTTCAAATTTCGCCTAAAGGCCGAAAAAAATGTTTGGCCGTCTCATGCCTCCCATGGCTAACAACTATCTCCAGTCCACCCCTCTCATCTATTTTTAAAACAAAATTTAAAAATACATATGCCTACTAAACATATTTTTTGTTTTCTTATAAAAAAAAAAATAAACATAAATACGTTTAAGAGTAAATTTTAAAATTTACTAAACCACACCTTAGTATGCAAATTTTTTTTTTTACAAAAAGGTTATAACATTTATTTTCATTTCCAATAAAAAAGTATATGTGCCATTTTTGTGATTTTAACAATTGAAAAAATTTAAAAACAAGTAGTGGGTCGGGCCACTAGGATTGGACAAGCATCTATTTTACTTGTCAAAATCAAATGACCCAAACTAATCTTTCACATAATAGATGATTTCAATGATCCAAGTAGACGAATGTGGATACATTTTTTTTAATCCATCTAAGTTCAAATGGATGACAGATAGGAAGCTAGTCTATCCGCCAACACCCCTAGAAAATGATATTATGCTTTTTATGTATTGTGTGTTAAATTAATAACCTTTTATTTATTAATTATATTAGTTATTTATGAAATATGAAAGTTGGGTTTTTATTTTTTTATAAAAAAAAATGAAGAATTAAAAATTTTGAGCCCAAAATAATAAAGAATGACTGAAAATTAGATTTAAATAAGGCCCAAAATAGTAAAGTCTAATCGCTAAGACGATTCACATTCGCTCGGCAATCCATATTGCTCGCTTAATTTGCATCGGGTAATTAAGCAGGTGGATGCGAATTGATTTTTTTAATCCGCTTAAATTTGGACGGATGACGAATGAGAGACTATTTGACCCAATCTGATCCACAAGCACTCATAAAGGGCCATATAAGACAAAAGATAGAGGATGGAATGAATATTAAATAAGTGAATTTAACAATTTTGTAAGACTATCAGATAGACCTTAAATTTTTTATAAATGTTCTACACACTATAGTCTAAAAAGCAAACATATTCGATCATTGAGGTAGGGCCTATTGTGGGTTCCACATGCCCACACAACACAGTCTAATTCCTTCATAGAACTAGAGAGAAACTAAGGACCTGCTTGATTTGGTAGAGTAATAGTGGTAGGATTAATAATCCATTGAATTAACCATTGGATTGACTGTCCAACTCAATTAGTGGGATAAAAATATATGGGATTATTAATAATTACCTATAGATGGTATTGAATATCTCATGATTTTGTGGAATTAAAAGTCCTACGTATTTCTAACCCAATCATCATTTGTGCCATCCAAACGTAAGAATGTGCATATTACTAGATTAACAATCCAATCATATGCTCTAATATTATAATCAAACAAACACTAAAATCCTTGTTTAGAGGGATTAAATGGTGGGATTGGACTTCTAATATCTCACCTAGTCCGTTGTTTGATTGAAAAATTGTAAGCTAAACTAATAGTCTGATTGGATTGTTAGTCTCCCATATGTGAGATTATACAAAACTGTTGGACTACCTCTTATTTCAATTAGCTAATAAAAAGATAATTTTGTCCTACAAGTATTTAGGCCATGTTTGGTCTGGTATTTAAAATATTGTTCTAGATTTTTTTGAAACTAAAAATTAGTTTCATAAAGAAAATAAAAAAATAACAATTTATTTTTAAAAATTCAAAAATATATTTTTTGTGCTTATTTTTGCCAAACTAGTTTCTATTTTTTCAAAAAAAATCAAAAAATAGTTTATTGTGATAATCCACTTGAATTTGTACTGTTAATTCTAATTTATATTAGGTGTACAAGCACGAAATAATGTTATCGTATAATTCTGTTGATCAAGTCTGCGCTCCTCCAAACGTCGTCGCTTTATTCCCTGAAAACACAAATGTGAGCTAGCCGGCGGGTATGTGCCAGATACCTCTCCGATGCCTAAGTCAGCAAAATAGACAAATAGACAAAAGTTCTGTATATTTCGAGAATCAAAGTTGTGTTACCTGTACATAGGTTCTGTTGAGAGCTTTTATAGTTTTACCTAGCACAATCCTAGTAGGACTCTTATTTCTCAATGTAGAGTCCTCCTAGGAATCACACTCCTGAAAGATAACGCTTATCCTTCAACACCCTTCTCACTGCTTAAACCAAGTGAGATGGTTTTACCACGGTTGGATAACAATATGACTGAGCTAACACTAGCCCTTTGACAGACTCAATTCGGTGATTCCATGCGCAATGCTTAGCTCGATCCTTGTCAACCTACATCTCGGTTCTGGCTATTCAAACCGAGCTAATTACAGCAGTCCCTCACCGAGCTAACCAGAACGAGGTCGACGTGCGAGGCCCAAGCTCCTCAGTCCATAGCTCGGTCCTAACCTCACCTAGGCCAAGCTCGTTAGCTCTAAAACCGGGCTATATCAACTTTTACCTCGGCCCATTGTGCGGCCCAATTTACAAAGAAGGCCCTTCCTTAGCTCGGCCCAATTTACTTATAAATCACCCTCTCAATTGCCCCTTAATCCTATCTGTGCAGCATGATTGGGATTATTTTCCTCCAGCCGAGCTAAAAACATTCAATCCAACCGAGCTCGTATTCTATCGGGCCATCAAATAGTTCGGTCCATAAACGTCATTTCAATTGCTCTGCACATCTGAATCGTTTTCTATTCCATGGACACGTGGCTGACTCCCATTGGTCAAGCACAGCTGTCACAGCCGTCTTCGTACTTCGCGTATTTTGAACAATCCTGCCCATTTTTATGCGCTTTACACAAAAGACCCCATATTTCGAACAAAAATACTACCATTGTTCATCTTCCTTCCTTCGTCCTCTGAGAACCTGTGCATTCGAAGCTCCATACTCACTCTTTTATCTTCGTCAGCCACTGTTTCTTCACGACTTTGCATTCGTAAGTTTACTAATACCTCTTTATGCTTGTTGTTGTTAACTATTTCTTCATTTTTTGATATTCAATCTTCACATATATATCTAAATACACTAGATATGCACCACAGTACTTGAGCAAATGCTATAAACCCCAAACCTTAGGCTCGTGCTCAAGAACACACCGTCTGGATTTAGAAAACATGAAGTTTGAATCTAGAATCGTGCTGTAACCGAGCTAAAAATCTGTTTAAGCAATTCTAGGCTTAAAATAGAACTGAACTAAAAACTTGTGTCCTGACCGTGCTACGGCCCATAATGCTCAAAGACCAGGCTAAAAACTCGAACTATGACCGAGCTATCCTTCTTATTTGCTTATCCTTCTTATTTAGCCCGGTGTAGTTGTCTGGGCATAACACTTTTTATCTTCACTTTGCAGACTGACTAGGTTTGGTCAGGCACACCTTTGCACGCTCAACCAAGATACTCAACGTCATCTTAACACCGAGCTAATTTATACATAATTTTAAGTGAAATGGGTAAATACCGGTTTTTAGTAAATTCCCCTGGCGCCATCGCCGAATTCCGCAAGAACTACAACATCTCTGACGACGTCCACCTTTCATTAGCCAAGCTAGATACAACTCCATGGGGAAAACAAGGTTTCGTTCCCTTCTCCGTCATATCCATTGTAGAGGCCGGTCTTCATTTTCTCGTTCAACCTCTTCTTTGTGAATTCCTTAGGCAGACAAGACTTTGCCCCACCCAGCTTTCCACAAATTCATACAGAATAATAAATGGCATAGCCGAGCTAAATCGCCGGCTTGGCCTCAACCTCGGTTTAGCCGAGCTATTTCACCAATACTTACTTGGCCAGAATAAAGACGGCTGGGTATACTATTTAAGAATAAAAAGACGCCGAGAGAAAATAATTAAAAATACACCAGACAAAGACGTCAATGATGATGACTTCTTCTGGGTTTCTGGCAACTTCGAAGACCAATAAGCCCAAATACCGGGCTACGATATTAATTGGAATAAGGGAGTAGCCGGTATTAATACCTCGGCTAAGCTTGTGCGTTTTTTACTCTTTACTGTTTATAAGTTTTGTGTCGTGCTAATCGTTGCCTTCTTCTTTATGCAGACTTGAACCATCTAAAGTCACAGTATCAATACCCCAATTTAGACGCACTCTACGCCGCGCTTCGGTACCGTGATCGAGGTTGGGCCGAGCTACTCAATTTTGAACTGACATACAGATATAGCAGTAGGAGGAAGACCAGGGTGACAGATTTCCTTCTGGAACCTTCACCAGAACCAGATTCAATATTACCCCAAATCAATCTCATTCCACTAACCGAAGAACAAGAGATGGCCAAACGCCGAGTTATCCGAGCATTGATTACCGAAACGACTCAAGCCGAGGTACCACAAGCTGGCCAAACAAATGAGGCAGTGGTGGCCCTTCCAACGGCCCGAGCCTCGTCATCCCCGCCGAGCAAGCATGCTGGCACATCTACAACCGAGCCACAACACCTCGTTGATGAAAATAATACCGTGTTTCCTTAATCCACCCAGCCCAGCCCAGAACCAGTGTGTTCTGACCGGGCTAGCCCTTCAGAGTGGGAGCCAAAAGTGACTTGTAAGAACCGAGCCATAATAAGCACAAATTCAGTGGTCGCTGAGAAAGACCACTCGTTTGCTTTCAACCTCGCCAAGAGCGTGTGCTTGCCAGCCGATATGGAGCATCATGATCATCTGACCAAGCTGAAGGCCATCCGCTCGGCGACAAAGTCGATGGTGCTGGTAAGTTTCCCTACTTGTCTTTCCAGTTTGTACATCTGTCTGCACGGTTTTAACTATAATTGCTATCTCCCCTTTTGCAGGCCATGTAGAAGAATCATGTCGCTCGCAAGCGCGTGTTGGAGCTGCGTAAGACCACACGGCAGGCCGTGGCAGAGGCCAACACTAAGACGGCCGAGCTAGAAGAGTCCAAGCAGAAAATGGCCGAGCTACACACCGAAATAGCTTGACTCACCGGACTAGTCAACTCGGCCGAAGCAGATACACAGAAGGCTTTGGCCGAACGGAAAGATAAATATCTGCGCGAGCTGGCCAAGCTCGAGAAGAATAAGGATGCAGAGATCGCCGAGCTGAAGAAGAGCGCGGAAGATGCGGAAGACCGTGGCTACAAGGAAGGGGAGGCCACCTACATCCTACAATGTGAGGCTGCAAAGGACATATTCTTCAAATGCGGATAGAAGGCGGCTTTGTCACAGCTCGGTTATGGCCATGAAACCAAGGTCTTCCAGAGCCCTCCTCCCCACTTTATTCCGAGCTATATGGCAAACTACGCCAATGCCATTCAATAGAAATTGCTCCATGTGGAGGAGGAAGAGGAGACGTCTCCAAAACCAAACAACGCCCCGACTGCCAACAATGATCGCGGTCTCCATACTGCTCCATCAGCTCAGGTTGAGCCACCGGTGGAAGACTTGGTTAAAAATGTGACCGAGCTACCTACTGAAACTGGGCTACCGAGTGATGCAGCTCGAGTTGACTTGGATGTAGATCTGGACGACCTTTTTGCTTGATCTTGCAATTTCTTCTTTTTAATTTTGGAAAGAATTTGTAACCGGGCTAAAGTCCCACTTCTTGTAACTTTGTTTTGAATTTTGAATGAAATCTTCTTCTTTTTGCTCGGTTTATTCCATACCTACATTTATTTTTCAACTATGATTTGCATAAAGTTTAGCATTTTTCTATTCTGGCCGAGATACTTATCTCGGTCTTGGAACCTTGTAATCTGTTTGGTCATACCTGCCAACTCTCTTCAGCCTAGATCCTTATCTCGGCTGAAGAGAGATAAATGTTGGTTTTTCTTGCCAACCTCTTCAGCCTAGATCCTGATCTCGGCTGAAGAGAGATAAATGTTGGTTATTCTTGCCAACCTCTTCAGCCTAGATCCTGATCTCGGCTAAAGAGAGATAAATGTTAGTTATTCTTGCCAACCTCTTCAGCCTAAATCATGATCTCGGCTGAAGAGAGATAAATGTTGGTTATTCCTGCCAACCTCTTCGGCCTAGATCCTGATTTTGACTGAAGAGAGATAAATGTTAGTTATTCCTGCCAACCTCTTCAGCCTAGATCCTGATCTCGGCTGAAGAGAGAAAAATGTTGGTTATTCCTGCCAACCTCTTTAGCCTAGATCCTGATTTTGGCTGAAGAGAGATAAATATTGGTTATTCCTGCCAACCTAGAGCGAAGTGTTTGGTTATTCCTGCCAAATTTCTTCAGCCTAGATCCTGATCTTGGCTGAAGAGAGCTCAAAGTTGGTTATTTCTGCCAACCTAGAGTGAAGTGTTTGGTTATTCCTGCCAAACTTCTTTCAGCCTAGATCCTGATCTTGGCTGAAGAGAGCTCAAAGTTGGTTATTCCTGCCAACCTAGAGCCAAGTGTTTGGTTATTCATGCCAAACTTCTTCAGCCTAGATCCTGATCTCGGTTGAAGAGAGCTCAAAGTTGGTTATTCCTACCAACCTAGAGCCAAGTGTTTGGTTGTTCCTGCCAAAATTCTTCAGCCTAGATCCTGATCTTGGCTGAAGAGAGCTCAAAGTTGGTTATTCCTGCCAACCTAGAGCGAAGTGTTTGGTTATTCCTACCAAACTTCTTCAACCTAGATCCTGATCTCGGCTGAAGAGAGCTCAAAGTTGGTTATTCCTGCCAACCTAGAGCCAAGTGTTTGGTTATTCATGCCATACTTCTTCAGCCTAGATCCTGATCTCGGCTGAAGAGAGCTTAAAGTTGGTTATTCCTGCCAACCTAGAGCCAAGTGTTCGGTTGTTCTTGCCAAACTTCTTCAGCCTAGATCCTGATCTTGGCTGAAGAGAGCTCAAAGTTGGTTATTCCTGCCAACCTAGAGCAAAGTGTTGGTTATTCCGGCCAACTCTGCTTTTGTAGACGTCCCCGAACGCCCCGGGAGGGTGAGTCCCGTTCTGTTCATATTGGGGTCACTACTGTTCGGACTCAAATTGTCACGATTCTTAATCTGAACCAAAGAGTCCAAATCCGGCAAATCGTTTTGAGAAAACAGATTTTTGAAAGAAGTGCCAAACATGGACTGCTTTGCCAGATACAGAGTCGCCACCTAAATATTTTTTTAATGGGGAAATTTAGGAAACCCTGACTCGGTGCCAAAGGCCACGTGTCCGTCATCACCAAAGTTGCCTCGGCTCGGGAACTTGGGTACGATTGGGGAAGGTCAGCTATGAGCACCCCCTCTCGCCCGATCCGAAGACCGGCCTCTACTAACCATGATATCCAATTTTGAAAACGTTATGTGTTCTTATTCCGGTTATTAGCCTAGAATTACTATGTCATGCGCACAGCAAACAAGTATAGACCAAATCGCCTAAATTGGAACAAAACATTGCATGTTTATTTTGAAAATGGTTTGCTACTCGCAAGTAGGCTAAAATGCAGGTTTTGCCACCCTCAAGTGGGCTTTAGAAAAGATGGTTTTGCCACTATCGGGTGGGCTTAAAACTCACAGTTTTCATGCATTATCCTAATTTAAGCAATTCGGCCTCCATCCACAGGCATTCAAGCAGTTATATCACATAAGCAGCTAGCCTCATGGTAATCATGCTATTATGGAAACACTCACACGCATGTGGTATGCTAAAGAATAAAAGCTTACCTAGTACTCCAAGCCAAAACAGAAACCAGTTAGTAATCACATGCATGATCCTAGTTCATGTTAAGTGGCTAATGCAACACAAGCGAGGATGCAATCTAGACAGGCTCGGCTATCCTAAACATGGCATGTGGAATGCTACAAATAACATGTATTCAATTTGGAATTGAAATACGATGCAGTTTGTATGATGTGCCGAGCCCGATGCATGTGAGACAAGTGTATGGATGTACGCATGCACAGCATAAGGTATGCTAATTTAAACATGCCCTAATCTACCATCATAAGCAGGTAAATAAAAGGGAAGAAAGACGTGGGGTTGGAAGACATGCACACACCCACGCACACTTATTACAAATACGCCCTCACTCGGAGGGACCAAATAAATATTACAGTCCAAATAAATAATACTAAATTCATTATTACATAATTTCTAATTAATTAACAAATTGAATGCAGAAAGGAGGTGGCCACAGCCCCGCCTCGGGATGCGTGAATGATGCACGTTCGATCCAACTTGCCCGGAAACCCGTTGCCATAGCACTACTGCCTCTGTTTTCACTGCCTTTCTTCTCTGAAAACTGTCAAAGTCCCAAAGCACCTTCTATGAGCATCGCAGAACACCATCGGCTGGGAGGGATGGCCACCGGCCACGGGAAAATGCCATCAGCTGCTGATGAAGATATCGGCCATTCACAAATGGCCGGTCGGCACTGTATGTTGCCGGTCGGCAGAAACTTCCTGCAGAAAATAGTTTTGACAACAACAGAGGACAGGCAGTATATGGCATAGAATTTCTAGGCAAATGTATGCATGGACACACTCCCTATCATGTAATAGACTCAAGGGAGCACGGGCCCTTGACCCTCGGGCCATCAATGGCGCATTTCGACGCATAATGGCCTAAGAGGCCAAGTTTGCATTTCAATGTCAAATGTAATGCACACAAACATACAAGGGACCCAACCTCAATCATGGTTGATCAAGAGGTGAGGCAATGCACAACAATGCACATGCAACCTAAGCATGCAAGCTAACACACAAACATGCAATGCAACTACATGGCACACGCAATGCACGCAACATAACATGCACAACGCATTGAAACATGGCATACACAATGTAAGATGGGCTTACACCAATACAAGTGGACCTCGGCCACACTCACATAGGAGGCCATAAGATGGAAATGAGGCAGCCGAAATGCACACAAACATGTCCAATGCATGGACCGATCCTAAGGCATAACATGCAACTCTATATAAGCATGGCAAATGATGAGACATGGCATACAAACATGCAGATTTCAGCGCTGGAACATGATGCCAAATGGTCCCGAAACATGGAAATATGTCACCCAATGCATGCTATAGGCCCCGAAACCCAAGATTAGGCACATGAAATGGCTTACATCTATACAAAGCATGCACAATTTGAACATGGAGCATGAATACAGATGCAAGACAGCCCTAAAACAAGCATTTTTACAGTTAGGCATCAGACCCAAAACAGTATACAAATATGCTCAAAATACCATGCAAAATAAGGCCAAAAGAGAGCTATAACATGAAGTATAAGAAGGGTGTCTCAAACAGCCAAAGACCCTTAATGAAACATGAATAGGGGGTCAAAATAAGCCTCTTTTCAGTTCAGACCAAAGTCCAAAAACAGAAGTTCAATAGGCTAATAAATCATGCAAAAATGGGGACCAAAGAGGGGTTCAATGGCAAGTGACACATGGAGGTCCCAAACAGTGATGAGCCCTTCTTTAATGTTGAAGAAGGGCTCAAAATAAGCTCATTTACAGTTCATATCATGCTCCAAAACAGATTAAACATGGGCCAAAAATACTATGCAAGATAATAGCATACAAAGGGATATTGAAGCAAGTGCAAAATGGGGGTCTCAAACAGGGTAAGACCCTTAATGAAAGATGAAATAGAGCTCAAAAAAATACTACTTTCAGTTTTGGTCGGAGCTCAAATGTGCAAGAAAATATGGCTTAGATATGAACCAAAAAAATGCTAGTTTAGGGGAAAAGTGTGCTTACCCTTGTAGACCAATAAACCAGCAGGTTTTGATCCAAGGAAATGAGCTCCTAGCCTCTGCAAATGACCTCCAATATACTGAAATGAAGTGTAGAGGCGTGGTGCTATGGATTGGTGAGGAAATGGCCCAAGAACAAAGGTATTTGATGGTTGAATGAGAGAGATATGGAGAGGGAGGTGAGATATATGTGTATATATCAGATATATGTGTCCTCCCTCTGGTTTTTTTTCTCCTCTAACCAACCTTAGACAATGGAGAAGAAGAAGATCTTATATAGACATAGGAAATGGCTTGAAGCTTCTCCAAGAAGCTAAATCAAAAAGGGTCAAAGGGGCAAAGGTTCAAGGCTTCTAGAGGAAGCTAAAACAGCTGGCCAAGCTTCTTGGGGAAGCTTGGCCAAAGGGTTCAATCTTCTAGAAGGAAAAGGGGCCAAAAGGGTGGAAAGGTGCAAAACAACCACACATGTGCATGGGGGGTCGGGTCTGTGCACTCCAGCTGGCACAGCTGGCATGCACCATGCCTGCAAGAGTCAAAATGGTCAGACCGGCCAAGAAAAGGGTCATCGGCCAAATAAATTGCCGGTCGGCACAATAAATTGCCGACCTGCAATTTGTACTGGCTGGTCGGCTAAATAGAGTGTCGATGGCGGCTAATGAGGTCAAAAAGTGCCGGTGGATGTCTAGATTGAAGCCCCAGAAGTTAGCTTTCCAATGGCGCAAACCTTGCATTAAAATTCCTCCTGTGCAAAAAGTTATGCCCTTTTTGGTGAAGCCGCGCAGATTCGATCCAACCGGACTAATCCCCAAGTTCAACCAATCATATCTCCCCCTCCCGGACTTGGTTTTGAGAGATTCTTGAGTGAAAAATGAAGCCCCGGAAGTCTTCTTTCCAGTGGTGGTGGTCTCATAGCTCAAATCCAAGTGTATAGACAGATGAGCTTGATTTAGCGAGAACTGCTCGCCCCCTCCCTTAGCAATTCTTGCCTATCTTCTTCTCCAGCCTGTTTTCTCCCCTCTTCTCCTCTTTTCTTCAACTTCAAACCCCTAAGCAAGGTGTTTTGAAAGATTTTTCAAAGATTTCATCTCTCTTTCGTTAATTCCCACTTTGTCCTTGCTCGGTTTATCGAAAAGTGCATCATTTGACAAAATGTGAGCCTCAGAGCATCGTAGGAATTTTATTTCAAAAATGTTTTGAAAAAGAGGGTTTTAAGGTCTAAAAACCATCCAAAATAATTTTGGCCCAAAATGAGGTGTGAAGTTGAGATTTTGCCTCTCTCCTTGCCGAAGAAACCGGACCTTTGCCCTGCACATCTTTCATCACCGAGCAAACCATCAGTAGTGCCCAAGTCTTAAGGGCGGTCAAAAATGGGGTGTCTACAGTTGCCCCTCTTTGACAGAACTCAGAAGTCATAACAATGACGGGAGTGAATGTCAAAGTCCAGAGATGACCCATTTTTGACAAGGCCGAAGACTTGGACAAACAAGCCAAAATGTAGATAAATAAATGGTTGCGCCCGCAGGCTGCCTACGTATCCCTTTGCAAGGAATCAAACCAGCGTAGTTCAGGGGCAGGATGCAAAGTGATGCACGATGCAAGTGCATAACTTATGATCATGCAAAGGGTGCTGTGATGAAGCAATTATGCAAAAAAAAATGCAACATTTTAAGTGAATGCTATGAACCAAACTACATCTCATGCAGAAAGGATGTAAGAGAATTATGCAATTCTCACGAACATGTGCGTTAGATACACAAAAGTAAACGAAGTGTGATAGATACACAAAAGTGAAGAGAGTGTGAAGGACACACTATACGAATAAAGTGTGATTGATACACTAAGTGAAGCAAAGCATGATGGATACGCAAAGTGAGCGTAGTGTGATGGATACACTGTATGAAGCAAAGTGTGATGGATACACAAGATGAGCATAGTATGATAGATGCACAAAAAGAAAGTGTGTGATTGATGCACAAGGCGAGCGTGTGATTGATACACAAAGTAGGCATAGTGTGATAGATACAAAGCGAGTGTGTGATAGACACACTATATGAACAAAGTGTGATTGATACACTAAGTGAGAATGTGGGTAAAGTGTGATGGATACACAGAAGGCAAACACAAAGTGTGATAGATGCACTTAGTGAACAAAATGTAATGGATACACAAAAGGTGATGAAGTGTGATTGATACACTAAACATGAACACAAAGTGGTGATAGATGCACTAAGTGAACAAGTATGATGAATATACTAAATGCGAACACGAAGTGTGATAGATGCACTCAGTGGACAAGTGTGATGGATACACTAAAGGTGAACACAAAGTGTGATAGATGCACTAAGTGAACAAAGTATGATAGATACTTAAATGTGAACACGAAGTGTGATAGATGCACTTAGTGAACAAGTATGATGGATATACTAAATGTGAACACGAAGTGTGATAGATGCACTTAGTGAACAAAGTATGATAGATATACTTAAATGTGAACACGAAGTGTGATAGATGCACTTAGTGAACAAGTATGATGGATATACTAAATGTGAACACGAAGTGTGATAGATGCACTTAGTGAACAAGTATGATAGATACACTAAAGGTGAACACAAAGTGTGATAGATGCACTAAGTGAACAAAGTATGATGGATATACTAAAGGTGAACACAATGTGTGATAGATGCACTTAGTGAACAAAGTATGATTGATATACTAAAGGTGAACACGAAGTGTGATAGATGCACTTAGTGAACAAGTATGATAGATATACTAAATGTGAACACGAAGTGTGATAGATGCACTTAGTGAACAAAGTATGATTGATATACTAAATGTTGATGAAGTGTGATGGATACACTAAAGTGATTGAAGTGAATATGTGCGTGATAGATACACAAAATGAGAATGTGTGTAATAGATACACAAAATGAATGAAATGTGATTGGTACACTAAATGAGTATGTGTGTGATAGATACACAAGATAAAAGAAGTGTGATTGATACACTAAATGAGAATGTGTGTGATAGACACTCGAGGTGAGTGAAGTGTGATTAATACACTAAGGTAAATAAAGTGTGTTAGATACACTGAGTGAAGCAAATGAATGTGTGTGATAGATACACAAAGTGAATGAAGTGTGATTGATACACTAAAGCAAATAAAGTGTGTTAGATACACTGAGTGAAGCAAATGAATGTGTGTGATAGATACACAAAAGGAGGATGTGTGTGATAGATACAGAAAATGAAAGAAGTGTGATTAATACACTAAGTGAAGTGAGTGTGATTGATACACTAAATAAACATGTGAGAGGTACATGAAGCAAACGGAAGTAAATGAAGCGTGATGGATACACTTAAAGTAAACATTTGATAGATACATGAGGCAAACGGAAGTAAATGAAGTGTAATGGATACACTTAAAGTAAAACATGTGATAGATACATGAGGCAAACAGAGTGTGATTGATACACAAAGCAAACATGTGATATGAAGAGAAGAATAGTGTGATAGATACTCAAAGAGAAATATGTGTGATAGATACACAAAATGAATGAAGTGTGATTGATACACCAAGTAAAGCAAAGTGTGAATGAATGTGTGTGATTGATACACAAAGTGAATGAAGTGAATGAATATGTGTGATTGATACACAAAGTGAATGAAGTGAATGAATATGTGTGATTGATACACAAAGTGAATGAAGTGTGATTGATACACTAAGGCAAATAAGAGTGTAATTGATACACTAAGTGAATGAAGTGTGATAGATACACTGAATAAATGATCTTGAGCTTGAGGTAGAGGCATACTCATACGTCAGAGCATTGACAAGGCCTGACGAGGTGCATACGGAATGCAATCTTGGAGCTTACTGAAATTGGAATAAACTCAGATGCCCGACATTTTCTTCTTTTGCTTTTGCTTTGCAGTCCGGAACCATATAGCTTCAGATAGGTCCTGGTTTTACTGTTCCCACATGACCTGGGTTGAACCCTGCGGTTTTTGAAAGAACAAAATCTTGTTTTGCACAAACGTGAAGGATGGCACAGCACTCTGAGCACAAAACGATTTTATTTTTGAAATTAAGAAATGAGTTCTTAACCAGGTATTGAGCCTACGACTGAACACAGCGAAAAAGACTTAGCGAAAAACAAAAGGCAAACAACCTAAACACATCCGTTGACACTCAAAATGACTCAAAACAAGAATTGAGACAAACAAAGACACAAACACAACACTCGGATGTGTTACAAAGGCAAAAGACCTCTCGGTGCACGAGGAGCCAGTTTCTCTGGGTATTGTTTCCCACCCTTTCTCATTTGTGATTCTCACATCACTCGGCCCTCAGGCTCGGTTTTTCTCTAAAAACCCTTCTGCTCACTTTTTCTCTCATCGCACACCTCTCTATTCTTCAATCTCTCATTTTTTATCCCTCCCCTGGGTGGTTGATGGATAGATATGAAGTTGCGAGCTCTTGCCCCTAGCATTCTGCTAGATCCTTGTTCACAACAGTGAGTTTCTCCCACAGAGGGGTTGTGCTACAACTGGGTGTGTAGCAAATCTGCAGCTAACATCGGTTGATGATGCCCTGCTGGGGAGTCTGGACGTGGTTAGATCTGTCCAGATGAGGAAGTGGAAGAGCTTGATCCATTCCGGTTTGTGCTTCGCACTTGACTTGATACCTCGTTGCTTGGAGGGTGAGAGAACTTTCAGCCCTTTGTTGTTGACTTCAGTTGTGCCCTCTCTGGCAGGTAGAGTGCCCTTCTTGGCAAGTATGGTGCCCTTTCTGGCAAATGCATTGATAACGGCGAAAAGACAGGAAGCCTGACTCAACTGTGCCCCTAGTTCATCATTTTGACCATTTTTTGTTTTGATTTTCTTTCTACTAAAACAATTTGACCAATATGAGAGTTAGATTAACATGTTTGTTCGATTTTTGATTTAAAATCACGCAAGTCAGGCTATGAGCACTGAGAGTTTTCCTTTTTTGGGTCCAAGAAATGGTCCAGCTTTTGGAAAAGATGAAACAATTTTTGAGAAAATTAGTCAACCTCGGTAAAAATTCTCAAAAACTATTTTTGCAAACGGCCACTGCTCAACGAGCATAGAACCCACTCTCGAGATGCACAACCTCAGATTCGAAGGAAAATTGCCCCTTGCTGGAGGGGAGCTGCATGGCAACGGAAAGTTGCCCCTTGTTTGGACGATGCCGCAGCATTTCGTAAACAGTCTTCATCAACGATGACCGAACTCCTGGATACAGAGAAGGCAAGGATGATCAAAACCATTATATGGACTTAGTTACTATGAGAGCGTTGGGGGCTGGACTTCAGGATGAAGTTGCCTACGTATCCCAAACATGGGAATCAAGCCTTACGTAGTTCGGGGTTAAGGTACACTCGGGTATTTAACCTCTCCTTTTTATGCTCTAACTTTTGCCCAGGCGCCTATTGCAGGTTTTCGACCTGACGAGCTTTGTTCTTCTTTCTTTTCTTTTCTTTTTTTTTTCTATTCCTTTTTCTTTTTCTTCTTTTTTTTTCTTTTCTCCTTTTTTCTTTTCTTCTTTTTTTCTTTTTTTCTTTTTTCTCTTTTCTTCTTCTTTTTTGCATTTTTCTTTTTTTTCTTTTTGCTCTAACTTTTGCCTGGGTCGCCCTTCCGGGTTTTCAGCCCAGCGAGCCTCTCAAAGGGTAAAAGTGCAGCTTGGTCCATGCCAAATGGTTTTAGGGTTTTGAAGCCATCCGTATCCAGGAGAGTGGCTGTTGATTTGCAAGAGGACTCATCTTCGGCTCTTCGAGCACATCTGACATCTTTGCCCCTAGTTCGAGGGATGCTTCTAATCTAGCTTTGCAAGCTTCTTTTGATGTGTTTGATCTTCTTGATCTGGCTTTGGGTGCCTCTTGTTCGAGGGCTGCTTCAAATCTGGCCACACAGGCCTCACATCATGATTGTCCTTTGAACGTTCTGAATCCAAGTTCAAGGTTTGAAAATGAGGGGTTGAGTCTCGAGGCTGAGAGCGATCCTAGGCTGCACAATATCGAGAGCGATTCCACACAAGTCTTCGCAGGACCGCGCAAAACATTTTTTGAAATCTTTTAAGAAAGCGACAAATCGCTCGCGCTGAAGACAGTGTGGGACCAATCTGGATCAAGCCAGGATTCTTCTCAGTACACACATTAACAAGTAGGATCTCGATCATTAAAGGCTTAGCACGCCTCTCTTTCTCTCAGTTTGGTCAAAGTTTCGCAAAACCCGAGGAATTCCTTCCTCTTCGTTTTTATCACAATGTTTCGAAAAAAGTTTTGGAAAACTTAGGTCGATGTAATGAATTCAAGGCACAGAAAAGACATAGCTTCTAGTCAAATACTGCCATCTCATTTAGAATTTCTAGCACAACTGGTACACAGCAGAAGCAAACACAAAAGTGTGAAAATTACTGCTGTTCCATTCAGATCTGTTGGCATAACTGGCTCCAAGGCAGAAACAGACTCAAAAGAAAACGAAAAGACAAAACGCAAAACAAAGCAAGTGATGTCCGAGGTAACACCCCCGAAATCACCTGACTCTAACAAAACAGGACTAACTCGATACAACAAGACAGACCCGACTGACCTCAGTATGAAAAGACGACTCAATACAAAATGACAAGACTGACCCAATACCTAAGTCAGAAAGTACAAAACACTAGCATTCGCAAATGCTCAAAAGCAGTGTGTGCCAAACGCCACATCCGGAGTAAATTGAGTGCCGCCCGCAGGTGGTTCATCCCCTGATCACATATTCGTACTATCCCCCAAGTTCACTGATCCAGTGGTGATAGACTTTACTGAGGCTGGTGCGGCAATGACCTTGTTGTCAAACAAATCTTGTACATCATGGCGCAGACGAAAACAGCTATCGGTCTCATGACCGGTTTGTTGATGGTACGCGCAGTACTTAGTCTGGTCATGCTTTGGAGGGAGCGGATCAGGTAAAGGCCGTTGTTCTAACGGTTTCAGATGTCCTTTCCGGATTAAGACCTCTAGAGCCTTTGACAAAGGCATGTAAAGTGGGGTGAAAACCCTCTTGACTCGGGGTGGATATTTGGTTTTCTGTGAGCTACTTCCGGACGCACCGGTGAATGGGGGTAGCTGTTTTTGATGTAGTGGTGGTGACCATGCCCACGTCTGAAGTCCTAGCAGCTGCATCACCACTGGTGGTCGCATTCGAACTGTGGGTAAATGCCCTCCTGGGCTGCTCCTTTTCCTGGTCGATAAGGCCCTGCTTTATAGCGTCCTCGATTTGTACCCCAATCTCATGGAGGTCTGCAAAGGTGGGTAGGGGGAGGACGATCATCTTCTGCATCAGCCTGGGTTGGAGATTGCGCACAATCATCCGTATCTGGTCCTTGTCGGTCGGCCTGGTGGTCATCGAAGAAGCTTTGGCCCTCCAACGGGTTACAAAGTCAGAGAAGCCCTCTTTCTGCTATTGCCTGGTTGTCTCAAGATCACGGGTTGTGATCTCGATCTGGGTATTGTATGAATATTGTATGACGAAGGCCTCGGCCATCTCTTCCCAGCTTCGTTTCACTGAGTCCTCTAATTTGGCGTACCAGATGGCCGCGATACCCGACAGGGTCCTGCCAAAAAGGGAGAGCTTCTGAAATCTTGTCAAGCCCATCGGGCGCAGAACATCTGAAAACAAACTCAAGTGGACCATGGGATCTCCCGATCCGTCAAAACGGTCAATTTGAGGCATCTTGAACCGATCTGGCAGCGTCACAGCTGCGTCCGTATACCCATCCTCGATGTCGGGAATAGACCTGACTCCTTGGGATTTCTTAAACATTTTTTCCAAATTACTCAGCTTCAGCGCTGTGGGGTCCGCTTCGAACTCAAAGGGAGAGTCCAGTGCATTGATAGGCGTGGGCGCCTTGGATAGTTGCGGTAGAATCGGGGGCGGAGCTGGCCCTGTTGGAAGGCCTGTATCCTCTTGGACATTTTGGACATTTGGCGTCTCCTCGGGTATCAGAACCCTTGGTGGGGGAGGAGCCTGATGCGAAGCAGATGCCCCGGCTTGCTGCTCTAACCTGGCAATTATCTCTGCCTATTGGGCTATGACCACAGCCTGTTGTTTGGTGAATTCCGTTTGACGGACAGCGTCTTGCTGCATGGATTTCATACTATCTTGGAGTTGGCGCACCATCTCTTCCAGACCCGACATATTTTCCTGATCTAACTGAGCAACTGGTATATCAGTGTCTGCAGTAGGCTCGGAAATCTCAGCCTGACTGCTCAAAGATTACTGATCTGGTAACTGTTGTACTGGTGGTCTGTGCCTGACTAGCCTTCTCTGGCCCTGATTACCCTTGAACTGAGTCTCTGACCTGACAAAGTCTATCAGCACAAATCCAATGTACCCGGGGGATAGTGGAGCCTTCTGAAGTTATAGTTCCAGGACTACCTAGCAAAAGAGAAAACAGATAGCATCTTAGCCCAATTTCACTGGAACGGATAGCAGAACGACTGTACTCAATACTGATAACTGTTCCCCAAAATATCTGCCCCAAATCTGAATCTGATACCCGCAGATATGACTGATCCTCAAAATACTAATACTGGTGCCCGCAGGCCTGATGCCCAGACTCGCAAACTGGTATATGTGTTCCTGTAGAGATACACTCTAAAAGCACATAGCAAGTAAGAGAGAGCCAAAACACCCCTATGTTGGGGTAGGGTTTCCCTGTCCTATTTTGTCAGGAGCTAGGGTTTCACTACACACACAACGGTTTCAAACAACCTATATCGGGTAAGCAACCTGTCCTAGTTTGGAATGGCCACTATGGATTCCGAATATGCACTAGGTCGAATGGTCAAAAAGGGTGCCCCGGTAAAACCGGGGTTTGTGCTCCCATACTGGCAGAGCCCGCAACCGGTCAGCCTTATGGTCATGCCTTGACAAGACAAGCCTCCAGCAAACCGCTCAGGAATAGCAGATGGCCAACACGGTGTCCTAGGCGCACCAATGCACATGCAATGCAAAGAAACACATAAGTGTAGTCAAAATAGGATATCACGAGTTCGAGTCAAGCTCTCTAAAATCCCCAGCAGAGTCGCCAGAAACTGTAGACGTCCCCGAACGCCCCGGGAGGGTGAGTCCCGTTCTGTTCATATTGGGGTCACTACTGTTCGGACTCAAATTGTCACGGTTCTTAATCTGAACCAAAGAGTCCAAATCCGGCAAATCGTTTTGAGAAAACAGATTTTTGAAAGAAGTGCCAAACATGGACTGCTTTGCCAGATACAGAGTCGCCACCTAAATATTTTTTTAATGGGGAAATTTAGGAAACCCTGACTCGGTGCCAAAGGCCACGTGTCCGTCATCACCAAAGTTGCCTCGGCTCGGGAACTTGGGTACGATTGGGAAAGGTCAGCTATGAGCACCCCCTCTCGCCCGGTCCGAAGACCGGCCTCTACTAACCATGATATCCAATTTTGAAAATGTTATGTGTTCTTATTCCGGTTATTAGCCTAGAATTACTATGTTATGCGCACAGCAAACAAGTATAGACCAAATCGCCTAAATTGGAACAAAACATTGCATGTTTATTTTGAAAATGGTTTGCTACTCGCAAGTAGGCTAAAATGCAGGTTTTGCCACCCTCAAGTGGGCTTTAGAAAAGATGGTTTTGCCACTATCGGGTGGGCTTAAAACTCACAGTTTTCATGCATTATCCTAATTTAAGCAATTCGGCCTCCATCCACAGGCATTCAAGCAGTTATATCACATAAGCAGCTAGCCTCATGGTAATCATGCTATTATGGAAACACTCACACGCATGTGGTATGCTAAAGAATAAAAGCTTACCTAGTACTCCAAGCCAAAACAGAAACCAGTTAGTAATCACATGCATGATCCTAGTTCATGTTAAGTGGCTAATGCAACACAAGCGAGGATGCAATCTAGACAGGCTCGGCTATCCTAAACATGGCATGTGGAATGCTACAAATAACATGTATTCAATTTGGAATTGAAATACGATGCAGTTTGTATGATGTGCCGAGCCCGATGCATGTGAGACAAGTGTATGGATGTACGCATGCACAGCATAAGGTATGCTAATTTAAACATGCCCTAATCTACCATCATAAGCAGGTAAATAAAAGGGAAGAAAGACGTGGGGTTGGAAGACATGCACACACCCACGCACACTTATTACAAATACGCCCTCACTCGGAGGGACCAAATAAATATTACAGTCCAAATAAATAATACTAAATTCATTATTACATAATTTCTAATTAATTAACAAATTGAATGCAGAAAGGAGGTGGCCACAGCCCCGCCTCGGGATGCGTGAATGATGCACGTTCGATCCAACTTGCCCGGAAACCCGTTGCCATAGCACTACTGCCTCTGTTTTCACTGCCTTTCTTCTCTGAAAACTGTCAAAGTCCCAAAGCACCTTCTATGAGCATTGCAGAACACCATCGGCTGGGAGGGATGGCCACCGGCCACGGGAAAATGCCATCGGCTGCTGATGAAGATATCGGCCATTCACAAATGGCCGGTCGGCACTGTATGTTGCCGGTCGGCAGAAACTTCCTGCAGAAAATAGTTTTGACAGCAACAGAGGACAGGCAATATATGGCATAGAATTTCTAGGCAAATGTATGCATGGACACACTCCCTATCATGTAATAGACTCAAGGGAGCACGGCCCTTGACCCTCGGGCCATCAATGGCGCATTTCGACGCATGATGGCCTAAGAGGCCAAGTTTGCATTTCAATGTCAAATGCAATGCACACAAACATACAAGGGACCCAACCTCAATCATGGTTGATCAAGAGGTGAGGCAATGCACAACAATGCACATGCAACCTAAGCATGCAAGCTAACACACAAACATGCAATGCAACTACATGGCACACGCAATGCACGCAACATAACATGCACAACGCATTGAAACATGGCATACACAATGTAAGATGGGCTTACACCAATACAAGTGGACCTCAGCCACACTCACATAGGAGGCCATAAGATGGAAATGAGGCAGCCGAAATGCACACAAACATGTCCAATGCATGGACCGATCCTAAGGCATAACATGCAACTCTATATAAGCATGGCAAATGATGAGACATGGCATACAAACATGCAGATTTCAGCGCTGGAACATGATGCCAAATGGTCCCGAAACATGGAAATATGTCACCCAATGCATGCTATAGGCCCCGAAACCCAAGATTAGGCACATGAAATGGCTTACATCTATACAACGCATGCATAATTTGAACATGGAGCATGAAGACAGATGCAAGACAGCCCTAAAACAAGCATTTTTACAGTTAGGCATCAGACCCAAAACAGTATACAAATATGCTCAAAATACCATGCAAAATAAGGCCAAAAGAGAGCTATAACATGAAGTATAAGAAGGGTGTCTCAAAAAGCCAAAGACCCTTAATGAAACATGAATAGGGGGTCAAAATAAGCCTCTTTTCAGTTCGGACCAAGGTCCAAAAACAGAAGCTCAATAGGCTAATAAATCATGCAAAAATGGGGACCAAAGAGGGGTTCAATGGCAAGTGACACATGGAGGTCCCAAACAGTGATGAGCCCTTCTTCAATGTTGAAGAAGGGCTCAAAATAAGCTCATTTACAGTTCATATCATGCTCCAAAACAGATTAAACATGGGCCAAAAATACTATGCAAGATAATAGCATACAAAGGGATATTGAAGCAAGTGCAAAATGGGGGTCTCAAACAAGGTAAGACCCTTAATGAAAGATGAAATAGAGCTCAAAAAAATACTACTTTCAGTTTTGGTCGGAGCTCAAATGTGCAAGAAAATATGGCTTAGATATGAACCAAAAAAATGCTAGTTTAGGGGAAAAGTGTGCTTACCCTTGTAGACCAATAAACCAGCAGGTTTTGATCCAAGGAAATGAGCTCCTAGCCTCTGCAAATGACCTCCAATATACTGAAATGAAGTGTAGAGGCGTGGTGCTATGGATTGGTGAGGAAATGGCCCAAGAACAAAGGTATTTGATGGTTGAATGAGAGAGATATGGAGAGGGAGGTGAGATATATGTGTATATATCAGATATATGTGTCCTCCCTCTGGTTTTTTTTCTCCTCTAACCAACCTTAGACAATGGAGAAGAAGAAGATCTTATATAGACATAGGAAATGGCTTGAAGCTTCTCCAAGAAGCTAAATCAAAAAGGGTCAAAGGGGCAAAGGTTCAAGGCTTCTAGAGGAAGCTAAAACAGCTGGCCAAGCTTCTTGGGGAAGCTTGGCCAAAGGGTTCAATCTTCTAGAAGGAAAAGGGGCCAAAAGGGTGGAAAGGTGCAAAACAACCACACATGTGCATGGGGGGTCGGGTCTGTGCACTCCAGCTGGCACAGCTGGCATGCACCATGCCTGCAAGAGTCAAAATGGTCAGACCGGCCAAGAAAAGGGTCATCGGCCAAATAAATTGCCGGTTGGCACAATAAATTGCCGACCTGCAATTTGTACTGGCTGGTCGGCTAAATAGAGTGTCGATGGCGGCTAATGAGGTCAAAAAGTGCCGGTGGATGTCTAGATTGAAGCCCCAGAAGTTAGCTTTCCAATGGCACAAACCTTGCATTAAAATTCCTCCTGTGCAAAAAGTTATGCCCTTTTTGGTGAAGCCGCGCAGATTCGATCCAACCGGACTAATCCCCAAGTTCAACCAATCATATCTCCCCCTCCCGGACTTGGTTTTGAGAGATTCTTGAGTGAAAAATGAAG
Organism: Camellia granthamiana; assembly: GCA_036172215.1. Classification (NCBI taxonomy): domain Eukaryota; kingdom Viridiplantae; phylum Streptophyta; class Magnoliopsida; order Ericales; family Theaceae; genus Camellia; species Camellia granthamiana. The sequence goes on from CM069913.1 coordinate 40,512,881, forward strand.
CCCCGGAAGTCTTCTTTCCAGTGGTGGTGGCCTCATAGCTCAAATCCAAGTGTATAGACAGATGAGCTTGATTTAGCGAGAACTGCTCGCCCCTCCCTTAGCAATTCTTGCCTATCTTCTTCTCCAGCCTGTTTTCTCCCCTCTTCTCCTCTTTTCTTCAACTTCAAACCCCTAAGCAAGGTGTTTTGAAAGATTTTTCAAAGATTTCATCTCTCTTTCGTTAATTCCCACTTTGTCCTTGCTCGGTTTATCGAAAAGCGCATCATTTGACAAAATGTGAGCCTCAGAGCATCGTAGGAATTTTATTTCAAAAATGTTTTGAAAGAGAGGGTTTTAAGGTCTAAAAACCATCCAAAATAATTTTGGTCCAAAATGAGGTGTGAAGTTGAGATTTTGCCTCTCTCCTTGCCGAAGAAACCGGACCTTTGCCCTGCACATCTTTCATCACCGAGCAAACCATCAGTAGTGCCCAAGTCTTAAGGGCGGTCAAAAATGGGGTGTCTACAGCTTTCATTGCCCCTAGCTCACTAAAACAACTTTTACAGAAGAAAAGAATTAAGCTGAAAAGGGAACTACTTGTTTTATTGAAAAAAGAAAAATTACAATTACTTTAATGAAAAGCTAAAAATAAAATAGTTTGAGATTGGCAGTGTTCCATGGCCTGGGAATGGCCTTCCTGTCTCCATATTCCAAGTGATATGCCCATTTTCTTGCTAAGCTAACCACTTTGCATGGTCCTTCCCAATTAGGCCCTAACTTGCCATCTTCGAGTACCAGAGTGTTTTCCATTACTTTGCACAGCACCCCAATCTCCAATCTTGAATTGCCTCGGATGTACCGTTTTGTTATATTTTCTGGATAACTCTTGCTGGTATGAGGCGATGTGAACCAGTGCTCTTTCTCTTCTTTCTTCTATAAGGTCGAGTTCCAAGGCTATGACTTCTCCGTTTAAGTTTGGATCAAAATTTTCGCTTCTAATTGTGGGGAGGCCAACTTCCAGTGGGATTACTACTTCCATGCCATAGGCCACGGAAAAAGGTGTTTCTCCAGTTGACCGTTGAGGTGTGGTACGGTAAGCCCATAAAACATGAGGAAGCTCCTCAACCCACTTGCCTTTTGCTTTCTCCAGCCTTTTCTTCAATCCATCTAAGACGACTTTGTTTGATGCTTCCACCTGCCCATTTTCTTGGGGGTATGCTGGTGTAGAATTATAGAATTCTATCTTGTACTCCTCACAAAAGCCTCTAAAAATTTTGCCATCGAACTGAGTACCGTTGTCAGATATTAGAGCCTTGGATATGCCGAATCGAGTGATGATATTCTGCCAGACGAACTTCTTCACATCTTTCTCCTTTATTGATGCGAGTGCTTCTACTTCCACCCACTTTGTGAAGTAGTCTGTTGCTGCAAGAAAGAACTTTCTGTTGCCGGGTACTATTGGAAGTGGTCTTACTATGTCCAAGCCCCACATTGCAAAAGGCCATGGGCTAGTTAATGGTAGAAGCTCTCTGGCTGGTTGATGTATTTGGTGTGTGAACTTTTGGCATTTCTCGCACCTCTTGACATACTTCTCTGAATCTGCTTGCATGTATGGCCACCAATATCCTTGTGAAATTGCTCTGTAGACCAATGATCTTCCCCCTTGGTGGCTTCCGCAAACGCCTTCGTGTATCTCGAACAAGAATGCTTCGACCTTGTTGGAATGAACACATTTCAGGTAAGGTCCTGTAAAGGATTTTTTGTACAAAGCTAATGATGGAGAGAGCCAAAATCGCTGTGACTTTGCTCTTATTTTGTTGGCCTCTTTTTTCTCTTCAGGTAAGATGCCGTTTTTTAAGAACACTATAATGGGATCCATTCATGAAGGGCCTAGTTCGGCACAACATACCTCAGCTACTTCGGGTTCTTCAATGCTTGGTCTTGGAAAGATGTGACAACCCTATTCCGTATTATGCTAATTGATCTTTATTATGAATGTGATTATGTGTTTGATATGATTTTGAGTGCCATTTATATGAATATATGTGGTTTTAAATTTCTATCTGTTCACCTTATAAACTGAAAATTAAAGGCCTTATCGGTCGCAGAAATCGAAATTGATTACGCTATTGTGATTAGCGTAATTTTTAGAGCCTACGGTGAAATTTAATTGAAAATTGATTCGGATCAGATTAAATAGATTAAATTGATGGTATAGTGCTCAATTAATTATAATAATAAAATATGTTTGAGAGAGAGCCTACAAAATGGGCCATTTTCACTCAATACCTCTTTTTGCATTCAATTTGGCTGAGATTACCTTAAAGAAAGAGAGAGAGAGGGTCGGTTAGAGAGGAAAATAGGAAGAATTGTATATTTTGGCTCAAGGCTTGTGAGATTTGAAGACCAACTCAAGAATTAAGCATAAGTTTGGAAGATTAAAGCTCCTAGGTGAGTAATCAACCCTTAACTCATGAGTTTGAGTTGTGATTTTGTGAATTGAAGACTAAATGGTGATCAAGAACATGAATTGAGTTAGTTTTGATGAATTGGGAGCCAATATACTCATGCATGTAAGAAATTGCCATGAATTTGTATGTTTGAGCTTGTAATTGCATAAGCTAGCATGAATGATATTGAACATGGAGAATTGGGCACCAATCTTCATATGCATGCATAATCTTTGTGGGTTTCATGATAATAAGTGTCATTTGGAAGATTTGAAATAGAAATGAAGTCAAAATTGACATGCATGTTTGATTATTGAAGGTGTGGAACTTATATGAAGTTTGAATGCATGTGTTTGATTATACAAAAGAAATGTGATTAATTTTGAGGATTGAACCATAATTTTGAGCAATTGGCCTCATATTGTTTATGTGCTCATGATATATGATGTGTTTCCCTATTTTGGTACCTTAATTTGAACTTTGAAACCTTTGAACATCAAGTTTGAGCCTCAAGAACAATTCTGGATTTTCCAGAATTTGGCATGTTCGCTTGAGCGGGGAAAGTGCCGCTCGAGTGGAAAATACGAACTCCCAGAAGTTTTGCAGACATGGGTGTCCGCTCGAGCGGGAAGCCATGTAGTGAGACTTTCAGATCGAGCGTCCAAATTCACGCTTTAGCGTAAAAATGAGGTAACCAGTACTTTTGCAGACCTAATGGGTCCGCTCAAGCGGGAAAGTCCACGCTCGAGCGGGGACCCCTGTTTTAGAAATTTTGTAAAAATGTTTTATGTTTCGTTTTCCGTTCTCTTTCACTTCTAAAGCACTCTTAGGCATGCATTGAGTATTATGAATGAATTCAAAGGATAAGAAAGAAGCCTAAGAGGAACGTATGAGTTAAGAACGAACTGAATTGATTGTGACCCATATGTGTTATGTAATGTGTAAGGTCGAGCTCCAGGGTGAATCCACTGGCAGATCACTGTGAGTAATATCTTAATAAAGATGTTTTGAAGTATGTTATTTGTCCAATTGCTTATTTCCCTATAAGTCTTATAAGCTCGTTAATTTGAATTATGGACAAATGTTTGCTATGCCAAATGGTTAAGCCAAAGGCCAGTGTGACATGAATAAAAGAATGGTTGGGCCAAAGGCCAGTCTAACATGAATGAAAGAATGGTTGGGCCAAAAGCCAGTTTGACATGAATGAAAGAATGGTTGGACCAAAGACCAGTTTGACATGAATGAAAGAATGGTTGGGCCGAAGGCTAGTCTGACATGAATGAAAGAATGGTTGAACCAAAGGCTAGTCTGACATGAATGACAAAATGAATGGGCTAAAGGCCGTTTGACACGAATGGATTGGGCCCGAGGCCGCCTGATATGTTTGGAACCGCAGTTGCTTGATATATATATATACTAGATAGAAATGTGAATTGGGCCCAAGGCCGTTTGGTGCATGTCGTTCTAAATACTGTTCGTGTATCTTCCTTATTGATATTATTCACTGGGCTTTCGCTCACGTTCATTCATGTGTCTGTAGGTGAGCCAAGGAAGGTCCAAACCCAGCCTCAGTGAAGCTTGTGAGAAACAATCAAGGTTTTAAAGAGTCAGCCCATACGTCTCACGCACGAGACTTGTTTTCGCCCTTTTGCTAGTTTGCTATATTTTGTTATGTTGGCAAGAACTTTGGTTTATGTTGTATATAGTTTTGATTGGTTGACTTAGACTTGAATGATCCTGTATGTATAGAACTATGTGTTATTACTTATTTTGACGTGAGTTATTAACATGTATGTATATGGATTATTATGATGTGCAATGTAAGCACAGCTCTATGGACAAAGTTTTAAATTTGCTTTCGTTTGGCCCCTTTACTCTGATGAGTTATGTCTTTTATGGTTTGAAGCCATAGGTAATCTCTTGATTACTAGTCGGTTATGCCCTTAACCCATAGGGACGGGTTCGGGTCATGACATAAGAAGTCGATCAGTAATGGATGTGGGATGGAGGTGTCTACCATTGAAGCAAAGCCTGCTAGTTCGTCTACTCTACTGTTTTCTTCTCGGTTGATCTGCTCTATTCGCACTACTTCAAATTTCATGATCTCCCTTCTAACTAACTCTTGAGACTTTGCCATCCTCTCATCTTTCGCTTCGTAGTCGCCTGAAATTTGGTTTACTACCAGCTGGGAGTCACTGTAAACCATTAGCTCGGTGGCCTACATGAAAAGTGCTGATTTTAGGCTTGCTAAGAGTGCTTCATACTCCGCCTCATTGTTTGATACTGGGAAGCCAAAGTTGACTGCTTGTTCTACTATTTTGCCATCTGGTGAGATGAGGACTACGCCAAGTCATGCACCGTGCCTATTGGATGCTCCATCCACGAAGAGCTTCCACATCTCTCCAACGAATAGCTTCTAGCAAGTGGAGGGGTCGGATGATGTCTTGGGGTCATAAATGTTGCTGATGTTTTCTTCCAAGTCCATGCCTACTATTGGGGTTTCCTCTTTACTATCTGACTGTACCAAGTTTTTACTTGTTGATGAGTTTTTGCCGGGTATAGCATGGTTTGCCTTTTCCTTCCTTTCTTCAATCCGGTATGCCTTGGGATGTGGCAGGGCATCTTGCTTTGGGGGCTGCGCAATTCCTGCGGCACTTTCTATCCCCTTTTCAGTTGTATCAGTTAAGTCAACTGGGCAGATGTGATGGCTTCCTGGTGTGAACTCAGCCACAAAGTCTGCCAGAGGTTGAGCTTTTGTTACGGTTCTGGTTTGAAACTTGATGTCGAACTGTCCCAATTCCACCGCCTATTTCAAGATTCGTCCAGAAAAGTCCGCCCTCTCAAACAAAACCTTTAAGGGAAAAGCTGTCAGGACGATTATGGTGTAGGCGTGGAAGTAATGTGATAACTTCCTTGAGGCCATCATCAAAGCTAAGGCCAGCTTTTCCAATGGTAGGTACATGGTTTCTACCCCCAACAAGGTCTTGCTGACATAAAAGATAGGCAAGTGCTGGATTCCTTCCGCTCTAACCAACATTGTGCTGACTGCATGTTGTGAAACTGCTAAGTACAAAAAGAGTTCTTCTCCAGGTACTGGGGTTACTAGCAATGGAGGAGAAGTCATGTAGTCTTTCAGGTTCTCTAGGGCGCGATCGCATTCTTTATCCCACTCAAATTTGGCCTTTAACGCTTGGAAGAATGGTCGACATCAGTCTGATGACCAACTTATGAACCGGTTGAGTGCGGCAGCTAGGCTAGTGAGATGCTGCACCTCTTTTACTGTGTTAGGCCTCTCTAGGTCCTGGATTGCTTTGATCTGGGAGGGGTCTGCTTCTATACCTCGGTTGGTCACCAAGAAGCCTAGGAATTTGCCTGATTCTACGCCGAACGCACACTTAGATGCATTTAGACGCAACTTGTTCTTTTTGAGGATTTAGAACATTTTGTCTAGGTCCCTAAGATGGTCTTTCTCATCCTTGCTCTTGACCACCATGTCATCTATATAAGCCTCTATTGTTTTGTCTAACAATGGTTCAAACATTTTGGTGACCATCCTTTGAAATGTGGCCCCTGCATTTTTTAGGCCAAAGGGCATGACCTTGTAACAATACAATCCTCTGGGTGTTGTAAAAGATGTGACCTCTTGGTCTGGCTTATATATAGCGATCTGATGGTAACCTCTATACGCATAAAGGAAGCTAAGCCGATTGTGCCCTGCTGTCAAGTCTACTAGTTGGTCTATCCGGGGTAAGAGAAAGCTATCCTTTGGGCATGCCTTGTTGACTGTTTTGTAGTCCATGCAAATACGCCATTTTTCATTCTTCTTTGGCACTACTACGGTATTGGAGATCCACCTAGGATAGTGTACTTCTCTGATGGCTCCTACTTCCAGCAAGTTTCCTACTTCCTCCGCGTGGTGGAGTGCCGATCTGCGAGTGTGCTGTACAATTGGTCTGGCAGTTTGGTGGACATTAAGTTGGTGACAGATGAAGTTTGGGTCAATGCCAGGCATGTCGTATGGTGTCCAGGCAAACACTTCGATGTTAGAGGTTAAGAATTCCATGACCTCTATTCTCTTAGTGCTAAACAAAGACGAGCCGAGGAAAAAGAACTTCTCTGTGTTCTTTTCATCCATTCTTACTTCTACCAAGTCTTCCACTGCTTTCTGATCGGCTACCTTGTCGACATCCGCAAATAGTTCATTGCTTTGTGGCTCTTCGACCATCTGTACATACTCTTTTGCAACCCGGCTGCCATTTACTGTGACGAAGCACTATTTCGACAAAATTTGGTCTCCAAAGACCTCTTCAATTACTCCGGCTTCATTGGGGAACCGCAATACTTGATGGTAGGTTGACGCTATCGATCGCATGGCGTGCAACCATGTCCTCCCCAAGATTATGTTGTAAGTGGAAGGGACTTTCAATACCCAGGATTCCACCTGTTTCGTCATGGTTCTTGCCTTGACTGGGAGGATTATCTTGCCCACTGGCCACTCTGACATTAAGTTGAATTCGATTAGGGGAGATGTTGCAGGTGCCAAGTCTTTGTCCTCCAGTTTCAGTTGTTTGAAAGTTTCGTAATACATTATCTCACATGAGCTTCCTTGGTCAATCAAAATCCGCTTGATGTCGAAATTCTTGACGCGTAGAGTGACAACCAGTGCATCATTGTGAGGGCAATATATCTTTGCTAAATCTTTGTCTGAAAAAGATATGACATTTGTGGCCTCTGTTCTCCTCTTTTTGATGGCAGATTGTGCGCTTAATACCTCCCTTAAGTGCTCAGCCTTTTTGATCATCCCCCTGAGCTCACATACCCGCTCAAGTTCGAATATCCTATGTATTACGTTAATTACGCCTTGAGGTGGAGCGTCGACTGGCATTTCGTTTGGGTTGTTGTGGTTCTTGGGGGCTGAGTGTGTTCCTCCTTTTATGTACTGGTCCAGGTGCCCAACTGCCACTAACTCCTCCAAATGCTGCCTCAACGGCGTGCAATTTTCAGTGCGGTGCCCCTTTTCATCATGGAAGGTGCACCGGAACCTCTCGTCATAGTCTTTTTGTGCTTCTCCCAACTTAGCTGGCCATCGGACGAAAGGTTCATTACGTATCTCACTGAGAATTCGGTAGATTGGTTTTTTGAACACTGTGGTAATGGCAGTGCGAACTTACCCTCCTTTTGTCTAGGTCCTCTCTGTTGGCCCGCCTGCCTCGCCCATTCCTGTTTGGTTGTTCTACCGTGTTGACTTTTGCTATAGTCTTTTTATCTTGTTGTGCCGGATTTTGCCTTAGCACGGATGCTATCTTCCTCTACACGAATATGTTGGTGAACTCTTTCCATTAAGGCCTCCATCGTGAGGGGTGATGTCATAGTAATTGAGTCCCTCAATTTATTACCGATTGGCAGGCCCCGTTTATATTGTGCAATGGCGAGGTTTGTAGGGCAATCCCCAATTTGGTTGAAGGTTTCCCAATAGCGACTGTTGTAGGACCTCAACATCTCTTTTTCGCCCATGTCTATGGAGAGTAGCTGGGCGATCTCCACTGGTGTCTTGGTGTTCGTCCTGAATCTAGTCACGAACGCTTCTGCCAGCTGCGCCCATGAGGTAATGCTGCCCTCTAGTAGCCTTTCGAATCAGGTTAAACCTAGGTCGCCAAGGCTGGATGGAAATTGGATGCACATTAAAGCCTCGTTTCGCCGGTACACTGCCATAACCTGGCGGAAGTGGCTCAGGTGCATGTAGGGGTTGGACTTCCCCTCATAAGTGGTGAATTTGGACTGGTGGAAGCCTGAGGGTAGTGGTGCGTTCTCAATTGTCGGAACGAACGGCGAGCTCTGTAACCTCGCTAATACTTTGTCTGCTGGTTCGTAAGCAAGGCGCGACATTGGCATTCCTACCTCGATGCTCCCATGCGTCCGAGGGGCCAACCGCTAAAGGGCTGAAACTCTGCGCGGGTCGCGAGCCCTAGTGTCCTCCTTCCATCGGGTCCTTTCTTTAAGCACAGTTCGCAAGTCAGATGATCTAGGCAACTCCGTATGCCTAAATGACGTCTGGTGCGTGTGCGAGGGCCGATAGGTGCTTCCTTCAGTACACGACCTCTCAGTTCTCGTTCTCTCAGACTTGGAGTAACGAGTCCTGGAGGTCCGCGATTGAGTGTCGCCTGTTCTAAGACTCCTACTTTCGGTTTGTGATGGTATGGTATGCCTGTCACGATCTTCCGAGCGGTGAGGGGGCGTGTTGCCTTTGCGCTCATTTCCTGTCGCCACTTCTTTTCCCTTCATCTGGCGTTTCATTGACTCCATGTCCGCCGCCATCGTTCGTATCATCTCGTCTTGCTCCTTCACGCGATCCTCTAGAACTTGCGGGTCGATCCTCCGCCTTTACCTTTCTGGACTTTGAGAGCGACAAGGGCTTGCGCCCCGTCTCTCCCTTGCGTCCTTTCGGGAGTTCCATCGCTGGGGTTCTAAATCTGCCATGGGTGGGACAGGAGGCAAACCTTCGCACCTCCCAGCCCCCTCCGGGGTTTGCCCGTCAATAGCGGATTGCGACAAGTCTTCATTGTGCGCCATTACTTCCAACTAGAGAGGAAAGCTTGATCAAGAGGTTTTGATCTTTGTAGAATTCCCATAGATGACGCCAATTGTACGAGCACGAAATAATGTTCTCGTATAATCCTGTTGATTAAGTCTGTGCTCCTCCAAACGTTGTCGCTTTATTCCCTAAAAACACAAACGTGAGCTAACCGGCGGGTGTGTGCCGGATACCTCTCCAATGCCTAAGTTAGCAAAATAGACAAATAGACTAAAGCTCTGTGTATTCCGAGAATCAAAGTTGTGTTACCTGTACATAGGTTCTGTTGAGAGCTTTTATAGTTTTACCTGGCACATTCCTAGTAGGACTCTTATTTCTCAATGTAGAGTCCTCTTAGGAATCACACTCTTGAAAGATAACGCTTATCCTTCAACACCCTCCTCACTGCTTAAACCAAGTGAGATGGTTTTACCACGGTTGGATAACAGTATGACCAAGCTAACACTAGCCCTTTGACATACTCAATTCGGTGATTCCATGCACAATGCTTAGCTCGATCCTTGTCGACCTACATCTCGGTTATGGCTATTCAAACCAAGCTAATTATAGTAGTCCCTCACTGAGCTAACCAGAACGAGGTCGGACGTGCGAGGCCCAAGCTCCTCAGTCCATAGCTCGGTCCAAACCTCACCTAGGCCAAGCTCGTTAGCTCTAAGACCGGGCTATATCAACTTTTACCTCGGCCCATTGTGCGGCCCAATTTACAAAGAAGGCCCTTTCTTAACTTGGCCCAATTTACTTATAAATTACCCTCTCATTAGGAAATTTGATACATCCATTGTGTTAGAAAGTTTTGATTTTCTGATTCGTATTTAGTTCAAATTTTAACACTTATAATTTTTATTGATGTTGTTTTTAATGATATGTATTGCAGTTAGTAAAATAAAATAAAATATAAAAGTCTCAGCCAAAAAATAAAATAAATTTATTTAATTTGTATTAATATTCTATTTATTTAATTTTTTAGAAGTTCAAGCCAAGAAATAAAATAAAATTGATAAGTTAGTTTTAATATTGCTATTACTTCGTAAATAATTCAAAAGACTGAAATAATTTTTTGAGTATATATCTTTCTTCATAATATTCCAACCAAATATAGAATTCAATAAAATAGTTATTTACTGACATCTAATCTAATGACTTAACAAGCTTTTTTAGTAACTTTTTGACTTTTTGGCTAAAATATGATGTAAAAAAACTAGTATCTTTGGATCGACTTTTTATTTTTTTACCAAAAAATGTGCAAAAAGTAGAGAAAAAAAGAAATTTTTTGACTTTTTGATATAGATTATTGATTTTTTGTGACTTTTTGACTAAAAAAGTCACTTGCCAAATGAGGCCTTAACAAGCATGAAATACACATCATTTTCAATTAAATAATCCAAAAACTATGTATCCAAAAATTAATAATAAAATGAATTACAATTTCTTTATTCAGTCCATTCAAATACACATGCCATTTTATTATTGTATATCTTTAAAAGTAATTTTACAAACATGTAAAATCTTAATTAATAATAAAATAAAACTTAAAATTAAGGGTGTAAGAGCATCTCCAATGATGGATTTTTTTTAATCTTTTTTCTAATCAAATTTGAGTAAAAACTCCATTTGATATCAAGTGTTTTTTAAATAGAAGATTTTGAGCTTGCATCAAAATACCGATCGACTGAGAAGACGATCGAACGAATGTCTGGCTATATTTTTTTTTACAAATTTTTGCAAAGAAGTGGCCATCCAGGGACATGTAGAGCCTGTTTGGTAACGTTTACGTTTTCAGTTTATATTTACAAAAATTTTATAAACTGATTTTTGTTTATTTTAGAAAAACATAAACTACAAACGCGTTTGTTTTAGATAATATGTTTAAAAAAAGGGCAAATTACACTAATAGTCCCTATCGTTTGGGGGTCGTGTCACTTTGGTCCCTGACTTTTCAATTGTGACACTAATAGTCCCTATAGTTTGGGGCTCGTGTCACTTTGATCCATGACTTTTCAATTGTGACACATTTGACCCTGAATTTTGAATTTTGTTCCAAATAAGGACAATTGAAGATACCATTACTTAATTTTAAGGATAAAGTCATCAATTTGATAAAATATAAACTAATTTGACAAAAATAAATGCCAAAAAAAATATTTTTGAATTTTTAAGCATTATTTCTACCCACCAAAGACATGATAAGAATTAATTTGGTAAATAAATAAATAAATAAATGCTTAAAAGATTTATTAATTTTGTATAATTTTATCTCTAGTGGGTAGAAATAATACTTAAAAATTCAAAAATATTTTTTTTGACCTTTATTTTTGTCAAATTAGTTTATATTTTTATCAAATTGATGACTTTATCCTTAAAATTGAGTAATGGTATATTCAATTGTTCTTATTTGGAACAAAATTCAAAATTCAGGGTCAAATGTGTCACAATTGAAAAGTCAGGGATCAAAGTGACACGAGCCCCAAACTATAGGGACTGTTAGTGTCACAATTGAAAAGTCAGGGACCAAAGTGACACGACCCCCAAACTATAGGGACTATTAGTGTAATTCGTCCTTAAAAAAATTAAAAAATATAAAAAAGAGTGAGAAATGACAAGTGGTAGCGGGTGGTAGGTGAGGGTGGCAGGCGGGTGGTGGGTGGTAGTGGCGGGTAGGTGGCAGGTGGTGGTGGTGGGTAGCTGGTGGTGGTGGCGGCGGCGGTGGTGGCGGGTGGCAAGTGGGTAGTGGTAGTAGCGGGTGGGTGGTGGGTGATGGCGGTGGTGGCGGGTGGGTGTCAGGTGGATGGTGGTGGCGGCGGCGGCAGCGGCGGCGAGAGGTGGGTGGTGGTGGCGAGTGGGTGGTGGTGGGTGGGTGGTGGTGGCGGGTGGGTGGTGAGTAGTGGTGGCAGGTGGTGGTAGGGGTGGGTAGTGGGTAGTGGTAGCGGAAGACGGTGGTGAAAAATAGTGGTGGGTGGTGGCTAGTGTGGGTAGTAAAAAAAAAAAATTAAAAACTGAAAACGGAAACATATTTTTTAAGTTTATATTTTTTGGTCAAATTTATAAACTGAGACAACTGATTTATAAATTAAAAATTTACCAAATAAATTTTTATTTAAAATTTTAAATTTTTTATAAATATAAATTAAAAATTAAAAACGTAAGTGTTAATAAGGGCACCGTAGTAATGAAAATCATGTTTATAAACAGGAATTTGATAAAAGCTCCTGAGCGTGTTCAATTTTAGTTCTCAATTTGAGACTCATATGATGAAATTGGTTAAACAGAATTTTTTTTATCAAATTTAAATTTGACAAAATAATTGTTGATCCAATGGTCTAAAATGGAATCACCCATTTGTTTGGAAGGACGATGATCAAATCCCTACTTAGATAAACAGACCCAACCCTACCTCTCTCGAGCACAATTTATGCCTTTTCATCTTTCCCTCCACTCTCATTGCACTTCTTCTCTATTGTCACCTACTTCGAATGCTTCGAAACCGCCGGTGACGGCGACGGGAACGGCGTGAATCAAAGGCTCGACGCAAAAACCACGGCGAAAACTCTCCGAACAAAATCAACGCAAACCCTAACGACGTCAAACGAGGTTGTTAACGGTTCCCTATTTCGCCCCCCCTAGGGTTTCGAGCACAAAGAAACCCAACACCTGTAACTTTCTCTTCTCCAATTTGTTCATCACGTATATATATATATATATATTTGTTTTAATCATCTGAAATTTGTTGGTTTAGAGTATTTACCAGAAATTTCTGAAAATTTTGTTCGCGAGATTGCAAAAAGGTAGTATTTTCTTTTGAAGTTTTAATGTGGATAGATGTTTTGTTTTTGTTTTGTTTTGTTTTGTTTTTTGTTTTTTTTTGTTTTTGTGTGGGTTGTAGGGTTGGATCAATAAAACCCTAGTCAGAGTGAATTAGAGCTTGAAAGATTACACTAATTATTGAAACATGCACAAGATTTATTGAAAACCCAAATAATGCTTTATGTCAATTGTGTGCTAATATGGCGAACCGGTTGAAAGATTGTGACATGTTTAGAACTTGTAAATAATCCACAAATGTTTGTTTTGTTATCTTTCATGGTGTTAATTTGTTATACAACAGATGCTTGAAGCGAGGCATGATTTTATTTTAAAGGGCCAATAACAAGTCAATAGAAAATTGAATGCAAAAGTATAATTAGGAAATAAAAATAAACATTAGTATGTAAGTTAAATTATAAATATGAATTTATGTCAAGTGTACATTGTTGGGAATTTGTCTAAAGGTTAAAGCTTTCCTTAAAAACTATATCCATCAAAGCATGAATAGTGAAATGCCACTAGTTATAATGTAAGAGAGTCATTATATTAAGCTAGTTGTAAAGTCTTTGCACTACACTATATAATTTTTGTTTTTCAAAATAATGTCTTTGCACTATACCATATAAATTTGTTTTCCAAAATCGAGGGGGCCAAGCCAAGGGGAAATATTATTGATTATAATGTATGAGAGTAGGTCCTATGCACAATATTACTTACATGCTTTTCAAAAATCAAGGGGGGGCCATGGCACCCCCTGCCACCCCCTAGCTTTGCCCCTGACTTGAAGTCTCTTTTGTCACCATCACACAATGAGTACTGGATTGCTAGGTTTGGGTTGATATTATATTGCTATTAGGGATTGTTCGTTGTGGTTTGTTTAACATGTTGCCTTATTCTTTTTCGTTTTTTAATAAATTCTTTCTATAGTAATCCTCATATTTATATTGAATTCTTACCATGGTATTATTTTAGGTCTTATTAAGAGAATCTAACTTGCATGATACAAACAATAGTATTGGGTCTATGTATCTGAATTATTTGAATTGTGTGGGTGGTTATTGCAAGTTATTTTTCAATAAGAAATGTGTTTTTTCAGTGAAAAATATATTTCCATTTTTCAGGTTATAGGACACTTGATTTGTAGCTATTTGGCTTTGTTTGCAGGATTGCAGCTATGTCCCTTTCAGCTGAAGCAGACAAAGTTGAGAACCTTGAGTTTAAGTGGGGTAAAAAGAGAGGAGTTGGTGGAAAAAAGAAAGAGGTCCAGTTTTATGATTCCTTTACTTATGATGGTGTTGACTATATTCTTCATGACTGCGTATATATGTACAAGGAAGGCGAACCTAAGCCTTATATTGGTAAGCTGATAAAGATATGGGAGAATGGAGATAAGACAAAAAAAGTAAAGGTTCAATGGTTCTTCCACCCTTCAGAGATTTTGAATTGGCTTCAAGGTGAAGAGGCACTTCCGAACGAAATTTTTTTGGCTTCGGGTGAAGGTGCTGGTGTGGCGAATGTTAATCCTTTGGTAATTGAACTTTTGTAAATTGTTTTAGTATCGTATCTCTCTTATGCTCTTTCTCTTCTTTTTTAATTGTATTCTGCAGTTCATATTTTGTACATGGATGGGTCTGACCCAATTGATGACTTCTAGTACTTTGGATTAGTAATTTTCTATTAGAATGTTATTTTTCATGTCATTTGGTCCCATTTGGCATTTATTTTTGGTATTATATGTGAGATCAAGATTTGGTATATGGGTTCAAAAATCGGATATGCATGAAAATTCTAGTGTTGTTCTATCTCTCTTTGGTTTACACAGTAATTCAAGCCTTTTATTTTGGATTCTATTTTTGTGCATGGTTGTTATAGACAATTGCTGTAGTTGTGAAGGAATAGACAGGAGTATGCGAAGAGTTAAATTAGGATCAGTTACTTGTTATTATTAAATTAAATTTAAGTTTCAATGAGACTTCTTAGATTGCTGTTGAAATTTGACAGATCAATTGGGTCCAATTATGATTTATTTGTAGTTCAATCTGGAAGGTCTAGATGTTTTTGTTTGACACAAAAAGGTTTTCAGCGTCATGCTACAAACTGAAAGTCAGTGTTTGACTCCGAGTTTGTTCGTTGTTGTTTTATTTTATTTATTGCTAGGATATGTCTGAACAAGTATTCAATTTTATACGAAAGGCTGAATTTTGCTGTACTCAAAGGCACCTGTGATATATTTTGCTTTAAAAAAAAAAACGAGCCTCATACCTCGAAGTATAAGAGTGTTTTTGCGGGTGAATAAAGTATAAGAGTTCTATTGCACTTGTCTCTTATATACGAGGTTTGCACGTTACTGGTGAAATATCTTGTTATATGAAGTGATATTTGAGGACTATATTTTTTTTTATGGCTACGACTTATCACTTAAATTATTCTTAACACAATGAGATGCTTTTGAAGTCCATCACATCAAAGATTATTATAATGAATAAATTCTACAATTTTCCTGTTCTTCCTAATCATTGTGAAAATCCTTTGATATGAAGTTCTAAGTGGATGTGAGATTTTCACTGGGGGTGCAAGTGGGCTGGTTTGTTGTGGTTTTTGCCACACTAGAACTGAATCATCCTAAATGGTTTGTTGAGTTCTGAGAAGTGGGGGCTTGTTTTATAGGTAGCACAACAAGGGTTTCATTGTGATCCAGTTACCATCTTAGTGCATAAACCATTTGTTCAACCAGTTTGAAGCCTGTGGCTAGAGACTTTCTTCAGTCCAGGTTTGAGGATCCTATAGTAACTAATCCGCTAGGTGCAGCTTTCTGCTGGTGCTTTTTTTTGTCTTGTTTTTTGTGTGTGTGTGCATGTATGTGGTGAGAAAAACTGTTTTTGAAACCAGCTTTTAGGTTTAAACTTAGCCAAAAGCCTCATTTTTAGGCTCCTTTTACCCAGCCAAAAGCTTTTTAGGATTTTAGCTTCCAGCATTTAGAAGCTAGCCAATGATGGCTTATTGTATGCAAAATTGGAATTATCCTAAGAAGCACGGACACTTCTATACAGGAGGTGTGTCGTGTTGGACACGACACTCTGCGGACACTCTTAAAAAGCGTGTCCGACACTTAGACACTCTGGCGACAATTTTTGAACCATCTGAACAAGAGCTATGTGAAGAAGCTCAATGTTTTGTATTCTCTGGAATGCAACTTATTCTTTCTAAATTTGTTTTGAAACACTAAGATGAATACATCATGTGTATTTCTAAATTGTATAATTGTTTTGCATTATTGAGATTGTAACTGTTATGTGGATGATATTTTGATGTCTAAGATATGGAATATATGACTTTTTAATTGTAATTAGTGTTATGTTTTTATTTATTTTTTTCAATTACCGTTGAATAAACTATTCATATATTTTACATATAATAAATTTATGCAAATATAAAATTTTAACATGTCTTGCATTTTTTTCGGAAATCTATTTGTCGGTGTATTAGTGTTGTCCGTGTTTGTGCTACTTAGGAATTATCAGTAGACATGCTTTTGTAAATATAGATTGGTAATGTTCACATCTCATATGTATGGATGAGCCTAGTTGCCTATAGTTTGACAGTGTCCTCGCAAATGAAATAAAGGACAACTAATTATAAAATTATTTTGCAT
This sequence comes from Camellia granthamiana, assembly GCA_036172215.1. Classification (NCBI taxonomy): domain Eukaryota; kingdom Viridiplantae; phylum Streptophyta; class Magnoliopsida; order Ericales; family Theaceae; genus Camellia; species Camellia granthamiana. Next base: position 40,529,355 of record CM069913.1, read on the forward strand.
TGATATCGGTGCATGTCTGTATATTGATTGTGTAATGTACTTCTGGACGATTGCTCACAAGGCTCTACTTTGGTGGTAATTTGAGCAACTTTAGTTTATGAATTGTTACAATATATTGAGTTCCTATTTTGGTGACTGGTACAAGTTTATTTTAAGTGAATTGACTATTCTGCTCACTGAGTTTCCATTTATTTAATCAGGAAGCAATTGCTGGAAAATGCAATGTTGTCTGCATTTCAAAGGACAGTCGAAACCCGCAACCTTCTGAGCAAGAAATTCCAATGGCTGACTACATATTTTACCGTACTTTCGATGTTAGACACTGCACAATATCCGATAAGATGGACGATAAAGTTGGTGGGCTTGAAGGTTGTCTTTATATCCTGAATTCTTCTGTTATAGCTTGGTTTCTACATTCTCAATAGGCCGTATCATTCTGCTAGTTCAAACTCTGACATGTTTTTGGTTTCTGAATTTGTTACAGTTAAGTTTGTATTTAATAGTAAAGAGAGTGAAATGATCAGTGGTGCTCCTCTTGATTATGTAAAGAAAGAGGAAGCTGTAGCATGTAATCAAACACTCCAGCTTCCAAGGCAAAACCCTCCTGAAGAGTTCAAAACTCCAGGGAAAGGGAGTGAAAAGATCAGTGGTGTTCCTCTTGCTTCTGAAAAGAAAGAGGAAGCTGTAGCATGTAATCAAACACTCCAGCCTTCAGGGAAAAACCCTCCTGAAGAGTTCAAAACAACAAAGACAGATGGACATTCAAATCATTTGGTGGCAAAAGGATGTGCAGATTTGAAAGATTCATTGGTTAAAGGAAAGCCTGCTTCTTGTGCTGCAATGGATTCTGAAGACGTGCCTACAACCAGTGGTCAACGGGGAACTGTTTCAGGAGATAAAACCACTAGGTATAGAATTATTTCTGATAAGGTTGTGATTAAAACGAGTAAGGTTCCTGTCAATCACATTGAAGTTCAAGATAAAATAAATTTTTCCAAAGATTTTGCTGCTTTGCAGAGCAGGCTGTCTAAGACCCATTTGGTAGAACTTATTTGCAGTTTATTTAGTTTAAAATTTGAAATTTCATGCTTAAACAGTTGTACTTTGAACTGTTAGGATGTGTGGTAAAACTTTTCTGGTTTTCATCTTATTTACTTTTCAGCTCAAAAGGGCCTAAATAAACTAAAAAGCTCACTTCTTTAAAGCTGGGTTTAAGAAATCAATGGCTAATGGTTCTGTTAAACTATCTGATTACAGGAATCTGAACAGCATTCATAAATTGACAGTTCATGAGAATGATGCGAAGGCCTTGGTAACAACTATTACTTATCCTGAAGGGAAAGCAAAAACTGGACCTGGAAGTGGAAGTGGTTTTTTGGGTCTGGACAAGGGTATAAAATCTGTTAAAGATACTGGTGCTTTGGAAGATAGACCTTCTAAGAAAGCAAGGGTTGATAGTTCTATTAAATTAAGTGAGAACAAGAACAATAATGGTGTTCGGAAGGCGAGCATCAATTCTGATGGGAATAATGCAAAGGACTTGGCAGATACTCTTCCTTCTGGAGGAAAAACAAAATCTAAAGTTGCTTCTCTTGGGTGGGACAAGGACCTTCAGCCGAAGACTGATGAGAAGATGATGAAACTGACAAAATCTAAAGTTTCTTCTTTTGGGCCTGACAAGGATCTTCGGCAGAAGACTGATGAGAAGATGGCGAAGCTTTCCAATGGGAAGCTGCTTAAGGTATCTGCCAGGGAGACTCCTGGTGACAGGAAAACTGAAGGTGAAGTCACCCGAAGACCTGATGATGTAAGTTGTATTACAATTTTCATTTGGAATATTTTGTAATGATATCATAACATTGAATTAGATTAATGTAATCACTTATTGTTAAAATCTTATATCTTAGACTTAGACAAACTACATTTCTGAGTGATGGGTTAAATTATATTGTGCAGGAATATTACTTGAAATACACAACTTTGTATTTTAGTTCCATTGCATAATTACTAACTAATTGCATGAGCATAAAGCAAATAGAACTCTAAACAAATTCTAAATGTTAAAAAGGGACTTATCAAAAAAAAAAAAAATGTTAAAAAGGGACTTGTATTTTTTTTCAAAACGTTAATGCCGATGGCTCTCAAAAGATTGCTGTGCACACTACATAAAAATTCTTATTATTTACATTGCAGATAACTCAATAGTGCTAAAGGATTTTAAATCAAGTGCCATCCATGCCCCTCGCTTAGAAAAAAAGTGGTAGGCCGCCACCACAGGGCAATTTGCAAAAAATTGTAGAAACACATTTGCCCTGCTGACAACCAAATGCATTGGTTAACTACATTAAGTTGCATTTCACTTCATGACACATTTCCCTGCTGGTATCTATTACATGTTGCCCTGCTGGTTATCTGTTGCTTGGAAGGTTGCATGATATTTTGTATTGCGTAAATCATTCCAGCAATGCTGGCAATTCAATTCAGCCAGTTTTGGATCTTCCCTACATCCTTGTGGTGTAGTAGGCAAACTTATGTTCATGATAAAAGTGATTCCACATGGAAGTGTGTGCTATATAGTTGATAGCGTTGTTTTATTTATTTGTTTTTCCTTGTGTTTTTTGCAAGTAGTTTCTTGCATTGGTATTGCAATAGTCTATTTGTTGAAATTATGTTTTGTTTCTTACATGTTTTCTTTTTAACATGATTGCAGGAGAGAAGCAAATGGTTTAAGGCACTTGTGAGTGGTCCTTACTCCCTCATATTATATTTTTGTTTTATTATTTATGTATAATATTTGCTTATGAAATTTGATGTGTTTCAATTGTTATTATTATTTTCCTGTCCTACATTTTCTAGTAATTAAGAATTTGGTCTCATTTAAAATTTTGACATTAGCTCTCCATTGTGCCACGAATATACATTCTCTATCTGCTCTTTGGCTTCTGCCCAATTTTACAAAAAAATCTGACCCAAGAGTCCATGTAATGAGATTGTGCCATGCAGCCTTTTTCTCATTTCACGGCTCAGATCGTGCCACATGTGTGCTTCAACTCATAAAGCTTAAAACACTGTCGTTTGGTCCCATATACAAAACTAACGAAATCCCCTTCTTCCCTTTTCATGGTCGACAGCCCTGTCTCCCTCCTACCCTTTCCAGTGAGCATGCCCCCCTCCCACCTCCGCTGCCACCCACCCCCGCAACCCCAAAGAAGAAGGAAATTCAAATTTGAGATGGGGTGTCCATCCATTTTTCTGGGGTGCATTTAGAGACACCCTACAAATAAGGATGGCTCACTTCTTTCCTAACCATAATAATTGTTCATAACCTCTAAGATTGTAGACCTATCTAGAAGCTTTCCATTATTTTTATTTCAAGGTTTTTTTTGTTGTTGTTTATCGCAATTTTTTTGTTAGCTCCAGCATCTACAGCAAAATTTCTGTACTTACGCTAACTTTTACGAATTAAAGTCGATTTATTCCATTGTTGGTTTATTTTATATTGTGAGCATGTGGTTGTGAATTTTTACCATTTTGTTCTTTTTTTTAAAATCAGTTTAGTGTTATAAGCACCAGATAATGTGTACATATTTTTCTGTGATAATGCGGACATATACTGCAATCTGTCCCACTCCTTTTTTATATCAAAGATAAAATTGATAATAGTATCTTTTTTCTTAGGAAATTGCTAAATTTTCAGCCATTGTGGTTGTATCCCAAACCTCTCTCTCACATTGTGGCACCAACATATGAGAGGGAGGGCTGTGGATACAACCATTAAGGCTGTAAATATAGCATTTTCTTTTTTCTTTCTGTCGCTATTCAGCCTTGGGAGGAAAGATTGAAGAGCGCACATGAGCAAGGAACACTTGTCCACCTTTCAAATTTGGATCCAGAATATACTTCAGGAGAAGTGGAGGTAATGTCCATATTATTTGGCAAGATTGATATATTCTGTATGACTCCTGTGTCAGTTTTCTTTTGCAATTTTTATTGCACATCTAGATTTCTACAATGCTTCAATCTAGGGTGGGTGATTTTATCATCATTATTATTGTAATCATATAGTAGGTGTTCTTTTGAAATTTATGGCTACATACTATCCCTAGTTACAGGATAATTCAGACTTTTGCCGGTATGACATCAAGAGAGAGACTCAGAATTTTTTTCAAATGCTTAGGGCACATTTATTGTTAGAAACAATGTTTGGTTAGCTGTTTTGTTGCTGCAATGCAAGTGCAAAGTGGCAATAGTTGCCAAAAATTGTGGAAAAAAGGCATGTTCACTTGTTTATTAAACATCCAATACACAGATGAACGGAGACATGCGTGACTGGTTGTCACTTCGAATCCCATTACGCCAAGGGACAAGGCTTAGTGCGCAATGCAAATTTATGTGTTTGTTTTTCAAAACACTAGATCAAGAAACTCCCAATATAATGTGGAAATGCATTCAGATCTGTTTCAAAGATCTAGGAGCATGTGTTTCATAAAGCTTTTGAAAGCTTATGAATGCACTAGGTTTTCTCTCTCAATCAAAAGATGCTGGAACTCATGTTTTCTCTAAAAAGAAAACCTAAACCAAATCTAATTGGATTGAAATCCATATGATCGTCTTGAAGTGTGCTCAGCAGGATCTCCGATTTGGTCTTCAGGCTAAAATGTGCTTCAGGTGGTGGTTGTAGAACCTCTGCAGAAGATGAATTATCACCTTTGCTCTAGTGGACTTTAAGCACACTTTGAGCAGAACTTACACGTCTTTGTAGAACACCCTTGTAGTGTGCTTGAGCGACCTCCCTGTGACTTGGTTTTCTAACTTGTTTTTCATTTATTTGCAACACTACAATAACAAGACAATGTAGAACAATGCTTTGAACACCATTGTTTCCACTTTAAAAAAAAGATGCTCTTAGCTTATGCCGTGCTCTAGTTTTTCGGGTAAAAGTTCTACAGTGAAGAGCCTGGTCAAGGCGGCCGTATTAAAGAGAACATTTCAGGACTTCAAAGCTCATGTGATGGTGATCTCGTCCTTAGTTGCAGAGCAACAGATCAAATGGAATTGGCAGGTAATCAAGGCCTCGATAGGAGAGGATGGATGATACTCCTACTCGAACTTTAGTTGCGATCTCTAAGCGGGATTTTCAGTCATCTATCCCTTTTCTTTCCCTAGCAAGTGAAGAACAAGTGTTGAGAGAGTGAAGTGCCCCATAAGGTATAAGGGCAAGCTATATGCATAAATTCCGTGAGCAGTGATTGAACTAAACGTTCCAAGTCCATCCAATAGGAATCGGACCTACGAATTTGCCTCTTATATAGGTTGGGCTCTTTAACCATTCAGCCATTGATGCAAAAAGACTCAGCGAGTGAACTAGATTTTGGTATTCCTTCTCGAGCTTCTATTTCTTTCGTTAAAGGAGATTCGAGAAAAGATGGAATAGGAAGATGTGTTTTTAGAATGAACAAGATACGGGTTGAGAAGAGGGAGTTAGCGAAGTTAGACAAGATTGGAATGGGCATAGGAACATGTATTGATGTACCAAATTGGCTAATGCTCCCAGGTAAATGCGATGTATTCCACCAGTAGATTGAGGACTTGATTATTGGTATATTGATCGGTCCAACACGTATTAAAGTAGGAGCCGATTCAGCCTATATTATGCATTTTAAGGTGAAAACCAATTAAGTGGAGCAAACGACCTAACCTTTTTTAGTTAAACTAGTAAAGCATTCGTTTTCAAATTTTAAGTTGAATAAGTTGCAAATAAGTGGAAAGAAACATGCAAAGTGTATGAATAAAGCTATTATTTGGGGAAGATTTTGTTTCATGCATGTTTATAGTCATTAGCAATGTTACGTGGACTTGGGTACACGACAAATTATTTCTCTCTTAGAATACCTCTTTTATTTTCTAAGGTAAAATGGTGTTCACAAGGTGCATACTATGTGGTTTTATGCCTACCTTTATGGTCAGCTCAAGTTACTTAATATGTTTCTTAGGTTAATGTTCAACTAAACATGTTGGGCACACATCTCACACCCTTACTCAAATGTCAAGTGTCCAACACGTGTACTTCATACCTTAGTAGCAGGAATCGTCTCAGATGGCGACGACTCCGAGGAAAAAGCGCGATTTTGCGCTTTTGAGGAAGGATCGCATCAGAATCGCGAGTCTGAGGAGAGGGAAACGCGAATCTGATGCGGGAAGGGAGCACTATCGAGAGGGCAAGGAGAGTACCTGGTTCGATCTTGCCGTTTGACTTCCCCGTCGAAGCCCTAGTCTTCGTCGAAGTTCGTCCTTAGGTCTTCGTCGAAGTTCGTCCTTAGGTCTTCGTCTCTCTCTCTCTCGCTTCTCTCACCCTCGATCTCCTCTTCGACTTTGCTTCTCTCTTTCTTCGTCTCTTTGCGTCTCTTGCTTCTGCCTCACTCAATCCATTATGTTCTCTCTGTCTCTCTCTCTTTCTTTCCCTCTCCGTTTTCGTTGTTTTATATAATATAATTTATCATATATATAATATATATATATAATGTAATTTATAAATTATAAATTATAATATAATTTATCATAAACAATATAATTTTTATTTGTAAAATAAAAAATTATTTATTTTATTATATATAATATAATATAATTTTTATTTATTATTTATTTTTTTAACAATTATTTCTTAACTTTTTAACATATAATAAATTATCTAATTGTTTAAAAAAAATCTATTTAAATCATATATAATAAAAAAATATTCAAAAATTTATAAAATAAAACATCTAATTTTTATTTATTATTTATTTTAACATAATTTATTATTTATTATAATAAATAAAATATAATTAATAAAAATAATACATAAGCGCTCCTAATTTACGACTCCTCTAAGTGGCCACGTTCCCCCGCTCCCGCTCCCGCTCCCGCCTCGTGCAACTAAGCTTCATACATTTAGAACAAGCCATGTAATAAGTTATTAGAGGGCCTACTTCTGTATATGAATACGATGACAACTGACAATTCTCATTAAGAACTTGCAATGAGTTCTTACACTGGAAGCACAAAGAAGCTTCTAGAGCTAGTTTTATACTACCTTCAAGTCTGAGAATAACCAAAACCATGGAATGGAACCAAATGTGGCTTGTGGGACATAGATTTAACACAAAGCTGATGGATTATTTGCACTTAACAAGTTGACTTTCCTCGGAAGGGGATTTGGTTGTCAAAGGTTCCCCCAAAGTGGCTTTCTTTACTTGGGCAGTGATTCAAGAGGATGTATTGACAAGAAATTACTTTGGGGCAAATTTGTGTTGGATTGGTGTTGCATGTGCAAGAAAAAAAGGGGAGAGTATTAGTCATCTACTTCCACATTAGATATGTTTGGAGCATCGTGTTCTCTGGCTTTGGAGTGGAGTGTGTGGTGCCTTGCTCAGTTAGATATTATTTTCTCATGGAATAGATGTTGTCCAAGGGGAAGATTTTGGAAGGCATGGGAGTCTATTCCGTGGTGTTCTTATGTGGTGTTTGTGGAGTGAGAAGAACAGGAGATATTTTGAAAATATTGAGTTCGATTGTTTGCTTGAAATGGACTATACTTGTCTCTTTGTATTATCTATACCTCTTGATTTGAATGTATGTGCATACATGCATATATGGTCAATCTTTTCCTCGTCTTGCTCCATTGCGTCCTTTGATTGAATGTCCTATTATTTTCACATTTCTGTTCTTAAAAAGGTCTAGTAACTAGAAGAAGAATGATGACAGTGGTAGTATTATTATTGTAGCTGTAATAATTATTGTTGCTGAAACTAGTATCATCACATTATCTATTGCCATAACAATGGTGGTTGCTTTAGGTTTTCTTCTTCAGTAACGTTTTTGGTTCCTGACTTTATCCGTATTTAAAAACACCACTAATGTATGTGAACGTCTTTATCAAAATGCCTCACACATCAGAGTGGGGCCCATTAATTTTTTGTTATCCCACTCATGATCATGCCTCCCCCCAAAAAAAACTGAAATCATGAATGCATTGTCTTATTATATTTATTTGGCAATGTAGAACATTAAAAATTATGATCACTAGATTGAAGTAAACAATATTTTTTTTTGAGTTTTGATTTAATATTGTTGTTGTTTGTTGTATCTTAAATTGGTTGCTAATGAATTTTTATTTATTATTTTTGGATTTTGTGCCATATTGTTTGCTTCAGCTTCTGCTTACAGATTATGTGATAAAAATAGCTTAAATAGGCTTGAAAAACCACGATTATCCTAAACCTGGGGGTGGAATGCTTGTAGATTCTGCATTAGGGTGTTGACTTTCAGCTAAATGCACTTAAGATGCTAATTGGTTCCTACAATCAGAGACGAGTTGGACTATATCCTCTTATAAAATGTGATGTTAAAAATAAGGATAAATTACACTAACACCCTTTTGATTCCTCTAAAATAACACTGTCACCCCCTTTATTCTTCGAAATATCACTGCCCTCCATTGCTTTACAAAATTTTGTAACACGTTAGTCCTAATTGGTTCCTACAATCAGAGATGAGTTGGACTATATCCTCTTATAAAATGTGATGTTAAAAATAAGGATAAATTACACTAACACCCTTTTGATTCCTCTAAAATAACACTGTCACCCCCTTTATTCTTCGAAATATCACTGCCCTCCATTGCTTTACAAAATTTTGTAACACTTTAGTCCTTTTGGTTGTCAACTATTAGTTGACAAAACAGAAAATGATGATGAAAGCAAAATTAAGGAATGAAATGCCAACTTTAGCCTTACAAATTTCTTTCTCTTCCGTTCACCTCTTCTTCTTTTAATCGCAGACCCTTTCTCCAGTGCTTCTCTTAACCAAAACCTCTCACAATCTAACCACCCAACCAACTGGGATCTTCTAATTTGATTTCCAGCAAATAAAACAAAACTTAATTCAATTGATTTTGCAGAACTCATGTAAAACAAATATATATACATATACAAACGTGGGAACTTCTTATTTTGATTTCCAATAAAGAAAAGAAATTTCAAAACAATTATTTTCTAAATATTTTGAGAACTCTTTATATATATATATATTCAGATAAGAACTTTTTATTTTGATTTTCAACGAAGGATAGTTACACAGTTCAACTAATTTCTCTCATATGCACATAACATATATATACATCGATACATACATATACGTACATAAATAAAAGTTGCCTACTTAAATGTTTGACTTGTGGAGCTAATTTTCATTTAACCGTCTTTTCTCTCTCATTATTTATGCTATGTTGTTGGGAGGTGGAGGTAATCGCCATGGAGGTTCACAGTGGCGGGTGGCTGTGGAATAGGTTCTTCATCTCTCTTCTAGTTGGTGTTTAACCCCCTCCTCCACCACTACCTTCACCACCACCACCACCACCATAGTCACCATTGCATTTGGTGGCAGGCTGAGAACAGAGATGAGAGGGGGGAAAGGGAAAGGGAAAGGGAAAGGGAAAGAAAAAGAAAAAGAAATTGCTTTTGCAAACAAGGGCAATACAGTAATTTCATTATTTAGTTAACAATGGTAACTGGCGGTGGAGGTTAGTGGTATTTTAGATAATAAAGGGGGTGACAGTGTAATTTCAAAAAAAAAATCAAGGGGTGTTAAGTGTAATTTACCCTAAATATAATTTAAATGTAATTTACCCTAAATAATTAAATTGAAATCATTTTTTTGATGACGAGTAAAAAAGAAGAGAGAAATAAAGCTGTTTTGAGTAGTAAAATTTTATCGAGACTCTGATGTGTTCAATATTTATGCACCCCTAAGTTTACAAGACGAGCACTGTTATTATACATAGGAGAACTCTATGAACATAAGTGCTAGACAACGAAAATCTAGCTAGTATACCTACCCAAAAGGAAAAAAGGACTGTAACTAGAATTATTACGACCATAAAATTTGCAGAGATCTTGAATAAAGCAAATCACTTCATGAAACTCAATTTAACCATGTTTAAGTAACAATCAAGTTCATTATATGGAATAATGTTCATGTTCAAACCTATTTGGCACCAAGCAAAGAGGGAATAAGTGACTTGAAAGGAAAGAAAACGGCCGCAGCAGTAGCAGGAAAAAAAGGGCACCAGCAGTAGAGGAAGAAAGCAGCGGCAGAGTAGAAATCAACAATGATAAAGAAGATGTAGAGGAGCAGCAGAGGAAACAAGAATCAGCAAAGAATAAAGAAGTGAGGATGGAGCAGAGAGGGAAGGTGCAGCTGTAGCAGCAGCGGCAGAGGAAAGGGCAGCCTGCCAAGGAGAAAAAGACGCAGAAAAAAAGAGAGGAAAGTGGAGGAGAGAAACTAGCTATCTGGGGTGTTTGTTTTGCAAATCAGCCTCTCCAAAAACATGTTAAGTTAGGGTTTTATAATGAAACCTTGATTCCTTTGCTTAGGTGTCACAATCCTAGTTGATCATGTGTTTGGTCACATTACTAGTCACATGACTAGCGCGTGGGAGACACTTGCAAAATACATAATTTTTATATATTTGTTGTACGTCATATATAAGGATAAATAATTAACACCAAGGGGTTAGCCTAGTGTCAAGGTCTTGGAGGTGTGCTCCCTCTAATGTTTAGGGATCGAAACCTCTTAAGTGCTAACAATTCCTTGGGGCCATTGGACTAGGTGAAAACTCTTAAATTAACCATGATGCACTTGTGGAAAACTCCTTGCCGAGCGCCTATGCACCCTTGGAGATTAGTCGAGCTTTGATTTGGACACTCTGGTGTCAATAAAAAATATATATATAAGGATAGATAATTATTATATATCATATATATGAATATTTAAGTCAAAGAAGTCTAAAGGAGGAGAATAGGTGTACTTCACATTGTTTTTGTTTAATTATTGAATTCTAAGTTATTTTTATCTAAACTTGTAATATGGTTCATGTGTGTTTAAGTGTTGAGAAGTTTCCGGTGAGTGGTATCAGTGTTGAACTCAACAAGTTACCTTCTTAGAAGTGTATGTGCTTCTTAGAGGGCTTCGTTGCATTTTAGTCCCCAATCTTTTAATTTGGCTGCATTTTTTTTTTTTTTTTTTTGTAAAATTCTACAAGTACTCCTTGTTTCGTTATTGATTTTGAACAACATGGACATCAGAGACTAAAGTGTAACAGGATTGTATACTTTGAGGAACAAAATGAAAAATTAAAAGATGGAGGTTTCTGGCATCAACGCCATTCAAAATCATTAGAAAGAGGGTATTTTTGGAATTTTATATAAGCCTCAACAAAATCAAAAGGGCCAAATACTCTTGTAGTCCCCAAAGTACGTATTTTGTTTCATTTTGGCCTCAAAGTATGTTCTTTGTTGCATTTTGGCCCCTAATCTATTAACTTGGTTGTATTTTTGTGCAAAATTTTGAAAAATACCCCTTGTCTTGTAATTGATTTTGAATGGCACTGACATTAGATACTACAAATCGCATATTTTGGGGACCAAAGTGGAAAAATTAACAGATTAAGGAATATAGCGTCACAAGTAGCATACTTCAAGGACCATTAGTGTAATTAGCCCCTGAAAAGTACGTAATGACATTATTTTATGTTGATACTTCCGTTGAATTTTAAAATTTAAGATTTTTGAATAAATATTGTTAAAATTCAAAATTTAATACCTGTATTCTACTAAAGCCACGTTTGTTTCTCAAGATAGGACAAGGGGTATAAATAATACCACAGTCCTCATATTTTTTTACATAAAAAAAAAAACAAAGATTATTGAGATTATAGTACCAAAGTTTTAAAAAGCTTTTATCAAGGCTCCCCTTGAGCCAAGGCTAAGGCAAGACATATCGAAACTTTGATTTTTAGGTGATACTCCCAAAAGGCTTGCACATTACAGTCTGAGGTGTGTGGTTTAGCCTTGCCTTGTATGCCTTTTGTGCATTAGCATTTGAGAAGTACATATATGGGGAGCTTGTCTTGGGCTATTGCCAAACACAGTCTAATACATGGTTTAATTAGAAAAATCAAGTCAATGACCAGCAATGAAAATCCTTAGAGTTGGGGATCATGTGAAGAAGCTCAATAACTTGAGCCAACAATGTTGTTTTCACTTTTGATGATGATGAGGGCAAGCTTGTCTATAGTAGTTTTTTTTTGATTTCCTTAGTAAAGTGTTTATGCATTTATATTTAAATTTAACATTTGTTTTTACTATTTTAAAATATTTTATTTATTTTATTAACCATAAAACTTTATAGTTTAAAATTCTTATGTTTCGATGCCCTCGAGGCTTATGCGTTGCCTCATTAGGGATAAAATGCCTTGTGTCACACATCCTTTAAAAACTTTGAGAAACACCATGAGATTATTGCACAGTTGCACGAAACAGGAATGGGAGCGTAGGAGCATGGCTACTTGGAAGGGTCATAGGTTGGGAGAGCTTATGTATTATTTTCATTGATATAATTTTAATTTATCTACATAATTTTTTTTTTTAATTTTTAAATTGACATATATATATGTTATATATAAAAAAAAGTATAGCAAATAAGGAATAGTAGATTTTGGTTAAAAAAAAAAAAAAGGAAATAACAAATAAAATTTATAAAAATTATTTTATGCATAAAATAAATTATATTACATATGATAAATGATAGATGTAGAGGAAAATATAAATATTGATTTTAGAAGAGATAAACTTCTCTCTCCCCTCCCCCCTCCACCTCCAACTCCAAAACAAATAGATGATTTATTTTATTTATTTTCTTAAAAAAATGAAATACAATTATTCTGTTAAAATACCTCATTTCCCTAATTTCCTTTCTCCTACCTAAAACCCTAGCCTCCCTTCTCTCTTAGAGAGAGAAGAAGACGACACGACAGAGATCTGAGAAAGAAGGAGAGAGAGAGAGAGAGACGAAGACAAAGAGATCGAGAGTGAGAATGACAGATTGCGATCGCGATTGCTTCCTTCTTTGACAGATTCGCGTTTCTCTCGCATTAGAACTGCGATTCTTCCTCAAAATCACGGTTCTTCCTCAAGTTCGTCTTCATCTTCCACGATTCCTGTTACTAAGGATTATTGTACTATGGTCAATGGGGTATAAAGAATGAGAAGATAATCCGGAGGAAGGTTTTAGGTATATCAAGGGGGTGTCATTTAAGTTATCTGATATTGCCATGATTGATATTTCTATGTTTGTGGCATTAGTCCTATCTGGCCAAACAAACTTGGAATTGGTAATCTGAAAGAGATTAAACCAGACATGGTGGGGCCTCATGTGTATTTTTGTTCAATTCCCCTCCCTTATCCCGCAAAACATATGCACCCTTATTGTTACTTAAAATTATGATCATTTTCTTGCATTTTTAGCTTTGGATTGTAGCTTACTTGCAAATTTGAGTACTAGTGTGGTTATAAAACAACACCTAAGACAATTGGTAAAGTACTTGCTTAAAGGTGGAGATTCTAGCCCTCTTGAAAGGGTCTCAATGAAGCTTAAGCTATAATCTATATTGAATATTTGATTGAGGAACATCACACGATTTTGGTTAGACGGGTGAAAGGGTGGTTCATGATCCTATAGCTTTATATGCATCTAGTGGAAGAGTATGAAACCCTTTATTAATTTGGATATGGGATGATGGATCCTTAAGTTTATTAAATTGCATTAGTTAAGTTGGGAAAAGTCAAGGTGGAGTAAATTGGAGGCACATTTACCCTCCTGAAGTGTTCTTCAAAGATTATGCAGGGTGGGAGGGTTCTACCTTCTTGGATGATGTTAATTGTATATTCGCTTTTTCATTTGCAATACCTTTTGCTCAGTTTGTTTGTACCTTCTTTGATTAAAGGATTTCTACTCTTTGCCCTTTGACACATTATAATTTGTTTCTTAGCAAGAAGGAGAGAAAAATGCTTGATCTATTTTTGTAGACGAGGTTGCAAACTTTTGTAATTCCTTGAATATATGGTATATCTTTGATCACAACAATTTAGCGTGTTATCTTTCAGGATATTATTTGGCACGCTTTTAAGGAATATTGCACAGCGAAAATGGTACAACGCACTGCAATTTCTAGTCCGCACTCTGGTATGGAATAAATTGAAGATCTTGTTCGTTACTAATTTTTTAGGGTCTATTTTGTAATGTTTATGTTTACAGTTTTATGTTTATATTTATAAAAAAATTTAAAACTATAAATAAAAACTCTTTTGATGTCTATTTTCATTTTTAACTTGTGTAGTTTACAAAATTTACTAAATTTTTGTAATAACAAAAAAGTTGGTCTCAGTTGCTTAGAAAAAAAAGTTTTCATTCCTTTCTCAATCTCCTATCCCCTTTGGCCACCACCCATTGCTCATCACCACAACTAACCATTACATTCGGCCCCTACCCTACGACCATCGTCGCCTAAGGCTTCCTTCAACTACCGCCTTTGGCCGCCTCTAACCACCTTCGGCCACCAACTCTTGTCAGAATCCACCTTCGGTCACCATCTTCAGTCGTCATGTCTAGCAGCCGACAACCATCTCTAACATCGCAAACCACCTTGGGCCAACAACTCCCGCAATCCGCAACTACATCTGATCACCGCCAACCACTGATGACAACCACCTTTGGAGATCGGAACCCACCTCCAATGGCCGACAACCTCTTTCGGCCACAATATCCGTTCGTCGACAACCTCCTTCAGCCACCACCTCTCCTTGATCATTGCATTCACTTGTTTTTTAAACACCTTTATTGCAAACACATTTTTTTGTTTTATTTTTTACCAAAAATAAACAAGCATATTTAATGTTTTTTGTAAACAAATAAGCAAATTGTAAATGTTACCAAATGGCAACTAGGCATATTTATTTTCTTTTACAAGCTTAGTTTTCTAATACAATAGAATCATGAGTCTTGAATGGTTAGCTTATGCATTTGTTCGTAAAAAGAAAAAATAAAGTTTGTGTTTTTATTGTCATGTTTGGTGACTATGACGTAGTCCATTTGTGTTTCCTAGGTCAAGCTTTTGTTGTTTTAAAAACCAAAGGAGCGGCAGAAAGGATTATCAAGGAATTGGGTGACGGATGCTTAATGCTATCAAATGGGAGGTATGTACATAAGACCATCTCTAAAGAGTGCCTTGTATTAGTATAATTACTTTTTGGCAAGTGAAGAAAAGCTCATGGAGAAGTACAAGGGGTAGCATCCCATAATTATTCAACTTACTTGGAAATTACGAGTGTAGTAAACTCTTCCTAGTTGTCTATATATTCATATGTTATATGGACTCTTCTAAGTATATGAAATACGTATGTTAAACACTTGATTCTTCGGTAAAGGTATATGTCTGTCGTATAGTTGGACATTCAACCAACAAGCATATATAGTATTTCGAGTTTAGCATATAATAATGCATCAAGCTCTATGTTATGCATGAAATGCTATTATGACATCTTGTACATATATTCCATCCTACAAACTAGAAGCAATATATTAAGAAATGTGAATAATTTCCAATGCCCATGTCTTCTTGGACTGAAGAATTAGATGAATTCGAAACTTAAACACATATTTGCACCCAACACTCACACCCAACATGGATAAATTTCAAATAACATAACAAAAGGTCTCTCTCATAGAATTACTATACGAAGTATGTGTTGGTATTTAAATACCTATCATTGGTCTTATGATCACTAAGGAGTGGACCTCACAACCTTGAGGCATAAGGCAAGCTCACCTCGATGGTGGTCAACTAAGTACTTCACATTGGCTCATTAAATTTCCCTTGCCTAAGTCATGGATTACCCTTGCACCACCATGCGAATAGATACTCCACTCTGCAAGCATCACCTGCTTTGAAAGAACATTCCTCGCTCTGTGAAGAAACTGTCTTCAAGACCAAATTCTCCGCTCTACAAGCACATCCCTCACTCTGCAACCATCTGCTCGCCTTATTACCACCCCATTCACTTAGCCGTGTGGAGGCTCCAACTTTGAAATGGCACCTTGATGTTATATAGCCTGCCTAAGTTTAGAGCTGGGCCTCGGTGGCAGTTACAAAGAGGATAGAGAAGTTGCAGCGGGATTTTCCATGGGGCAATAAGGGGGAGGGTTCTAATTCTCATTTGGTGGCATGGGATCGCGTTTGTCGTCCTAAGGAGCAAGGGGGTTTGGGAGTTAGGCGGTTAGGTATGTTTAATTTGGTGTTACTTTTTGGTAAGTGGTTGTGGCGTTTTGTAGGGGAAAGAGAGCATTTATGGTTGTGGCCAACTTTGGTCTGGGCAGAGGGGGGTGGTGTTCGGGTAAGGTGGGGCTGCCTCACGGTCGTGGTGTCCGGAAAGGAGTTTGGTTGGGTTGGGAGGAGTTTTGGCGGAGGAGTCAAAGGTAGGGTTAGGAGATCAAGTCCATTTTTGGCGTGATAGGTGGTGTGGGGGATATTTCTTTGGTGCAATTGTTCTCTCTGATTTTTGGTATTGCGGAAGATTGTGAGGTTTTGGTGGGGGCGGTTAGAATGGGACAAGGTCTGGTGGTGGTTTGGAATGTGCGGTTGCATCGTGAGGTTCAAGATTGGGAGGTGGATCAGTTAGTGGAGATGTTGGGTTTCTTATATAGGCTGAAAGCTGGGAGTGCAAGGGAAGATTCTATGGTTTGGGTCTGTCCCAGCTCTGAGGGGCTTTTTGTCTGTATCTTTCTACTATGGTGTGCTTGCTCATGTTGATGCGGTTTCGTTTCCTTGGAAATGTGTTTGGGTGTCAGGCACGCCATCTAAGGTAGCTTTTTTTGTATGGACGGCGGCCTTAGGACGTATTCTGACAATTGATAATTTGATGTGCCGTGGGCACATGAATTGGTGGTGTTTGTGTTGTGGTGATGCTGAATCGGTGGACCATGTGCTCGTGTATTGCCCTGTTACATATCGGCTTTGGATGCTTATTGTGGCGACTTTTGGTGTGGTTTGGGTGCAGCTAGGTTCCGTGTTGGTAGTTTTGCAAAGTTGGGCTAGTGGTAGGTTTGGGAGGAGATGTCGAAAGGCATGGATGATTGCCTCTAAATGTTTAATGTGGCTTATCTGGTTGGAGCACAACAGGCGTGTTTTCCAAGGGGTGACTTACTCGATTTCTTGGCTGGAGAGGCGGATGCTTATGGTGTTATACAATTGGGTTACGGGGTGTTGATCAAAATGTGTTAGCTTATGTCGATTTTGTAGAGGATTTGATAGCTTAACTTTTTTCCTTGAGGGTTGGAAGTTTGTATTCTTTGCATCATCTTGATGCTTTTCTAATAAAATTGCTTATATATCTCAAAAAAAAAAAGTTAAGAGCTGGGCCTAGGGACCCCCTCGGGTTCGGTGCCTAGTCATGGGATGTTGTAGCAACCCATGACCATGCGGGATCACTAGGGACTTACGAAGACCAAAATTGACCAAGTCATGTGATACCTTGGGAAGTCTATCATACCTACCCATTG
This sequence comes from Camellia granthamiana, assembly GCA_036172215.1. Lineage (NCBI taxonomy): Eukaryota > Viridiplantae > Streptophyta > Magnoliopsida > Ericales > Theaceae > Camellia > Camellia granthamiana. The sequence goes on from CM069913.1 coordinate 40,546,788, forward strand.
CTACCTCGTAAGCTGTAGCACACCTACTCAGCAGAACCTACAAGAGTGAGTTGGCCTCTATGGCCTAACTTTTTGGTCTCCCCCTCTATATGCTAATTATAAGCAAGCTAGCAAGCATCATTCAAACAAGGAGCTTCTCCATGCATCAGAGGCTCCTCTCTCTCTCTCTCTCTCTCTCGCTGCTCTAAGGTTGTCTTAGCTCGCTCCTTCCACGTTTGCTGGTCTTGTGCCATCTTAGTGCCTATCGTGATTTTCAGAAGTCCACAACTGATCACCTCGCATACCATTGCCCATAATATACTCCACTTGAGACGAGTGGTTACTCACTAAGCATGGCTCATTCAAGTCTTTCTGGTGAAAAATGTTCAAACTCAATCTCCCCATATCTTCACTACCCACAATGTGCAAAATACTTATTCCAACTTTTCAGCTATATTATATGGACTCTTCAAAATTAATCAAATACCCGTGTTAGATACCTAACACCTGGACAAGGGTGTGGGATATGTGTTTGATATTTTTCATTGAACACTCTTATATATTTGTATTTAACTCTATTATTATGTGTATAATTGCTATAAAATGAGTAAAATATCTTTTTGATACCGTATGTTATGTATTACATCATTTTATCTCATATTATAGATTAAAAATATAAAAAAATGAACATTTTTTGCCGAGTCTGTGTATCTTTAAATTTGAGGTTTGACGGGCCCGACCTCTAAATACACACCTGTACCCGACGTCTGTACCCAAGTCCATATAACATAACTTCTGAGTTGAGCACTCAACCCTTATAAGATATACATGAGTCCTCTCTTTTCAAATATTTCACAAAAAGTATTAAAGAGTTGCTTTCCAAATCTTATGCCTTCTCTATTGCATCTAAGCAACTACTAGCCATTGAACACATCAACAACTACTCCTTTTTTTCGGTTGGGCGCTAGATTTCAAAGAATTTTTGAAAATTGCTCACAAATAAGTCAATGATAAACTATCTCGACCATTTCCTTGCATATAAATGTTTAATCTAGAAGCAACTTACTTGAGAACTCAATTCAACAAGCCTAGATTACTTGGGGATTATGTGGCTTTTGTCGAAGAGCTGTGCATTGTAGAGCCTCTTTGTTAACAAATTAAACTTTTGGGACTATCAGTGATCTAACATGATATTAGAGTTCAGGTTAAGAGAGATCTTGTCTACAAGTCTTTGCGATTGCATCATGCTTCTATTTGTGTTGGGATGTTTGCATCTCCACTTGCAAGACAGGGTTGCTAAGCGGTTTGAACACTTCTATGGAGACCACTTCTTCAACTTGTCTTATTTAAAAATTATAATTCATTATATACATTTTTCGGACATTTTGGCGATGCATCTTGAACCCTGCAAACACGACCTATGTGATAAAGTTCCTTATAATAACAATGTTCTATATTCCTCGAAAAGCCACTTTTGCATTCTAAATATGATTTGTAGCCATCTTGTATAGTTGGTTCCTAGAGGTGTTGAGTTTTCCTTGAATCAATTTTTGGATTTTGTTCAAAATTTTGAATTCGTATAGGAGTTTTGTTTTTGGTTCTTAGAGCATTTTACATAGGTGGCCACCCCTTGGTGTCTTTCAATTTTATAAATTCTATACCTGATGATCGAAAAAGACAACTAGATTATCTGTTGTGGTGGTTTTTTTTTCTACCTCCGCTCCAGGGGCTTAGGCTGAGTGATTAGTTATTTATCCCCCTTGTTTATTGTTGTCATGGAAGTTTTGAGTATATTTATGTTGAGAGTTGTGTATGGGGAGAATGATATTAGGTTTAAAGGTGGGTAAATTGTAAGGGACACTAGTATTGCTTTCTCATTCGTTGTATACTAGTAATACTATAATGTTTTTGTGGAGTTCGTGATGAATAGTTGAGGCATCTTTGGTAAGCAAACAAACGAACGTATACTACAAGGATGAAATCATCCTTTTAGTGGATTTAGGATATTCAGGGTAAGGGTGCTCAAATAATCGAGTACTCAATCAACCCCGATCTGGACCGACCAACCTATCTCTATCACGGATGCTTTCGTTGATTTCAATGGTCGACTACGATTTAAATCATTCAATTTTTCTTGAGATTCAGTCAAGTATCAGTTTTAATACAAACGAAATCATTTAACACAATCTGACTATATTATATATATAGATATACCCACGTGTTGCCATTTGATAGGCTAGTAATAGTACCCTTACCTTCCCATGACATTGACTCTTATCACTCCAACGTTGCCATTTGATAGGCTAGTAATTGTACTCTTACCTTCCCAAGACATTGACTCTTATCACTCCAACATTGCCATTTGATAGACTAGTAATAGTGCCCTTACCTTCCCAAGACATTGACTATTATCACTTCAACTTTGCCATTTGATAGGCTAGTAATAGTACCCTTACCTTCCCATGACAGACTCTTATCACTCCAACTCATTATTTCAGACTATATTCAATACATCACCATCTCTTTCTCTCCCTCATCGTCTCTCACTATCTCTCTCCAATTCAATTCACGCTCTATATTCAATTCAATAAATAACTGCATTCAATTCACTCACTCTCTCTCTCTCTCTCTCTCTCTCTCTAATTTAATACATCTCTCTCTTTTGTGTATTCAATTCATCATTAATTCTTCCATCATCTCTATCAAAAACCCTAACAAATCAAGACCTTTGAACTCCTAAAATTTCTCTAAACTTTATTCGTCTCTCAACCTCTCAAGCACGGAGATCGTAGTTTTAATTTGCATCCTTGAAGATGTTATCAGCAGAGGAAAAGGAAGGAAAGCATTATGCTTTTGGAAGATCTGTTAGATCTAGATGAGAGCCATTGTATTATAGATCTTTATCACTCATATTTTTGTTTTTTCTCTACCTTTTTTTTTTTTTTTTGGATAGGCATTTTCCCTACTCTTTTCATAGATCTATGTATGTAAATATATGTATGCATATGCTAAAGTTTAAAATGGAAGGGAAAAAGGAAAATGGCTCGATCGAAACTGTTCGAAACCTACCCGCCGACCGAATGAGAGAGGCGGTTGGCTTTGAATAGAATTGTCGTCGACGTCTGTCACAGATATCTCCAATCTAATAGGGTCAGTTTGAGTCACAGTCCGACCTACGAGCAACCCCAATTCAATGTTTGGACCCCGTGAACAGCCCTAATTTAGTGTTTGGGTTTAGTAGCTTCTTCGAGCTTGCGGGTGTGTATCTAAGGGTCGGACACTTTAAAACTAAAAATTGAGGATACATGGAGATGGATCCAAATTTGGATACGGATACGGGAATATGTTAAATAGTTATTTTTTAAATATATTTTCTATATGAAGATGAGTTAAATAGTTATTTTTAAAATATATTTATTATTTTTAATCTTATGTATTATTTTTATTGATAATATTTTTAATTTTAATTGACATATACGTATTATAAATAAATATGATTTAGAATAGTTATTTTTTTTTATATATGACATATATATTAATTAAATATCTTTTGAGAGAGAGGGAGAAGATAGTTCGAAGCTCATCGAAGACAAAGCCAGCGAAGATAGATTGAAGCTCGTCTGCGATGGTGCTCGTCGAAGACGAAGTCGAAGTCGAAGGGGGCCACGCTAGTCAAAGTCGAAGGGGAAGTCAAAGGGTGCGAGATTGAAGTGGTCAAACAGAGGATCGAAGCAGTGATTAGGTTCTCTTCTTGCTCTCTCTTTTGTTTCTTCTGCATTTAGGGCAAAATAGTGTATACATTTGTAAAGAGCCATATCCCAGCCGTATCCCGCACCCTTGTCGTATCGTGTCGTGTCGACACAGGTACCTCCCAAATTTCAAAGAGTCCATGTAACATAGCTGGTGGATTCCTCCCAATCCTTAATTTGGGTTGCCTTTAGGATCCTCTTTCAACCCCACAACTATGTGTGATAGTCTTATTGAGCAAGTGGAGAAAAGATTGGTAGCATGGAGAAGGCAATACCTTTTGAATGAAGGCAATCTCATGAAGAGCACTTTAGGTAGCTTGCTCGTATTTTTATGCTTGGGCAAATTACACCAATAGTCCCTATAGTTTGGGGCTCGTGTCACTTTGGCCCCTAACTTGTCAATTGTGACACATTTGACCCTGAATTTTGAATCTTGTTTCAAATAAGGACAATTGAAGATAACATTGCTTAATTTCAAGGGTAAAATCGTCAATTTGATAAAATATAAACTAATTTGACAAAAATAAATGTTAAAAAAATATTTTAAAAATATTTTAAATTATTTCTACACTCCAAAGAGAAAATTATGTAAAATTGATAAATCTTTTAAACATTTATTTATTTATTTATTTTACCAAATTAATTTTTATTATATGTTTAGATGATGATTATGTAATGGGTAGTTGTTAAACTTTTAATGTGTAATCAATACATTTAATATATGAAATATTTTTAGTTTTGGATTTTTTTTTGATTTAATGGATTGGTTTAATAATGATATCAAAGTTGTCGCCATATTTGACTTTTGGAAAAATACAAACTAATTTAATGAAAACAAAAACAACCACCCATTACATGATTATCATCCAAACACATAATAAAAATTAATTTGGTTAAATAAATAAATGTTTAAAAGATTTATCAAATTTATATAATTTTATCTTTAGTGGGTAGAAATAATTTTTAAAAATTCCAAAATATTTTTTTGACATCTATTTTTGTCAAATTAGTTATATTTTTTCAAATTAACGGTTTTGCCCTTGAAAAATCAATGGGTATCTTTACTTGTCCTTATTTTGGAACAAGATTAAAAATTCATAGTCAAATATGTCACAATTGAAAAGTTAGGAATCAAAATGACACAAGCCTCAAACTATAGGAACCGTTAGCGTAATTCACCCTTTTATGCTTATATTCGCTTTCCCAGTCTCAACGATAGTGGTTGAAGAAGCTTCGAAGGGTTGTGGATTCGTACTTAGGTGTCGTATACAATATTAGAAGGGGCGTGTGGATTACGCATTTTAGATACTTCAATCAGGAGTTGTAGGAAAAATAACTGTGGAGACATTCTTTAGTGGACAAATGCCTTTGATGTAGGGATATTCAATGTAAATATGGTTGTCAAGTGGGAGGGTGAACATCTAAGGATGTTTTGGTGTCCTATGGGATTGGTGTGTGGAATGGAATTAGGAAAGGATGTCCAGAGTTTTTATCTCATCTGAAATTTGTAATTGTAGATACAATGGGGAGTCAAATTTTGGCATGATATGTGTGGTGCAAGGATATTTCATTATCAGTGACCTTTGCTAATCAGGTTAGTGTTGCGTGGATAGAATGCTTCAGTCTTTAGATTATATATATGAGGATCATCAATGATGGAAATTAGATGAAGTGAATGAATTTTTCAGCTCCTTTATGATGGAGTTGGCCTAATTGCAAGTGAAGATATTTTTGTTTGGAAACCTAATGGTGCGGGCAAAGGTGTTCTTTTGCTTACAATGCATTCTTCTACTCTATCTTGACATTGGATAATTTGGGGAAGAAAGATAAGAATCGAAGAGGGTGGCGCTCGTGTTTGATGTGGTGGTGCATTTGGAGTGAACAAAAACGTCATACCTTTAAGGATGTGTAGTTGGCAATACTTAGGTCAACTCTTTTACAGTGCCTTCATTTTTGGCATGAAGCAAATTTTAATCACTCTTCTTTCTTTTGTTGATTTTTTTATGAGAATTATCTGTTGTAGTTGGGTTTTTTTGGGTAGTTTCCTAGTGTATTGATGTGCCTTTAATGTATTTTATATACCTATTAAAAAACAAAAAAATTGTTTATTTGTATCCTCTAATTAACTTTATGGAAAGCCATATCGCCAGTTAAGTTCAACAGAATCATGTCATTTGGCACAACCCTAACCCATACTTTTTGACCCCTCCAACTTAGATTAGTTTGTCTCTTTTGTATTTTGGTGTGTCAGCCTACATTGCGCATGGCCAAAACATCTCAAATGATTTTAAGTTGGTGTTATTTCTAACAACGAAACATACATTGTATTTTATGCTTTTCTTGCAAAACCTTTTATTTATCTTAACGGCCCCATTTTGGAAACTCTCAATTTTGTAAATGTTGTTTTGAAACAGACCAAACAGTCTTCGATTTGTGAACCGCGCACCATAAGTGACCTTTATAATTTCTTTACAAGATTTTGCTTTCCACATTTCGGGAATTTTATGGTCACATAACATTTCCAAAGTACTTTTCCATTTCATTCATCATGCTTTTTAGTATATAGGCAATGTCCTGATGGATAATTAATCTAATATATCGGAAAAGGGTCTTACTCACTTCAGCATCTCGTTTTTTGGTAGGTAAATTTATAAACCCAACAACCCAATTACAAGCCAGAACATCTACCCTACTACTAAAAAGCATCAAAACTTCGCCATTTTTACAAAAGGTGCTTTTGCATCTTCTGACATTGATTTCCACTTATCCCCTCTGGCCATATCAATAGCAACAACAAATATAACTTTGGGATGCATTTCCTTCAATTCTGTCTGGAACTCATCTATGAAAACAAAAGAGGCACTGACATGCTTTTTGGTGCAATCCCACCACCATAAGGGTGATGCTTCGACCATTTAGAACTCTTTGTCACCTACTATTCTCCCCCAATCTGCATCCTTGTTCTTCTTAAAGCACCTTTCCCTTCTGGTTGCAATATTTAATGATTTCTTACCCATTCATCTATCTTTCTATCAAGATCAACCAACTCATTATCCCTTTGAATCACTTCCAAGAAAAGCAAAGAAAAAGAGAGTAAAAAATAAAAATAAAAATAAATGAAAAATTGTTTAATTTGACCAGCCTGAATTGAACTAAATCAGTTAATTTGGACACGATTTACGAACTTGGCTCATTCACCACAAGAAGTTGTCAAACAAATTGAATCATATTATTCTGGTTGAGTCGATCAGTTTTAATAACTATGCAGGTGTCTAGTACACACATGGAATGCATTAAGGGAAGTTGATGTATAGCCTTTGTAATTTGGAAATAATCACTTAATCCCATTGGTTGATGGACTAAAATGCACCACTAACTTTTGTTAATGACACTTGTGAATTGACTTAAATACCCTCATCTTCTTTCTCTATTCTAAAGTAAAGCCCTCACTTAGGTTATGTGCACATAACCACCATGTCATTTGGCACGTGTAATGCACTTCCATTAATTAGGATGGAAGATATGATGGTGCATTTTAGTTCACAAACCATTTGGGTCAAGTGGTTATTTTCAAATGCCAATGAGTTATTTACACATGGCCTATACCACAAGGTGTAAAGTAAAGTTTGCCAAGGGAGAATTACTTGTCAGTGGGACTAGAAAAAATAAAATTGCCAAAACATGGAGGGTGCAAGTTGTTTTGTGGTGGGGTGCAAGTGAAAAGCTGTGAGGGTGCAAGTCTCACTTGCACCCCTCCATGTTTGTGTATATTTTTTTGTTTGTTTCACTGTAAAGTAAATCCCCCTATATTCAATGCCACTATTTTGAACCCTGCCATTGATTGAACTAGAAAAGTGACTGGGTTAAGGGTTAATAGTTTACCATTGGATCAACCATAATTGAACTCTAAGGTCATGATTAAAAATTCTAATAAGCTTGAGGAACTTGAAGGGAAAAATAATATAATTAAGAAATTTTAAACTTTTTATTGCACAGCCCAGAGAAGTAGGAATCAACCATGTCGGTCTGCACATTAAAAAAAAATTAAATCAAACGATTTAAACCATTTGATGGTTAGATAACTGAAGTATCTGGATGTTAGCCTTGGTTGGTGATCCTGCAAATACATTTACTATATGGTTGAAAAAAGTTTTTGTGCTTCTAAAGTTTCCTATTACCGCCGAATGTTTGCTGCTGTATGTTTCCCACTTCCCATGGTTTTTTTTTTAAAATTTTATTTGCAGGCCTCTTGTTGGTAGCATGGCACCTCCTCCTAGTTTTCTGGGAAAGCAGTCCACATTCACTGGCCATCTGTTCGTTGATAAATCAAAACACCAAATGCAAAGGGAGATGGTACGATATGATTCATTAGACCTCTCTGTTTTACTGAAGACAGTCCCACATTTGTCCGGCGCAATTGCATTTCTATTTTTTGTTTAGACATTTTGTGTCTTTTCTGTTTCTCTGGGTAACATTGGTGGGCCTTCTTTTTGTGCAGAAAGAAGCTGTATCTACGTCACATTGTTCTCAGCCTAACACAATTGAATATGAGGGCAATGAATGGCGCTTACTACAGTCGAGATCTGACCGTTGGTGGAAGCTGTTGTACAAGGTATGAAACGATATCCCCTTACATTCAAAACATATTGCCAATAGTATTTCTATCATGATATCCTTCATGATGTTGAACTGATTATTTTAAATTGATTTTAGCGTCAAGGGTGAGGAGCTGAGAAAACTCAAGTCCAATCTCAAGTTGAACGTGAGCATCCATTATAATATATACATTGAGCTCCTCTTGGTGAGTACCTTCTCAATAGATTTCTCAACTTTCAATCATGTTGTGAAGAAATGTTAGATCTTCAAACTTTTGGTTGCCATTCATGTGCACAACATTTTACCTTTTCAGTTGTGATTGTGTTGAACTCATTCAGAGGTTCAGCTACTGACCCGCCTTTTGCCATCTCAAGGTTAACCGGCCTACACATTAGATACACTTTATTCGAGGCAAACGGTTCTCATACATGTTCAATAGGGCTTTCGAAAAACCTGTTGTCGTTGTCCCTTCACTATGTTGAATGCAACATTATGAGCCAATGTTAACTGAACCTGTCTGTCAGGGAGATTCCACTGTCTTTCATCCCTCACGCATATGTTCTTGAAGAGGCTGATATAGTTTCTTCTGATATAGATAATCTTCAAATTACATCTTCTAGAAACCAAAATATACATGAGTGACTTCAGCGATTCTAACTTTTCCTTCGGCTGTGGCCGTCAGTTCCACTCAAACCTAGAGCTCTAATACCAGTTGTTAGGAATTGATACACCTACCAGGATCAGTGAGACACGAATTACAAAGATTTATGTGGTTAACACTAGAATAGGGCTATGTCCATGTTAATTGCAAGTTCACTATGATTTGAAAGAGTTATAATACAATACAAAGAGATGCCAAACAATAAATACATAATAGTAGGATAACAGACAACTATGAATACAAAAAATACCCTTGTCAAAAGTCCGCACTACCCCAACATATATGATTGGTAGCCAAGTCATATTATCTTTATTTCTGTTGTAAAAAATATTGAACAGTGAAATTTGGAGTTGTTTTTCCACCTTTTATCTTAACTTTAAGGAAGGTGCATGAATTGTCATAAAATAATGCTACAACCAAGAATTTTCAGCCGGAATTGATGCTAATTTAACCACTAACATGGAATTACTAAGTTCCTACATCTGATGGATTTTGGTGTTTGCTTTCAGAAGATGCAATCCCTTAAGCTTACCTGTATTCCCGTCCAAAGGAAGGAAAATTTTGTTGTGCATGTTTAAGGCGGTATGAGAATCAGTTTTTTGGGTGTTTGCTAGGGAGAAAAATATATGTTAGTAACGGGCAAGTAGCTGTCGAGCTGGTTCTTTTTTGTAAATTACATCTTTGCACATTCAGTCATTAATCTTGTGTAAATTTTTAATCTTTGATTTATACCTTCTTTTTTGGGTGATGTGTTTTTCTATGCTCATGCACTGATTCTGATTCTGATTCTGATTCCGTCTTTGATGTATGAGAATCAGACTCTACTAAACTTCCCAGATCACTCCAGCTTCGAAATTGGTATCTTTTGGGTTGTTCAGTCCTTCTCTTTAATAAGATAAACCGAGAAAAAGAAAATGTGAAAATAACAAAAATTATCTTGAAATGAAACTTGTTGAACATGCCATCCTGTTCCCCACATTGGGGTGTCACCACCCAAACTACGCAAAGATTGATTTGGAAGTGAAAAATATTGTCGGTTATCTGGATTAAAGGTGCCAAAAGCACGTTCAATTGAGATCAAAAGGAAGATTGTAGTAGTGTAGATTGATTGCGTCAAAGACTTGAAATCTTGAGATTGATCAAATGAACTGTAAATTACTAGGAATTGAGCTAGTGATACAATTTTTTGTTGCCATTTAAGCTTTTTCTTCAACCTTTCTCAATCTTCAAGTAACCATGTTAGTATAAAAAAAATCTATTGGTTAAATCTGATAGATCTTACAAATATTTTTTGCTGAAAGATGGTTTTAAAAAAAAATAAAATTGTACAACAATAAAACAGTAAAGTTTGGGCATGGTTTGATTGAGATTGTAGGATTAAAATTATTAGTTCATAGGATTAACATTTCATGAACATTTCAGTAATTAGTTTTAATTTTTGTTATTCAGATTGGATTCTAATGGACATTCTATCTAATAAAATTAACATGCTTGATTATCATTTTTCAAAAACATTTTTCAGAAAATTTTACTTTTTTATTTTTCGTGTTTTTTTTGTTTTTACTGAATTTTTTTAATATTTTGAACAATTTTTTTAATTTTTAGACATACCTAACATAAATATATCTAAAAAGTTGAAAAAAAGTGAAAAAAATCTTTTAAAAATTCACTAAATTCCAAAAATACAAAAAAAATATAAAAATTCAGTATATTTTTTGTATTTTTATATGTTTATTAATTTTTAAAAATATTTTTTCACAAATTTTTTACTTTTTAGATACATCTAAGTAAGGTGCATCTAAAAAAATAAATAAAAAATGTTTAAAATTTCAAAAATATTCGCTAAAAACAAAAAAATACGAAAACTAAAAAAATCTGTTTTTAAAAAACTTAATTCAAAAAACTCAAACTAAACACACTTAATGATTTTTTAATCTTAAACTTAATGTTGCAAAATAAATATATAATTAGTATTATATTTTTTATATCTATCTATTGCAAAAAATAAACATAACTAAGAGATTATTATTTATTTCACTAATTGAGTTCAGTAATCAATTTTATACTAATCATATAAATGGTTAATTAAACATTGCCTTAGATCCATGGTTGAGGTTGTCAATGGAGCAACTTGATTGGGGGCTATTATTTTAAAATTTTTAGAGTATCATTTTAATTGTCAAAAAGTCTCTATGAGTATTTAGTGTGTTTTTATTAAGCACCGAAAAACTTTTGTTCGAACAATATTTTTTGTAGGTGTATATTAACATTTCGTTTGTTTTGTTGTAAAATATTTTTTTAATAATATTTTATCTATTTTTATTATTTGGTTAGCTAAAAAGTAGGTAAAATATTTTCTAACAAATTGAAAGAAATTGACCTACGAATTTGATTTCTGAAAGTTAATTTACTACCGATGCTTTCATCAATGTGTTGTTCAAGTCAGTTGAGTTGTTAGGCTTGCAATGAAGGCTCAATTTATCATTATTTGCACAGTGAGCCTTGTAATGAATTATTTTTTCACCTTTGTTGAATTTTTTTATTAGGTTCATTGCCGAACATCAGAAAAAGAGATTTCTGAAATTATTTTACGAGTAACAAGTTTTACATGGAAAATATTTTTTGTGTAAAATATTTTATAGGAGCATTTTGGCAACAACAGTAAAAAGTCAGCTTTTTGGCTTTTTAGCAAAAAAAGCCAGTTTTTTTATCTAAAACAATCCAGTTTTTTTGCCAAAAAAGTCACCAAAAAAGCCAAAAAGTCAAAAAACTAACTTTTTATCAATTTCTCAAAACACCCCATATTGAAACAAATGGAACCTAATTCTCTTAAAAAATATTGGAAGAATTATGAGTCAGTTATACTTTTAGAAAATAATTACAATTCATGAAAAAGTTTGGAATTTTAATTATTAATAATTATAAGATTTATCATTTATCTAAATTTATTTTTTTTAATTTACACTAAATTGTAATTTTTCAAAAATATTTAAGTAACTTTAATTTTAAGAATATTTTCAGTCATTCAAAAAAAATAAAAATTAAAAGGTAAAAATCAACTCTCTTAAAGTTTGAGAAAAATAATACTAGTCCTACATTTTTTTTTATATAATTATACTATCTTTTTTTTTTGAGGTTTTAATTTATATAACAGTTAAATCATTTTTTATTTGTAAAAAAAAAATATCGTCATCTCTTTTCAATTAAAATATATATTTATTTTTATTTATTTCAATATCTACTAACAATTTACATTATTTTTGACTGCTATAACTTTATTATAATTATGTTTAAAGTATAAAATTCACTGTATTTTATTGAAACTTCAAAGGAGATGGGGGTAAATCACCTTTAAAAATTAACCAAAGAAAAATATTTGAGGGCCACAATTTTTGTGACTACAATGGCTCAAAACTGTCAAAACGATATCGTTTTGGCATGTTTTGAGCCCAAAACGACGTCGTTTTGACAGTTTTGAGCCATTGTAGCCACAAAAATTGTGACCCTCTAACATTGTTGTTAACCAAAATAAGAACTACATGACAACCACGAATCCTTGTTCTGTTTAAAAAATAAAATAAAATAAAATAAAAACCCTTGTTGTCAAAGTGTGGACATAGGACGAGCTTTATCTAAAGTCAGCAAGATTCTTGGTATAAATGTCACAGATTTGATATATTTCCATGTTACTTTTTCTTCTGTAATTGTCTTCAAATACAACAAATTTGTAACTGTAGATAGGTAAGGTACAGCTATAAATTTCAAGCACACGAAAAAGTATGCATACCTTCTCATCTAATATATTATTGAAAAAAAAAATTCAACAAGTCTTATTTTATTCTGAATATTACTAATGAGTCCTATCAAGTTTTAATATGAATAATTAAATCTTAATTATGATAAAAAAGCTCTCAAAAGATTCATTATTTCATAATAGTGTGTCTTATCCCAATGTTACCTTTCTTATTTAGGGTTCGTTTGGGATGTAGGTTGATTTTTTAATTTTTTGGCTTTTGACTATTTTAGCCTGGGGATAAAAAGTCTCGTTTGGGATAGGTTTTTTAGTTTTTTTGACTTTTATGAGAGAAAAAATGAAATGATTATGATTTAAATGTGACATTTTGTCTTATTGAGCTAAAAAGCCTATTTTGTCTTTTTGTGACTATTTTAGCCAAAAAATCCCCGTTTAGCTTATGTCAAACGAAAGCTTAATTTTATAAATAATTTTAACTTAATTAAAATTTAAAATTTTAATTGTACAAATTATTAATCTTATACTTATATTTTTTTATTTTATGAAAATCATTTAATTTGAACAATCAAAAATAATTTAATTATAAATTTTCTAATAAATTTAAATTATTTATGAATTTTTTGTTCATATTTTAATGAAAAAGATAAAATGAAAATAAATTATACTATACTATTATGAACAATTGAAATTTCTTTACATATAACACTTTATAAAATAATATTTATTTGTTAATATTGAAATTTGATAAAATAACGCTCAATTAATACACATTAATGCGTATTTAAGAGGAGAAAGATTGGGTGCACACCTAATCTTTAGCATAGTGCACAAAGTAGTTTAAAGAGATTTAAACTCATAACCTCAAGTTATTATTGATACAACTCAATAATAATTTTCAAAACAAAGCAAAACTTTTTGATAAATTTTTTATTGTGATTTATGATTTTTTTAATACAATATCATAATTTTTACAATTAACAAATATTATTTTACTTAGAGTAAAAGTATTTTCATATTAAATGAGGAGTAAAATTGAGATAACATCTACCATTATGGAGCAATGAAGTTTTTGAAAATGTGTTATGAAATATAGAATTTAGTTATTCATATTAAAACTTAATAGAATTTAATAGTAATCTTAAAAGTAAAATAGAATTTATTGGTTATTTTTCCTAAATTATTTGGGTTGAGCCCAATCTTGTTATCTCCTAGTTCAAATAAGTGAACGCAATAATAAGTTGATAATTTGTCGCTTATTGACTTCCTCTTTGTGCCTGTTTGGTGCAGCTTAAAAGCTGCTTATTTCAGCTTTCAGCTTAATTTAAGCTATTTTGATGTGTTTGGTTTAGCTTATAGCTTATAACTTATAACTTTTTAGAAGTCAGAAATCAGCTTATTCTTTAAGCGGGGCAGGAGATACTTAATTTATAAGTCAGAAATCAACTTATATTCATAGTTATAAGTTATAAGCTGTTTAGGCATAAGCTAGAAGCACTTTCTCATAGCTCTACCAAACAGGGTCTTTAATAAAAATGAAAGATCTAGAGTTAAATTCTTGTAATGGTCACATACATATAAATTATATTAGGAGCACTTACGAGCTGGTCCTATTCACCGGACTTATTTACCTACAAGTTATGATTGATAAATTCATCACTATAAATTTATTTATCAAATTGATAAATTTATTCATAATATCCATCATCTTTACTCATATTCACTCACTTATTTATAAGAATCCACCATCCTCTTCCACATTAAAGAATAACAAAAACTGATAAATTTATCACTGAAAAATAAATTTAAATGTAAAACAATTGGTGGTGATATAATAGTTATGTAAATCGGTGATAGTGGAGTGTAAATCTACTGTGGTAAAGTGTAAATCATTGACGATAGAGTGTAAATCTATGACGATTGTGGAGATAGTTGGTTAATGGTGGTAGCATCTGAATAATGACGATAGTGATGGTAGATGGATGACGACGACGATGATGGTGGTGGGTGCATGGCGGCTACGATGGTGGTAGACAATGGTGGTGTGAAACATTTGAAAAAATAGTGGAGAGAGTGTGAGAGATGAGAAGATGATGGGTGGATGACGACGGTGGTGGTGGGTAAATGTCGACTGTGGTGGTAGCGGCTAGATGACGACGGCAATAGTGGTGTGAAACTTTTAAGAAAATGTGAGAGAGAGAGAGAGAGAGAGAGAGAGAGGGTGAAGATAAAAAAACTTGATTGTTATATATATTTTAGGATATTAATACATTAAAAAAGCCAACAGAACTTTATAATATTTAAGTTTACTTAATGAGACTAGTTAATAATTACCATATAAAAGATATTATTCTTTTGTCCTTGTTTATATATGTTGGGGCAATCCCACATCGCCTGGGGAGATGGACCGACTTTACCTTATAAGCATACTGACCCATCAACCTGTTACAACACGTTTTTTTCCCAAGGAGAAACAAAGCTGTGAGCCTGACAAGGCTCTGCGCCCACCTCGCCAAAGTAGATAATATTGTGGCAGGTACGTAGGCGCAGGCACGCGCATTTGGCACTAGAAGGAGGGCTCCACAATATTATTCGCTTTGGTAAGATGGGTGCGGAGCCTCGTCAGCCTCACGGCTCTGTTCCTCCTCAGAGGCGTTGTAACAGATTGAGGGGCCAGTACACTTATAAGGTGAAGTCGGTCCGTCTCCCCAGGTGATGTAAGATTGCCCCAACAATATACACTTGATCAAACTTAAGTACTCATCTTAAATCCAACTTCAAAAATAATTGAGCCTTAAAATTTACCTAACCAAATTACAAGTGTGATAACTCAACTGAAAGGGCTATTATTAGAACAATATACACTTGATCAAACTTAAGTACTCATCTTAAATCCAACTTCAAAAATAATTGAGCCTTAAAATTTACCTAACCAAATTACAAGTGTGATAACTCAACTGAAAGGGCTATTATTAGAGTATTTTCAACCTACTAGGTATATAATGTTTGTTAATCAAAATTTATAGTACGCCTCACTTTTTTCAACTCTAATGCACTAGACATATGATTAGGCATTTTAGATCAACTCATATTCATTAGTTACATCTAACTAGTCTTTAAAGGTTGGGTCCTGTTATGGGGTTGCACACCATATGCAACCAACACAAAAGGTATAAACAGGAGGTGTAAACATAAAACAGGAGGTGTAAGTGTACAACTTACACAAAAGGTGTAAGTTGCACACTTAAGAAAAGTCCTTAAAAGGTTAGGCAAAATGTATTTAATCATTAGGATTATTTCCCTCCATCTTTGTTGCTGATGTGACATTCTATAAAGTTAATCAGTATGTTTAGCTTCAATTTCTAGATTCAATTTTCTGGAAATTGAGTTTTTTATTTTTTTTTATTTTTTTTTTTTAGTGAATATTTTTTAAAATTTTAAGCAATTTTTTTAAAATTTTTTTAGACGCTTCTTACCTAGATGTATCTAAAAAGTAAAATATTTGTCAAAAAAATATTTTAAAAAATCAATAAATACACAAAAATATAAAAAAAATATACTGAATTCTCGTTTTTTTTTTTTTAATTTTTAGTATTTAGTGAATTTTCTAAAAGTTTTTTTTCACATGTATTATACTTTTTAAGTGTATTTATATTAGGTTTATCTAAAAATTAAAAAATTGCTTAAAATATTTAAAAATTTTAGTAAAAACAAAAAAGAAAATGGATAACAAAAAATTTTAATTTTCTGAAAAATAAATCCTGAAAATCCAAACCAAACAAGCTGAAAGTACTTAGATGAATAGCTAAAATTACTTAGCTGAATAGCTAAAATAACGAGTATGATTGGAGTAAAAACATAAAACAGTTAATAGGTAAAATAAAATATATTTCACTTGGTCAAGGTGAGCCAAATTATTTTTATCCTTTTGTCACTTATAATTTTTAAAGAGTAAATTATATTTTAGTTATTCAGGATTAGGCTGAGAAACACGATTCTTCTCAAATTTAATTTGTGACACTAAATTTTCCGAGATCAATACCGAAGTCAAAAAAAAAAAAAAAAAAAAAAAAAAAAATTATGGTTGTAATTGAAAATAAAAATAAAAATTGAAAAAAGAAAAATAACCCTCTTATTTTTTCTGTTCTACATTTTTTTTTCTCTTTTCTTTTTTAATCTTTCTTATTCTACAACCATCAATTCCCATTAGCACTGCTTATCATCACTCAAAGCCACTATTACCCTCATCACCACAATCCAAAATCACACCACAAAACATCACTCAAAACCACCACCACCACCCAAACTGTTATCACCATCACAATACCACCCAACAAATATGATCACTTTCATAAGGAGCAAATTTGGATTTTCAATAGAAATACATTCACACGGGAATAAAATTTTAAAGAGACACACAAAAAGAGAAACGTTATTTAATACTAAGGAGTCTTTTGAAAAGCTGGTAAAAAACTAACTTTTAACTTTTTACTCATTTTGGGTCACATCACCCCTCACATAACTTACTCACAAAAAGATAAAATAAGTTAAAAAAGTCAAAAAGTCAACTTTTTACTAATTTCTCAAAACACTCCTAAGTTTATTTTATCATTTTATTTTCACTTCTTATGAGTATTTATTCATATAATAAAAATCATGTGCATATATATGTATATGTTTCCATCAACTGGATAGATCCTTTGTAAAATTACTTTTCGGTAGTTGTTTGGTCTGTAATAAAAAAATGGTAGTACTACCTATTTTTATTGTTTTAGAGAGGGGATGGTAGTACAACTTGTTTGGTCAAAACAAGGTCTCATTTTAATCACACAACAAAAATTGCATTCTTAATCTTGGTCCCTAGCATAATATACACAAGCAGTGTTCTTCCATATTTAGGTTGAGTTTGGAATCAGTATAAAAAAATTATGTATATTTTCAATATTTTTGTCTTTAGTAACTTTTTTGTTTAAATTTGTACCAAAATTTTGTACTTTTTAGATTCATCTATGTAGAAGTATTTAAAAATTAAAAAATCTAAATCAAAGTTCACTATAAATAAATAAATAAATAACTAAGACATGGTCCCAAAAAGTCAATTTTTTCCATTTTTTGTGGTCTTTAATGGATTTTTCTTGCAATTTTTATTTTTTTTTTACTTTTCTAGTTTGTTTAGTTGAGTAAATTTAAAAGTAATTTTTTAAAAATGTTTTTTAAAAAAAATCCATTAAAATAAGAAAAATCATCAAAAAAAGCCAATCACAGACAAACATTCAACTTTGTTGAGCACTCATTTGGCATAAAGTTACAGGACTATAACGACAAAAAGATAAAAGAGGTTAAAAAGCTAATAAAATAAAATGTCACATCTAAATTATAATCATTTTATTTTTTTTACAAAAGTGAAAAAGTCAAAAAGCACATCTCAAACTATTTTTTAGCCCTAAACTAAGGTCTCGTTTGTCAACTATACATTTTAGTTAAAAAATCACTATAAGTTATCACATCATTCTTTCTATTTTTCTTCACATCTTTTCATAAAAAACTAAAAACCTACTAACATGCGGCCAAACAAGACCTAAAATAATTAAAAAACCAAAAAATAAACCCAAATTCCAAACCAATCCTCAATTCTCTTCTAAGCAAATGCTTGCCACTCTACTACTAGCTCACCGCGTCCGGATCCTCTAGAGTGGTCCTCTACAGTGATCCTCTAGAGTGATATATTATGGCGCGACACGTGTCCCATTAATATAATTAACGGCTGAGATGATCCCTCACCAAAACGACATCGTTTTGGTGAGGCAAAACCAAAAAAATAAAAAAAAATAAAAAATTTTGCACTGTTTGCTCTGCCGATCGAGAGGAGAGCTCTGAGGAAGAAGAAAGACCCAACGCTGGTTTGCCCTGCAGATCGAGAGGCAGGAGGAGAAAGAGAAACCCAAGGAAAATTTTTCTCTGCAATTTTTTTACAGAGATTGATCCACAATTTTTTGCCGAAATCGCGTCGCCCGAATCTATTCTTCAGATCTGTGTTCGAAAAGGCTTGGTTGAGGTCAATTTGACTTTGAATTTTGTCGATCTAGTTTGAAACTCTTAGATTTATTCAAATTTGTGTTCAAGTTCCTCAAATCTTACTTGATTCCTTCAGCTCAGATATGGTTCGAAGTGGATATTCGATTATTCAGATCTATGTTCAGAGATTTGATTGAAGTCTTATCCGGCTCAAATCCTCTCAAAACTGATTCAGTAGTTGCTGAATGCCTCTTGTTGTGTTCAAAATCCCCCAAATTTGGGGTTGAATTGTATTGAATGCTTCAAATCTGAGTTCGACAGGTTAGATCAAAGCCTTCTCTTGGGTTGATTTAGTTCAAATCCCTTACATCTGGTTTGGACATTCGATCAACAAAGTGGGTTTAAGATTTGCAGAAATTTTGAGAGATGGTTCTGGGATGGGTGGATTTGCAGAGAAATTTTGAGAGATGGTTCTGAGATGGGTGGATTTGCAGAAATTTTGGGAAACCCTTGTCCTTTTGATGGACTCACCGAAGTCTTCTTCTTCCCAGACTACAGTTTTCACTATGACATTTTCACTCTCAATTTCTTCTATTAATTTTGGATGACCACCTGATCTTCTCTCCCTGCTTTCCTTCAAAATCAAAGACAAAACATTCCTGATTGAGAAGATTCCACAGATCAAAATTTATTTTCATTTGATTCAAAATTTAATCAAAAAAAAAAAAATCAAAACAGAAGTGGGGTTAGGAGGAGGAGGAGAGAGAGATGGGTCGTTGATCTTCAAGTTGCAGAGATCGCCATTGTTGAGGAGGAGAGAGAGATGGGCGAGGGGTTGATCTGCACAGCCATCATCTGTTTTTCTTTTTTTCTTTTTTTTTTCTTTTTTTGGAAAAATCCTCAGCCGTCCGATCTCCACTTTAGGAGATCACTCTAGAGAATTCACTCTAGAGGATCCGCTCGCCTAGGTCACCTTCGTTATTTGGACCAGGGGAAAATCTTCTAAATGTCATTTGAGAATTGATTTTTTTAATTAAAATTAATTCAATTACCATTGGTTCTAAATTTTTGAACTTATAATCAAATCAATTACTATATGACGACCAACCCAAATGAATTACGGTTCAAAAATAAATAAATAAATAATAAATAATTAAAATAAGTAAGTTTTTAATATTTAAACATAACACAAATAAAAGAGTAAAATATTATTTAATACAAATTTAATTTAATTTAAACTTAAACATAATCAATACAAATTAAATTCATTAATACAATATATACAAATTAAATCAACTGTGAAATCCAACTAAAGTTTAATACTGGCTTCGTTCATATAATAATTCTTATATATAAAAAATTATTAGCTGCAATTAAATCCATTATAATAGACTAATTAAATGCAAACATGTCAATATAAAAAAAAAAAAATTTAATATATATATATAGGTCCAGTTATCAGGTTGATTTGATTTAAGTAAGACCTAAAGTAAGGACCATCTCAATTTTATCAATTTGATGATGATTTGAAACTTAAAATCAAACCAATACACTAAAAAATCAAACCAATCTAAACTCAAAAAATATTCAATTTGATTTGGTTCTTCAGTTAAAATATTTTTTTAAAAAAACATTATCATTAAGAAAAATAATAGATCAACTTTAAAATAAGAGTCGACATTTCTGTTATTTAGAATTGATTATGACAACAGTAGGGGAGATTGAAGTGAATGCGATCCATAGAATTAAGGCAGTGTAACTTAAGTAGAGGAGTGCGTATGAAATACTATGTGATAAACGAGTGACCATTAGAGTAAAGTGAAATTTCTATAAAACGGCTATTAGACCTGATGTTGTATGGGACGAAATGTTAGACAATTAATAAATAACATGTAAATAAGAAGAGTGTTTTTAAGATGAGAATGCTAAGGTGGATGTATGGTAAGATTAGAAAACATAGAATTAAGAATGAGTATATTCATGAATGGATAAAAGTAGCATCTGTGGGGACATATTTTGAGAATGACAACACGTGGCCAAGGTGACACCGAAGTGTCAACCGAGGTGCCACGTGTCTTGGTCATAACGCCGAGGTGATCTCGGCTAGGTCGAGGTTATCTACGGAGATATCGGAATTCGAGATGAACGGATAAGAGACAAAAGTCCTAGAATGGAGGAGGATCTCAGTCTGGATAAAGATAAAACTCTTAGGGAGTTTATTTCTATCTAGTTGAGAGTCCAAGATAAACATTGAACTAGAGTCCATTGAAGCTAGGCTTCTACAAGGATCATGTTAGTGCTAGCTATAAAAATAAGGCACCCTCGTGGGTCTAAGGTACGCTTTTGGTATTCTGGCTTGTGAGTTAAGCACTGTTTGTAATCTCTGAGAGATAACTGAGTACTGACTTGATCGTCGGAGTGCCCCCGGGTGGACAAACCACCGCCGGAGTCTTATCTTTCTGTGACAGGTTATTCAGATGTAATCTATTGTACCTGTGCTCTTCTGCTAAGTTCCTGTTTCGCAGTGAGATCAGAAATCAGTACCCACAATTTTGCGCCGTCTGTGGAAAACGTAAGAAGAATAGATGGCCAACGACGGACAGAAGGAAAAAATTGGGGGCGACATCCCTAGTAGAAGTGGTAAAAATGCCGAACCTAACGTAGAGGAGGACAACTGTAACAAAGAACCTTGGGATAAGAATCCCGGAGAAAAAGACGCCGGTCAAAAGGGAGACGTATCGAAGAAGGCATGTCAGGGCGGGTATTACAACGAAAGCAACCTCTAGGTATGGAAAGATAGATGCCTAAGGAAGGACGGCGAGATGAAGGAAATGGCAAACAAATTAGCAGACCTGCAGTCAGTTATCAATTTCATGATGCAGAACAACGTCATGCAGCCACCATTCCCATTGGAGGACACGCCGATTCCAGCAGCCAAGAACGATGCCCAGAAAGTGGGGCAGAAAGCAATCACCGCAGTCCCTCAGTATGAAAGGGCGATGAAGCATTTGCATTGGCCTTTAAGCGAGGTCGGGCGAGGAGAATCAATGAGAGGAGAGTCTCAGAAAACACATCATGCCAAAGAAACCTACGCCAAAGAACATCGGCATGTTCAAGCGAAGGAGCTTTACTTTGACACGACGAATGGAGAGAGGTCCAAGAGGACTCATAACGACACTGGGAGTAGCGCACCAAAAAGATTGAAATCCGTTGACAGCCGAGCTCCTGGACAGACTAAGAAGGATTTAAGGGACTACCTCCAGAGGAAGCGACAAGATGCCGAGGTCACATCCCTAGTCAAGCCAAGACCAACGTTCTCAGTAGAATTGGACAAGTTTGACGCCTCGAAGAGGTTCCACATGTCGAGATTCCAGATATACGACGGTAAAATTTTCACATCGGCTTGTATTTGAACTCAATGGCACTGTATACCGGAAACGAGTCGTTGCTCTGCAGGGTGCTCCCCTCATCCTTTAGGGAAATCGCATCAGATTGGTTTCACAAGTTACCAAAAGAAACTGTGAAAAGTTGGGAAGGCCTGGCCGACATGTTTGTGACCAGGTTTGTTACAAACAAACTACAGTCGTTGAGGGTAGACTCCCTGATGGCTTTGAGAATTGGCGAGGATGAAAGCCTCAGGGCTTATGCCGAAAGGTACTATGAGGTGTTTAATCGAATACCAGGGTGCAACCAAGAGGTGGCGGTCGTATCTTTTAAGAACGGCCTGAATGATGACTGTTTGCTTCGAAAGTCACTGGCAAAGACATTACCAAAAAGTATGGAGGAACTTATGGCCAAGATTGAGAAATATGCGAGAACAGATGAAGACATGCTAGGAATGAAGGCGTCAAAACAAGAAAAAAGGAATGGATCGCCGAAATGAGGCCGAGGTAACACAAACTTTAATAGACAAGAAACGGGGCTGAGGGCTGCACAGGCAGTCACCACAGTATTCCGGATCCCAATTTACAAAGTCCTGGAAAGAATCAGGAACCAACCTTACTATAGAGCACCAAAGAAGATTCCTGGCGAATTTATGGAAAGAAGCCTTGAGGATGGGCATCTGACTCAGGGGTGTAGAGCCCTAAAAACACATTTGGAAGATCTGGTAAGACAAGGTCACTTAAGGGACCTAGTAGATGAGGCCAAAACAAGGGAAGAGCAAGCAAGGCTGCCCTAAGCACCAGCAGCACCACATCTACCAGCACCACAACCGCAAGCAGACGAACCTCGAGTGATCAATGTTATTTACTCGAAGGTCAATGAGAATGAGGTACGTGGGGAGATTCAGAGGGTGAAACACTTACAGCACGTGTATCAGGTCTAGCAAAAGAGGCCTAGGGTAGACGAGTACCAGGGGCCAATGGTGTCCTTTACTGAAGCCGACCTAGACATGGTGCAGCATCCACACAATGATGCTCTGGTAATATCCCTCAAGATTAGAGAGTGCCAGGTAAGGTGCATTCTGGTTGACCAAGGTAGCTCTTGTGACATCATGTATATCAAATGTTATAAGGAGCTCGGCCTTCACCAAGATGATCTGGAACAGTCCAACAGTCCAATGGTCGGGTTCAATGGAATGCTAACGTGGCCCTTGGGGGCAATAAATCTGAAGGTGTAGGCAGGCACCAGGAAGGTGAGCACAGAGTTTACAGTCATTGACACCCCCTTCCCTTACAATGTTATCTTGGAAAGGCCATGGTTACACACAATGAAGGCTGTTCCCTCAACACTGCACCAACTGTTGCGGTTCCCAACAGAGCATGGAATTGAAAAGGTCAGAAGGGATCAGATGCAGGCAAAAAATTGCTCCATGGCAGCAATGAAATCCACCTGCAATGTGCGAGAAGTAGAGACAGTAGAGATTGAGGACGAGGACATGGAGGTCCTAGATGATGTCGGCAAAGAGTCTGCCGACAAAAACAAGGAAGCCTTGAAGAAAATTCTGGTCCAGCAAGGGGATGAAAAGCGCTTCTTCCTCCTCGGCTCAGGCTTGGCCGAGAAAGAGGAAAGGGAGTTAGAAGCATTCTTGCAAACAAACGTAGAAGTGTTTGCATGGACACCATACGAAATGCCTGGCATTGACTCCGAGGTTACATGTAACAAACTGAACGTAAACATGTCGGCAAAACCCGTCATCCAGCGAGTAAGGAGGCCAACATTGGTTCATGTGGAGGCAATAGAGGAGAAAGTGGACAAACTATTGAAGGCCAGAGCCATCCGAGAGGTAAACTACCCTACCTGGTTGTCCAACACTGTGGTTATAAAAAAGAAGAATGGGAAATAGAGGGTCTGCATGGACTTCACTAGCCTGAATAAGGCTTGTCCCAAAGACAGTTTGCCACTCCCCAAGATCGATCAATTAGTGGATGGTACTTCAAGACATGAAATGATAAACTTCCTACACGCATATAGGGGGTACCATCAGATAGCAATGTACCCCTTGATGAAGAGAAGACTGCATTTATCACCCCAAAAGGGCTGTATTGCTACAGAGTAATGTCTTTCGGGTTGAAAAATGCAAGAGCAACGTACTAGAGGTTAGTAACCAAGATGTTCGGACATCAGATTGGCAAAACAGTAGAAGTATACATTGACGACATGGTCGTGAAGACCAAGAAACCTGAGGATCATTTGACCAACTTGAAGACAATCTTTGACATCCTAAAGACATATTAACTCCGACTCAATGCTTCAAAATGTGCATTTGGAGTTAGGTCTGGTAAATTCTTGGGGTACTTGGTTACCAGAAGGGGCATTGAGGCAAGCTCAGATCAAATCAAGGCCATCTTGGATTTGAAAAGCCAAGAGTTAGCAAAACAAGTGCAGATGTTGACTGGAAGGGCTGCAGCCCTGAACAGATTCATAAGCAGAAGTTCAGATAAGTGTAAACTGTTTTTTAGTTTGTTAAAAAAGGCCACCGACTTCTTGTGGACAGAGGAATGTGAAGTCGCCTTGGCCAACTTGAAAAGATACTCAACCATAACCTTAGTCCTCTCAAATCCAGTACCTGAAGAGGAGTTGTTCTTGTACTTGGCGGTTTCAGAGCATGCAGTGAGTGCAGTGATAATTAGAGAAGAAAAGGGAGAACAAAGGGCAGTATACTATGTGGGTAACACCCTAGCGGGCGCAGAAACCAGGTATTTACCCCTGGAGAAATTAACATTGGCCTTAATGATGGCCTCCAAGAAGTTGAACCATTATTTCCAAGCCCACAAGATTGTGGTATTAACTGAGCACCCTTTGAAGTCCCTACTATAGCAAGGAGATCTAACAGGCAGGGTGGCCAGATGGGCAGTAGTATTGGGCTAATACGATTTAGAGTTCAGACCTAGGACAGCAATCAAAGGCCAAGTTTTGGCCGACTTCGTGACCAAGTTCATACCTGGTGCCATCCCACGTCGGGCTCCGGTGAGCCACAACTAAGGATGTCCAAAAGAACAAGAAAAGACCCAGTTGGGAATGAAAAACCCCACAACAGAGCAGAAGAAAGAAAAGAGACTCAAACCCTGTGACGTTTACATCGGTGACTTCTTCTACCTGTTTGTTAACGGAAGTTCAAACCGTCAAGGAGCGGGGGCAAGAGTAGTGCTAGTATCGCCAGACGGGCGAATGCTAGAACAATTTATTTGACTAGGGTTTAAAGCCTCAAACAATGAAACAGAATATGAAGCACTGATCGTAGGATTAAAGTCGGCAGCAGCAATGGAAGCCGACGAGGTGGTGGTCTTCTGTGACTCCCAGCTTATTGTGAACCAGGCAACAAGCAAGTATGCAACCCGAAATAAAAGAATGATAGCCTATATCAAAGAGGTTATTAGATTATTAGCCTTGTTCCAGGATTGCCGACTACAACAAGTTAGCCGAGATGACAACAGCCACGCCGATGGCTTGGCCAACCTGGCTAGTGCAATGAAATTGGGGGAGGCAAGGACAATAATGGTTGATTATTTGTCAGGCTCAAGTGTGGAACCACTGATCACAGAGTACGAAGTAATGTGTGTGGAGATGAGACCAAGTTGGATGGATGCAATAGTAATATTCCTTAAAGATGGGAAGCTGCCAAATGATCGTAAAGAAGCACACAAGACCAGACTGAAGTCGGCTAGGTTTAGTTTGACAGCAGAAGGACATCTCTACAGAAAGTCTTTTACTGGTCCCCTTTTGAGATGTGTGCATCCTTCACAAGTTGAAGACTTCTTATATGAAATACACGAAGGAGTATGTGAAAGCCACGCTGGGGACAGATCACTTGCTTATAGGGCCATCATTCAAGGGTACTGGTGGCCCTATATGCAGAAAGATACTGAAGCTTATGTCAGAAAGTATGAGAAGTATCAGAGGTTCGCACCTTTGATACATCAACCAGCAGCAGATTTGAACCTAGTATCCAGCCCTTGGCCATTTGCCTAGTGGGACATGGATCTTATTAGATAACTACCCCAAGCAACTGGACAAAGGAAATTCCTGCTAGTAGCAACTGACTATTTCACAAAGTGGGTAGAAGCTGAACCCCTTACAAAGATTCGAGACACTGATGTGAAGAACTTCATATGAAAGAACATCATCACCAGGCTTGGGATCCCAAGGGCAATAGTAGCAGACAATGGTACACAATTTGACAGTAAGCTAATCAGAAGCTTCTGTGCAAAGTACAATATCAAAAATTATTACTCCACTCTAAGTTTCCCTCAGAGTGATGGTCAGGCAGAAGCATCCAACAAGACTATCTTGGATGGGATCAAGAAGAGGCTGGAAGCAGCTAAGGAAAAATGGGTGAAAGAGTTGCCCAATGTACTCTGGGCATATCGAACTACTCCGAGTAGATCAACTGGGGAATCCCCATTTGCCATGGCTTATGGCACAAAAGCAGTCATCCCATTAGAAGTCGGCATCCCAGGGATCAGAACTCAAGGAGTAGAGAATGGGACTAACGAGGTATTCCTGGCCCGAGATTTAGACCTACTTGAGGAAAAAAGGAAAAGAGCAGCAATTCGGCTGGGGGCATACCAGCAACAACGTGCGAGGGCTTATAATAAGAAGGTCAACCCAAGAGAGTTCAAAGTTGGGAACCGGGTGCTAAGAAAAGTGGTCGGCAACAAGAAGGATCCTAGAGAAGGCAAGCTGGGCCCAAATTGGGAGGGACCTTATAGAATCATCTCGATAGCCGGCAATGGTGCATATCGGCTTGAAGACAGTGAAGGCAAAGAGTTGCCAAGACCTTGGAACACTTGCAACTTAAAATTTTTCTATCACTAAACCTTTTTGTTTTTTCAAAATTTATGTCATAATTTTCTTAGCAAGGTAGTAATAAGAATTTTTAGCTTGATTTTTTAAGAATTTGAAAATTTGTATGATTGGACTGACCAGTCCTTTGGCGATATTTCTGATTGAAATATGACGAATAACTTAGACTTATTATATGGCAGAGTTGAATTATACTTGTACGTAATATAGTTGAACTAAGTTGGCAATATTTTTGATTGAAACATGACGAATAACTTAGACTTATTATATGGCAGAGTTGAATTATACTTACATATAATAGAGTTAAACTAAGTTTCTAATTGAAACATGACGAATAACTTAAACTTGCATATAATGGAGTTGAACTAAATTGGTTTAGCATAGCCTTACTATGTCGGCAGAATTAAGCTTAGAATAAAACTAAGTGTTTAGTTAGATTAACAAAGAAACCAAGGTTGAGAACCTCGGCTAGTCTTTGTTTGAATCTGAGTTCGACAAAAACTATACGTACGTAATGTGGACATAAGTGAAACTTAAGTTCACATTAGGGTGCAAGGAGCTGGAGAATGATAAGTAAAAGTTTAAAGTGCTTAGGAGTTGGAATTTTATAGAGAAATTTACAAACTAGAGTTGGCTTAACACTTGTTGAAATTTTCAGAAAAATTTACAAGTTGAAATTAAGCCGAGGTAATATTGCAAGAAGTACATACATACTTGTCGAGATAACCAGGTTGCCAAACTTGGGAAGTATAGAAGACAGAAGTCTTGATAAGTGAGAATGAAGTGGCAAGTTTAAAACAACACTTGTGAAAATATTTTTACAATGTTTTCAAGTGTTAAGCCAAGGCCGAGATAAACAATTAGAAGTTATGTCCGAGGCATTTTACTCTGAAGAGGTTATACAGATAAAGGTATACTTTGAAAACATGCAAAATTATTCTAAGTATGAAAGTAGAAAACATACATAAAAGAAAAGAAGACATTCAACACTTAAGAGAAATGAGGAGTCTTGCATTCAAAAGACAACTTGTTTGGAGTACAAAAAGGGCACATTGGCCAAACTAAAACTAATATTGTTCGAAAGCAAAAAGTACAAAGTACATAAATAAAAGCTTCAAGTTAAACTACTTGGCGTCAGTGGCTGGCTGTGTTTCAGTCTTAGAAAACAACTGGGAAATCTTCTCGACAGCCTTCTCAGCCTCGAGCTCGGCATCAATTTCTTAGAGAGTTTGATCGAGGCTCTTCTCAACGATATGCACCTCAGACGTAGTCTTCTTGGGGAAAGCACTTTTTGAGACCTCGTCCTCCTCATCCTGAGTCAAGTCCAGAACTTGCTCATTTAGAATTGGGGACTTAGCCCCAGCAGCACTAACTCCACTAGACTTATCGGCTTCGACATCCTCATCTGTCTCAGCCTCGTCCTTAGACTGGCTTGGAGTAGGGGAAGTGGTAAAACAAGTCGACTAGTATCGTACAGTGATGAATCTTCAAGGACCGCCAACTCCTTCAAGGCAGCCATCCAACGAAGGATGTAACCTTTGTTGCATGCCTGCTTCACTTACCTTTTGTACTCGTCACGTATATCAGCCCCCCCTCAGCGTAGGCCTTTTCGTCGTCCATCTTGATTTTGGACTCCTTCATCAACAGCGCCGTTTGAAGCTCGGCTTGGGCTTCGACCTCCTTCTCTTTGGCCTCTTTCGCCTCAACCTTAGTGACCTCGGCTACATTTTCTGTAGCCTCAGTGCGGTCCTGGGCATTTTTAAGGGCCAGCTCAGTAACTTTGGCCTGGTCAAGAAGGCCTCGGATACGGGCCTCGGCCTTGTTCAAAGAAGATAGGAGCTTCGCTGTCTCTTTTGTCTTTTGGGTCAGCTCTTTCTTGAAGTCATCAGCCTTAACTGCAAGAGAGTGACCCTGTTAGATAGCCTACAAGAGTGCAAAGAAAATTCGTTAAGTATGAAAACCAGAGTTGAAATTAAATTACAAAATTACAAGTGTTGAGACTTACCAAGACACAGTGTTGCATCATCATGGCGTAATTTTCATACTCCGAGAGCTCGGTCATCCGGTTGATGTCGGCTGGGAGTAGAACAGCAGTGGATATAGCGACACCGATCTCTAGGCTGTCGAGCGCACTGTCCCCGGCTAGAAGAGGTCGGTCCCCAACCGTGTTGGCGTCCATGGAGCATCGGCTTAGAAGCCGGAGGGCTCAAAAGAACTACCGGACCTCGGCTTTTTAGATGGCGGAGGGTAAGACGCCTCAGCTTTGGCAGGCCTCTTTTCGGCGAACTTCTCAGTTTCTGCCAATTTTGAGATTGGAATTGTGTCTTCAAACTCCACCTCAGTGGCACTAGGTTTGGCCTTGGTCCTTTTTACCCTTTTTGCCTTAGGTTTTGGCTGCGATTGGGAAGGGCTGGAGGAGTGGATTGACACCACCCCCGGGATGTCAGCTAGGAGGTCGTTCGGAATGATCTTTGTACGGCCCATTTCTTCGGTGGTGATGGCAACAGTGACCTTGGTACCGAAGCGGATTGCTGGAAGTGCAATTAGTGGGTTTGCTGGGTCGTAAGCCGACGCCTCAGTGCTTTGACGTTTTCGGCTACAAGTTTTGCTTGCTGGAGTGAAGAGTGGAGCTCGGTGTCGGCGTTGGCGCTGGGCAGGAGAAATCAGTTGTGGAGCAGATGTTGATGGCTACTCCGCTGGATCAGAAGTTGAGGCTTGGTCAGGTCGTGGTGATGAAGTGGTAGGGGGAGTTGTTGCTGAAGGTAGAGACTTGCTCTTCTTGGAGACGTCGGACAGCACAGATTTATAGGTTGGAATGTAGTTGAGCAGCAGAAGGGCTTTGCACTGGTCAACTGGCAAGCCCAGTAACTTCTTAAAGTCCTTGCTCGGGTAGAAAGTTTTGCGAAAGTCTTTTGATGGTTGAGGAAGAGCTGTAAGTGCAAAAATCAGACATTAGAACATATAAAGGGAATAAAGTAATAAGACTTAAAAGCATGTAAAGTAACACTTGGTTCTTACCATTATCTTCTTTAAACACTGTTCGGCTCAAAATGATAGAGGTGGAGGTCATCATCAGGTGAGAACTCCCAGTTGGCCGAGACGATGAAATAATCATCTCTAGCACTTTTGTTGGAGTTTGGGAGTTCGGCTATGAGTCTGTACTCAGTGGATCTCGGCTTGAGGTAATTAACGTAGCATTTTTCGGATTTCAGGCCACACATGGTATAACAGTATTGGATATCGGTTAGTGTTATCCTAGCGTTTTCTTGGCTAACTAGGGCAATTATACTGTTAATGACTCTGTAAGAGTTAATAGCCAGTTGCATTGCGTTAAGCTTGTAGTAATGAAGGACTTGTCGGAAAAAGATATTTAAAGGGAACCTAAGTCTACACTCTATGAAAGCCACTACAGAGAAAGGCATAGAGTCCCCATCAGGCATGATGGAGTCCTCTTCCCCTGCCAACCTAAGGTGAACATTGACTGGGATGGAGAACTCTTTCCTAAAGTACATTAGCTTGAAAGGGGTGTCGACTCTCCACTTGAACATACATATGATGTCGGCTTAAAAAGATTAAAGGCAAAATTTCAGAAAAAATGTTTGGTGTGGGTTTAAGGACCTCGGCTAAACCCTAGAGAGCACTGGGGTAAAAATTTCTGAGAATCTAAGGGGATTTTGGTTCGGTTTTCCTAAAGAACAGAGTTCTAGATCAAATCCCAAACCTAAATCTATGCAGATACATGAATCAAAGGCAAGAATCTGGAAATAAAACAAGAAAAACAGAAATGAACGATGATTCAGACTCAAGAATACAAATAGAAGTTCGAAGAACACTGAATAAAGTGTGAGCAGATGTGTAAAGCCAAGGACAGTGGCAAATTAACAAGTGTATGAGCAGTATGTGTGTGCACATGTAGACCCAAATACAGGTTGGACAAACACGAAATCGCAAACAAACATGCTCAACACACAAATGATGAAATTTAAAACACAGGCAAAGATTGAAGAACATGAACGGATTCACAATGGCAACAAACAAACGCAACAGAGTTTGAAATAAATCAAAAACTGAAAAGAGAGAAAACAGTGACTTACCGAGAAGAATGACGTCGGATGAATCTCGCCAGAGCCAGACGACGTGAATGGTCATAAATGGACAGTGAAAAGTTCGTCGGAGGAGGTGATCGATGCAAGTTGCAGAAAGCTTTGAAGGAACGAAAATGGAGGTTTTTTGCAGAGAGAGAAAACTTCGAGAGAGTGGAGAAATGCAAGGTAAAGAGACGAAGAGAGGGAAAGTACTTTTGTTAAAACACGAAAAGGCGGCAAAACCGTAATGAATGAATGTGCCTTGGACAATGTGCCTGTCAGGCAGTGCGCGCAGAAGCAACACAACCTGATGGCGCGTGTCAGGTATGGATCAATAAGAAAAAGACGCATGGATAAAACAATTAAAAAACCGTGCGTGATAGCTCATGCGCAGATAAAACTCTTGGAGTTCTTGATTTCATGGAATGAGAACCTCAACAACAAGGACAATCTCGGTTAAGGAACTTGAGGAACTCGCTTCTTGGTTCTTAGTCATTGATAAAGTAAACTGTAGAGTCTTGGTCATGTGAAGCCGACGTGTGATAATCTCGGTCATGAAGGATGTAGTAAGTTTTAGCCGACGTGCTATATGGACAAACAGTATAGGTTCCATCACCTTAGGATGCCGAGGTAATAAAACTTAGGGGGCAGTTGTATTGGCATATTTTGAGAATGACAATACGTGGCCAAGGTGACACCGAAGTGTCAACCGAGGTGCCACGTGTCTTGATCATAATGCCGAGGTGATCTCGGTTAGACCGAGGTTATCTACAGAGATACCGGAATCCAAGATGAATGGATAAGGGACAAGAGTCCTAGAATGGGGGAGGACCTCAATTTGGATAAAGATAAAGTTCTTAGGGAGTTTATCTCTATCTGGCTGAAAGTCCAAGATAAGCATTGAACCAAAGTCCATTGAAGCTAGGCTTCTATCAGGATCAAATTAGTGTTGGCTATAAAAGGCACCCTCGTGGGTCTAAGGTACGCTTTGGCATTTTGACTTGTGAGTTAAGCACTGTTTGCAATCTCTGAGAGATAACTGAGTACTGACTTGATCGTCGAAGTGCCTCCGGGTGAACGAACCACCGCCGGAGTCTTATTTTTCTGTGACAGGTTGTTTGGACGTAATCTATTCTGCCTGTGCTCTTCTGCTGAGTTCTTGCTTGGTAGTGTGATCAGAAATCAACACTCACAGCATCGATAGAAAATAAATTGAGATGATTTGGTCATATACAACAAAGGCCAACAGAGACAGTAGTAAACAGATGTGACACAGTAACGGTAGATGGAAGTATTAGGAGAATGAGTATATCTAAATTAGCATGGACGAGTTTAATAAATAAATATGTAAATCTTATTAATTTGATTAATCAAATGACTATTAATAGAGTCAAATAGAGAAAAAAAATTTATGTAACCAATCACATTTGATGGAACTTAAGGACTGATTTGATTTTATGGTGAAAAATTAATCATATAAAAGTAACTAGTAACAATTGGACAAAAAAAAATTCATCAAATTAATTAGAAAAAATTATTAGTAGGAGTGGTTTGTGATGATCTAAATAAATGTACTTTTTGATTTTTTATGAAATATAAATTAAATTTAAAATAATATAATAAAAATGTAATATAATTTAAATAATATGATATGATTTAAATATGATAGTTACTTTTTAATTTTTTAATTTTTTTAAGTTATAACTAACGACCCCTAAGAGTGGCACATCATTAGTGTGATGCAACCATCCAACAACGGTATTAAGGTTAACCAAAACCGACGTCGTTCTGACCTCGAAAAATGTGACCGTTATAGCACTGCACACTCAAAAGCCGCGAGTGCACAGACATTCAAATACACCTGCGAGTACTCAAACCCCCTCACTCTCTCTCTCTGTACTCAGTACTCACCTCTGTCTGCACTTGTCCGTTTCTCTCCTTTTTGTTACTCCTCATTGTACCTCCTTCTGCTACACTTTCTATCTCAAAACCGAGTCCGGATCCTCGGCGGTACTTTCCTGCGGTAGTTTCCTGCCATGCCCCAAAACGACGTCGTTTTGGGGCAGAATTTCAAAAAACCAGAGACGGTGAGGGAGGGAGGGGAGGAAGAGAGGAAGAGGGAGAGGGAGGGAGGAGGGGGGAGGAGGAGGAAGGGAAGGGAAGGGCCGGCCGGACTGGAGGGGGCCATAAAAATAGGGGGAGGAGGAGGAGGAGGAGGCGACGGCCGGAGGCGGAGGCGACGGTGGTCGCGGTGCTGCGACGAGGGACGAGCTCGGCGACGCCGGACGAGCTGCGACGGTGACGGACGAGCTCGGCGAGGGACGAGCGACGACGGCGAGGGACGAGCGGTGCTGCGACGAGGGACGGTGAGGGACGAGCTCGGCGACGCCGGACGAGCTGCGAGGGACGAGAAGGGGAAGAAGAAAGGATCCTCTGTTTTGTTTTATTTTTTTTTTTGAAATTCTGCCCCAAAACGACGTCGTTTTGGGGCATGGCAGGGAAGAATGGCAGGGTAGTATGGCAGGGGATCCGGATTCCTCAAAACCCCCCCTCTCTCTCTCTGCATCTCACTTCTCTGTCGCATTCATAGATACATTTATATATGTGTATATAATGTAGTGATTGTTTGTGTCTGTATGTGTGAGTTGAGTTTGGAAGTGTGATTGAAACAGCGAATCCAATTCGATTTGAGCCCTAGGAATCGAAGATGGGGTGTGCTCAGTCGAAGATTGACAATGAAGAGTCGGTTTCGAGGTGCAAGGATCGGAGGAACTTCATGAAAGAGGCGGTTTCTGCTCGGAACGCTTTCGCCGCCGGCCACTCCGGCTACGCCGTGGCGTTGAAGAACACCGGCGCCGCCTTGAGTGATTACGCTCAGGGCGAAGCGGATAACAACGACGAAGATAACCAGGGCGGAGCCGCTGTTTTGGAGCCGCCGCCTCCGATGATGGAATCGGCTTTCCCTCCGCCGCCTCCGCCGCTTCCTTCCTTCTCTCCGGCGGCACCGCCGCTACAGCGGTCTGTGACGATGCCGGAGATGTCGGTATCAGAAATGAGTCGGAAGATGAAGGACGTTGCTATTGCTGAAGAGGAGGAGGAGGGAAATGGTGATGTCAATGTAGATGGAGATTTGCGGCGGCGAGATCGCAGAAATGTGGCGGCGGCAGAGGCCGGTGGTGTTGATACGCCGGTGACTCCGCATTCTCCAATGCGGACACCGGAGCCACCGCCTCCGCCGCCGGAGTTGAAGGGGATGGCTTGGGATTACTTCTTCATGGTCGAAAACATGCAGGAACAATCGCAGAGTGAATCGGAGGACGTTGCGGAGCAAAAGGATGAGAATGAGGAGGGAGGGTTTGATGAGAGATTTGGTGGGGTGGACAATGTGGGTGGGAAGATTGGGGATGAGGAGCCAAAGACGCCGGAGAAGGTGGTGTTGCAAGGGTTAGAAACGGAGGAGGAGGTGACGCCGGTTGGGAACGAGAAACAATTTGTGCATTCGAATACCGCCCCATCGGATATTTGGAGAGGGACTAATAATAATAAGGTTGTTGGGTCTAGTGTGAATTTGTTGAAGATATTAGGTGAGATTGATGATCATTTCTTGAAGGCTTCGCAGGCTGCGCAAGAGGTCTCGAAAATGCTTGAAGCAACTCGGTTGCATTATCACTCGAATTTTGCGGATAATCGAGGTGATTGAATCTTCTTTTATGATATAATATGAAATATAATTAATTTCGTGTTTGTTAAAGTTTATTTAAATAATAGGTGAAAACTGAATCATGAATGTTTGTGCAATTTGGAAGGGTAATGCAAAATTTGTTTTAGTTGTTGAATTGGTCAAGTTTGTGTGTGATCTAGAGATACTTTTTTAGTTGTGATTTCATTTCTGTGTTTTTGGAAACAAAACAGTGAAAAGTTCTAAAATCCCATTGTTTTCGTATCAGCATTGTTGTACTAAAATAGTTTTCAAAAAATTCGAAAACATCTTTTCGATGTATCCTAAAAAATGGGTACTTTTCAAATAAAAATTCATAAACAGTTTGCCAAACAAGTTTTATGTTTTTTTCAAAAAATAAAAACAGAAAAACAATTTTTTTAAAACACAACCAATCATTGCTAAATATAAGTCTAAAGTAGTTATTCAGCTCATGAATGATGTTTGAACTTAGAAGTTATTTCAGGCGATTGTGAAATTGAACTAGCTCTTGGTGCACTTCTTTGTTGAACCAATAAAATGAATTTCCTTATTCTATACAATGCATTGATATTAGATGTCACATCATAATGCATTGGCAACATATTGGTTAGGAACATTGCTATTCTTGGAAAGTGATTATGGAGATTCTCCATTGAATGTGATTCATTATGGCATTCCATTCTTAAACAGTAAGTATGGGTTGCAAGTTAATGGTAGAGATACTCCTATGGTTAGTAGGGGTAGTTATAGATCTCCATGTAAATCTATCTTTTGTATTCTTCTAGTTTTGTCTAGATCACTTTCTTTGAAAGTGGGTAATAGAGAAAAAGTCCTTTTTGAGAGGATGAATGGGTGGATGATGCTTCCTTTGATGTTGTGTTCACACATTAATATCAAGTGGCATGTTCTCCTAATTGCTTCTTTGGCTTGATCTATTTGGCACCTATTTCATAGAACTTCAATTTTATTAGAAATCTTAATGATCAGGAAACTCTTGAGTTGACATCTTTGTTGATTTTTCTTGATGGCTTTTTATCATCTCCCAATGAGTGTGATAAGCGGGCTTGGCCCATTTAGTCTTCTTGTGTCTTTTCATGCAAGCCCTTTATTAAAATCATCGAAAAGCCCAACTTTCCTTCTTTTCCACCTCACAAAAGAATTTTAGAAAATGGTTATGTGGTCTTTTTTTTTTTTTTTTTTTTTTTTTTTTCATAAATAAAATAAAATGGTTTTGGTCTTTGGCTAATGGAAGAATCGTGACTGATGATATCTTTCAAAAAAGGAGCCTAATTGCCATCTTTGTTTTCAATGGTGTATCTTGTGTAGTAGGACTGAGGAATTTTGGATCACTCATTCTTGCATTGTGTCACGTGGCGTCAGATCTTTGGCATCGATTCTATCATTTGGCTGATTCTTATTAGGTGGCACCGGGAACTTGTGTACATATGATTATAATCTATTTATGGGGCTTTGGAGGTAAGAAGAAAGCAGAAGTGTTATGGTATTGTGTTGTATTCTCAATCTTTCTGGTAATTTGGTTGGAAAGGGAAATGCAAGGATCTTTGAGGACAAATTCGATGACTTGGAATCGTTGTGGGATAGAGTGTGTCACTTGGCATCATTTTGGGCTTTCGGTTCACCCCCATTTAAAGGGATTCCTTTGTTTTTTATCTTTAAAGATTGGAGAGCTATTTGTGATGTATGATTTGTTTCGTTGTATGTTTGGTGCTGTCTTGTTTTCATTTGTAGAGGACTCTTTGTCGTCACTTTGTACTTCCTTTTTTTTTTTTTGGAAGTCTTTAATGCTATCTCAATTTGTGCTGATAAAAAAAAAAATTAAATAAAAACTAGGTTGGTATTGTCGAGGCAGAGTTTGCTAGTGATGGGAGCAATCTAAGATTCATGTGAGACACATTCATAGTGGTCCCCTTTCATTCTAAAATTCATTCGACTCCATTAAGAAAAAGGCCCCAAACTATCTAAACACAACCTAAAGCTAGCCGTAATAACTCAATTTTTTTTTGGAAGGCCCACTCTGAAAATGCCTCCACAACCACAAACCTTTTACGTCTGTTGGTCTTCACTTCATCATGATAACAAAGTAAATCACACCATCTCCTTGTAGCATTTTTCTGCTGCTGCGGGTAACAAGAAGCATTAAAAAAGGAAACCCATTTATTCACTTGGCTGAGATTATGGATTTTATTTATTTGTATTATTATGATATTGTAAGTTCTAATTGTTTTATTTGGTAAACAAACAATCTTCTTCTAACAATTTCAACTACCATGGTCTATGTTTTGCAGGACATATTGATCATGCCGCAAGGGTCATGCAAGTTATTACATGGAATAGATCATTTAGAGGCGCACCTAATGGTGATGGTGTGAAGGAGGACTTCGATACAGAGGAATACGAGACACACGCCACTGTTTTGGATAAGTTACTAGCATGGGAGAAAAAGCTATATGAGGAAGTAAAGGTGCATTGCCTCATTTAATCTGGTTTTTATTCATAATTTTTCTATGGCATTTAACTATTATGTTTGGCCCCTCTTCAGTTATCCATGTATACTTTTTTATGTGTTAGGTCATGGATGGCAACATTTTGGGTTTTAAGTGATCCTATTTTTTATCTGTGTCAAGGAAATGAGCAATCAGTGTAATTAGAACTAAAATTCAACCCTGTTTTGTCATAATGTAATGTGTAGAAACTGGATTTTCATTTTATCTGTTTACTACCCTAGTTTCCTTCATGCTGATAGGCTGGTGAGCTTATAAAGCTCGAGTATCAAAGGAAGGTTGCCCTGCTGAACAAGTTGAAAAAACGTGATGCTAGTCCTGAATCGTTGGAGAAGACAAAGGCAGCTGTAACTCATTTGCACACAAGATATATAGTTGACATGCAGTCTTTGGATTCAACAGTTTCTGAAGTGAATCACATACGTGATCATCAGCTGTATCCGAAACTTATTGCACTTGTTAATGGGTAAGTTTCCATGCTAAAAAACATCTCCGAACATACCATTGCTCTACTTTTTGTTATGCTATATCTCTTCATGCTTGCCTTACGAGTGTTTGTCTGCTTTTGCCTGCTTTTATCTTTCCCATTTTGCATAAAATTGGAGTCTAAAGCTATTATGTTTTAGGGGAAATTAGTGGAAAGTCCTACCCAATGGTTTTATTTTTTGATAAATCCTATACAAAATCTATTAACCCATTTAGACACAATTATATAGAATGCTGAAAGGTTAAGTCCCATTTTCAAATTTTAACAATTTTAATGATTGTTTTACCCTTGATTTAAATGGTACGTATATTATTATAATTATTGTAGATATTAACGTTTCTTCTTGTTTTTTCTTCAATTTTTTTGGGTGGGTGATTCGCATGATAATCATAGAAATTTTTCTCATTAATTTGGAAACCTAATCAGTAAATAATAGATGAAATCTAATTAATTTAACTGTGACTACTTCGTCTTTGCTGACAATAATTCCAACTCTATTGCCGGTGGTGTTGTCACCACCAATGGCATTGATCCTCTAGGATCACCATCATAAAGCTGGTGATTTAACCTATACATGTTGTCCTTCCCTTAACAACTCTTCTTTCTCATCTCCCTCGCCGATCTATTTCTTTGTTATTATATTCAATGATTTCTATCACAAAATTTTCACCATATGGTTGTCCCTTTCCTCTCTCTCTCCTTCCTCCAGTTTTTTTTTTTTGGATTGTAGATGATTTTTATTTTCATAGTGTAAAAGATTATGAATGTTCAGAGTCTATTAAATATTTTGAAATTCAATGTAAAAAAGTATGAATGCTTACAATTTTAATTGAATTATTTACAGATGCCATAGTGTTTTAGTGAATGTATTGATTGAAAGTGTGAACTCACAGCTTTTGGTCACAGTTTTAAGTGTGACTTACTACTTTCACACTTTCCAAGAATCAGCACATTTTTATTCATTGAAAGTGTGAATATTTGTACTTTTTAACTTCACACTTACCAGAAATTTATACTTATATGTTATATATATATATATAATATAGAGAGAGGAGTCTAAATGGAGTAAGTATTATAATTGTTGCTATTCTTTTATAAAATATAGGTTTTTCCCATTTTTAATGCTATATAAAATCGGCATTTTTGGTCTTTTGTATAGTTATGGAACTTTTTGGTATATAGAACATCTTTGGGACTTAATATACTAAAGTTCTATATACAGGATACGACTTTATGTTAAAAACCCCTATTTTATTAAATATCTCGATGAGATTTCTTGTTGAATCACTTTTTGTTCTCGAGTCATTCATTTGAATCAATCAGGAAAAAATTAAAAATAAAAAAAGAAAGGAAAAAATTCTGAAGCAAATTTAAAGGTTGTCTCAATATTCATAGGATATGCAAAACATCCATACATTTTTCTTATTTCAACTGCTATTATTTATAGACACCTTCCATGTGTATCTATTCCAATATCAGGCTCTATGCTCCTTTGTTAACTACCATGTAGCTCTATTGTTATCAATTCTGGTTGTCCTGGGGTTATCAGTAGAAGTTGGAAACAATGTTTGTACCGTCCTGCCAATGTTTTTTCTTTTTTTCCCTGTTATTTATTTTTAATGTTTGTGTGTCAATGAGAAGTCAGAAACTTGCTCTAATTGGTCATTGCTAAGAGGTTTTCTCCTTTATTGAAAGGGTAATCTCATGTCTTTTCATGATATCCATCAATAATTTTGCTCAAACTATATTTTAACACATGCTAGTGTCTCATGCCTTCGTATGGCAGAAATTAGCTGATCTATTGTGTTAATTCATGCCTTGACTGCAAAGTGTTCTAGTCCATGCCTGATCTAAGACTCGAGAATTAGGTCAGTCAATGGGAGTCGTGGGACATTATGACCAGCACAACAATGCTAATACCGTTTTGTTATCTTAACACAGTATGATCAGTGGAGGCACATAGTGCTCAGAGAGGATATCAGTCCCTCAACTTTTTGGATATTATAATTTTATTTATACTTGGAAAATATATTTCCCCTAATTTGTCCGCTAAGTTTCATATATGCCCCCCAATTTTTATTTTTTATTTTTTAATCCCTGTTTCTGTTTCTGCTTTTTTTCTTTTTTTCTTTTTTGTGACAAAATTCCTACAATTTCTCTCTTTGAATATTAAATGAATGTAAAAGTCCTGTTTATATTTCACATTCTCTCTCCTATCTCTCTTTCTCACATCTTTTCCCTACTTTTTTTATAGTTCTCGATCTACTTATAATTACTTGTTCAAATCCTTCTTACTTTTTTTATAGTTATCGATCTAGTTATAATTATTTGTTCAAATCCTTCTTGTTTCTCTGTCCATGCCAATTTTGGTTAAAGGTCATGAATCTGGTTATAATTAATTGTTCAAATTACCTATGATGGGGTGTGTAGTGAGCCTTGATTACACTTGAGTTTTGGAGTAGTATTTTAAGAACGCGACTGGACTGGCCAGTTTGTTTGACCAGTTGACACATCAACCCAGTCTAGGCTTTGGTCCAATGTTCAGGAAACCTGACTGGACTTGGCTGGTTCAACTGGTTGAACCGCCAACCTGTCTTACTTCTAATTCGGACTAACCACTAGAACCATTTTCACCGAAAAATGGCATATTTCTTTAAAATCACTTATAATTGCGGTTGGACTGGTGAATCGGAAGAACAAGAGGCAGTTCATTGCAACAGCTGGTTATCACAACTGCACATATTGTTTGTGAAAAATAGACTTTCATGAGACTTGACCACACAACTTGCACCATGGCAATAGGCAGTTTATCCACTGGACCATTGATACAGGTTGTTGACAAAAGGAAACTATATATAACTTATTATATCATTTAACTAACACCAAATATGATTATTTTTATTTACAAATAATCAATAAAAAAATAAAATTTTAAATAAATATATTTATGATATATTCTTATTTTAGAAATAAAGAAAAGCTTTAGAAAAATATTTTAGAAAATTTAAGTTTTTAGGTAATTTTTATTGTAAATTTAATACATATTAATGTATAATTTTTAATATATTTTTATAAGGTAATTATGATGTCACTATTCAATTCCAGTTGAACCAGTGACCCTTAAGCGGTCCTTCTTCTGGTGGCCAGCAGTCCAGTTTTCAAAACATTGGCATTTGATAATCAGTCTTGATAATCAGTATCTAAATTGCAGGATAACCAAGATGTGGGAATCAATGTGCATACATCACGACAACCAGCTGAAGTTTGCTACAGACCTCAAATCCCTAGATGTCTCCGGAGCTCCCAAGGAAACCACAAAGCATCATCACGACCGTACTGTCCAGCTTTCGAACGTCGTCCAGGAATGGCATTTGCAATTCGAAAAGCTCGTGATGAATCAAAAGCACTACATCCGAGCTCTAAACAGCTGGTTGAAGTTGAATCTCATACCCATTGAAAGCAGCTTAAAAGAGAGAATCTCATCACCACCTAACATCGAGACCCCCCCAATCCAACTCCTCCTGCGTTCTTGGCACGATCATCTTGAGAAGCTTCCTGACGAGCTCGCCAAAAGTGCAATTGCTTCCTTCACGGCCGTGATCAAAACCATCATAGTTCATCAAGAGGAGGAGATGAAGCTAAAGGAGAAGTGTGCGGAGACCAGAAAAGAGTTGTTGCGTAAAAGCCAGGCGTTTGACAAGTATAAGAATAGAAGAGCTTCAATGGATGAAAACGACCCTGATCGAGGTGAAGGAACAAGGGATCATGTTTCGGAGAGAGAGTTTGTCGTGGAGAGCTTGAAGAAGAAGTTGGAAGAGGAAGAAGAAGTTCACAGGAAGCACTGTGTTCAGGTAAGGGATAAATCACTGGGGAGTCTCAAGATTCGGTTGCCTGAGCTCTTCAGGGCCTTGTCAGACTATTCTCGTACCTGTTTCGATGCTTATGAAAGATTGCGATGGATCATCACTCAATCACAGAACCCAAATGGTAATGTTGTTTCATGAGAATCTATGATCTCTTTTTTTGTTTTTGTTTTTGTGTATTTTTGGGTTAGATCTGTTACCTGTGTCTCAAATATTTAAGTTAGTTTTTTTTTTTTTTTTAAATGTATGTATGTATGTAAGATGATGTTTTTCCTTTGTTTTGGTAATGTCTGCAATCTTCATGTTCTTGTATGGTAAAAAGTCTTGCATGTGTCCCCAAGCCTACTACCCAGTTTTTTGCCGGGCTGGACCATGTCGTGGGCTTAGACCCAAGCTCTACAATGGGCTTGGCCCAGATAGATTAATGCGTGGGCTTGCACACTGGACCGACTGACCCCGCACAGGCCAATGAGCAGCCTAATGGGTCGATTGGGCTTCAAATCCCATTCCTAGGCCTAGCCCAAGTCCCATTGCAGTCCAATGTACTTCAGACCAAATGATGACTTATTATGCTGGAAGGAACCTCCACCTGGAGCATTGATTTTGTTGTCTTCCCTCATTTTTCTATCCAAATAAGTTTGTTTTTCGTTTGATCATAGAAATGGTTTCTGTTGTTTTCTTTGTTTAACATTTTTATTTACACTTATACAGCCTGCAATAAAAATGATCTCATTTTTATCTGTAGAAGTTTTCAAGTTTTTTCCTAGTGAAAGGTAATTATCTTTTGAAAATGAAGGCGAGGCTATGTACATTTTACTCTTTTTCCAAACAAATTTCCTAGCTTTTACCTTCTTTTCAACCAAGGTCAATTTTGGTTGATTAAATAGAATTTGAGTACTGAACTCAGAATTGGATTTTCTGTCCTCTTTTTCGTCTCAATTTCTCTTTTTTCTCATAAAATTTCTCTGTACATGAAATTTTGATCTATAACATTCAACTAGACTGAAAATTTGGCATTTTAAGTCCCAACCTAATTTATATTTTTAGGATAATTTTATTTGCTTATCAAAAAAAAAAAAAAATTTAATACATGTTATTTATGTTATTCGGATATAAATTTTTGAACGAAAATTAAATATTCAAAAGTTTATATTCGAACTGCATAAATATTATGTACTAAAATTTTTGTGATTTGTAAATAGAAATTCTCATATTCTATTCTCTTTTCTACATCAATGTGAGCAATGCTAGAGACCATTCAATTGCCATCACTAATCCCACCACTAGTGAGGTGGCAATTGAAAAAAAAAAAGAAAAAAAAAAACAAACAAGGCACAAAACACATGTGGCAGTGGGTGGGACTCACTGCC
Source organism: Camellia granthamiana (assembly GCA_036172215.1). Lineage (NCBI taxonomy): Eukaryota > Viridiplantae > Streptophyta > Magnoliopsida > Ericales > Theaceae > Camellia > Camellia granthamiana. The sequence continues at coordinate 40,589,813 of CM069913.1, forward strand.
ACATCATTAGAGCCACCACTAATTAGTGGTCTAAAGCATTTTTGAATGACTAACCTGCCTACATTTTCATCCTTTTCAACATGACTTTTTCAGCCACCATGCTGATTTTTCTAGGAGAACCTTCTACGAAATTATAATTTTTTTTATTTATACAACTAGCAAATAAAATTATAAACTTTCCTTATTAGTGGATGTGAAAATTAATTGTAAATTGTATTTGTTTGCTTAAGTTTTTAGAATCTTTTTTTTTTTTTTAAATAAAAAATTAATCTGGTGAAAAAATGAAAAAGACTCATTATTTTATATGATTTATTTTGGGGGGGCAAAAATAATTTTTAAATATTTTAAATATTTTTTTTCTGGTAATCATTTTGTTAATATGAAGTGTTAAGGCACGTGTTAAAGTGTAAAAAGATTGTGCATTATGGATAAAAGTAAGTATTTGATAAATAAATAAAACTAATAATTTAAAAAATGTACAATATTTTTAAGGGTAAATTACACTTCGACCCTTTATGTTTTATAATTTTCTCACTTTGGCTCTTGAATTTTTTTTCTTCCACTTTGTTCCTTCACGTTTCACTTTCTTTTTTTTTTCTAATTTACTTCTAAAGTTGATTTTTGTTCAAAATTAGATAGAAAATAACATATTGACAATATGACATGAAATATACTATTATATTTATACACCTCTAACCCAGACTTAAATCAAATATAATAATATTTTTTTATGTCAAGTGGTTGTTAATGTGACATTTTTTTATCTAATTTTAGACAAAAATTTGCTTTAAAAGTAAATTGAAAAAAAAAAATTTGAAATGTAAAGGGTCAAAGTGAGAAAAAAATTCAGGAGCCAAAGTGAAAAAAATAATAAAACATAAGAGGCAAAGTGTAATTTATCATATTTTTAAACTTCTATACAAATGTTTAAGACTTTTTTTTAATCTTATTTTATTTTTTTGGTATAATATTAAGGGCTAATTACACCAACATCATTTCAACTATTAGCGAAAATTTCTTATTTATGAATTTGTATATTTAATCCTTTTAGCTATGAAAATATTACTTACACTTTTGCACACCACCTTCAAAAATAATATATTTATACTATTTTCAAAGTTTAAATATCGATATGTACTAGGATAAAATAATACTCGCTAATAATTAAGAAGATCTTAATCTAATCTATATATTATATAACGGAAAAGAGAGTTTCTAACTTACAAGTCTTGTGGAAACTCTAATATCTCAATCTTAATTTTCTAATTTTTTGATTTAAAAAAAAAAATCTCAACATTTTTTTATTTATCCCAACCCACAAGTCTTTTTGACTTCTCCTATACCTACTACTACACCCTTTTCAACTTTTCCTATACACTATGGTTAGTGATGAGATTGTTAAATTATTTTTATAAAAAATCTAAAATAAATAATTTATATATTAAAAAAATATCTAAAACAAATCTATCTATCAATCTATCTATATATTATATAAATAAAAAGGGGTTTCTAATCACAAGTCTTGTGGGAGTTTCAATATTTCAAACTAAAATTTCTAATTTTTTTATTTTAAATAATTAAAACATTCCATTAATTTAAATTTAAAATTATAATGATTTATCTCATAATATATAAGTTTTAAATAATGATCTATTCCATAATTTATCTCTATATCTGTATATTATTATAATTGCAAAATATTGTCATTTCATTAAGGTTGAAAGTTGTAATTCTTTTTTCTCATTTTTTTTTATTTAATTTTTTGTTAATACGTGTTATAATATGATTGGTTTATAAATTAATCTTATATTCTTAAAATAAAATTTCAAATTTGGATTCTTACTTAAATTATGTTACTATAATTGGAACGAGATCAATATTCATTCCTTAGATTTTGCATCCTTTATTAAGTTATAAAAAAAATATTTTAATTTAAATTCTTTTTCAAATTATATTACTACAATTAGAATAAGATTAATATTCACATGTGTTATAACAATGTGTCATAATATTATTTGTCACGACCCGCTCCCCGTACCCAAGGGTTAAACATCGTGATGGCCAGTAACTAAGGTTACCTCCGGCCAATTCTAAAACAGATCAATAAACGCAAGCGGAAGAAATATTTAAATAAGGGTACCAAAATAATCATTGGAGCTTCTATTTTTATTACAAAATATATTGACCAAAGAGGTCGATATTTACATAGAAAAATATCATAAAAATGCCGTGCGTGTCTATTCCGTAGCCCCGCATCTAAGACTTTCCAAAAGCTATTCCCTGAAAATTGGTAAACAACTATAAGCACATGGCAGAGTGAGAAACATTATACCAAGAGTATAAGGGACACGAAATAACCATGAATCGTTAGTTAGGCCAAAACATTTGCATAAACAAATCATTTGAATAGCAATTGATAACCAAATCATTTAAGTAGCAGAATTGAAATACAGAAGTTATGTAACCACAACCACAGCACAGAATAGAGGTCACTGAAGTGACAGTCAGAACAGAGGTACGGATTCAAGAGGTGGCTCGTACGGATTCTAGAGGTGGCTCCCACGATAGTGTAGCACTTAATTTCGACGGATTCTAGAGGTGGCTCCCACAATAGTGTAGCACTTAGTTCCGACGGATTCTAGAGGTGGCTCCCACAAAGTGTAGCACTTAGTTCCGCACAGCACTTTGATCCGCACAAAACAGAGGTCAGTGGTTATTTAAGTCCCCCAAAGCGTGGGACTCCCGTGGTGGTACTTACAAAATATAATTATATATAAAGTCATAGTCAAATATTTTTTAAAAGTAGAACAAACATATCCATGGGTTTCCTTTTAAACAAATAAGGTTCAAATATAAAACCACGTAACTGAAATCTTTATAAAACATAACTTTTATTAAAAACATAACTTATATAAAACAGATTTTGGTAAGTCAAAACATACATAAAATATATTTTGGTGACTCAAGGTATAATATAACTTACCTTAACTTTAATACCTATAACTCACCTTAACTTTAATACCTTACTCTTCCTTTCCACTTCCAAAGACCCTTTTACTTTTCAGTATCTTTTCTTCTCTATCCTTCTCTATTTCTCTTCCTTTCCTTTTCTTTTATTTTCTTTCTCTTTTCTTTTCCTCCGTTTCTTCTTCTCCAGGTTACTCTCCCTATTTATAGGGAGGTGGCGCCACCCCTTGGCCAACACGTGGCCCCCATGATTTCTCCCTATTCAATTAATAATTATGTAGATTCATTCCTATCTTTAATAGATATTTAAGATAATTATCTTTTGACCCAATATTTTAATATAATTATATAAATAATTTAATTCTTAATTAAATTACATTTTATCATATACCAATAGAAAATAAATTATTTATTTTAATACCACACTTATTATTATTATTATTTATATTATCTATATTATTATTATTTATATTTTAACCCCTAAACTTTTAATAATTATATTATTTTATAAAATTACACATAATAATATATAATAAATTATATATTTTCCGAGCTAAGATTAAATAATATTAGTATAAATTCTACAGAATAATTAAAAATCTGGGATGTTACAATCTTCCCCCTTTTTAAAATTTCGTCCTCGAAATTTGCCATGTGTAAGCTATCTGCTGCGCACTCTGATAAATATATGTTAGATGATTAATCTGATAGAAAAATAGGACCTCGAAAAAAAAAAATTACCAAAAAATAACTCACTGTCTAGTTGTCAAAACTTGGTTTGGTCCAGAATGAGAAATAATTGGTGACTTTAAAAACTGTTCATTCGTTTTGTTTATGATAAAAATAAATAAAAATGAGAAAACAATGACAGAATTATATGCAAGAATCGAAAAAACTTGAGATGAACTTTTCATTTATGGAAAATAGTTTCAAAATTAGTATCGTTATAATTTGAACCCACTTTTAAAAAAAAACATCAAAATAAATTTTTTTTTTGAATACTGAACTGAAAAGTATATGGATTTAATTATATTATAATTTTGATAGGTGCTCGAGCCCGACATCCTTCTTTTCTTGCCCTTCTTTTACTAGAATAAATATAAGTTATATATATTCTTCACAAATTAGACACACTAAAAAAAAAATAATAATAATAATTTATTATATATATAATCATATAAAATTATAATATAATTAAATCGACGAATAAAATATAATAATTCGGAACTAATTACCCGCTATTCCACTTCTTAAATATGCATGTGTCCTATGCTCCAATGATATATTTTTTTTTTTATAAACCATTGCTCTGATACCATTTGTCACGACCCGCTCCCCGTACCCAAGGGTTAAGCATCGTGATGGCCAGTAACTAAGGTTACCTCCGGCCAATTCTAAAACAGATCAATAAACGCAAGCGGAAGAAATATTTAAATAAGGGTACCAAAATAATCATTGGAGCTTCTATTTTTATTACAAAATATATTGATCAAAGAGGCCGATATTTACATAGAAAAATATCATAAAAATGTTGTGCGTGTCTATTCCGTAGCCCCGCATCTAAGACTTTCCAAAAGCTATTCCCTGAAAATTGGTAAACAACTATAAGCACATGACAGAGTGAGAAACAATATACCAAGAGTATAAGGGACACGAAATAATCATGGATCGTTAGTTAGGCCAAAACATTTGCATAAACAAATCATTTGAGTAGCAATTGATAACCAAATCATTTAAGTAGCAGAATTGAAATACAGAAGTTATGTAACCACAACCACAGTACAGAACAGAGGTCACTGAAGTGACAGTCAGAACAGAGGTACGGATTCAAGAGGTGGCTCGTACGGATTCTAGAGGTGGCTCCCACGATAGTGTAGCACTTAATTCCGACGGATTCTAGAGGTAGCTCCCACGATAGTGTAGCACTTAATTCCGACGGATTCTAGAAGTGGCTCCCACGATAGTGTAGCACTTAGTTCCGACGGATTCTAGAGGTGGCTCCCACAATAGTGTAGCACTTAGTTCCGCACAGCACTTTGATCCGCACAAAACAGAGGTCAGTGGTTATTTAAGTCCCCCAAGGCGTGGGACTCCCGTGGTGGTACTTACAAAACATAATTATATATAAGGTCATAGTCAAATATTTTTTAAAAGTAGAACAAATATATCCATGGGTTTCCTTTTAAACAAATAAAGTTCAAATATAAAACCACGTAATTGAAGTCTTTATAAAACATAACTTATATAAAACAGATTTTGGTAAGTCAAAACATACGTAAAATATATTTTGGTGACTCAAGGTATAATATAACTCACCTTAACTTTAATACCTTACTCTTCCTTTCCACTTCCAAAGACCCTTTTACTTTTCACTATCTTTTCTTCTCCCTCCTTCTCTCTTTCTCTTCCTTTCCTTTTCTTTTCTTTCTCTTTTCTTTTCCTCCGTTTCTTCTTCTCCAGTTACTCTCCCTATTTATAGGGAGGTGGCGCCACCCCTTGGCCAACACGTGGCCCCCCATGATTTCTCCAAATTCAATTAATAATTACGTAGATTCATTCCTATCTTTAATAGATATTTAAGGTAATTATCTTTTGACCCAATATTTTAATATAATTATATAAATAATTTAATTCTTAATTAAATTACATTTTATCATATATCAATAGAAAATAAATTATTTATTTTAATACCACACTCATTATTATTATTATTATTTATATTATCTATATTATTATTATTTATATTTTAACCCCTAAACTTTTAATAATTATATTATTTTATAAAATTACACATAATAATATATAATAAATTATATATTTTCCGAGCTAAGATTAAATAATATTAGTATAAATTCTACAGAATAATTAAAAATCTGGGATGTTACAATCTTCCCCTTTTTAAAATTTCGTCCTCGAAATTTGCCATGTGTAAGCTATCTGCTGCGCACTCTGATAAATATATGTTAGATGATTAATCTGATAGAAAAATAGGACCTCAAAAAAAAAAATACCAAAAAATAACTCACTGTCTAGTTGTCAAAACTTGGTTTGGTCCAGAATGAGAAATAATTGGTGACTTTAAAAACTGTTCATTCGTTTTGTTTATGATAAAAATAAATAAAAATGAGAAAACAATGACAGAATTATATTTGCAAGAATCGAAAAAACTTGAGATGAACTTTTCATTGATAGAAAATAGTTTCAAAATTAGTATCGTTATAATTTGAACCCACTTTAAAAAAAAAAACATCAAAATAAATTTATTTTTTTTGAATACTGAACTGAAAAGTATATGGATTTAATTATATTATAATTTTGATAGGTGCTCGAGCCCGACATCCTTCTTTTCTTGCCCTTCTTTTACTAGAATAAATATAAGTTATATTTAATATTCTTCACAAATTAGACACACTAAAAAAAAAATAATAATAATAATAATTTATTATATATATAATCATATAAAATTATAATATAATTAAATCGACGAATAAAATATAATAATTCGGAACTAATTACCCGCTATTCCACTTCTTAAATATGCATGTGTCCTATACTCCAATGATGATTTTTTTTATTTTTATAAACCATTGCTCTGATACCATTTGTCACGACCCGCTCCCCGTACCCAAAGGTTAAGCATTGTGATTGCCAGTAACTAAGGTTACCTCCGGCCAATTCTAAAACAGATCAATAAACGCAAGCGGAAGAAATATTTAAATAAGGGTACCAAAATAATCATTGGAGCTTCTATTTTTATTACAAAATATATTGACCAAAGAGGCCGATATTTACATAGAAAAATATCATAAAAATGTCGTGCGTGTCTATTCCGTAGCCCCGCATCTAAGACTTTCCAAAAGCTATTCCCTGAAAATTGGTAAACAACTATAAGCACATGGCAGAGTGAGAAACATTATACCAAGAGTATAAGGGACACGAAATAACCATGGATCGTTAGTTAGGCCAAAACATTTGTATAAACAAATCATTTGAGTAGCAATTGATAACCAAATCATTTAAGTAGCAGAATTGAAATACAGAAGTTATGTAACCACAACCACAGTACAGAACAGAGGTCACTGAAGTGACAGTCAGAACAGAGGTACGGATTCAAGAGGTGGCTCGTACAGATTCTAGAGGTGGCTCCCACGATAGTGTAGCACTTAGTTCCACACAGCACTTTGGTCCGCACAAAACAGAGGTCAGTGGTTATTTAAGTCGCCTAAGACGCGGGACTCCCGTGGTGGTACTTACAAAACATAACTGTATATAAGGTTATAGTCAAATATTCTTTAAAATATAAACAAACATATCCATGGATTTTCTTTTCAGAAATAGAGTTCAGAACTACAACCACGTAACTGAAATAATAATATAACTTTTATTAAAAACATAACTTTTATAAAATAGATTTTGATAAATCAAAATATACGTAAAATACATTTTGATAATTCAAAATATAATATAACTTACCTTAACTTTAATACCTTACTCTTCCTTCCACTTCCAAAGACCCTTTTACTTTTCATTATCTTTTCTTCTCTATCCTTCTCTCTTTCTCTTCCTTTCCTTTCCTTTTCTTTTCTTTCTCTTTTATTTTCCTCCGTTTCTTCTTCTCCAGGTTACTCTCCCTATTTATAGGGAGGTGGCGCCACCCCTTGGCCAACACGTGGCCCCCCAGGATTTCTCCAGATTCAATTACTAATTAGGTAGATTCATTCCTATCTTTAATAGATATTTAAGGTGATTATCTTTTGACTCAATATTTTAATATAATTATATAAATAATTTAATTCTTAATTAAATTACATTTTATCATATACCAATAGAAAATAAATTATTTATTTTAATACCACACTTATTATTATTATTATTTATATTATCTATATTATTATTTATATATTCACCCCTAAACTTTTAATAATTATATTATTTTATAAAATTACACATAATAATATATAATAAATTATATATTTTTCGAGCTGAGATTAAATAATATTAGTATAAATTCTACAGAATAATTAAAAATCTGGGATGTTTATTATTGGTCTAAATATAATTTTTTTAAATACATGTGTTCAAATTATTAATCGCTATTGATTTTTTTTTCTTTTTTTGTTTTAAATTTTATATATAAATTTTTTTTATCCTTTTAAACTATAAGAACTTGAATAATAATATTTTTTAATATAATTTTTTTTTTAACAAAAGAATAAAACATAACTTTTTTAGTCCTTACCAAATGTGGTGGATTTTGTTATATTTTTTTTTTATTAGGTTATCTCAATTGTCAATTAAAGAAATTAAAATAAAAAATAAAAAAATCTTTGGCTCAAATTGTTAAAAAGTTATTTTTGCTAAAATAAATTAGAAAAAAATGTTAATTTTTTTTTATTAAAAGTGATAATCCGTTAACTTTTTTATTTTTTATTTTTTAAAAAAAGAGAGGATTATATGTAATAATTTACTGTTCATCTAGAATTATTTTCAGATTAAATAAAAATATCATATTAAATTTTATTCTTACCTTTTTTTATTTAAATATTTTATTTTGTAAGAAAGTTATTTTTATTCTATTTAATATGTTATTGTAATTTTTAAATTAAAAAGAATTTCCAAAAAATCATATATAAATAATTTATGTCATTATAAAAAGTAAATTTTTTTAATATCAACTTAGTGGTGGTTTGGGAAGTGCTTAAAAAATATACTTTTTTACTTTTTGCGAAAATATGTACGGAAAAATAGAGATGTGATATGACTCTAAAAAGAGAATTAAGTATATTTTTTTACTTTTTATGAAAATATGTATAGAAAAATAGCAATGTGATGTGACACAAAAAAAAAAAAGATAAAAAAAAAACCAAGCTAATATGACATTTTCCAAACAGCCCTTTATTCGATGATTCCTTTTTAAAATGAGTATTTTTTAAATATTTTCAAGGAAAATTCTATTAGAAATGTTAAGGATATTGCTTTTTCTTTTATTCATTAATATTAATTTTTCAATTAATTTTATTTATTATTTTAAAAAATAAATTAGGAAATAATTTATATATTTATATATATAATTTTGTCTTGATTGCTCAGGTTATTTGGTAGTTCTGTTCAAATTTACTCAAATTTAATTTGAATTTTTAAATTTCTGCATAAGTTCTCACTTAATTAAAAACTATGTTGTTGAATCTTTAAAAAAATTTAAGCTCGACTTTAGTTGTTTAGGTTGAGCTCAACTAAGTTTGTAATTCTAATAAGGGAGGTTTAAAGTTACATGATTAAATTTGTGAAAAATTAAAAAATAATAAATAAATTGTGATAAAATTGTGGGACTTAAATTGTAAATTTTAATTTTCTTTGTTTTCATAATTTACATACAAAAAATTAACTATTTATATTATTTTGTATAAAAATATATTATTAATTTTTTTAATTAATCATAACATCAACATAGGTACATTTTAAGAGAGAGAGAGAGAGAGAGAGAGAGAGAGAGAATATTTTGGAGTGCGGCTACCAAGTCTTTCGGCGGGTTGTCTTTTGACGCTTTATTTTAAAATCGTGAGCTAACCCCCTTTTGCTTTTTCTTTCAATGGCTTGTATGGCTTTGACTTGACCCAATAAGCCACACTTCAAAACTCAAGCTAAGCTGAGCCAACCATACCAAATATTTATTTATCAACAATGATAGAGACCACTAATTTTGAAACTCTAAAAAGATTACTAATGATATGGCACTCAATAAAAAAAGAAAAAAAATACAACATCAAGGCCAAAACATCAAATCATTCATGGTGAGACCCACTGCCACATCATTAGTGGTAGCACTAATTAGTGCTCTCACTCATTTTCCTTTATTTATATATCAAACATAACTTTCAAATTCCTTTCGGTTGCAAAACATTTTACAATTCAATTTAGGCCCCGTTTGGGAACAGGTTAATTTAGTAACTTTTTGGCTATTTGGCTAAAATATGAACTAAAAAAAACTAGTATATTTGGGATGACTTTTTGATTTTTTACGAAAAGATGTGTAAAAAGTAAAGAGAAAAGAGAATCTTTGACTTTTTGGTATGGATTGTTGACTTTTTGACTAATTTTTTAGTAACTTTTTGACTTTTTAACTAAAAGGAAGAGTTCCCAAAGAAAGCCTTGCCTCTTGCCCAAATGCAAAAATAAATAAATAAATATATTAAAACAATTTTCTATATTACTATCAAATGGTTACCCATCATTAAGCACGGAAAATGCTATTTAAAGTACCAAAATAATGCTCTGATTGTTTTGATAAAATCTACTTCTAAATATAAAAGAATAGATGTGTTTGCCTATGCTGTATTTTACTTACAAAGTTTAATTTTGTTACATATCCTTGTTAAATTACTATACATTTTATACATATTGAATGACTCACCTTAAAAATAGTTTTAGTTGAGACGAGTTTTATTGGGGTTTTATCTTATGTAATATTACATTATAGTGGTGTAAACTGTGTCTCGTATTTATACTATTATATATGTATGTCATTATTTTTTGAATATAATTGATCCTAAATTTATATGCATTATTTTTTCTATGAATTTTTATGTAGAATATAAAAACTTTGTTACAAACACAGAATACATATGAGTAGACAAAAATTCTGTTGAATTTTTAATGAGATCCAATTTTTAAAAAATCTTATATGTTCACCGATTTTTGCGTTCGAAAAACTTATCCAAAAATATAAACAAGAAAAACAAATAAAATCCATCAATCCCAAATAAACAAAAGGATTAACTCTTCCATAATTCTTGCAAGTTTTAGATAATCTCTTCCACAATTCTTGCAAGTTTTCAACTACTAATTCAGTTAAAGCCAAGCCAGCCTGTCTTCAGGATAAAATCAGCCACTTCCTAATCTTTTAAAATCCTATATATATCTTCTCTCCCTCTTTTGTATATATATAGTCAACAACAACAACAACAACAACAACAACCAATTCACTTACAAAGATCCATTGCTTTTGATAGAACAACTATTTTGATCTTGATTCCAAATGGGGATCATCAAAGATTGGCAGAAGTCTCGCAGCCAAAGCGTTCGATTAGGCCAGAGACAAACACAACAAGAACAAGAACAAGCATCCGATGAAGAATCACACCCTTGGCTGAAATTCTGGAGGAAAATCAAGAGAGAGAAGAGGAAGCATAAGAAACAGAGCAATTCCAATTCCCCTGTTTCATTGCAGCAGCCTACATATGATCCTGACACTTACTTGCAGAATTTTGATGATGAAGGGTCCAGATGGACTGAACCAGATTTCCTCTACCGGTCCTTCTCCGCCCGGTTTGCTGATCCATCTAGAGCTTTTTGTAGGAATGCAATGGTGGGTTGATGTTTATGAAGAATAACAGAGTATATAGCTCACTGTGTGTGTATGTGTTGTGTGTTTTTGTTCATTTTTTGTAAAATTGAGGTTTTTGAAGTTTATACAAGGACTTTTCAATGTATGTACATGATTTTCTCTCTCTCTAATTTCAAGCAAAAAAACAATTAGTACCTGTTAGATATGTTTTGTTCATGATGTTGAACAATTCAAATACTAAATGCAAAAAATCATCATTTTTGTTTTTGGTAAATGCAACTTGGAGCTTGAAATGACCAATTCATTCAAACTTCATAGTTTCTTGGTTTAAGCTCATGTTGTAGAAAATAAATTTAGTATGTTCACAAGGCTCAAAATTGAGCCAATGGGGTTCTAACCCAATAGCATCTACATGCTTTTCACATACGAGAGGTCGGGGGTAGTGCTTCTTTAGTTTATATTTGTATAACTAGTCACCCGTCACAACTGTCACTTAGCAACTCCCCTTCTCCACATTTTTAACAAGAGTCTAGCCGTATAAACTAATCCTCAATAAAATTATAAAAAAAAATAAAAACTCACAATTGATCAAAATGTATTTTGTTCTTTCATGAATTTCTGAAATTTGAGACTACATTGATGGATAAAGTACTCTCTTACTAGACTTGAAGTTTGAATTTGAGTGTCACTGTTGCATTGCAGGATGTATTTTGCCAAAGATTCATGGTCTCTCTTATCTTCACCTTAAACTTGAAGTGAAAGACACCATGGTAAAAAGCTAAAGGCATTAGCTTTTGTTTTTGTATTGTGCTTATTTACTCATGGCATCTATAGATGCCTTGTAAACATCAAATCATTTTATTGTAATTCAAAAGTTCAATACAACTTCATCTTTTAAGTGGTGAAATTCTTGCTGAAAATATATAAAGGGTCTTGTTAATAACAATTCTAAGAACTCTTAATAAGAAGTATAAAATATCAAAATATTTCTAATTTTAATACATTTTTTACATTTCTAAAAACATTTTTTACAAGTTTTTCAACACTAAACTACTCTTAAGGGTTATCTTTAGCATTTTTCATATATAAATTGTATGTGTAAAAGGAATGAGGAATCTTTGAATGACTTATTCTTGTGTAGTTCTTTGGTTTTGGTGATATGGCATCATCTTTGTCTTTTTCAATTGGTGACAAGAAAGCAAAAGCAGTGTGGAGTTTTATGACATTCTCACTTTTTTGGGTCATGTAGTCGGAACGGAATGTTAGGATTTTTTACAACGATAGGGATAGGGTTCAGGCTGGTTTCCAGTTCGATTTAGATTGGAGCATGTTGTTGGGTTTTATAGGTTTATCACAGACTCTACATCATCGATAATTCAAATCTTTTAATATTTAGGACTCGTCGAGTATTTCATTCCTGCAAAAGATTACATTAATTGGATATCAATAGTCACTTGATCAAATCAAATTTGTATCAACAATAATTATGATTTTAAAAAGAAATTATTTACACAAATATGATCTAATCAAGTGACTATTGATATCCGACTAATATGATTTTTTTTACAAAAATAAAATACTCAACGAATCTTAAATATTAACGGTTCGAATCATCGATATAGGCTCCGTGATAGAATCCATGGAGGCTTAACAAAACACTCAGTTGAAAACCCCAATAAGTTCGAGCACTATTGTGTCATGATGGGAATTCCGTCTGTCATTTGGCATCTTTTTAAACTTCTGTTTCTCTACCATTCAAATAGATTCTACTTTTTTTTAATCTCTATAAATTGAAAGATTGTTCGTGATTTATAGTTTGAGATATTGATTTGATTTGCTTTACTTTACTTTTTTTCAATTTTATTTTGACAGACTATTATCATCTTCTTTTACTTCTTTTTAATAAAATGTCTTTTTATTATCGATCAATATATATTTATATATAAAGTGTATGTGCTTGTAAGAGATAAAGTAGAAAGCTTTATCATGACTAGACTAACATGCTACTCAACTCCCAAATCATCATCCTTGAGTGTTTATAAAAGTTGGGTTTTTTTTTTTTTTTCTTCAATGACTACACCACATGTTACAAACCACCTTCCAAGTTTTTCTTATTAACAAGCATAGCAATAATTACTCAATTTCAACTTATGTTTGCTATGAATTAAATATAGGGAAATCTTCAAGCAAGGATCAAGCTTTTCTATTTATAGGGTGATAGATGATGAAAATTTGATTTAAGGAAAATTACATCATAGTCCCTGTATTTTGCCTCTTCTGTCATTTTGGTTCCTATCATTTTAATTAACTCAACTTTGATCTTTGTTTTTAAATTTTATGTCAATTTGATCACTAAGTTGGTTGAAATTAACTCACTAAGTTGAACAAGTTTATAATTTTATCTATAAAAGCATGACACATACTACTCATGTGCACATTTTTTATCAAAAAACACTAATAATTGTAATTAATTGGACCAATTGAAATTACAGAAATAAAAATGACATAAGGGCCAAAGTATAGGGACTATCGGTATAATTTACCCTTGATTTTAAGGGTAACCTTCTTTATTTTCTCATTCTTATTGTATTGCTTCCATTTCCTCTCCCATCCAAATAAACTCCTTTTAACAGAAGCCAAGGCTACTAGTTGAAAAAAACTTAAAGGTTGGTTTGGGATGTTCTAAAAAAGTGCACTTTTTGACTTATTGGCTTATATGGGTTGGGTTTGAGTTGGGTTTAATGTAATGTGTTAGAAAAGTGATGTGATTTAAATAAGATGATGTGACTTAAATAGGATAGTGACTTTTTGACTTTTTGTATTATTTAGTAGATGCCAAACTTGGCCTTAATTTGCCAAAAATGCTACCAGCACAGTATTCCGACAACATTTCGGCGATCTATTTTACACTCTTAGAGTATACATCTACAGTTTTAGAGTGTGAATTTGTACTTTTTATGCTTGAAATAGGAGTTTTAAGGGTTTTGTCCTTCAATTTCGACATAGATTTTTAGTTTTTCGACACCTATAATAGTTTCCTTCTCTCTCAAGCCTTCTCCCATACCACTATGGGTGTACTTCTTTCTCCAGCTGTGGCGGCGGCAGAGTTGGGCAGTAGTGACGGGGACCACATCGACGGGAACGACAAGCTTTCAAGCATATCTTATTTTCGAGATCACATCTTTGAACAAATCGGTGGTTTGCCCTAGATCGTAACTATTTTTTGACGGATTTGTTTTTTGTTGTTGGTTTTTTTTGTTTTCTTGTTTTGGTTGGGATGGCCTTTTGGGGTCTTGTTTATGTACTATTGTTGTTTTATTAATATAATATTTCCCATGTTCTTAAAAAAAAAAAAAAATTGGAAAAAAAAAACTCAACACGCATAACAGGATTCGTAACTATAAATGTGAATCATTTAATGTTTACTTGTTCGAAGATTAGTTATGTGTTCGTAGTATTTGTCTGCTGCATGAATGCAAGCAATAAAGGCCTTCCATCATTGTTCCTGGATAGTGAGCCTAGAAGATCAAACATTTCTACAGTGGTTAGAACATCAAGCAACAAGGTAGCAAATTTTTTTTTTTTGTTTGAAAAAGAACTTCATTCGTTTTTTTTTTTTTTTTTTTTTTTTTGTTTTTTGAACAACTTCTTTTGATAAGCAACAAGAGGATATTTATTGAGAGATAAAAAGAGACAAAAAAGAGAACAAGTGGTCTTCTACAAGATAAGCAAACACATCACTACTTAAATAAATAAAACACCTATACATCATTTTTTTTTTTTTTTTGGGATAAGAACATCATTCTTTTATCTTTTTTTATTATTTATTTTTTTAAACAATTTTTTTTGATAAGCAACAAAAGGATATTTATTGAGAGATAAAAAGAGATACAAAAAGAGAGCAATTCTTCCTCTACAAGATAAGCAAACACGTCACTACTTAAATAAATAAAACAACTATACATCACAAACCGCTCTTCAATCTCTAAAAATAAAACAGAAGGGTATAGCGTTAAAAATAAACATTGAGAGTTTTAATTTTGAAACTCTAAAGAGAGTTCTACTGATGTGGTAAGGAGTGGGACCCACATATAATGTGATATGTGTGCCTCCTATGTTTTCATTTTTATTTTTTTTTCCCTCTTATCATATCATTAGAACTCTCCTTAGAATTTCAAAATTAGAACTCTTTATCATGACTGCAACTTTAAATAAGGGAGAAAAAGAAACCTAAAACAATGCCAAATGACAAACTTGTCCCACAATGAATCCACATCATCAAACTTGTCCTTACTGAATACAAAGGTATCAAATTGAATTGCTTTTTTCAGTAAGCCAAGGTTCTTTACCACAAAATAAAGAAGAAATTATATATATATATATAAAGAACACTGCTGCATGTGATGAGTGATCATTGGTGACAATACAAAGCTAAGCTGAACCCATTTTTCTAAACTCTCAGTCTGATAAATGTAGGGATTAATTTACTTCCTATATTATAGATTATAGAATGGAAGGCCTGTGTGTTGTTCCCTTGTCCAAATAAACTCAAATCCTACATCTGTACTAATTACCCTCTCTTTATAGTCAAAAATTATTTCATGTCACATACTGTATTGTCACAAACACATTCAAACCATTGATTTGTGTGGATCCCATATGATCAAGGGCTTGGATCATCACTGCCACAAACGGCGATGAATAATTACTCCTTTGTAGTATATAATGTTGTTTCATGCTTTTTCCAAGTCCATTATGAAATGATAAAAACAGTCACTCCTATTAATCCAATGAAAATATTAACTCCTGTACAAAATGTTAGAAATGGTTTGGAAATTCTGGATAAAACAGAATTTTTTTCTAACTTTGGTATATTATTTAGGTGGGACCCGTGCGTCGATTTTAGCGGGTCTAAGTGGTAACGCGTTCTATGCCGCGTTGTGATTCACGTGGTATATTTGGTTGCTAAAAACTATTATCGAGTGAATGAGAAATTGAAGCCAAAGTGTGCTCCATGAAAATAGAGTTTTTGGTGGAAATTTCTTAAGATTTGGAAATTGGCTTGTCCCACATTGGTTTGGTGGGAAGTTTTGAATGGGTTTATATAGTTTGGAATTATAACTTGGAGAGGGCCTCAAGGGGCACCCCAAGTTCGTAGAAGGGAAAGGTTATGCTCAAAATGAGCTAGACTCATTGGATCCAAAAATCACCGATCGGGCAAGCTAGCCTGGGCTTGGGCGCAGGTGCGTGGTGTGAAGTTAGGTTGGGCTTGTCCAGCCCAATACCTATCTTTTTAGGCCAAAAACATTTGAATTTATTTTTCTAAAATTAAATTCTAATTTTTTCCAATTTGATTTTCGGAATTTAAATTCAAAATTGAGTCCGGTTTTCTCCCACCCGAACAGAATTGACTCTGTTTAAATTTCAAATAACCCGGACAAATTCAAATCTGTGTTATTCAGTTTTTTATCTGTTCAAATTTTGAACCCAATCAGTACCTATTTAAACCCAACAGGTTCAGTACCTGTTCAAACAGGTATGCTACCTGTTCAATTCAAATTGAAAAGCCACCAATACATCTATAAATAGACTAACTCTCATTTGATGATTGATACACAATTTTCGTCCATATTATTCTGCAATTACTCTCTATATATTGCTGCATTATTTTCCTTGTGAGAAAGAGTGTAAACACTTTGTGTGTTCGTTGTTCGAATAAATTGTAATACTGCATTTATTCGTTGATAAATCATTTTATCCTGGGAGATAGACGTCCATATTCTGAAAGCACCGTGGAGAGGACGAATCTGTCTTTAAGGATACAGTGTCGAACACTGGACTTGATCAGAATAATATTCAAGATATTAATCAAGTAAGTTATTTATTTATTTTTTATTTTATTATTATTTATTTAAATCAGATTTTAATTTTGTTTTTGTAACAAAATAAAATCTGTTTTTATTTATTTAATTCTATTTCTAGTTTGATTTTTGTAATCAAACATTCATTCTCCTTTCCTATTTTTCTTTTATATTCTGTTTCTCGTTTAGTACCCAAACAGAATTAATTAATTTAAATACAGTAAAGATTGTCCAACACAAAAAACCCAAAAACATAAATTGTACGGTCTGAGATTACTATACAAGTTGCTCTACGTAAATCAGTTGCCTTCTTGAACTTCCAAAATCAAAGAATCAGCATAGTAGAAAAACACTTCAGTCATCACAACCTGTTTTCAATAGCCAACAAATGACTTCCGAAAGGAATTCATCTAACAACTACCAACCAGGAAAGAAAATCTAGTAATACTGTGTTTGGTTAGGGAATTTGGGGAGGGATTTAGAAAATGAAAGAGAAAATATGTGTGAAATGTAGATATATTTTATTCATATTTCATTTGCTTTTTCTCTTTCCTTTTTCAAATCTCTCCCCAAATCCCCTAACCAAAAATAACATAAGAAGTTGAGCTATTTGGATCCTCAACTCCTCAAGTTCACTAAAAAAGGAAAAAGGAAAAGAAAGACAGTCCAAGACACCCATTAGAATGAATTCCATCTGCAAATTCAAACCATTAGTTGCAAGGAAAAATGAGATTAAGATTACTTCTCTCAAGAATGCAGAAAACAAGTGAGAAAATTACCCTGATCAAATCTGACAGAGGATCACTATTCTGAAGAGATACTTTTATCATGATAATGTTCGACAAAAAAACCGTAAATGTAGCATCGAAAACCAGGGTATAAATCCGAGATGATGTGCTTAATTTCAAGCCTTGAACGGTTAGGCTATAAAATAATATAGGTTAACATTAAATATGTGTTAACACAAATATAAGGAAATATTCCTCTTTTTCTATCCACAAGCTCTCTTTTAAGTTCCATACAATTAGAGCACAAAATTAAGGGGATGCTAGTGACTGAAATCTAGATGGTTGGACTTCTGTCTCGAGATATAGGTGCTAAATGTAGAAAAAAAGAGCATGGATTACAAAAAGGGATACCTAATGTGGTTGCCACTGTTTTGCATGATTGTTGTATTGATCAAGCCCCTTTATTACATAGTTCAAAAGTTCAACACGTGTGGCCATTATGTTCCAGGATTGTTATGTCTATAGACATCATACAACACCAAACCTGGAGGAATTTTAGCGTCCCACCCTGTGACTCTATTATTGTCTGCAGCATCAAATTCCTTTTTAAACCATGTCAATTTTGCCACACAAATTTCATATTGCATAAACAATACTAAAGGATGGAAATATTTGAATCTTGTGTCGCCATCCATGAGCATAGGATGCTTCCAAAGCTGACCAATCCTATTGTTGGCTTATTTTTCCTACGAAGGAAAATATTATAAATGCGAACGTGTCAGTAAGGATTGAAAAATCCTTACAGATTAAATTCAAGCCAATTATCAAGCGATTGCATTGACAGTTCTTTTGCCTCAACGAAGAGGACTTCAAAATTGCCAAGTGTAGAAAAAAGAAAAATTAACAGAAGAAGGAGCGAGATGGAGAAAGATGATTGAGTAAACAATCAAGGTGATTAAGTGAACAATCAAACTAACCATTAATTTACCTCCACTCCTATGCTTCGAAAATGAAGTGCTAAAAATAAAAGCTTCGAAAAGAAAGTGCGTAAAATAAAATGCAGGAAATATAAATGATAAAAAAAATAGAAATCAATTGTTTTTTATTTGAGTTCCGGACTTTACGATGTAGCCATGAATGGCAATTTATAGGCAAACATTTGTAGGAAAAAACTATCTAAAACTACCCACTCTTCCGCCTCCTCCATTTTATATTCCATGATCTTCCATAACTTCTTTCAACCCCCACTTCATGCTCCATGTTCTCCACTTTATTCTCCATCATCTTTTCACATTTCATAACTTCTCATAACATCCAAATGAGTAGGAACATGCCAGATATCCTGCAATTATATAAATAATGAATAATAAAATTGTAAATTTATGGTGCCAACATTACCCCCCACGGCCATTAAAAATGATGTTTACTTGAATTTTTGAAGGGTCAAATCTAAGCAACAAAATGCTTCAAATAATATCAACAAAGTGTTTCGAATGATATAATAGCACCAATAAAGTGCTTCGAATGAACATGAAATTATGATTAGATGTCTCGAATTATATATATATGCTTTGAAGGAATATTATATATGTACTTCGAATCGGCATTAATCCGTTGAAGGAAATTAAACAATTTTATTTTACTCAACACTTAGAAAATTTGGAACCTTTGAAGTAAGTTGATGTTGCTTGCACTTAGAATCATTCAGAACCTCATATTTTCAAAGCAAGGCCAATATCTAAACATGATTCACCTTAACAAGCTGTTACACATGCTAGCTATTATAGACTAGTAACAAACTTCGAAGGTGGTATAGAAGACCAAAATCATCCTTCAAAGGTCGAAGGTACCAATAAAGGACGAATTACATCCTTGTAATACTCAGCAAAGCTTCAAAGGTTCACAACCACCATTATTGTTTCTTCGAAGCTGTTGTTGATGCAAGATAGAGTGCTTCGAAGCTTACAAAATTATGGCAAAAGGGCTTTCGAAGCAACTTTTGGCCAACATTGTGGTTATTTAAATTTTGTATATTCTAGTTCACACATAATTAATGAAAATATTAATTTTGTGCTTCGAACCAATTATTAATTCTCCGAAGACACCAAAACTGTTGTTCCTCGAACCAACTTTTGTAGAATACTAGTTACATTTTCATGTAACAAATGGCTATAAAAATATTTATCAATAAACCCACTAATTATCATGCCAAAATAGGCATTATTTGACAATTAATTAATTGTCATTTTACATATATTTAAAGGGAGAAACACATTTCGAAAGTTTCTCGTCCCATGTTACATTTCGAAGGTGTTTATTGATGACAAAACCATCATTCGAAAGTCACATATGTTACTAAAAGATCAAAGTCGTCCTTCGAAAGTACTCACGACATCTCTTCGAACCAAATCCAAAGAGTTGGATTACTATGAAATTAGTTTGGCATTTTAACTAGCCATTAGTAGCTATAAAATGATATTTCAATGGATACATATAACAACACAACCATTTATCCTTTGAAAAGAGGTTTAATTGTTGGAAATAATGGTTTTATAGGTTTATTTTTTGCTGACTTTGAGCCCAAATTTGAGTGGGGTCTACACGTCCTTTGAGGTGGGTCCAAAGAGGTGACGTGTTCTTTGCCACATGGCAAGTCACACGGTGAAGACGGTTCATCAAAACCATTTATGAGTGAATGGGAACTTGACGTCATTTTCGGGTTCATGGAATGGACAATTAAAGAATTAAAAGTGGGTTTCCTTGTAAGGCTTGTCCCACATTGGAAACTTAAGAGAACTTATATGTGTATATAAGTTCTAGGTGGCAACACTTGGGTTGGACCCCAAGGGGCACCCCAAGTTTGTAGAAGGGAGAAGTTATGGATAATGTGAACCTTAGCCCAAACCACCACAAACGCGTGCGCCGCCATCCGACAGGCCAGCCAAGCCTGGCGCGGGTATGGGTTGTGGGTCGGGTATGTTCTAATATCAATTTTTTGGACAAAATTTTTTTGAATTTTTTCCAAAATTCTTACGAGAAATTAATTCATAATTTGCACCAAATTTGAATTTAAATTTTCTGTTCACAATTGTGCCTCTTCCAATATGAAATTCCCAATAGATAAACTGTCTTTAATAGGTTTAAAATTGCCAGAAACTGCCCAGCAGTTATAGGTTTAAAACTGTTGTAGATCTGTTCAAATTTGAACTGTATCTGTTCATTCAAATTTCATACTGGTTCGGTTCGAATCTGCACCTGTTCGGATAGATCTATTGGTCATTATTTTGCCTATAAATACTAGCATATTCCAGCAGTTTGGGGCATCCGAAAATATACATAAAAATTCTTTTCTTCCTGGTTTTGCTCTTTGGTTGCATTATTCTTCATATTATTTTTTAGGGAAAAAATTCAGAGATTATAAAACACAGGTTTGGTTTGCCGTACAAATTGTTTGGAGTGCTACTACAATTTGTGAAGATCATTGTATCTTGGGAGATAAACGCCTTTTATCCGTAAGCACTATAGCGAGGTGAATCTATCTTAAGGACAAAGTGTTACACATTCGTCTTGATCTTTTAAATATTTATTCGGTTTGGTAAAATAAATTCTGTAAGTAATTTATTTTTATTTGTTTGATTTTTTTCAACTTATTTATTTTACACAGAAGATTGTTCCAACAATCTTAAGACAGATTTGAATTATTCTGTTTATGCAGAATTTTTTGTTTGTTTCCATTTCTCTTTCTTCTTCTTACAGAAATTATTTTTTGTGGTTTTACAAAATAATATTCTGGTTAGAAAAACAAATAGTAGTAATATACTATTTGACAAATAGTAATAATATACTGTTTATTTTCTTCGACAACTAGTAGTAATATACTAGTGTCATTAACAATTCAGAATATTTATTTGTGAAGTTGGTCAGAAATTAATTTTAGTTTTCAGAAATAATTTCTGAGTGTTCATTAATTAAAATTTTGTTTTCAGTATTTTAATTTTTGAAGTGTTACAGAAATATTTTTTTGTGTGGAATTAATTTGTTTAAATAATATTTTATTTTATTTTCAAATTAATTAGAAATGAAAGATACAATTCTTTTTTTTTATTTTTACAGAATTTAATTCGGTGGTTTTGGTTTAAATTTTCTGTGTAGTATACAATTCTAATTATAATTTTATTTTATAATTTGTAATTCATGACTACTGAAACTAATGCTCAAACAAGTACTAGTGTGGTGGCTGCCATTGCTTCAACTCCTTCTCCTGTTATGACTGTGCCAGTTAATTACGATGAAAAGCAGAAAAAGTTCTCAGGAATTGATTTTAAAAGATGGCAGTAGAAAAAGCTGTTATATCTTACTATTCTCAACCTGGCACATTTTTTCCGTAAAGATGCTCCTACTCTGAAAAATGATGAAACCGATCGACAAGTAGTTGCTGCGGTCAATGCCTGGAAACATGTTGATTTCCTTTGCATGAATTACATCTTAAACGGACTTGACAACACATTATACAACATCTACAGTCCTATCAAAACGGCAAAGGAACTTTGGGAGTCTTTCAAGAAAAAATACAAAACAGAAGATGTTGGCTCAAAGAAATTTGTGGTTGGCAAATTCCTAGACTTTATGATGGTTGATTCTAAGATTGTGATCAGCCAAGTTCAAGATCTCCAACTCATTCTGCATGACATTCATGCAGAAGGCATGTCTCTCAATGAATCATTCTAAGTTGCTGCCTTAATTAAGAAATTGCCACAAGGTTGGAAGGAATTCAAGAACTATCTCAAACACAAGCGCAAAGAAATGACTTTAGAGGAATTGATTGTGCGTTTGAGGATTGAAGAGGACAACTGCAATTTTAAAAAGTGGGCTGGTAAGCATCCAATGGAGTCTAAGGCAAATGTGGTGGAACATGCTCCAAAAGCAAAGAAACGAAAATATTCTGGAAAAAGTTCTGCACAAGGCTCTAAAGAAGAGGAAAATAAGAAGTACAAGTTCAATGGCAAGTGTTACATCTGTGACAAAGAGGAACATCGGGCCAAAGATTATCGTAGTAAATGCAAAGGCAAAGGAAGATCAAGCAAGAAGCCTGCTCAAACTAATATGACCGAAGTGGACATAATTTCCAATGGTGTTGATGACATAAATCATTCTGCAGCTGTTTCCGAGGCAAACCTTGTCAGAAATCTTAAAGAATGGTGGATGGACACTAGTGATACTTACCACATCTGTGCCGACAAAAAGATGTTCACATCTTATTCAGTAGTGGACAATGGTGAACAACTTTTTATGGACAACTCCTCGACTTCTAAAGTTAAAGTACAATGAAAGATTATTCTGCAGATGACATCTGGAAAGGAACTCACTCTCAACAATGTGTTACATGTATCGGACATTCACAAGAATCTAGTCTCCGAATCTCTGTTGAGTAAAAAAGGCTAGTGTTTGAGAGTGATAAATTTATAGTTACTAAGAATGGGATGTATGTAGAAAAATGTTACATGTCTAATGGCCTTTTCAAAATGAATATAATGACTGTTGTACCTTCTGTTATTAATAAAAATACATTTTCTTCTTACTTACTTGAGTCTTCAAATTTATGGCATGATAGACTTGGACATGTTAATTATGGATCTTTGCGTAGATTAATTAATATGAAATGTTTACCTAAATTTGACATTAATTTAAATTATAAATATAAAATTTGTATTGAGACAAAATTATCCAAAACTCATTTTCATTCAATTGACAGAAGTACAGAACCACTTGAATTAATTCATAGTGACATTTGTGATTTTAAATCAATTCAAACTAGAGGTGGGAAAAAATATTTTATTATTTTCATAGACGACTATACTAGATATAGTTATGTTTATTTAATTCGAACCAAGGATGAAATTTTGAAAACTTTCATTCAATACTAAAATGCAGTTGAAAATCAACTTGGTAAAAAAATTAAGAAACTAAGAAGTGATAGAGGTGGTAAATATGAATCACCTTTTGGTGAGTTTTGTAACGAACATAGAATAATTCATCAAACTACCGCTCCTTACTCACCTCAGCAAAATGAAATTACTGAAAGGAAAAATAGGACTTTCAAAGAAATGATGAATGCTATGTTAATCATTTCTGGATTATCTCAGAACTTGTGGGGGGAAGCAATACTTTCTGTTAATTATATACTTAATAAAGTACTTCAAAAGAAAGTGAATCAAACACCTTATGAATTGTGGCATGAGAGAATACCGTCCTACAAATACTTAAAAGTGTGGGGGTGTTTGGCTAAAGTGGCTATTCCTAGTCCTAAAAAGACTAAGATAGGTCCTAAAACCGTTGATTGCATTTTCATTGGTTATACCAAGAATAGTAGTGCATATCGGTTTTTGATTCATAAGTCAGAATATTCTGAAATGCATGTAAATACTATTATTGAATTTCGAAATGCATTGTTCTTTGAACATATATTTCCAAACAAGACTGGACAAGAGACTAGTATTAATAAAAGATCTTATGATGCTATTACTAGTCATGATCAAGAACAAGAGCAAGAGATAGATCAAAATGAGGAAGAGGAACTTAGGTATAGTAAACGTACTAGAACCTCAAAATATTTTGGTCTAGATTTTCTAACATTTTTGTTAGAAAATGAGCCCTTAACTTTTAAAGAAGTTATGTCCAGTTCTGAAGCTCCTTTATGGAAAGAAGCTATAAACAACGAAATTGAATCCATCTTGCAAAATCACACTTGAGAATTGGTGGATTTGCCACCGGGTTATAAACCTCTTGGGTACAAGTGGATTTTCAAAAGAAAATGAAAGCGGATGAATCAATTGACAAATACAAGGCAAGACTTGTGGTCAAAGGTTTTAAACAAAAAGAAGGTCTTGATTACTTTGACACATACTCACCGGTTATGGAATCAGAATTCATAACTTTCCAAGGTCTTGATTATCTTGAAAATCTTTCAAACAGATTTGCATAGGTAGGTCTACTATGGAATCAGAATTCATAGCTTTAGATAAAGCTTGGGAAGAAGTAAAATGGCTTCGTCATTTCCTTGAAAATATTCCAATATGGCTAAAATTGGTGCCTGCTATATGCATACATTGCGATAGTCAATCAGCAATAGGTAGAGCACAGAGTTATATGTATAACGGTAAGTCACAACACATTCGTCGTCGATATAACACCATGAGACAACTACTCTCTAATGGAATTATTTCCATTGAATATGTAAAGTCTAAAGACAACATAGCGGATCCACTAACTAAAGGGTTAGCAAGAGAGTTAGTTGAGAATTCATCGAGGGGAATGTGACTTAAGCTTATTAAATAAGAGTTACCACAACGGCAACCCAACCTAGTTGACTGGAGATCCCAAGATCTAGGTTCCAAGGGATAACCAAGTTGTGTATGACTCATAAGGATCATTGGGGAGCCAAACTTCTACCCATTTCTATGATGAAATAGTGATGTCTGCAGCTTTTTTGGTTAAGTAATGCTTTTAATGATTCCTATATCTAGGTGTACCTAGTGGAGTATGGCAGGATACTCTTCATAAGAATCACCTATATGAGTGTGAATTGGGCCAGTTCTATGAGATTTGTAAAGGGCTACAATTCTCTAAAGCACTCATGAAAAACCAGGTTGTTCAGGGCCAAAATGAACACAATAGTAAGAACTAAACTGTGTCTGGGGATATACTGTGTGAGTTCTATTGTCTTGGTTTACACAAATGGCTAAACAGTTCATGACATCGTATTCACTGTTAGCTAGTAAATCCGATAGTGTCTCATAAGGGAAGGTTCAAAGCGGAAAGCTACATATCCTTTGCAGAATATTTCCAATATCTGTACTCTCTGTAATTAGATCATGTTGTTGCATTTGCTCTCCATCAAATTCCATTAATGTGGGGAATTGTTGGAAATAATGGTTTTATAGGCTTATTTTGGGCTAACTTTAAGCCCAAATTTGAGTAGGGTCCACACGTCTTATGAGGTAGGTCCAAAGAGGTAATGTGTTCCTTGTTGCATGGCAAGTCATATGATGAAGACGGTTCGTCAAAACCATTTATGAGTGAATGGGAACTTGACGTCATTTTCGGGTTCGTAGAATGCACAATTAAAGAATTAAAAGTGGGTTTCCTTATAAGACTTGTCCCACATTAGAAACTTAAGAGAACTTATGTGTGTATATAAGTTCTAGGTGGCAACACTTGAGTTGGGCCCCGAGGGGCACCCCAAGTTTGTAGAAGGAAGGAGTTACGAACAATGTGAACCTTAGCCCAAACCGCCACACGCGCGTGCCACCGCTGTCACCGCCTGTCCGTCAGACCAACCGACTGGCCGCTCCGTGCCAAGCCCAGGTGTGGGTTGTAGGTCGGATCGGGTCAGTTCTAATATTAATTTTTTGGACAAAATTTGTTTGAATTTTTTCCAAAATTCTTGCGGGAAACTAATTCATAATTTGCACCAAATTTTCTGTCCATAATTGTGCCTCTTCTAGTCCGAAATTCCCAACAGATAAACTGTCTTTAACAGGTTTAAAACTATTGCAGATCTGTTCAAATTTGAACTGTATTTGTTCATTCAAATTTCATACCTGTTCGGTTCGAATCTACACCTGTTCGGACAGATCTGTTGGTCACCATTTTGCCTATAAATACCAGCATATTCCAGCAATTTGGGGCATCCGAAAATATCCAGAAAAATTCTTTCTTCGCGGTTTTGCTCTTTAGTTGTGTTATTCTTCAAATTATTTTTTAGGGAAAAATTCAAAGATTATAGAGCACAGGTTTGGTTCGCTGTACAAATTGTTTGAAATGCTACTACAATTTGTGAAGATCATTATATCCTGGGAGATAGACGTCTTTTATCCGTAAGCACCGTAACGGGGCGAATCTGTTTTAAGGACAGAGTGTCACACACTCGTCTTGATCTTTTAAATATTTATTCGGTTCGGTAAAATAAATTATAGAAGTAATTTATTTTTATTTATTTGATTTGTTTCAACTTATTTATTTTACACAAAAGATTGTTCCAACATTAACAACCCTTACATGTTCTTAATAACATGTTTCGAAATGTCTTGGGACATGCTTCAAAGGTAACCACAAAACCAAATGGTAATGGTTTTATGGATCAACTCATAATCATATTTTTGGTCCAATATATTGCAATAACGAAATATTATTTGTTAGTCATTCCATCAAAGTCAACATTTGATGTGATCCACAAATCCAAAATAGATTTTGAACAACAAAAGTCATGGTATAGTGTGACCATGAAAATTCATATTTTTTGACACTTTAAAAAATGTCAAAAATTTTGAATTCATCAACAATGACTTGTTCATTATTTTTTACCATGTATGGTTTAAAAGCATGACTTTCGCTGAATTGATTTTCATAATTATTTGGCAAAGTGGGTTGTTTTTCCATGTTAACCATTAATGGCTTATGAAAATCCCCTATAGGTATGTTATTTTCATGACTTGACTCTCTAAAAATTAGTTTTTGGACCTCCCGAGCCATGCATGAAACATCATTCTTAGCCAAATTTGACTCAAGAATATGTTCTTTCATTATATTAATTTCATAATTTGGCTCTTTAAAAATAGGCTCTTGAACCCCTTGAGCCATTGATGAAATTATATTTTCGCTAATTTCAGTCACAAATGACTCGAAAATATTTTATAAAACCCCACAAAATTCAGTCATTGAAGACTTGACAAGAAGAGTTGATAACTTATGTCTCCATTGACAAATTTTCATATCAAGTTGATGAATTACTCTAATTAAATAGTGTTTTTTTTTTTTTCTTCTACCAAACAATATTGTAATGGATGGAAATTTGTTTCATCAAGAAAATGCTTCTTGAAGATCCAAACTTTTTTGTTTACGCCAAAAGATTTCATCTAGGATATTTAGAAGGGACGAATTCAATTTATTTTTCATTTCTTACACTTGACGTCCCACCGAGCATGTCAAAAATTGTTGACTTATTTTTGCTACGAAGGAAAATATCATAAATGCGAGCATGCCAGTAAGGATTGAAAAATCGTTACAGATTAAATTCAAACCAATTATCAAGGTGCCGTTTGGTAACACTTACGTTTTCAGTTTTCTATTTATATTTACAAAAATTTTAAAAACTCAAATAAAAACTTGTTTAGTAAAATTTTTGATTTATAAATCAGTGGTTTCAGTTTATAAATTTGGCCAAAAAATGAAAACACAAAAAATATGTTTTCATTTTGAGTTTTCAGTTTTTTTTTTTTTTTTACCACCCAACACTAGCCACCACCCACCACCATTTTCCACCATCGTCTTCCGCCACCACCACCCACCACCCATCCCTACCATCACCACCACCTGCCACCACCACTCACCACCCACCTGCCACCACTACCCACCACCCGCCACCACCACCCACCACCCGCCACCCACATGCCACCCACTCGCCACCACCACCCACCCCTCGGCGCCGCCGCCACCATCACCACCACCCACCACTCACCACCCACCTGTCATCCACCCGCCACTACCATCCACCGCCCGCCACCACTGCCCGCCACCTATTTGCCGCCACCACTTACCACCTACCTGCCGCTACCACTTACCACCTACCTGTCACCACCACCGTCACCCACTACCACCCACTACCACCAACCACCTACCACTCACCCGCCACCAACACCCACCACCCACCTGCCACCACCACTCACCACCCACTTGCTACCACCTACCACCCACCACCGTCACCCACCCACCCACCACCACCACCCTCCACCTACCCGCCACCACCCGCCATTCGCCACCCACCTGCCACCACCACTCACCACCCGCCGTCGCTGCCGCCACCACCACCAGCCGCTCGCTACCACCCGCCACCATCACCCACCCACTCACCATCACCACCCATCACCCACCCGCCACCACCTGCCACCCACCTGCCACTACCACCCACTCGCTACCACCCACCACCTGCCACCGTCACCCACCACCCACCACCACCACCACCACCCGCCATCTGCCATCCACCTACCGCCATCCGCCACCCACCTACCACCACCTACCACTCGCCACCACTACCACCACCACCCACCCGCCACTACCCACCACCCGCCGTCACCACTTTCCATCACCGTCTTCCGCCGCCACTTGCCGCCACTTGCCATTTCTCACTCTTTTTTATATTTTTAAATTTTTTTAAATATTTTGTCAATTACCAAACGTGTTTGTAGTTTATGTTTTTCTAAAAATAAACAAAAATCAATTTATAAAATTTTTGTAAATATAAACTGAAAACGCAAACATTACCAAACACACCCCAAGCGATTGCATTGACGATTTTTTTACCTCAACGAAGAGGATTTCAAAATTGCCAAGTGTAGAGAAAAGAAAAATTAATAGAATAAGGGACACAAACAAAGATGATTGAGTGAATAATCGGGGTGATTGAGTGAACAATCAAACTAACTATTAATTTACCTCTACTCCTATGCTTCGAAAAGGAAGTGCAAAAAATGTTTCAAAAAGGAAGTGTTAAAAATAAATGTTTCGAAAAGGAAGTACGTAAAATAAAATACATGAAATGTAAATGATAAGAAAAATAGAAATCAATTATCTTTGATTTGAGTTCCGGCCTTTACAATGTAGCCATGAATGACAATTTATAGGCAAACATTAGTAGGAAAAACTACCTAAAACTATCCACTCTTTCACCTCCTCTATTTTATACTCTATGATCTTCCATAGCTTCCTTCAACCTCTACTTCATGCTCTATATTCTCCACTTTGTTCTCCATCATCTTTTCACATTTCATAATTTTTCATAACCTCCAAATGAATAAAAGGATGTCACATATACTGCAATTATATAAATAATGAATAATAAAATTGCAGATTTATAGTGGCAACCCTTATAAAAATAAAGCACTGTATATCAACATGGAAGAAAATTGCCATAGGTACAATGCACACATATACTACAAGTTGGCAAGCACAATATAAATTAGCATTAGATAATATTTGTAATTGGGAGCAAAAAATGCATGAATGCTACACCACGAAAAAAGAATTTGTAACCATTAATTGGGATTTCTTCCGCTAGAGGACCATCAAAATATTTATGTGTAAGGCGCTGAATCTTCTAAAGCGTTATTGATAGGGGTACTTTGGACTGGATCTGTTCTACAAAATGTTAAAGGACCGGAACTAACAATCATTCCTTGTTTGTCCTCACACTAATATAAACTTATAATGAGGGAGCTCTATTCAAGTTCTCAAATAGGAAAATTTAGGACTCGTTTGGCAATATTACTTTTTAGTTTAAAAGTTAAAAAGTTATTAAAAAAATTAAAAAATCAACAACTTATATCAAAAAGTTAAAGATTTTCTTTTCTCTTTATTTTTTGCACATCTTTTCGTAAAAAATTAAAAATTCATCCCAAATATATAATTTCTCCATTGGACTCTTATTTGGTGAAAAGGACAGCCTAATTTTTTTCTTCATAAACCTTCTAAGGAGAAAATACATAATTGACTAAAGACAAAGTAAAATATCTTTTTTTTTTTCTTTTTTTTCTTTTTTTTTTCTTTCGTAGACAATATTGTCGGAGTAACATGTTATTGTCAAACAGAGTAATTGTCAAGCAGAACATATTACTGTGAGACAGAGTGATGTATTACTGTCAAACATAATAACATATTAATGTTACTGTTTACATCAATTTCAATGGTAATAATTTTTTTTTTTTTAAGAATTTCATTGTCAACATGAATCTTATTTGATAGATCATGATGAGAGAATTCTAAAAATATTAATTTTATTAAAAATCGACATTTACATCAAAAGTTATATTATTTAAAAGTTTAATATTTTGATAATAGTGATATTTGTTGAATTTTTTAAAAAAAAGTTTTTATGATTATTCTTAATACGTTAAAATTTTATTATGTGCAGGCTTTGATTAAATCCCCAAAAAAATACCTCGACTTGGGCAGAAACCACACCACCAAAGGACATCATCAATAGGTCTTCATAATTTATAAAATGACTCATAACTGTTAGTGTGATTTTATAGTTAAATTTTAATATAATTTTGGATTATTTACACAAACTTCTCTTAAACTATTGAGAAATATCATTTTGACTCCTTAAATTATAAAAACATACAAATAAATCTCTTAAACTATTGAGAAGTATCATTTTGTCTAATAAATTATAAAAGCGTACAAATAGACTCCGTAAACTATAAAAGCATATCAATTGGACCCCTTAATGGACCAGTCAAAGTGAAACACATCAATAGTTTAAAAAATTCATGTATATGCTTTTATAGTTTAGAGGGACAAAGCGATAATTCTCAACAGTTTAGGGGTCCCGATGTACTCTTTTATAATTTAAGTGGTCAAATGTTACTTTTTAATAGTTTAAAGGGCTTTCATGTAAATAATCCTCTAATTTTAGTATTTAAATATCACTTGTAAAACCTTGTAAGACCCTCCACGTATAGGCCTTGAAAATTGAATCTATGAATATTTTAACGGTAAATTACACTTTGCCCTTTTAAATTTGGTTATTTTCTTACTTTGGCCCGTTAAATTTATTTTTTTCCCCTTTAACCTTTAATCTTACTAAACATTCTCAGATAAATGTAGGGATTAATTTACCTCCTCTATTATAGATTATAGAATGGAAGGCTTGCGTATTGTCCCTCGTCCAAATAAACTCCCATCCTACACTAGTACTATTCTCTCTCTCTCTCTCTCTCTCTCTATACTCAAATTATTTCGTATCACATACTGTATTGTTACAAACACATTCAAACCATTGATCTGTGTGTGGATCCCATGTGATGTAGGGCTTGGATCATCACTGCCACGAATGGCAGTGAATAATTACTCCTTTGTAGCATATGATGCTGCTTCATCCTTTTTTCCAAGGCTCATTACAGTTGAGCTAGCTCACCTTTATTTCCCACATTACCAGGCATTATATGTAATAGTAAGGAAATTCCTAGTTATTTCCCAGATTTGACTGTGACATTTTACTGTACAAGAGAGCTACTTGTTCTTGTTCAGTGGTAAAAATTTGAGCTGATAATCTTGAAGACTAAACTAGGCATACTTTATACGCTTACCCCTTGGGAGATCTAATCAGTTAAGATGTAAAGTTTCATCCAAGCAACCCAACAACTAAAAATGCACAAATATGTACAAACCCGCATCAAGTCGCATCTTCTCCTTCAAGAGGACACTGTACTACTCAACTCTATCCCAACTCAAATTCTGCCATTTAGCTCTATCTAGGTCTTGTCCTCCGTTATACCATATACATACCTCAAAACATATTCCTTTATATCATATATCATATTGTATCAGAGCTAAGTTATCATGGGTTCAAGTCACGGGAGCCTCCCGAGTGAAATTCAGGTCTAAAAGTGGTACTAGGGGTGGGTAGGGCATCAACTCACATACTAATAATAATCTTCTATATTAGATTTAGCTTCATTTATCGGAAAGTACATACACGTTTCAGCTGGCCCTCGAAAGAATGATTGTGGACACTTGACTAAACTTTGTAAAAAAATCATCCAAATTTTCAAGATTTATTTGATGAAAAGCGTCTATTACAACCCTCCTCATACACCATCAAAAAGTAACTAAATAAATTATCAGTTTTTTGGCGTATGAAGAAGTGAATTGTGAAACCCTGTGTCATGAAATTACACTGCAGTTGGTTTGCTTGTGCCATGCTTACAAGCAATTCCTTGGTTTTGATTTTTCAATTCATTTCCAGCCACAAGAAAGAATGCAGTGTGCCTGAAAAACCAAAAAATGGACACAATGTCATATATATTAAACACATAGAGATAGTTTAGTGTACCCCAAAATATAAAATAAAATAAAATAAAATAAAATAATTGAGTGGATAGTAGAGACAAAGAAGCGAAGAATGAAAATATGAACCTAAAAAAGTTGTTCATTTTGATCTTTGAGTCCGCGTCAATATCTGCTATGCAGTCCAATGCCTGTTGCATGTGATATAACCACCTCTCTGCAGCTTGATGAGTGACAGGAAACGGGCGGTGACGTCCAATCAGAGCAGGATGGCCTGCATCAAAATAAAATAAATGAAATTTCACCTTCCAGATTTTAAAAAAAAAATGGTAAAAGGTATTGCAAGTTTCAAGTCCAAAAGATGTAATTCTATTATTATTATTATTATTATTATTATTATTATTAATTTCAGAATTGATCAATAAACTGCATCAAAAAATTGAGGGCAATAAACCATAAGAAGGGGCAGTGGACCAGCAATACAGGAGTCTACACAAAATTAATACAAGAACAATAACAAGAAGACAAGAGTCCCACTAATAAGAACTTCAGTTTCAAGTCTTGGTAAAGTCAAGTGAACAGAGCACCTCAGAAACTCTTATTACTATCAATATACAGCATTATATAGTGTACTAGTTTCTACAAAAAAGTTTCTACACTTTGATCAGCCTAGAACAGTTCATCTGCTAGAATTTGCATTTATCCCAATTAAGGTGTCCGTTGGCTTTTGCAATCAACTAATTGTAACCGCCAATATAAAATACTATAGAAGTTGAAGGCTCCGAAATGCAACTAATGACACTTGTTATTAAAGATCAATACATACCATGGTAGAGATTAATACTGTGTTCTCACAAATATTAGACATAATTACAGACATTGTGTGCAGGGAGATGGTGAAAATAAAACTAGATGGTGACAATGATGTAAATTTTAAAAATAGAACCCAATGGAAATTGAAATGACTTAGATCTAGGGGGTATTGTTCTGCACCAATTTCTTCGTTTTTCGTTTGTTTGTTCTCAGTTTATATTTTTCCAATTTTTTGAAATAAAAGTGATGAAAATTTTGAAAACACAATTGGCTCTAAAAACAAAATAGAGAGGAAGTGAGATGGTGAAAATAGAACTTTATGATGCATCGATGATGGTGTGTTGGAACACATTGTCCTAATGGCAATAATATGCCTTGGATGCTAGATGAACTGAGAAAAACACATGCTACTGAACCATGTCAAGATGGAAGGAATTTTTTATACAAGGATTAGTTAAAACTCTCGACAGAATTTATGTTTTCTGACTAACAAAGAGGAGTTTATACCAAGGAAAATATCAAAATCAAAAGAAAGAAAAGACAGGGTTATCTCCTCATTAGACTCTATCTTATTAAGTTCTAACGTCAAAACATTTTTCATATTCCAGAATAAATATGAATGCTAATACCACGCTGAACACTCCATAGTTAATACTGCAATGTGATAATGCAGTAAAACAAATATAGTACAGAGATCACACATTCATCTCACTCAACACAGTCAATCCTTTTGAATCTTTTAGGACTGTTCAAAGTAACTTGAAGTAAAACAACCTTATCTCTCAACATTGATAAGTGATTTAGCTCTCTCTCTCTCCCTCTCTCTCTCTCTCTCATATTTTTTCTAAGCCAGCAGTGAATACATATGATATTGAATCTCAAACTCCTACATGTGGAAAACTAGGTGAATATTCCATTACAGAGCTAGGAAGTAGTGTGGGAAGAGCAGCCCTTCGTGATAAGATTTGTAAGAGTAATGGTACTGATCCCAAGGTACACCAGTAACATAGTGCAAGTTTCCCAAGGAAAAAGAAAATCAATTGAGATACATTTGGAAGACAAGCATTTCCCCATATTATTTGTAATTTAGCAAATTAGATTGAGAACAAGCACATGTTCCACACTTGAAGTTCAAAAATTTTAAAAACTCTTAACAAAGTATGAAGACTTCGAACATGACAAAATAAAATAAAATAAAAAAGCTTGATGTATTGGATGAAGGAAATGTGTAATTAGGATTCTGGGTTTACTTTGTTTCTTAAGACTTCTTTTATATTGCTTCATATTACGCAGTACTGCCCATGTTTCTTTGATTTTTTGTAATTTTGGTTTCTACTTGATGTATTTTGGCAATCCCATGTGACAAACACTTTTTCAGTTGTAACCTTGTTTTATTTTGAGTTGTAACTAGTATGTATCCATGAAAGAATTTAGTTGTGTGAATCCAATTCATGGATTTAAGTTGCAAGCAAAAAAGAGCAACCGAGCAGTGTTGATAGGCCTACATAGTTCAAACAACAGAATATCCAGCGGTGTGTACATGCTCATTAGATTAGATCTCATTTAACTGTTTGAAGAACTGAGCGCTTTGATTTACTGCCTGGGTGATCTATGTTGGCAAAGTTAGTTATAAGAGCATGAAACTACATCATTTCCAAATCTAATAGCTTGGTTTCTTTCTCTAGAAATGCAAAACAGTTTCAAAACTCATCTAGTGAGAGAAATACACATTGCTTGAAGATCTATTAGAGATCTACGAGCCTTAGAGCCTGAGCCTGAGCCTGAGCCTGAGCCTGAGCCTGAGCCTGAGCCTGAATTGATTATCTTCAATCCTCCATCTCATCATTTCTTATCTATGGTGAAGTCCTTTGGTGGATTCCAAAGGCATTTGTGAAGACCTTTGGTAAGAACCAGAGATGTCATCATGTCTTGGATTCGGTACTCTAGGTATCGATCTCGAGAGAGCAATGAACGTGGATTCAGCAAAAATGACTTAAGTCCATGGAGTGAGGGGTTCACCAAGGATTGTAAGAAACTCTTGCAATTGCTCATTTTGAAGGTGGGGGTTTTTTCATTTTTCTTTTTTAATCTCAATTGGAGCCTCTCCAATTCACGTTAAAACGCTTGTCTCTATTAATTGTTTAAATTTGGTTGATTAATTACAAATTGGTGTAATCTAGCTATAGCTTGATCATTTTATTGATTGATTTGTTGATTGGTTGAATTGATCATCAAGTGTTTGATGATTTGACTAGTAGATCCACAAATGTGAATCAACCTTACAAGGAATTTCATTTTCAATTGTAAAATTTTGCATGCATGTAGTTGAAAGAATCAATTGAACCATGCAATTATTATCATCCTAATAAAGGTTAACATTTATATATAGTTCGTGCAATTCTACTAATGTATGATGGATTTTGCACCAAACAAATTTTGGGGAGCAAATAAAATGTTTGCTTGGCAATAGCAACCTATAGTGAACACCCACAATTTTTTATAATGACAAGAGCTCATCTATTTTGTGTACAGGTTTCTTTAGTTATACAATCTCACTGCAGATAAACTGCAAAAGCAACAATCATATCACACTGCAGCAAAAGGAAAAGGAATACAGAGAAGAAAAAGAAAAGACAAAAAAAAAAACAAAACTATCACATAATATTAAAAATTTAAAAAAAAAAAAGGAAAATTACAACCAAAAAAACTGATGGTTTGATCCTTATAACAAAATAAATCCTAAATTTTTAATTTTATCAATTTAAACCCTAATCTTTTAATTTGTTTTCAATCTAAAACATCTGCAT
Source organism: Camellia granthamiana (assembly GCA_036172215.1). NCBI lineage: Eukaryota > Viridiplantae > Streptophyta > Magnoliopsida > Ericales > Theaceae > Camellia > Camellia granthamiana. The sequence continues at coordinate 40,626,177 of CM069913.1, forward strand.
GTTTCCATTAACGAAAACTAACCGAAAAAAGTATTTTAATCACTAAATTCAACAGAAAATGATATTTTATACATTTTTCATACACCTACATCAGGTTTATGAACTAAAATACCATTTTTCCATCAATTTTACTTAACAAAAACGTACCTATAATTTAGATTAAAAATAAATCAAAAGATTATGATTTAAATTAACAAAATTAAAAACTCATTAGGATCAAACACTTTCTTTCTTCTTCTTCTTCTTCTTTTGTAATTTCCCCACCACCAAAAAAAAAAAACAAAAAAACAAAAGCAAAAAACAAAAAGTTACATTAGGAAATAAAAATGAATTTGTTACCCTTTCTCTGAGAATACAGAGGAGGCCCTCCCATTCTCTGCACAAAGAACTCGTATTGATTCTGAATTGCGTCTTCTTTCCTCGAATTTGCAAAAATTGACCGAAACCACTCTTCCTCATCATCATAAACCCTAATCTCCATTTCAAAAAACAGAATAAAAAAACCTTCAGATTCAGCTTAAACTACACCCAATCGGATATACACTACTAAAATGAATCATCGCCTGTTTGGAAGCCAAGAAAATTATGTGCAAGCGTCAAAACAAGTTGTGATTTTTATTTATTTATTTATTTTTGGCTCCAAAAAAGACAATCCTAATAGCTCTGTTTGGCGGCAGAGAAAAAACTAGGGAAAATATGAATCCAATATGTTTCTTCACTTGGGTCCAAAACAACAAATGATTTCATTTTTAATTTCTTTCCTTTTTTTTCTTTTTTTGTGTGTGTGTGTGTGGTTCTAGCAACAAACAAAACATAAATTGAAAGATCAAAAAAATTGTTTTAATTTTTCTAGTACTTGGATTTTGCACATTTTGTTATCCCTAGTTTTGTGATAAAATCAAAACATACAATAAGGGAATAATGTAATAATAGTAGAAAAGGAGGAGGAGGAGGTGGACCTGGTATAGAAATTGGTAGAGAGATCGATGAAGGTCTGAAGGCCGAGCTTTTCAAAGAGATTGGTGTTGTCTATGGCGAATGCATCGTTTCGGTCCACTCCGCTCCACTCTGACGCCTTATCCTGCAGAGACTGCATTCTCTCTCTCTCTCTCTCTCTCTCTCTCTCTCTATCTATGAAGAAGATGATGATGATCGATGAGTGTTTGTACAGCAGTGGAAGAGAGAGCTGATCAATGTTTTACACTGTTTGGCAATTAAAGTTGTGTTTGGTTGATATATTATTGTGTTTGGTTGATATATTTAAAAAGAAATATGAGAAGGAAAATGAAAAAAAAAAAAGGATAAAATTATGTTAAATATAAATTTATTTTATTCATATTTTATTTGTATTTTTTCTTTTGAATCTCTTTTTAAATCTACCATTCAGACACAATATCAAAGGGAGAAAATAAAATAAAAAAATTAGTTTTTGTTTGGAATCAATTTTTTTAATCTGACTTTTTTATTATTTGACTATTTTAATTTAAATAAAAAATTATATTTGGAATCATGATTGACTTTTTTTTTTTTTTTTTTGTAATTAATTTGATGATTGAAAAAAAATAAAATGTTTATAATTATCTTATTGACTAAAGTAATGTCTTTTGTCTTTATGGGCTAATCCCAAAGTTATCAGGGAAAAAAAACACACAAACACACAAAAAAAAATTATTTGTGATTTATTTCTGAAAGTATAGTTTTGATTTTATGACAAAATAATAATTTTTTTGTCCCAAATATTAGTTTTTTTTTTTTTTTTGAAAAATTAAAATTTTTTTTGGTAGTACAATTATTACATTTTAAAATATTAATCCTTTTATCTTTTTAAAAATATCAATTGTCATAATTATACTTTTGTGTATATTAATGTTAATAAATTTAAAATAAGGAAAATTTACCTATTAATCTCATCTTGAGAAATTATGATCCGTTTAGTCCTAAAGATTTTCTTATAGACTAATTAATCTCATTAATTTTGGAAATGTAGACTTAATATATTATTTAGAAATTAGATTTACGGTTATACCCTTATTTCTATTATGTTTTCTTTTCTTTTTTTCTTTTTTTCTTTCTTTTGTACTAGAAATGCAAAATACACAATTTATAGGAATCAAATTTATGGTGAATTTTTATATAAAAATCTTTTTATTTGAAAAAAATTCAAATTGAGTATAAAAATGACTTGAAATATGAATTTTTCAAACATTCCAAATGGATGTAGGATTCTTTAAACATTTCAAAATAAGTATAAAAACTCTTTAGTAAGCTTTGAGCAAATATATAATTGCAAACTATAATACTCCAACATAACATTTAAAAAAAAACTCCTTAGTATAGTTTTTCTAAATTTAACACTCCAATATAATATCCAAAAAAACTCTTTAGTGTAACAATTCAATGTAACACACACAAAAAACCATCTGGTGTACTTTTTTTAAATGTAACACTCCAATGTAACATTCTAAAAAAATGATGTGTGATTTTTCAAACCATTCCAAAATGAGTAGTACAAAATTTTCTTAGACAAATGTATGATTTCAAACTGTGAGTATTACCTTTGGAAAAAGTATACTATGGAATTTTTTAGTATTTTTGTGCATGTTAAATTGGAGTGTTACTTTTGGAATTACATTGATTGAAGTGTTACATTTAGGAAATGTATACTGAGAAATTTTTTTGTGTGTTATATTGAAGTGTTACGTGAGAAAAATACACTGAGGAGTTTTTTTTTTTTTTTTGAATGTTACGTTATTAAGTTTGAGAAAAATATATTAAGAAATTTTTTAATGTTTTTATGTGTATTACATTAGAGTGTTACGTTTGGAATTACATTGATTGGAGTATTACGTTTGAAAAAAATACACTAAGAAAATTTTTTATGTATTACATTAGAGTGTTACATTTTTATTCGTAATGTGATATTTGTTCTAGAATGAGGGAAAATCCAAAATCTTTATAGTGTAGATTGTCCAAATATGTAATTTCACATTTGGAGAAACCTACTTTTATCCTTCAAAAATTACAACCGTGCTAGGGAGCTCGAAAACGAGCTCCCCCGAATCCCCCTAATTTCCTTTTTTTTTTTTTTTACAGCGGAAGAAGCAAGAAGAAGACGAAGAGGGACTTTTATCCTTCAAAAATTACAACCGTGCTAGGGAGCTCGAAAACGAGCTCCCCCGAATCCCCCTAATTTCCTTTTTTTTTTTTTTTTTTTACAGCGGAAGAAGCAAGAAGAAGACGAAGAGGGGGAGGGGGAGGGGGAAGAAGGACTAGAGGGGGCCTAAAAAATGGGCTGGAGGCGGAGGCGACGCGACGAGCTCGGCTGGGCCGACGACCGGCGGGCAGACGAGCTCGGCTGGGCGACGAGCTCTTTCTCTCCCCCTTCCCTCTCCCTCTCTTTCTCTCCCTCTTTCTCTGCTCTGCGTTGAAAAATGGCGGACAAAAAAAAAAAAAACCTAAAGCCCAAAACGACGTCGTTTTGGGCTTTAGGGGGATTCGGGGGCGAAATCCTCGAGCTACCAATCTTTATTCCAAAAATTATATCCAAACATATAAGTGACTACATTTTTGTGTAATTTTCACTTTAATGTGACCTTGAGGTTCATAAGAAAAAAATATATATATTAAACAGTTCATAATATCATATTTTGAAATTTATTAGTATTTCACCTTAAAAAAATGGCAAAATAAAAAATTCATGTAATTTTAGACTTTAATTTTTGAACATTGACTAATATTTTTGGTCAATAAAAAATTAAATAAATGACTAATATTTTGAAAAGAAAGAAATATTAGTTGGTTTTGTTTCAATCAATTTCTTTCCACTTTTAAAATGATTTAAAATAAAAATTATGAGAAAAATATATTTCTTTTCAATTCTTTTCTTCTTTTTTTTCTATTTCTATTATATTCAAACAAAAAATTGAAATCAATTTCTCCCAGTTAAGAGTCCCATCTCATAGTGGGAAGTCGTGGGTCGTAGCGTGGTGGTCACGCTTTTTCGTGTGGATGGCACACCCTGTCCATTTTTTAATATTCGGAGTTTTGAGCACTGGTTTAAAAAGTTGACTTGGAGTTAGTTGGCATTAAAGTAGTTAAAAAATAAAATTATTTTTTTAATTTAATAATGTTATAAATTTTTAAAAAAACACAATTTCACAATTCTTATTCAATTGTGATTGGTTCACAAAGGAAAGAAAAAATAAAAGATACATGATTGATCCACATCATTTTAGGAGTCATGGGAGTCCCCAACTTTGGGGGCCCCAAGTATTTTTTTTTTTAATTTCAGGTTAAAAAATGTCACATTCAAATCATAATCATTTCATTTTTTCTTTCACAAAAATCAAAAAAAATCAAAAAACTTATTCCAAACGAGACTTTTTAGTCTCAGGCTAAAATAGTTAAAAAGTCAATCCACATCCCAAACAAAACCTGGATCTATTTTTTAGTTTTTAGTGAATTATTTTTATTATTTTTTTATATTTTAAATTTACTTAATTTAAATACACTTGGAAGGTATAAAATTTATAAATATATATATTTACAAAAATCACTTAATACAAAAAAATATATAAAAATTTAATATATTTTTTATTTTTTTGTATTTATCTAATTTTTTTAAAAAAAATCAATAATATTTTATTTTTAAATACATTTAGATTAAATGTATTTAAAAAAGTTAATTAAAATACAAAAAAAATACTAAATTAACCAAATACAAAGAATAAAAAACTTTAAAATTATTTTTAAAAACTCAAAATCAAATAATTTTCTCAACTTATCATTAGATTGCAAATATTTGTACACATTTTAAATTTACATATGTATTTATTGAACTTGTACTTTACACAATTTATATTAGTCGAAGAAAGAATATGTGAGGTGGCCACAGAGAGTGACTAGAGGGTTTTGAGTGGTGTTATATATAGATTCGATAGAGGGTCAGAAATTAAAATCCAAATTAAGTATGAGCCTAAGTGTTGAGGTCACCTATTTTAGGCGACCAATAATGGCTAAAAGAGCATGGGCTAAAACCCAAGGAAAATGAGGCAATAGTAGGCTAAAGCAAGTCTGACCCGCCAAAGGTCTGAATAGACTCCACGAACGAAAATGTCTAAGTAAAGTTACAGACGTAACACTTATAGCGGTCAAGTTGCTGAGGCACTTTGCCTCAGCGCCGCCATTCCTAATATTGTCGGTTCTGCCGCCATCTGAAGTTGTTGAAAGAAAGAGAAAATCGAAGCAACTAAGTTGCAAAGGCAACACTTGTAACGGTCAAAAGAGGATGATATGAAAAAAAGATATCTAGACCTATTTCCAATTGATCATATATTCTTTCCGGAAGAAGGTAATTAAGTTTGGAGGACCAAATGTCCTAAGGGGGAGAGGATGTAACAACTGCCTCCTTGATTAAGAAAATTAATTAGATTGATTATGTGCTTAATGTTAATTGTGTAATTGGGTGGTATTAAGTGTTATTGTTATGCCATATGACTACTTGAAGTGTGTTATTGTAGATAGATAGGTTAGAGTAAATATTAAACCTGTCTGATTCGTTAATTTTAACAAGTTAGAATTAAATCATGGAATAAGAATTAGAGCCTAATCCACATTGGTATAATGTAATTTAGGGTAAGTAAAATTTTGCATCATAAGTTGCCTTATTTGTGTTTATATCTGTTTACTGTAGAAAGATATGTTCATGTTTCTGTTTAGGTTTGCAAATTAAAGGCCTTATTAGCATCCGATTCAGAATTCGACTTGGGATATGTGTTATTTAGGATTTTTAGAAATTTATGGCAAGTTCAATTTAAATTCGATTCGGGACGAAATAATTAGAATAATTAATGTTCATTTGATTAGTTTTAACAAATTACCACTAATCAAGCCTATATAAGGCCACTATATGTGCCAACACTCATCTTTTTTTTCTTTCTTACATCTTTGAATCACACAAACAAATGAGAGAGAGAGTGTGAAGGAACTATGGCCAATTTTGGAGAATTGAAATCAATAAGAGAGATTTGCTAGAGTTGGCTGAGGAATTGAAGAAAATTAGAACATCTAAACTCCTTCATTTGTGAACTGAAAACTTGAAGTGAGAATTCAACTCATACACTAAATGTTTGACTCAATAAGAGGATGAATTCAAGAGGGTTGAAGAGTTAGATACAAGAATTTAGCTTAGATGATGAATTTGAGCATGAATCATGCATTGCATGCATCTTTCATAAAAATTGGGTTTGAATTTCACTTTGAATCTCACATGTATGGAGTTGTATTTGATAAATGTTGAGAGACTTACATGACTTTGTATATATCATCTCATTTGTTCATAATTTGTGGAGTTCAAACTCAATTCAATGCATGCATGTATCATACATAAAGTTTAATGATTAACTTGAATAATCGGCATGACTTTAGGCCTTGATTTCATGAAATGATCTTTAATTCTCCATGTTTTCCAAGTTTATACATGTTTTCTTAAGCTTTTGTCCCAAAAGAACATGCTTTGTGGCTTTGAATTCGAGTTTTGAACTCGAGTGCAATCTGGAAATTCCAGAATTTGTATCCTCCACTCGAGTGACCATTCTGTGATCTTGCGCTTCCACTTGAGCGATAAGAAGTTCACTCGCGTGAAATGCATGCTCTCAGAAATGTTCATGTTTTGAAGTCCGCTCGAGCGACAAGAGTTGCGCTGTCACGTCCCACTTTTTATTACTCGGAAGTATTACCAAATCCATTATTTAATTCAATTTCAGAGATAACATGCGGAAATAAACTCTTTAGTCCAATGAGTAGAAATAAATAATCATTCTCTCATCTGAATGCTAATTAAATACAATATGAGCATACTGAATAAAATGCCCGAAGGCTTACATCATTAAAGAATCAAGAAGAAGGGTGTAACCCTTTTACATATATGGCATTCCGCCAACACGAAAGAGGCCCCGTAGCCAACAAATAAGAAGATCCAAATCTTGTAGCACATCTTGCTTAACACCTGAAAAAGATTCAACAACGTAGGATGAACATATAGTCCAGTAGGGATCTCTACATGATCCTCAACAATAACAACTTACAGATAGCTATGATCATGAATGCTCAATCTCGTACTAGAATAATAATGTGGCAGTTTATACAAAAATATACATAAGTATAAACTTTTCTCAAAACAGTCAATCCATTCAGCGCTATAAGCGATTCATCTTTCATTTCATTTCATTTCATTATCCCTTGTTCCCGAACTTTCGTGACAATAACATTTCTTAGAAAAACAATTTCACTAAGCCCGTTATTTCTCTCCCATTTTCCATACTTACTATAGATTTTCCCTTTTTCAAAACATACTCTCAAATCCCAATTTTCCCTTCACACTTTCCCAAAATCTCAAAATGGCATTTTGGTTTATCCCAACACATTCATAACTATACATGCATGCCTTTAATAGAAAGGAGATAACAAATCATCAACAAATGAGGCAACTCGATCCTCCAAAACTGTAACCATCGCAATCCATGATATACTCAGGTATACTGAGACAATAATAATAAAGCTCTACTCTACTTGCCATAATCACGGTAAGTTAAGGATACACCTTACAATCGAAAGACTAGCCACATTCTCCAGACACAAGCTGGAAGGTAATGGTACCTAGTCCAAGTTCTCCAGGCGCTAGCTGGAAGGCACTGGTACCCCTCATTCTAAGCGCGGTATATAACACCAACCATCTCAATGTAACAAAGCACAACCAATAAGTGTAATACGTACACATGACCTATTCAAGATACATAAGCAATGTGTTAAAGTATATGAACACATAGGTGTGTGGAGTACATCCCCTATCTTCTTCCACACATTGGAGTACATCACCTATCTCCTCCTTAACAATTATACATATATAATGTATCATAGCACTTCATCACACACAGTATTCAATCAACGCCAGTGTAATGCAAACACAACAATCCAATACAATAATGTCATCCTCCACCGATGACCAAGGACAAAACCTCTAGATGCATGAATTCAGTACACCTATTAGAAGACTCAACTATCATGAGATCTTAACCCAACAACAATGCTAGTACGATAGGTAAAGGTGAAACCCCAAATGTGGGTATTCAACACACAATGACAGAATAGTTCAATTTCCATATTTATTTCCGAGACTCACATAGAGTTAACATTTCATTTTCCATTTTCACGGTCAACTTTCATGAACTTTCCAAGTCAACATGTTACACCACTTATTCCCAAAAACACTTTTCCCATTCACAAAATCAATTCCATTCTTTTTATTTTACAAAACCCATCCCATGGATAATAAAAGCCATAATTCAACTAGGTTCAATACATTCATTTCAAAACAACCCTAAAGCCATAGTTAATCCCTTAGGCATTAACACCTTCACCCAACTCATATTAACAATAGTAATTTACAATTATTGTTCAACTACTCTCTATTTTTTTATTTACCAAATCAAAACATAATTTAGGGCTTTTTCCTCTTTCCACCATAACATGCTAATTTACACTCTAACTAGCCCAAAGAACTATCAATGATAAAAATAATCATTCTCAAACAACCAACCCTAGGTTCCCTCACATGGTTTTCAAAGAAATTCAACATGATATGATTTTCATGCAATACAAAACTACCACATGTCTATCTATAGATGGAGTATTGAAAAAGAACAAGGAGAATCCCTACCTCAAATGGAGAACCCAAGGGGAAGAAGAGCCAAACTCGGAAGTACTCCAATCCCAAGGTTTTTTGGATCAAAACGAAGCCCACGCAACCCTCTATCTTTCTTACAAAGAGATTAAGGTAGGAACATCCAAAAACTAGATCAATCCCTAGAGAGAAGGTGAGTGTAGAGAGAGAGGGAGTCAAATCTAGGGTTTTGAGACAAAAGGGAAATCAAAAAGTGAAGAAGAAGTTGCTGTTGTGAACTGATATATACGTTCCTCACTCGAGCGAAGGAGTGGTCGCTCGAGCGACCAGACACAAAGAAACCTCGCTCGAGCGCACAAAGCCTCGCTCGAGTGAAAAACACAAAGCTTCAGGTCTGCAACCCAGAAGCACGCTCGCTCGAGTGAAGAAACGCTCGCTCGAGCGAAGAATAGCTCGCTCAAGCCAAGGCTGCGTCTGAACAAAACTTGAAGACACGAAATACTCGCTCGAGCGTACAAACACTCGCTCGAGCGAAGAAGCAACAACACAAGTCTCGCTCGAGCGACAAAGTCCTAGCTCGAGCGAATAGGCTAAAAACTGGACAGCAACCATATGCTTCCAATCACAACCAACCTGAAACGAACCTGCTCAAAACATCCTATAACTCAAATACAAAGTATTGAAGGACGGAAACAAGCTAAATACAACAATCCACATCTACGGAACCAAGTCCGGAATACAAAATAAAATGGAGGGAAAACCGGGATCGCTATATGCACTCGAGCGAGGTCCTGAGTCTTACGCTCGAGCAAGCTTCGAGTGGGTATCGAACGGAAAAATCATGTAACCAGCACTTTTTCAAAGTTTACAGACCGCTCGAGCGTAGGAAGTTACGCTCGAGCGACCACTCACATTCTTCATGTCTGCTTGAGCGAAAAAATCTACGCTTGAGTGGGAACCCTATTTTCAGAAATTTAATCAAGTGTTGTCCAGTGCATTTTGGCATTCTCATTGCATCCTAGGAATTTCTAGGCCTAGATTGGGTCATCATAATGGGGATAAGAGTTAGAAATACACAAAGAACAAAGTGAAATAAGTTATGTACTATCCGAACGCATGCTTTAACTGTATATTGTTATGTATCTGTGTAGGTCACGCGCCATAAGATAGTTGAATCGCCTACTCAATCTATTTGCCTAGGAATCAATTGTGAGTAACAATGCTGGAAAGCTATGTTCAATTATAACTATTTTTCTGAATGATTAACTGTACTGGTTTTCTGAAATGATATTGTTTACTGAATGAATGTCTGTCCTATTTTATGAACTGTACTCATGGCATCCATAGCAACTAATTGTTACTGCTACTACTACTGTTAGTACTACTGTTACAGAGATCCCTGGTAGTTCCAATCCTTGGAACTACTGTTACTGTATTGATGGTCATCAACTGACTGTTCAGTCTATCAAGACCTACCGTACTGTTTTGCTATTAGATGTACCACGTATGACTGCTATGATTACTAAATGACTGATATGACATGAAATATGAGATATTGATTGAATAACTGATCTACAGATGCAATTGATTGTTTTAATTACTGAAAGGGCATTCTTTTTGTATAAAGTCAAGTGAATTTTGTATAAATCATTTTGGCTTTGGGATTTAATTCCCTAACGACTGTTTTATTTTGTATATAAGCGTCCTATGGACTTAAGTGTTTGTACATATACCAGTATATGAAACTTTTGTTACTCATTTAAGTCCTTACAGCTCGTTGAACTATATAATTTATTATTTACAAGCTTTAGCTAGCCCCCATTATTGCATTACTGTTAAGCAGGCCTTTGGTAATCTCAGATTACTGGCCGGTCATGACGCTAAACCAATAGGGCGCGAGTTTGGGTCGTGACAAGCACCAAACACTCCCGCTGCAACTACACTTGCTGAGGCATCTGTGCAAAAAAAATAGTACACAGTACACGCAGAGGGACGCATGACACCTTCAGCCTGGTGGCTCAAGGTAGAATATTCCATGTGATCTTTAGGGATACATGTCTTCTCTCTATTTGGCCACTTGGTGTCCTCTTTGTAGTAAGGAAAAGCCTAAATAGGACCCATTTCCTAAGGTCCAAAAAAAGGATTATTGAGAATTTGGGGAAAATGCTGTCCATTTGTGCACTGCCAGCCATTTCTTCTTGAGCTACTTACTTCACCCTCACCTAGCTACTCATCCTCTAGTCATTCCACCATTGTTGGACCATTAGCATAGTTTTACCTCTCTAATCACTACTCATACTGAACCTTCCTATACAAATCTTAAGTTAATTATGTAGTATTTGATTTATTGAAATAAAATATAATGGAATAATTATTCCATTAAAAATTTAATTCTTATATTTGGTTTGACTAAAAAGATAATAAAAAATGTATTGTAAATGAAATTATCATTTATTATTATAAGAAAATAATTATTCTATTTTATTTCATCTCATTTCAGTAAATTATTTTTAGATATAGAATGAAGAGGATTCATAATGAGGGGATTGATAGTGAAGGGATTAAGTAAAATTGTGTTTGTTTTGATAATAGTTGTTTGTGTAAGGATTGTTAAATTATTTTTATATAAAATAATAAAATACAAAAACATTAAATATTAAACATTAATGTTCAAAAAAAATGCTCAACATGTAAAAAATAAAAATAAATAAAAAAATTTCAGGGAAAAAAAAAAACAAATAAAACAATAATTTTTGCTTAACAAAAAACACAAAAAAATTAAATATTAATGTAAAAAAAAATGCCCAACATGTAAAAAATAAAAATAATAATAAAATAAAATAGTTCGGAGAACTATTTTTCTAATATTAAGTACTGGAGACCCATCTGAATCTGCTCCCCAAGGAGACCTATAATCTGGAGGGGATTACGAATCCTCTATCCATCTCCCAAAATAAATACAAAGATAGTGAGTTCCACCTCACTATCAATCCCAATCCCCTCTCTATAACCCCAAGGAAACGGGCCTGAGTTAGATAGGAATGAATTAAGGGTGATAAAGGTGGGTGGAGAAACGTCTGGATGACAAAAATGGATGAGAAAGAGCTGAAAGAGTGTCGAAATAGGCCTATTTTAACAATTAGGTTAAAGGTCAATTTTTTAGCTTTTTTGAGTTAGATCATCTCTATTTTTTTATATATTTTTTATTAAAAAATATATAAAAAGTCAAAATTTAATTTTTAACTTACTTTCCAAAACAACCCATAGGCATAGGTGGAGAAGGTGAGGAAATGGTAGAGGTGCAACTCGGGTGGGTTCGGTTCGGTTCGGTTGGGAGGTTGTCCAAGCCCAACCCAAGTTGTGCTAAGATCTGCTCAAGCCCACCTAGGCTCGAATTGTAACACAGGGTTGTCTGCATAAGCCCGACCCGAGTTAAACCCGAATTGCTCGAGTTGCCTGAATTTTAAATGAATTTCCTTTTCTTTTTTTTTACAGCTACATTATTAAATTATTGAAATTTGACTCTATTTACATTTTTTTTTTTATAGAAAATCATTAATACCATTAAAACAAATAATTTATATAATATGAGAGAAATGCTGCTATAGTAGCCTTTACAATTTATGAATGAAAATGAAAAAAATAAGATTTTATATTATTTGTATATATAATATATATTCAATATGATTTAATAATGGATTATTTACCAATAAATCTCATCTCACAAATAGTTATATCAATCAATCCCCAATTAAATCTGTTGATCCGATAAGTCCCATTGGTGGAGAAATTTGTTCCATTTCATCCTATTTTGCATGCTTGGCGTTGCTGTGTAGACTGTTTTACCCTTCACTTTGTTGTGTGGGACGTAAATCACGGGATTTCATTTTCTTTTTGGTTATGTTGGATAGCATATTTGGTAAGTCGAATGTTACTTCCACAGACGAGTTGCCCATTTCCGTTAGGGTTTTGTGTTTTGACATCGAGGTGTTTTGTTGTGACGGCTGGTTGTTTGTGTTGCGTACGTAGCAGTTCAAACGTCCACACATCCTTCGTGTTGTAGGTATGTTTAGCGACATTGATTTTTTGTGCATTCCCATGGTATGTGGGTTGTGTGTGTCGTGGTGGTTGTGTAGTGTTTTCGGATAGGTGTGGGGTGTGTTTTTTGTGTCTGTGTTTTTACTGGTATGTGCATTTCCTTGCTGTTCCTATGTATTGGGCATTTACCTAGTATTTGGGAAGGGTGTGGGGCTGCGTATTTATTGCTATTTTGCATTCCCTTGCTATCCCCATGTTTTGGGATAGGTGTGGGTGGGTGTCGTTTTGTAGATGTTCTTCCATGTTTGTTGCAGTTACCTGGTTTGTGGGTTGTGTCTATCGGGTGGGGAGTTTTGTCTTGGGTGTTAGGATGGGTGGTTGTGTGTCTTGTGGCTGCGTAGTTACTGGTGTTTGCATTTCCCTACTGTGTAGGGGTGTGTGTGTTTGTAATGGTATCGATTTGTTCTCCTATTACAGGTAATGGAGACACATGTACGGGTTTGGGTTGTGTGACCCGTGCAAACCAACAAACATCACACTATAGAGCATAAAATGCCTTAGGCCTCGTTTGGGAACAGGCTAATTTAGTAACTTTTTAGCTATTTGGCTAAAATATGAGCTAAAAAAAACTAGTATGTTTGGGATGACCTTTTGGCTTTTTACGAAAAAATGTGCAAAAAGTAGAGAGAAAAGAGAATTTTTGACTTTTGGTATGGGTTGTTGACTTTTTGACTTTTTTAGTAACTTTTTGGCTTTATAGCTAAACCGGCCTGTTGCCAAACGAGGCCTTAGTGTCCTTGGATGGTGTGTGGTACCCCCAAACGTGACACATAACCCACAAACTGGTCAAAATATGAAGGTGCAACACATTATTACCATACACATCCAACACTGGATCATAAAATACCTTACAGTCCTTTCAAAGTGTGTGTGGCCCCCACAAATGTGTCATGTGCCAAACACCAGCCTTAATTTACGACGGGGTAACACACCAAACCAGCTGTCCCACTTACACCAACATACAAATCAATGGCAACAATGTCCTTTCACAACGGATAGGACCAAATGGAACATTAAAAAATATATGGGACTAATTAGATCATAAGGTCAATAATTGGGATTTATTGGTAAATCTCCCTTTAATAATCTAAATTACTTTAATATCGTGTAATAGCTAATAATTTATATGTTTATTTAATATTTTTATATATCTATACATGTATAATTCAGGTTTCAGGTTGTTCGGGTTGTTTGACGTCTTTACCCAAGCCGTCCAAATTTAATTTGGACTTCTGAATTTTTGCTCAAGTCTGTACCGAATTTGAAAATATATTGTCCAAATCCTAAAAAAATTCATGTTAGATTCAGACTGCTCGGGTTGAGTCCGCTCAAGTTGTATCCCTAGGAAATGGTGGGGGGAAAAAGATGAAGAACGGGACATTATTTGTAGAAGATGGTGAAAGGGGCAATAATATTTTTAAAAAATTATGAACTTAAAATTATTGTCTATTCATCTATTTTGTGTAATTTTTGAAAAGTTGCACTTGTATTTATAGAAGGTCTGACTTCTCTCTAGTCCGATCTTGGGATTGAAGGATATTGTTGGACTTGTGAAAACCCACCATGGATCCCATTTCGATAATCTAAACCATTCAATATGTAAAAATCTTCAAGTACCCTATGTCTGTAAAAAATCACGTTTATCGGATATCAATAGTTGCGTAATTAAATTAGATTTGTATAAAAAAAATAGATGATGAAAAAATAAACGATTAATAAAAATCTGATCCGATGAAATAACTATCGATATCCAATCAATATAATTTATTTACAAACATATAATACTTGACAAATTTTATATATTAAATAATTTAAATTATCAAAATAAGACTGTGATAAACCTCTACAAACCTACTCTCTAATTTAGGATTGGTTTGGGATGTTCTAAAAAAGTGCACTTTTTGACTTATTAGCTTATATGAGTTGGATTTGGGTTGGATTTGATGTGATGTGTTAGAGAAGTGATGTAATTTAAATAAAATGATATGACTTATATAGGATAGTGACTTTTTAACTTTTTTAACTTTTTATATTATTTAGTAGATGCAAAACTTGACATTAAGGGGTTGTTTGGGGTGTCCTAAATAAGTGTACTTTTTGTCTTTTTGGACTAAAAAATTGAGGTTGAAAATATGGATGTTTGGGTTAACTTTTTGATTTTTTATGGAAAAATGTGTAATAAAAAATTGTAAAAATTGATTTGTAGGGAAAAATTCGAATTGGGAGTTGTGCAGCCGTGATTGTTGACTTTTGGTGAATAGTGTTAACTTTTTAACTTTTTGAGTATCTTTTTGACTTTTTGACTTTTTGAGGAGTACCCAAACTTGGCCTAATATGAAACTGAAGAAAAGTCAGTCCTTCTGTAGAATTTTACCGCAACAGCCACTAACATGTTTTTTTATTGTTTTATTTTTTAGGTACATACATGGCAATGAGATGAATTCAGCTAGTGGATTGGAGGTAAAACTATGGGCCCTTATGAATTCTGTGGTACCCCCAGGTTTTACTAGAGACATAATGAGGTTATCGTGTTGTAATCAAAACCACTATCATATTTCTTTTCAAAACCTGAAGCATTAACAAAATGAGACATCAAACTTTCTATTAAGAAATTCAGTTGTGATTTGTGGCATTAATTTTTTGAGCACTAATGGCACTAATTTCTATATCAGTTAAAAAAAAAAAAAAAAAAACAAAGTTACCAAAACAGGAAATTAGTACCATTAGTGCCAGCAGTTTTAGAGCCACAAATCATTTTTCTAAGAAATTTACTCTCTTAGTCTTAAAATATTAGTTTTTTATTTTATTTTTTATTGTTCTAAAATATTAATCTTTCTTTAAAAATTAAGTACAAAAATAATATAAATTTCATATTTTGCTCTTTTTTTAACTTCATAAACCATATAAAAAGTATAACTATAACATTGATATTTTTCAAAAAATATATTATCAAAGGGGAATTTTGAAAATTTAATTTTTTTAAAGTGCAATAATTAAACTATCAAAAAAAATTAAATTCCTTAAAAATGACCATTATTTTAAGACGAAAGTAGTACTATAATCATGTAAGTAGTAAAAAAAAAAATTTATATCCCTAACATTTTTAATTTAAAATAATTACATATTTTTTTTTATGACACTTAAGGCTCCGTTTGGAAAGAGTTATTTGGGGTTTTTTTTGGCTATTTTAGCCACAAAAGACAAAATAAGTTATTTTAACTACAAAAAATAAAATATCATATCAAACTCATAATTATTACACTTTTCTCTCACAAAAAAAATCAAAAAAGTCAAAAAGTCATTTTCAAACCAAATTTTTTAACCCAAATTAAAATAATTAAAAAAAAAATTAAAAAGCTAAAAAGTAACCACGACATTCATAAAACAAATGAGGGGATTGGATTCTCCTCACTTTAGAATATTCAACTGGAAGATTCTGTGGTATCCCCTGGTTTTACTAGATATATGATGAGGTTATCATGTTGTAATCAAAACCACTTTCATATTTTTTTTCAAAACCCGAAGCATCAACAAAATGGGACATCTTGGGCCTTGTTTGGTTGGTGTTTGTAGAGTAATTTTTGAGATAAAAAGTAAGAAAATTTATTTGGTTTGTTTTTTTTCAGAAATTGTTTTGAAAAATTGTTTTGGGGAGAGAGTTTTAAAAAAAGTGATTGATTTGATGTGTATAAGAGAAAGAGTGATTTTAAAAAGGGGCAATGATTGAAGGCCACAAAAAGTGTGGCTCAAATGGCTCGAATTTGTCAAAACGACGTCGTTTAAAATTCGAGCCATTTGAGCTACACTTTTTGTGGCCTTCAATCATTTTTCTTTAAAAAGTAGATAACCAAACAAAATTTTAAGATTTTTTTTGAATTTTTTTTTTGATTTGATTACTCTTGAAAATTTATTTGTAGAGAATTTTTCCTAAAAAATTTCAAAAAAACAAACCAAACAAGGTTTTTTTTATTAAAAAAACTACTAAATATTGACACAGATATAAGTCCTACATGTATAGGTCCTATAATCATGTAAGTGTTTGATAGATTTTTTTTGTAAATTTTTTTTTTATCCCTAACATCTTTAATTTAAAATAATTACATCTTTTTTTTGTGACACGTTAGATTTATAAAACAAATGAGGGGAATGGATTTTCTTAGTTTGGAATATTCAACTGGAAGGTCCAATTTGGCTTATTATACCTTTATTTCGGATCCATTTAAATTATTTATTTTGTAAAATCTTTTTTGAAAAATATGTATATAAAAAATTAGATTGATTTAATTTTAAGAACCACTTGATCAAATTAAATTTTTTGAAAATTATGTTATCGATAATTATGGTGGATAAATAAATAGATAAAACACATGGATAAGTAAATAAATGATTAAGTAAATAGATTAGATTGACAAATAAAAATTATAATTTTCAGACAAAAAAAACATGCATAAATTTCAAAAGGATTGAACCAATTAAATTTCTAACCCAACCCGACCCGACTCGGGCGCCCACTACCTTTTTCTTATAGCATAACCACGTCTGATTTTTTTTTTTTTTTTCCCCCATGAAATCAACGCATAAAACCATAGAAGTGGGACGGCCCATTAGACCGGACCGGACCGATTCACTCTTCTTCTTCGAACACATGTTAAGAGTTTCTCTATCAAATTAATTAAAATTTTATTGTATTTTGATTTAAATTATTAATTTTTTTCTATTTTAGCTATACATTTTTTAAAATATTGTCTAAGAGCATCTCCAACGCTTACTCAAAATTTTCACCAAATTTGAGTCAAAAAGTATCAGTTTCATCAAATTTGATAACAGATGCTCCAACGATTCACCAAATTCTCAAATTTGTCCCGGGACAACCGGGTGGTCGACCGGCCGGTCGACCGGCCGGTTGACCGGTTTGCCCAATTTTTTTTTTTTTTTTTTTGAATTTTTTGAACCTTTTTTTTGAACTTTTTGAACTTTTTCCGGGTCGACCGGTGGGTCGACCGGCCCGGTCGACCGGTTAGGCAAAAAATTTTTTTTTTTTTTTTTTTTTTGAATTTCTGAATTTTTTCCTTGAACTGTCTGAACCTTTTGCCGGTTGACCGGTTGGTCAACCGGGTGGGCAACCGGTTGGTCGACCTGGGTCCCCTCCAACGGTCCGCAACAGTGTCCGCTACAGTGTTTTGATGAATTCATTACTTCCTCCGCGATCTGATGAAATGTTTGATGAAAACTCAATTTGATATCAGATTTGGTACACCGTTGGAGCCATGAACAGTGTCATTTTCATCAAAATTCAAATTTGATATCATATTTGGTATAGCGTTGGAGATGGTCTAACAAACTCTTTGTCCTTTTTCAATATTATTTTTATTGATTTTGATTTAAAATTATTTTTTTATAAACTCAACAAAATTAATTTCAAAATATGAAAAGTAAATAGCTTTCTAATGTTTGATTAAGTGAAATCACTGGCGATATTTGTTGAGCCAAAACCACAAAAACTAAAATGACTAACTTGATAACTACTTTGATAGAAGTGAAAGTAATTTGCTCATTATTTTAACTAAAAAGTAAAAGTAACTAATTTGATGGAGGAAAAATTACTTCATGCCAATCTAAGTCATTCATTCGTGTTGCTCTCAATGTCATAAATCAATCTAAGTCATTCATTTATGTGGATCTTAATGTTATAAATCAATTCAAGTCATTCATTTGTGTGCATCTAATATAAGTCCCACACAAATAAATGACTTGAATTAATTTGTTGTATTACCATGTTAATGCCTTTGAGACGATGAATAATTGCTCTTGATGGATATGCTCCTAACACAGTTTCACTCACAAGTCCACCACTCTCAAAATTTCTCAGTATTTTCCGAGAAACAAACATACAAAAGCAACCAAAACTTGCCACATTGACCCGTGCCTCTCTAATTCTTTTATATCGCGGGTACATGTTTATGATAGAATTGCCTAACAAAAGATTCAAATCCAATACATTCCACTCTTGAAAATATTCAAAAACCCACATGCTTTGAAACTTGTGGAAAGTAATTCATTGGGTTTAAAAATTTTTACTAAAAACAAAAAATAAATTATAAATTATAAATTAAATTTTCAAAAAATTAAATTTAAAAAATTGAAACCAAGGTGGTACTTTGGGATTACCCTGCTGCAACCATGAAACACCTCACAACCCATTTCTTTCAAGCATTCTATCAAACACCTCACAACCCATGTCCATTCTACCACACTTCCCATACAAATCTATAAGGTCATATCAAACCCATATCCCATTTTCAAAATTCAAACACTTGAGCTTCCATTCTTTATAAACACTGACAAAATCTTTTAAACATTCTAGTGTTCAAAACAAAGATTGTTGATGGCTGAGAAAATGGGTGTCTTGACCATCAGAGGGTTGGAAGATATGTTTGCACCTTTGTTGAAGAAGTGGATCGGAATGGTGAGATTAAAGAAAATACATGCCCAAATGGTCAAGTTCTCACTATCACAAAGCAGCTTCTTGATTACAAAAATGGTGGATATATGTGATCAGAATGGTGAAATAGAGTATGCAACTTTGCTCTTCAATCAGATGGTTGAGCCAAATGGTTTTTTGTACAATGCAATGATCAGAGCTTATACACATAGCCATTTATATACAACTACAATTTTTGTTTACAAGCAGATGTTGAGAAACCCACAAGCTAAAGACACCATTTTTCCTGATAAATTCACATACCCATTTCTGATTAAGTCCTGTGGAGGTCTTGTGTGTCTTGATCTGGGTAACCAAGTTCATGGGCATGCATGTAAATTTGGGCTGAAATCTAATGCTATAACTGAGAATTCATTGTTGGACATGTATATAAGATGTGATCATTTGCGTGATGCACACAAGTTGTTTGATGAAATGAGTGAGAGAGATGTGATTTCATGGAACAGTCTCATCACTGGGCATATTAAATTGGGCCAGTTGAGAAGTGCAAGAGCAATATTCAAGGAAATGCCAGACAAGACGATCGTCTCGTGGACCGCAATGATTTCAGCGTACACCCGAATAGGGTGTAATGCCGAAGCGTTAGATGTTTTTAGGAGAATGCAAATGGAAGGACTTAAACCCGATTGGATCAGCTTGATTGCTGTTTTGCCGGCATGCGTGCAATTGGGAGCTCTTGAACTTGGAAAATGGATTCACTTCTATGCAGAGAAAAATGGGTTTTTGCAGAGGACTTGTATATGTAATGCTTTGATTGAAATGTATGCAAAATGTGGAAGCTTAAACGAAGCTTGCCAACTGTTTGATGCAATACCTGAAAGAGATGTGATTTCATGGAGTACAATGATTGGAGGATTAGCAAACCATGGCAAAGCTCGTGAAGCAATCAAGCTGTTTCAAGACATGCAGAGGGCAAAGGTCGAACCAAATGAGATCACTTTTGTTGGCCTTTTATCAGCTTGTGCACATGCTGGTTTTTTGGATGAGGGATTAAAGCACTTTTATTCTATGAAGAAAGATTATGACATAAAGCCTGGGATTGAGCATTATGGTTGTTTGGTTGATCTCCTTGGTCGTACAGGGCGCATTGAACGTGCACTTGAACTCATAAAGGACATGCCAATGAAGCCAGACTCCGCGATTTGGGGTTCTTTGTTGAGTTCGTGTAGAACTCACTGTAATCTTGAAATAGCCGTTGTAGCGATGGAGCATCTTCTAGAGTTTGAACCAGACGACACCGGGAACTATGTCTTGGTCTCCAATATTTACGCAAACCTTGGGAGATGGGATGGCGTGTCAAGGATGAGGAAACTCATAAGAAGTAGGAGCATGAAGAAAACGCCAGGATGTAGTCTGATAGAAATCAACAATGTAGCTGTTGAATTTCTATCAGGGGATGATTCTAAACCATATTCACAAGATATCTATTGGACTCTAGAGCTGCTGGCTTTGCATCAGAGAAAATTGAGCAATTTGATTGAAATTGTACCTGAGGATGAAAGTGAAAATATGCTATAAAATCAAGAGAAATCTTGCACCTTTTGAGGTTTATGTCTTCATACATGTCACGTCAAATTTGAGACAATTACCCCTATAAGGAGGGGAACCTGTACAAATCATAAACTGAAATCAAAACATGCATTCATGAAAGAAGGCTTTGTTGTTCCTTCTAGGCATTTGTATCCCCAACAATATCAGAAGATTGAACTCAATCCCAAACATGCCAAACATGATTTTAGAGAGAGAGAGTACCTTTGGACTTTAATTCAACATAACAATTGAAATGTGCAACAAAATTGAAACATTGCTTAAATGATCAAATACAGCAACCAAAGAGGAATCATTCAAGAACAGAGTTGGACTGTCGAATCTTACAACGCTATAACTGACACAATATTAAATGACTTGAATATTTTACCAGCCGAGTTTCTGTGCCGTGGAGAGACCACATATTACAACTATTGCATAGATACTACAATCCATGAACACTGCACCCATTACGTTCTGCAACACCAAACCTGACTCCAAAGCCTTGCCTAGTTGTTCAGCGAAACCAAAACTGTCGCCTATTGAAGGGACATTATTTGCTTCTTGTTCAATCCTTTCAAAATGTCTTTGTTTACCTAAGAGAAGCCGTGCAAGCACAATCGATATATTGGTGAGTAAAACCAGATAAAGTGGCTTGAAAAACATGATGCTCTTGATAATGCGGCTTCCCAGTATGGGAAACCCGATATAAGTCAGAACCACCAAGATGGCCGCTGCTAGGGAACAATAGATGCGAGTACTCTCTGAAGCTGCAATGGCGGAACTTATTTGTTTTGGGGTGAAAATTTTACCACGATGGTGAACCAGTGGTTCAAGTTTATGCTCCGTGTTAGAAGGGGGAATCAATGAATCTTCAACTGTTGGCAAGACCCGATACGCTTGTACTTTGGCATCAACTTCCCAAGAAGGACCTCTTGAAGCTTCAGTGCCTGTCTCACACTTGCGCAAAAACGGCTGTCGTCTACTTCCACCATTGTTGGCAGACTCATACTGTGGCAACAAAGAACTGGAGGATTTATCTCCATCATCTTCCACAATTTCATCTATAGCAAGAAGATCAATGAGCAACAAGTAACAAAATCATAAATGAGTGAAGCCGAGGATAAGAAATATGTAAAAAAAAAACTACGAAAAAAAGTATGAACCTCTACTTCTTAGCCTTCACAATATGAGGTGCGAAACCAACTCCAACAATGCTTTTATCTTTTAGTAAATAAACTATACACCAGGCAATCTAAAGACTAAACCCTACAGAATTTCAAAAAATCCAACCCGCATCAAAATATAGAAATTAATCTCCCACTACATCTCAGCTACAAACACTGTCAAATATCCAAAACATGGAGAATGTCTACGTAACACACATTTTTGTTTTGGAAAATTGCATGGGAACAACTCAAAGTAATTGCACTTTCAAGGAGGAGCAAGTGAGACCTTTGTCCCATGCCACAGTTTAACCTTGCACAGGCTCACTTGCACTTCCATGAAAGTGCAATTATTTTGAATTGTTTCCATTTAAATGCACTTTTCCCTTTCTTTCTCCCTACTACGAGACTTCTCATTCAAATTAGAACCAACTGGCAATTAGTTAAGAAAACTTCCCCTGCAGCTCAAACTTTATCCAATACCCATATTTCTGAAATAAATTGTATAATAATTTAAACCAATAGAAATCTTCCTTCCAGTTACAGTACCCAGGTTTATATGAAAAATCCCCTACCAGACCCAGCGCATAATTTACCTAAAGTACGATATTTAGCATACAATACTCTGAAGAAGCTAAATTCAGTTACTAAAGAGGTTGGAAGCATTAAGCGAATTAATGTCTATAAAAAAATAGATTCTCCTGACAAGAAAATACAAAAACAAAAAGCTGAGTAACCCTTTACCCGTGCTGAACATCCGTTATTTGATTCTTCTCAAATGGAAAATACAAATTTAACCAGACACTTGTCAATATGGTGCAGTATTGTTAGATTCTAAAGCTTTATAAAAAAAAAAAATTCTCTCTGGGACATTGCTTAGAAAAGAATGAAAAGAATTATTTGACTTATCCATGAATGAGGTAGAGGTCATGTATATATAATAGATTCATGATACAATTTAGAAAACGATTTAAATAAATAAACAATACTAAATCAATGATTGACACAATCACAGATTATATACATAATACTAAAAATAAAAAAATTCTAAGTGCTCTAACTTCTATACTCAACACTTAGTGCTGTGTTTTTTAAGGCAACAAGGCATCCGGAGGTCTAAGCACGAGACAATGGCTTCGTTAAAGCAAGGGAAACGCTAAGGATGTTTTTGGGGCAAAATCCTCTTTATCCCTTGTGATTTGACCCCAGAGCACCCTCTCTCACATCCAGCCACTCCCTCCACCACCACCCCTTCCACTTGAAGCAACAAATCCGCTGGGCACAAATAATATGAAGAACATGATAGTAGCTAGAGATTAAAGGTTGTACTAGATCTACTGCTCTAGTGATCAGGACATCACTGCAATCATAGTATATAGGTTACTTGGTCAACTGGATGTTATCTCCAAGTAACACCAGATCGGTAGCCTGGTCACATTATGTGAACTTTGGAGACGACTCAATTATCTCACAACATGTTGGGTTCTTGTATACAGGGTTCTCACAATTGGTTTTTTGCGGTATATATATTAAAATCTCAATATTTGTAAATTAAATTTTGTATATTGAGATTTTAATGCGTGTGTAGAAAATTTAATCAATTACTAAAGCTATTATGGTGGTTGACTATGTTGGTGGTGGTGGGTTGATAGTGTTAACTGCGTACTTTTATCCCAAACCATGTGAGGGGTTTATGGCTATATTTCAATGACAGAAGCACAAGCCAAGTCACAAATGGGTAAATGGCTATATTCCAATGACAGAAGCATAAACCAAGTCACAAATGGGTAAACAAGTCGCAAGGGGGTAAATAAAATTTTGACCATATATTTTTTAGAAAATATATAATATAGATAAAACTCAATAATTCTAAGAAAATATGATGCATCCAACTTCCCTCCAAATAGGAAGTACTAAAGATCCAATAAAAAAACATGACACAACCAATAAAATTCAACATTCCAAACACCAATATCCAACAAAAATATAAGACACCCAATAAACACTAACATTGAAAACATAAAAGGGAAAAATAATTGATTAATTACTCAAGAAATAATTTTGTTCCAAGTAGTTATCCAAATTCTGTACCCAACAAAGGTCAAAGTGCAGAAAAAGTTTTTAACTTCACCAAAAAAAATAAAATAAAAATATAAAGATGCAACTCCTAGCCATAAGCTAATAGCTAGTGTGCATGCAACATCATATGTTTATTAAGACTCGAGATAGATGACTGTGATCAAATTAAAATGAGTAAAAATAAATAAAACACCGCCTCAAGCACCTCGACATCTCCTCACTGAAGTTGCTTCAGGCATCTTGAGGTGCTTGCCTCACCTCACTTAGTCATGCTTTTCCAAACATTGGCCTGGTGCAATGCAACAGTAAAAGCTTTTTTATCGGGGTGACATGGTTGAGTCTACAGCAACAATTTTGTGCAGTGATCAGCGTTGAATCCTAAACTTCGAACCAATTGCTTCTTCCTCAATATGGAATTTTAAGGCTAGGAGTTGTTTGGCATCCCCTACTTTAGCACATCTTTTTATCTTATTTGGGTCACATCACCACTTATTTAGGTCACATCACCTATCTACCCTATGAAGCACAGACACCTCTCCGGAGCCTGCGTATAGAATGAGGATTGAACAACTTGAAATAGTGTCTTTGCTTTTAAACCAGTCTGGCCAGAAATTTAAAAGCCAAAACATGGGAGATGTTCAACATCAAATTGTATCTAAATATGTTTTCTCCACCATAGACCCTCTAATGACCATAATCACCATGAAAAACAAATTTTACTGAAGATTACTAGTATATACTATGCTTATGAGAGGACATCATTCTTTGTATCCAAGGGAGGAACCAAGGGAGGTTGGAGGGGCCATGGCCCTGCCTAAATTAAAATAAAAAATAAAAAATTACCTTTTTAAGTATACATCATGTTATAATACACCAAATAGCCCGCCAAATATTTTTTTTATTATAGAACATGTGTCTAGAAAAGTAGATCAGGCATCTTGTGTACAGAAGTGTGGTGCCACTCAAAAGTAAAAATGTCTTTCCATCATATGCACATTGAATAAATACTTTAGTTTTTTCATAAAATAAAATAAAAAAAAACAAAAAAACTAATACAATAATTTCATATTTCAATTAAAGTACATGTGATAAATTTAAATTATGAGCTTAATTTTTGTGAACAAAAAATTATAGGAATTTGATTATGGTGCTATAATATAAATATTTTTATTCATGTTTATTATTATTTGAATTTTTTGAATGACAATTTTGACAAATCAATAAAAACTCAAGTACTTGATTTTCAATCAAAATATATAATTGCATTGATCATGAAGTCAATAAAAAAAAGAAATTTATTTGCGTTAACTTAATTCTTTAAAAATGATTTGATCCTCTAAATAGAACTCCTGGTTTCGCCCATAACTAGATCAACAAATTCAGATAAAAGTATCATTTCAGTTCACTTCGCAATACTCAATTGTGAAATTAAGCTAACAATTTGTAAATTACACATGCATATGTGCATATACATATATATATCTAATCCATAATCTATATGTATGTGTAGACTGGATTAACTTAATTCTTTCAAAAGGATTTGGTCCTCTAAATAAAATCTCTGGTCTTGTCCCTGTTTAGATCAACAAATTCAGATAAAAGTAACATCTCAGTTCACTTTACAAATATCCAATTGGGAAATTAAACCAACAATCTAAAAATTACACATGCATATGTTACACATATATGTATATATATAGTTTATATGTATGTATACATAGACTGGATTAAATCCTCAAATGTATGTATAAACTGGATTAACTTAATTCTTTAAAAATGATTTGATCCTCTAAATAAAAGTCGTAGGCTCTATTTGGTAGAGTTTTTGAAATTTAATTCTACCCCTTAGTTTGAGTGTGTTGTTTGGTTGCAACTTTAGAAAATTAATTCCACACTCACTTTTCAAAACACACACTTTTCAATATTATTATATGTCACATCACTTAATTCAAACTCTTTTTAAAACTCATAACCAAACAAATTTTCTATACTCAAATCATAATTCCAAAACTCACAAGCTCAAAATACAACTTTATTCTCAAATCATAATTCTAAAACTCTACCAAACGCGACCATAGTTTTTTCACCCCTATTTAGATCAACAAATTCAGATAAAAGTAAAATCTCAGTTCCCTTTACAAATATCCAATTGGGAAATTAAACCGACAATCTAAAAATTACACATGCATATGTTACACATATATGTATATATATAGTTTATATGTATGTATACATAGACTGGATTAAATCCTCAAATGTATGTATAAACTGGATTAACTTAATTCTTAAAAAATGATTTGGTCCTCTAAATAAAAGTCGTAGTTTTTTCACCCCTATTTAGATCAACAAATTCAGATAAAAGTAACATCTCAGTTCCCTTTACAAATATCCAATTGGGAAATTAAACCAACAATCTAATAATTACACATGCATATGCTATACATATAATATATATATTATGTATGTATATATAGAGTGGATTAAATCCACAAATGTGTGTATAAACTGGATTAACACAAATGTATGTATAAACTGGATTAACTCAATTCTTCAAAAATGATTTGGTCCTCTAACTAAAACTCCTAGTTTCACTTCACACATGTTTAGATCAACAAATTCAGATAAAAGTAACATCTCAGTTCAATTCACAAATACCCAATTGGGAAGTTAACAAAACATATATATATACATCAAATCTACAATCATATAGATATATGCATAAAGTGGATCAAATACAAAAATGAAAACAAATTAGAGAGGGGAGGGGAAAGGGAATACCGAGGTGGTGATGAGAGAGATGGGGATCGTGATGGTGAGAAAGCGAGGGAGGACAAGAAGCTGTATGAGAATGGTGAGATTCAGGGGAAGTTGATGAAGAAGAAGAAGAAGGAAGGGTTTCGATTCGACCGGTGATGAGCGCCAAGCGGTCCGAGCCTCTGTCGGCTATTCGACGTCGTCGTGCATCTCTGCTGCTCGTCGCCATTTCCAAAAATTCCAATTCGAGAGAGAGAGAGAGAGAAGGGTTTGGATTGAGAATGAGAATGAGAATGAGAATGATGAGTTTGGTTTGGTTCGTGTATTCCAAGGTAACGACAATGGCGTCTATCCAATACCCAAATCTGGGTCTCCCCTGGATCGCTCACGACTGCCTCTCTCTACACCGCCTGTTTTATATAATTGGGTAAATTACAAATACACATCACATTTGTTTGAAATATAAATTATTTTTTATAATTTGAAAAATTATAAATATCTACTATTTAAAATTTTTATTTAATAAAATTAATTAAAAAACTAAATTTTATAATTATTCTCTTATACAATAATAAAATTGCTTAAATTATTAATTTAAATATATTCTAACATCATTAAAAATTATTAATTGACCTGATGATTTATTAATAAAATAGACGATTTGTTATTAAATTGGAAATTTCAAATAGTGAAATGTAATTTTCAGAATCACAGTACGCGATTCGCATTTTAATCAAATCTCATGAGATATATTTATATAATTTGCCCTATTTTGTTTTATTTTATAGATAAATTTTCCTCCTAGTTAAATTACATTATTCTCCTCTAAAGGCCTATTTTGACAATTAAGTTAAAGTTAAATTTTCAATTTTTTTGACTTTTTTATCACATCACTTGTTTTATTTTTTGTACATTTTTTTAAAATATTTTAAAAAATTAACTTTTAACCTACTTCTCAAAATAGGCCAAAGTTTTATAAAAGTATACTTGGTCTTCGTTTGTGAATAGGCTATTCTAATAGTTTTTTAGTTTTTTTACGAAAAATATGTGCAAAAAAGTAGAAAAAGTGATGTGATAATTTATAGTGACTTTTTGACCTTTTGAATAAAATGTTTAGTCCACAAACAATGCCTTAGTCTCATATTTTTAACATAATTACATTTGCCTTGTTTGGTTTCAAAAACTTGATTTTTTTGACTTTTCATTTTTTTTTTTGTTTTTAGTCAAAATTTTTAACATTTTTTTATTTTTTAGATACACCAAACCTAGATACATTTAAAAAGTCCAATATTTATGAAACAAAAATCTTTAAAAAAATTCATCAAATACAAAAATATAAAAATTCAATACATTTTCATATTATTATATATTTATTGAATTTTTAAAATATTTTTTCACAAATTTTCTATTTCTTAAGTGAATTTAATTTATGTGCATCTACAAAGTGAAAATTTTATTTAAAATATTAAAAAAATACTAAAAATAAAAATAAAAATAAAACTATAAAAAAAAAATTCAAAAAATAATCAAAAACCAAACAAGGTGATTAGCTCTCATTTGGTAAAGCTAAAGATATTGAAACAAATGTAGATAGTAGATAAATAATGAAAGAAAATTACAATTTGTATTTTTACAAAAAATCTCATTTTGACTTCTTTATTTTCAATTGTAACAATTAATCCTCTATACTTTAGATAAAGTTACAATCTCACAATTTCATCCAACTAACATTAACACAACTATCGAAAATTGAAAGTTGGTGTACTAAAGTGAGATTTTAGTGAAAATATAAGGACAAAAGTGAGATTTTAGTAAAAAAATAAGTGTGCTAATAAGACAACAAAAATATTACATATGCTTCAAATAATAAATTTTGTTAACTTTGTTAACGATAGATAAATGAAAGAGTAATATTGCAACTTGTTGGCTATATATTTTGTAAAAGCCAGTAACAATTCGACACGTGGCAGAATAAGGGTATTATGGGAAGATGATTCATGTCTTCAATCCTGATCGTACACGTGGCGATGACAATTGGTTCTCACGTGATCCGAGTAACACCAGATCAATAAAGAAACGAAGGATGACGTGGCCTCAACGGTTACTCATATTCAAATTCAAATATAAGAGGGAAGTTTAACTGCAAGTGATGGCGTAGTGGAACTACTTCTAAGGCAGCATGATCAGCAATCATGGAGGAGCAGTTCGACGGTTTGAAGTGCAGTTCGAAGGTCATCCTTGGCAAGTATAAATAGCAAGGAAGTCCCCAGGAAAAGCCCCCAGACTCAGATCATACAAACCAGTCATTTACTTTATATTTTCTTTCCCAGTTTTACATTTCCTGCACTTTAAATACCTGCACTTTAAATACCTGCACTTTAAATACATGTCCTTTAAATATCTGCACTGCACTTCGATTCCTAGGAGTAGTTTCAAGTAGATTCAAGTAGACTGTTGCTGTAAACCTCTTCGAGGCTGAGTTTGGACTATTGTAAGTGTTCATTTTTAATGAAATACTACGATTGTTCTTTATATTGCTTGTTATCTTTCTTAATTTCTCCTAAGTCAAGCCACCAGTAAAAGTCCTCTTCATTGAGGCTGAAAGAACTAAAAAACACAATCGTCTGATAAATTGGTTGGCAATTATAATTTCTGTAAGGACTGATTGATCCTTGCTGGCACGCTCGCATTTACAAAACTACCCTTCGAAAAGCCAAAAAGCCAACATATATTTTTGGCACGCCCAGTGGGACTTAATTTAAAATGGCTAGAAGAAGACGACAAGGAGAAAATGAACGTCTGGAAGAAGGCGTAGAAGGAGAGGTAGAAATACATAATCCAGAGGATAATGTGATAACACATCCTGTGGAGGCTCCTATGTTATCAGAACCTATGGTCGAACAGACCAGTACTTCTGGACAAGAACCATATGTTCATAATATTGGACGAAACCAAGGAATTGGAACATCCACCATTCCATCTACTCAGCCAACAAATCCGTGGGATGGCTTAGTAGATGCTATGGGACAACAATTAATGAACACCATGGAAAGGTGGGCAACATCCTTTTTGGATCGAATGAATAACCACCAACCAACAAATACAAGACACACAGAGGAAGTTTTAAATGTCCCTCAGCAAAGATTGGCTAGAGAAAAACAGCCTATGCAAATTAATGGACAGTCTAATGGTCAGACTAGTACTCAGAATTATGAAAGACCATCGCCTCAGTCTTGGTATGAACCCATTTCAAGGCCTGTAGTAGGCCAAAATGCCTCAGTACCCAACAATGAAGCCACACATGTTGGTGGATCTGGGCAAGTACAAGAAGTTGGCATGAGAATGGTCACAAATCCCATGTTCGAAGCCATACCTGGCACTAGGGGATATAATAATCCTTTGTTTGAATTTATACCCGGGGGGTTGGAGAGTTTTCCTGTAAATGGAAGGGACACAACACCTGTTCCAGCACCTTTCGCAGGTCCCTTCGCAGGACAGGCTCAAAGGGGTTACCCATATCCCCAACAGCAACCTGTACCACAGGGGCAACCAGTCCCAAATGTACCACCTTATGGACCAAGAGGGCCACAAGCACAAGTTTGTCCACCAAACCCTGTGTTTGTTCCTCCAGTACTGGTTCAGCAGGCACAGAATATGGTCCCTAGGGACCAAATTGTTGATATTGTTAGGGAGATGTGTGGACCGATGGCTCGGGGGGTCCAGACTCCTGTATACAGAAAACCATACCTAGAATGGGTAGATAGGGTACATGAATATCCAAGAGGATTCAGAATACCAGATTTTACATTGTTCTATGGAACTGGAAATCAATCAACAGTAGAGCACATTGCCAGATTCGCTGCTCAATGTGGTGAATTCACTAATCATGATTACATGAAACTGAGATTATTTCCAAATTCCCTGACTGGGGGAGCCTTTGTATGGTATATCAACCTTACACCTGGCTCCATTCAAAATTGGCAACAAATGGAAGAGGCATTTCATGCCCAATTCTTCCAATCGGAGCCAGAGGTGTCCATGGCAGACTTGGCAAGATTGAGTCAAAGGCCTGAAGAAAAGGCTACTCAGTTTATTGCCAGATTTAAAAGGGCTCGAAATAAATGTAGGGTCATCCTTCCAGAGTCAGAATTTGTAAGATTGGCTCAAAACGGTTTAGAGTTCAGGCTTCGAAAGAAATTTGACTCAACTGAATTTAGGGATTTGGTCGAATTAACCTATAAGGTGTCTCGATATGAAGCATTACTAGAGGAGGAGCAAGATCGAAATAATGCTTCGTATAAGACGTATTATAGAGATCCCAATTATGAGATTGATGCAGCAGAGATTGTGGGCAAAGAACCTGTAATCTGTGAAGCATTAATTCATAAGGATACAACCATCGACCAACAGTTTAAAAAGAAAGACTTTCACCGAAAGTATTCTTTTGACTTAACAAAAGCAGATGACATTTTTGATCATTTGCTTGCAGCCAATTTCCTTAAGTTACCAAAAGGAGTTAAACTACCATCTCCAGAAGAACTTAAAGGAAAAGTGTACTGTAAATGGCATAATTCTTGGTCTCACTCAACTAAAACCTGTATTGTTTTTCGAGACAGGATCCAAGAGCAAATTCGAAAAGGAAGTTTGAAGTTCCCAGCCAAAACAGAAAAAGCCATGGGAATTGACAGCAACCCATTTCCAGAAGTTGGAGAAAGCGCGGCTAATGTGGTTGTACCAAACTTTCATAATCTATCTCTGCAGGAATTGGAAGAGGTCAACGTGCAAATGCATATTGCCAACCAGACAACTGCCAAGAAGGAGATTGGAAACCCACCAACTATTGGACAAGGTTTCTCACGTCAGAGGGAACACTCTGATGAAGAAGCACTGGACGATGATTCTCTCGAAGCAGCTGTAGTGCAGAGGATGTGTCCTAGATGCAGATTAAGTTACAAATAGTTGAAGGGGCTTCCAATTGATGGGAAGCAATACTATAAGGATGTTCAGAGGCGTCCTAAATCAACCAATGCTCACAACAAAAGGCCGTATCCGGCTGGTGACAGACAACGCCCATTAGTGGTTGAACCTGTAGTGGACAGAATGCATGCTAAAGGCAAGAGGCCTGTGTATGAGTCTAGGCCACCTAACTACTACAGAATAGAAAGCAGCCATTCTGAAAGAAGATTGGAGAGGGGTCCAGGTTATGGGAGTAAAGCCAGAGATTGGCCTTTTAGACCAACCCTGCGAAGGACAGAAAATGGCTCTTTTCATCGAAGGACTGAATCAGGTTCGAAACATGAAGTCAGAGCCAAGCATTTACCTTCACAGCCAGCTTCGAAGATGGCTTCGAAGGTAGAAGGAAACAGTTCGACATCTGGATCAGTAAGCTCGTGGGTACCAGGGGTCCCAGATTGGTTTGTAATGCAGAACAAACCTAGGGAGGCGCCTACTCAAAGGGATGTTGGAAACCAAGGCAGGATGGTCAAGCCTCCTTTGGTGGCCCCAAACAATTGGGTATTACTTAAACATCCAAAGACAAAGGAACCAGATATGGTCCCAGTCATTTCCAGATCACAAAGAAGGAAAATTCAACGCAGGTATACCCAGTACCAGCAAGATCTGAAAGAAAGTGGAGAGAGTTCTTCACAGGTCAAGACAGAAGGAAAGAAAACTTCGAAGTCAGACTATACTCCAAAACCAACTCTGCAAAGCAAAGTGGTTTGTAGCAGAAAACAATTGGCCCAAGTTCATTCTGAACTAAAGGCTAGGGAGAAGTCTAGTTTGGCAGGATTGGAGAAGGCTCTGATGGAAAGTGATAGCGAAGTGGGAGACGAGATTGACATGAGCCAAAAGAAGGAAATGGCAGAAGAAGAAATGTTCGAAGCCTTCATGGCTGAACATACACTTCTGACTGAAGAACCAGTTGAAAAGGATCCTTCGAAGGGATCAGTTATCAATGAAATACCAGAGTGCAGCATGGAGGATGCTGCTGAGGACACTGAGCAAGGTAGCCAAGAGGGGAAGAAGGTACAGTCAGCCATTCAGTTTGGCTCATTTCCCCCTGTATCAGTCAATATGGTACACATACTACCTCATGAATTCCAGGCTGAAAATGAGGGTCATGGTGACCAAGACATGGATCCAATTCCTGTATCTAGTGAGGAGTCACAAGTGAGTATGGTACAGGATGCTCCTGAAATGGCTACTCCAATGGAAACTGAGTATGAGAGCGAGGAAGAAGTGAGCATCAACCTCTCATACCCTTTTGAGTATCCCTCAAATTCCATGACCCAGCATGTCAAGCCTTTGTACATCAAGGCTTTCTTTGATGGGATACAGCTAAACCGAGTCCTGGTAGACAATGGGGCAGCAGTGAACTTATTACCGAAATCTTCTTTGAAGAAACTAGGGAAAAAGAATCCCAGGTTGATCCCAACCAGCACGACTATTGCTGGTTTTGCTGGAGATAAACAGATGGCTCAAGGGATTCTGCCTATTAATTTGAGTGTGGGAACCAGGGATTGTATGACAGCATTCTTCGTCATCGACAGCAATGCCAAATATAATGCCTTACTTGGGAGAGATTGGATCCACACCAACAAATGTGTGCCTTCCTCTTTGCATCAGAAGATCATGATGGCCTTGGGTAATGGAGAGACAGAGGAAATCGATGCAGATCCTCAACCCTTCATAGCCTGTGCAGACTTTGCAGAGGCCAAGTTGTATATTGAGGGAGTAACACCACTCAGTATACTGAGGAAAGCTGATGGCTCAGCCGAAGTGACGGCTGATGAGGAAGTGACACACCTAAAGCACTTAGTCCAAGAGAGTGCTGATGAAGAGGTTGTCGTGAAAGATGACAATGATGCCTGGTTATAGGCAAAGAGATGAAGAGCAAGAAGCCAAGTCTTTGGCTCTGGTTAAATTCTCACCATTGGACGTAGAAGCAATAGTCCAGAAAGTACAGGAGCAAGAAAGAGAAGCCATGATGATTGGCTGTAAACAAGAGCAGTTACAGGTCAGAGTTTTGACCCTTGGGAAATATTGCGCATTGGACATTGAGACAAAGGTCCAGGAAATACAAGAGGAGGATGCCTTATGGACAGATTTTGTCTATGAGGAAGAAGGTAAGGATGTGGAACCAGAGAACTTGCGAGTGGAGCAAAGCAAGAAATATGCTTCGAAGGTAGAAGGAATCAAAGAGGAAGCTTTAGCAAGTTCTCAGACACAAGACCCCTTAGAAGAAGTGAATTTAGGGGAAGGTTCTGTACAACAGCCAACCTACATAAGTGCTTGTTTGAACGTTCTGGACAGAGACCAGTTATTGGTTGTTCTAAAGAAATACAAAGATTGCTTTGCATGGTCTTATAATGAACTACCAGGATTGGATAGGTCATTAGTGGAACATAGACTCCCTATGAAGCCAAATTTCAAGCCATACAAGCAGAAACCGAGAAGGATGAGTCCAGAAGTAATTCAGAAGGTCAAAGAAGAGATCCTTAGACTACTTAAGGCAGGCTTTATTAGGACAGCCAGGTATGTTGAATGGCTATCTAATATTGTACCTGTAGTTAAGAAGAATGGTAAAATGAGGGTATGCATCGATTTCAGAAACTTAAACCTAGCGACTCCTAAAGATGAGTACCCTATGCCTATAGTGGACCTACTGGTAGACAGTTCAGCAGGGCACCAAGTTTTGTCAATGATGGATGGGCATTCTGGTTATAACCAAATCTGCATTGCGGAGGAGGATATCCACAAGACAGCATTCAGATGTCCTGGAAATATTGGCACCTTCGAATGGATTAAAATGCCATTTGGCCTGAAGAATGCTGGGGCAACATATCAAAGGGCTATGAACACCATCTTTCATGATCTCATTGGAGGGTATCTAGAGTGTTATATTGATGACATTATAGTGAAATCCCAGTCTATGAAAGAACATCTGTTTCAGTTAGAAACAGCTTTTGAAAGAATGAGGAAGTTCAAGCTAAAACTCAATCCTCTCAAATGTGCCTTTGGTGTATCATCTGGAAACTTCTTGGGTTATGTGGTGCACAAGAAAGGAATACAGATTGATCAGAACAAAGCCAAAGCCATCATCGAAGCTAAGCCTCCATCAAGTAAGAAAGAATTACAAAGGTTCCTTGGGCAGGTTAACTTTCTTAGAAGGTTTATTTCTAACACTGCTGGGAAAACTAAAGCATTTTCTTCCTTGTTAAGGCTGAAGGATGAAGAAGAATTTGTTTGGACAACAGAGCATCAAACTGCTTTCGAAGGTATTAAAGCCTACTTGGCTAATCCTCCAGTACTGATGCCACCAAAGGGAAACAAGCCCTTGAAGTTGTATATAGCTGCAGTAGAAGATTCATTGGGAGCTTTCTTGGCCCAGGACAATGAAGAAGGCAGGGAACAAGCTGTTTATTACCTTAGTAGGTTTTTAAATTCTTGTGAATGTAAATACTCAGCTGTCGAAAAGCTGTGCCTTGCTTTGTATTTTGCTGCAATGAAATTAAGATATTATCTTTTACCTACAACTGTCTTGGTGATTGCAACCACAGATTTGGTTAAGTATATGTTGTCAAGACCTATGTTGAGGGGAAGAATTGGCAAGTGGATACTAGCCTTATCAGAATTTCATCTAGAGTATGTCCCTCAAAAGGCAGTAAAAGGGCAAGTCTTAGCCAATTTTCTAGCGGACCATCCATCTCAAACAGAGAACCAAGAAGTAATGGAACTTGGCATGACCAGTGTTGAGCCATGGCAGATGTGGTTCGATGGATCGAAAGCCAATGGTTTAGTTGGAATTGGTATTGTGATTAAATCTCCACAAGGGGTAGAAACCACACATGGTTTCAGAGTGGACGAAGTTACTTGTTCCAATAACCAGGCTGAGTACGAAGCCTTAATAGTGGGACTAGAGATCCTTATTGGATTACAAGTACATGCAGTTGATATATTTGGAGACTCTCAGTTGGTGGTTAACCAAGTAAATGGGATTTTCAAGTGTCAAAGCATAAGTATTTTACCATATTATGTTGTTGCATTACATCTGCTTTCTCAATTTCAAGTAGCAAATGTAACTCATGTTCCAAGATTCTTGAATAATAGAGCTAATGATGTGGCTCAGAAAGTTTCGAACTTCAAGAGAAGGGATAATACCCAAAGGAGCATAGGCCAAACAACATATCAAAAATTGATACCACCTTTGAATAAAAGGAATGTAGTCTTAGAAGTCAATCATAATGACTTGCAAGAACAAGATTGGAGGCATCCAATAATGCAGTATTTGGCTGGTCCATCTTCGAAGGCCAGCAGAAAAGTTAAATTGCAGTCTATGCAATACATCATGTATGGTAATGCTCTTTATAAAAGGGGGGGAGATGGCCTATTGCTGGAATGTTTAGGCCCAAGAGAAGCATTAACAGCTATGGCTGAGGTTCATGAAGGCATTTGTGGTGCTCATCAACCCGGCGTAAAGATGAGATGGTTGCTTCGAAGGCATTCTTACTACTGGCCAACTATCCTTAAAGACTGCATAGAATATGCAAAGGGCTGCCAGGCATGCCAAAAGCATGGCACAATAAGGCATGTACCCATAACTGACCTACATGCAGTAGTGAAGCCCTGGCCATTCAGAGGATGGGCCATGGATATGATGGGAAAAATACACCCACCCTCTTCGAAACATCATTGTTTCATTTTAGTGGCTACCGATTACTTCACTAAGTGGGTCGAAGCTAAGCCGTACAAGGCTGTAGACCAAACAGAGGTTATTGGGTTCATTAAAGATCTGATCCATAGATTTGGCATTCCACAAACCATAACAGTTGATAATGGGACTGTGTTCGATGGGAAAATGGTGAAGTCTTTTGTGGCAGAGTTTGGAATTAGCCTTGTTAATTCCACACCCTATTATGCACAAGCTAATGGTCAGGCTGAATCATCCAATAAGTCCTTAAAAAAGGGAATACAAAAGGTTGTGGAGGATAATCCTAGGGATTGGCATAACCTGTTGTTGGATGTGTTATGGGCTTACAGAACCTCTCCTAGGTCAAGCACAGGGGTTACTCCTTATGCCTTGGTATATGGGCATGATGCAGTTTTACCTGTGGAAATCAATGTTAAATCTTTAAGGGTAAGATGCCAAGATCAGTTAAATCCTGAGCAATACCATCAAAGCATGTGCTTGGAATTAGAAGGCATAGATGAAGCCAGAATTTTGGCATTAAATAGCATTCTTTTCCAGAAGAAGAAAGCAGCCAAGAATTATAATAAAAAGGTCAAACACATTGGCTTTGATGAAGGTGATTTGGTCTGGAAAACAATACTCCCAATAGGGATTAA
This sequence comes from Camellia granthamiana, assembly GCA_036172215.1. Taxonomy (NCBI): domain Eukaryota; kingdom Viridiplantae; phylum Streptophyta; class Magnoliopsida; order Ericales; family Theaceae; genus Camellia; species Camellia granthamiana. Next base: position 40,663,330 of record CM069913.1, read on the forward strand.
AAGCCACAAGTTTGGCAAATGGTCACCTAATTGGGAAGGACCATATCAAATTCATAGAGTTCTGCCTTTTGGGGCATATCATTTAAGAAATTTGAATGGTTATGTACATCCCAAAAAGATTAATGGCAGATATTTAAAACCTTATTTTCCAACTATTTGGGAAACACAAGGAATAACATAAAGCATCAACTACGAAAACATAAGACTACTCAAATGATAGACAAAATTTGTTCTTTTATAAAGAATTAAATACATTGTGCCACAGATTGGCCCAAAAATCATTACAATGTCTTAATTGTTTTTGTACAGTGGACTTCCTATGGCTAAGTGCTGGAAACAGTTGAATAGCTGCAGCCATGTCTTCTTTTCGGTCAGCCAGCTCTTGGTTGGTAAGTTGCAATTTGGTATCAGTTCGAACCAAGGCTTGGTTTACTGCAGCCAACTCCTCTTCAAGTTGAACTTTTTTCTCCAGCAGTTGGATTCGAAACTGGGAGACAGAAGAGTGTTGTTCCTTGAGATCTGCTACTTTAGTATGCACTTGAGAAACAAAACTCTGGTCTCTAACCAGCTTCTCATCCGCAGTCTTAGCAGCATGACAGATGTTGAGATAAAAATCAATAGTAGCTGCAGCCTGAGATAGATGATTTGAGACATTCATGCCGGACTGTTCAGCAATGTTGCAACACTGAAGAAACCCATTTCTAATGATAGGCCTTTGTAGAGCCTCGAAGGGAATCCTCGAAAAGGAAGTTAGCAGTTCCAAACATGTGTCTAGATCTATTGAAGGTGCAGGAGGCTTGCTGCTGGGAGAAGGACTCTCGAAAATCTCCAGCAAGGAGTTAGCCAAGACTAATGGCTCAGCTTCAGCACTAAATGTTGGAGAGGTAGAAGGTACATTGAAAAGACTAGCGAGTCTTCCTTCGAAGATGTCTACCTCATCCCTAGACATGAAGGGCATAGAAAGTATTGTGGTGGAAGACACAAAGGGCTGCATGGGGATGGGAGAAATGGATGGAGCATCTTTGGCAGCCTCTATGGTTTTAGCCACCAATGAATCTAGTGAAGAGGGGCTGGAAGTGGACATAGGTGATAAATTATGAACTGGAGAACTACCAGTACTCTCTGTGGGAGAATCAACTGCCACTGGGATTGGAGTAACAGCTGGAATATCCTTGGAAGAAGGAAGAGCAAGGCTCGAAGAAGCATACTGAGGCGGGTTAAAAGCCAAAAAAGGAAGATATGGTTCTAGACCAAGGAAAAGAGATGGAGGAATGATGGGGCTCAAAGAAGGCACATCAGATGTAGGCCTTGAAAGTGGGAGTGCGATTTGAACAACCCTCACATTCTGCATTTGATCGACCTCAATTGAAATTGAGGGAGGCCTCACTGGAAAGATGAATGCAGTGGGTGTTGCTGCAAGAAGAAGAGACGAAAAGCAATGTCATAATCCAGCGTCAAAGTTAACAAAAGAAAAGCAACAGAAGAATGAAAGAAATTACTTGTTTCAGAAATGTTGATATTGATGGGAGAACTTCGAAGAGAATAACGTTCGGCAATTTGTTGTCTTCGAACAATTTCTCTTTGTAACACATCAGCAGCAGCAGCTTCATCTCTCAGAAACTGTTGCTGCCGTTTCTTCTCAACCCTCTCAAAAACGATTATTGCTTTGGAATGTTCCTGCTCCACTGCCTTGGCAGCTGCTTCATGAATGGGGTCTTTAACCAAGGTAACAGTTGAAGCGGTCACTTTCCTTCTCTTTCTTATTGCTTGGGCAATCGTCTCGAAATCAGAATCTTCATCAAAATCAGAAGGAGAGACATCGAAGTCAGAAAGAGAGACAGTAATTTTTCTTCTCTTTTTTCTTTGAATTGGCTTTGTTTGCTCCTCAATTGTCCTCTCAACCCCTTTAGCTTGAGGCTCAGATGCCCCAAAAATAAGCTCCTCTTCTGATTCTTTAGTAGCTGTCTCCTCTTGGACCAAATCTGCTACTCTTTTCCTCCTTATCAAGGGTGGCTCGTGTTCTTGGTCTTCTTCCTTTTCTTCTTCTTCTTGTGCTGCAGTTGTTTTCTTTTCAGGATCAAGCAGTTTCCTCTTCTTTTGCTGTTGATCACCTTCGTAGAAGAAGAATTAAAGATAAGACAACCAGTGTTGTATAGAAGACCAAAGGAAAAGGAAGACAAAGGTATATACCTCGGGTGATTCTAGCAGGAATTGAAGCAGCAGAAGTAGATCGAGTTATAGCAGGAACTGCAGCTGAAACAGTGGAAGAAATGGCAATCTCAACTCCCTTGGGCTTAGGCACATCCAGCATCTGTAGTGAGTTATGAAGTGAGATGGCCAGATAGACTTCCATGTTGCTCACCCACCAATCTTGGTATCTCTTCAAGGCAGTACCTAGAGGAAAGAAGGGGATGAACTCAAAATTAGCCAAGTCGCCCATAAACTTGAAGGTTGCCTCTTCCAGCCTTGACTTCCGAACCTTCAAATCCCTCTTGGTAAGGCTCAGATTAGTGTTGCTGCAGAGCGGAATTGGAACTCCTTGTGTGAGGCCAAATTGTCTAGCAAATTGGGCAGGACAATAAGGCTCAGCTATGCATTTATAAGCTCTAGGATTGATGGTCCCAATGAATAGTTCTCTGGGAAGCAGGAAAGAAGCCCATATCTCCTTGTGAGCAGGCGAGATACAGAGCTTGTCACTTAGGAAATTATTCAACCAAGTCGGGCCAATACTGGCTTCGAAGGGACGGAAATAATGAAGAGGAGGAGCGGCTGGTAGCTGATGAAATAAAGAGAAATAAAAGGCAAAAGTGGAGGGGTAAAGTGAGGCATTGGCTAATCTTATGCCATGGGTAAAAGAATGTGACCCAGCAAATTTGAGGCATTTGGATTGCAAATCGGTAAAGTACGCGAAAAGCCAAAGCTGAAGGATCCAGAATGGCCCCCCTTGGTTAGCATCTAAGGGTTTTTCACAAAAGAGAGAACAGACTCTATATACATGGCCTAAGACATACGGAGCCAAGGCTACCCGTTTTTGCAAGATAAAAGCTTTAGCGAGAGGGGCAAATTCCGGCATGATTCTTTGAGAAGAAGTGCAGAAGAGAAATTTGCACAGCCAATATAACAAAAAGGAGAAGAATTCCCTATCAGTTACCAAGCCCTCTTTCTTATTCTCAGCTTTGACAAAATCGCTATAAGATGAGTTAAGAGAGGGGAGGGAGAAAGGGACTATCAAATCAGGAAAATCTGGTGTAATAGGAGCACCAATGGGGGATACTCCTAGAAGATAGCAAATGTCAAGGACAGTGGGGGCCATCATCCCACATTTAAACTGAAAGAAATTGAAAATGGGATTCCAAAAACATAAAGCAGCAGGGACTAGAAAAGGGTCTTCTGAGATAGTTACCCTAGATAGTCGAAGAGCATCGAGAAGACAGAGCTCTTGTAGGTCCAGTGCCCTAGCAGGGACAACTCGGTCGTACCATTCTTGCCACTCTGGCCTCATCGTGGGCCAACATCGGTGAGGGCGATTGATTCTCCAGCCCTTCCAGTCGAGGCTACCTTCATAGAGAAGACGTTGATCCTCCAGACGAGGGTACAGGGCAGGAAGTTCAGCAAGGACCTCCTTGAATATGGGCCCAAGCACATACTCTTGCTGTACATGGTGACGAGGGACAAAGATACGTCCATCGATAGCACTTTTTTCCCCGGCCTTGTACTTCTCACATTCAGCATCAATAAGCCTTTTCAAGGCCACAGATGAGCTCACACGCTCTATGGATGGGATTTTTGATGAGGAAGAGGCCATTGATAGTATGCTTTTCGGAAAGTATAGAAGGGAGTAAGGAAAAGTGAGAGTCAGATGAGGGTTTGTATGCGTAAGTGAGCAGAAGGGTTTCAAAAGCCTTTGTGTCCGGAAATACATTTCATAAGTCGCTAAGTACTAAAAACGTACGAATACGAGGAGTTCTTTCCAATATTGATAATTTTTGGAGGGAAGAGCACATTCCGGACGCTGATGCCAGCTTCGAAGCAAGATATTTGGCTTCGAAGCCGAATTTTGGCGCCAAAATTCAAACAACTATGGCTTCGAAGTACGGAAGCCAGCTTCGAAGCGTACTCATGTTCGAATACACTGGACTGTTCGAAGTATTGGTCTACTTCAAGGGGTTTTAGGGCCCGTTTATCAAAGTAATGACCTTCAGAGTAAGTCTTCGGATCCTTTGAGGGATGAGGAGCACTGTTCGACGCATTGAAACCAATATTTGGTTTTATTACATGTAAAAAGAGGAATTGCTTTTGAACCAGAACAATGTGGATTACTCTTCGAGGCAAACTAGTTAATTTGAAATTGATTGGTTACATTAACTATGATCATATATTGGTTATAGTTAGTTCTGAAGGGTGATGTTAATAAGTTCAGAGCATTAATTCCAGGTAATAACAGCCAGAATTGTCAACAACACTCCATAAACTGACGTGTTGGCTCTTTTAGCGTTTCATTAGACAATTAAATCCAGATTCGAAGGATGAGATTGTTTAATTCGAAGCTATGGGTTGGCTTTTAAAGACAAAAGGAACAAAATCAAACAATGACAAATGTAAAAAGACTTTGTTTGTACTAAAGCCAAAACAGTTACATCAAGTGATCCTATCTGGGTACGAATTCTAGCTCATAAAAATAAGGAATAGAATAAATAACAAGGTCATGGAATTTCATCCAACAATGATCAATGAATTTTTGTTCTTTCTTTATTATTTCTTCTATCTCCTCCAATGTTGGCTGCATAAGCTGATGTGCTCTTACTTCATAATAGAGCTCTTCAGCCTTTATTTCGAAAGCTTCCTCCCTCAGTGTTTGTTCCAACTCGTCTATAACCAAATCGTCCCAATACGCAGATTCTTTATTTCTGAAGTCATCGAACTCTTCGAGGAAGTTCTCTGCTTCGTATTGAGCATGAATTCGTAGGGATGAGAGTTGATCCAAAGATTGCGTAGCAACCAGGGAATTTCGATGCCAGTGGAGAAGCACTGGAAGTTGGTCCAGAAAGAGGTGAAGTTCTGCTTGGGCGATGGGGTTAAGGATATGGCCCCTGGTCAAAATATCACAAGCCCATTGAAAGTTCTTGAGAGGGGTATCATCCTCAAGAACATTGAAAGGCAAGTGAGAGAAAGCCGCTAGCAGAAGTTGAGCTTGTTTCCGCTCAGTTGGAGAAGGGGATAATGGATGGTTGTAAGGTGAAAAGACTCTGTCCATTGGAAGAGCAAGCCTTAGTTTCTCTATCCAGGAAAGAGCGGGAGGAGAAGAAGGAGTAGAGGCTTCAAATTCAGAAGATGAAGAAGAAGGTGTGGATGCCTCTATTGTAAGAGATGGCGTGGGAGTGGAAGGAACAAAGGCATTAATGTAATCAAGCCAATCAGAAGAACAAATCTTCGCCTTCTTGGCTAAGAATGAAGGACTGTATCCTTGTGCTTCTTCTGGGCGCCGGGTAGGATGCATTATCTTTGTAGGCATGGATGAGGTATACCAGGCCACGAGCAGATTTTCTTCTAAACTACGTCGAAGATCAATGGGCACGTAAGGGTAGACTACTGAACTTCGAGCGAAGGAAGGAAACTCCAAGGGATCAGTAAACTCAACAAAATGATGGTTGATGCGCTCCCTTACATCATAAGTCTCAGAGGTCGACCAGTTTGTCCAACTAGAAGTCCCAGACGATGAAGAAGTTATAGCTTCATCCCATGCAGAGGTGTGTGAAGAAGAACTTCCCAAATCCATATTTGTAATTTATTGAAGCAGAGATTTGAGGGTAGTTTGTTCAAAATACAAAGGGATGCTAGAGGAAGAACTTCTTGTATTTACGGAGTTGTGAATCGAAGGGTTAATGGCAATGTGCGCATAGTCCAAAGCTTGATAATTTGCAAAAGCCTCCACGACCTGAATATGGAAGGGCGGATAAAGATGGCTAATGAATGCGTGAAGATTCTTTCGAGGGGAAACAGCATTACTCAATGGCTCTTCGTATGCTTGATCAGTAGAGTGAGAAGTTGATTGAGCCATAATCCGTTCGAATGCTAAAGATATTGAAGTATTCAATAATTTGAGAGTTAATGCTAATGATCACCAAATGGGTGACGGTTATGTTTCCTGAAAGTGGATTCCGTGCACATTCCAAAAACGCGGGAAAAGTTTTTAATCCACTAATATCACCAAGTATTGGGTATATTAGTGCGGGGGGTAATGTTGGCTATATATTTTGTAAAAGCCAGTAACAATTCGACACGTGGCAGAATAAGGGTATTATGGGAAGATGATTCATGTCTTCAATCCTGATCGTACACGTGGCGATGACAATTGGTTCTCACGTGATCCGAGTAGCACCAGATCAATAAAGAAACGAAGGATGACGTGGCCTCAACGGTTACTCATATTCAAATTCAAATATAAGAGGGAAGTTTAACTGCAAGTGATGGCGTAGTGGAACTACTTCTAAGGCAGCATGATCAGCAATCATGGAGGAGCAGTTCGACGGTTTGAAGTGCAGTTCGAAGGTCATCCTTGGCAAGTATAAATAGCAAGGAAGTCCCCAGGAAAAGCCCCCAGACTCAGATCATACAAACCAGTCATTTACTTTATATTTTCTTTCCCAGTTTTACATTTCCTGCACTTTAAATACCTGCACTTTAAATACATGTCCTTTAAATATCTGCACTGCACTTCGATTCCTAGGAGTAGTTTCAAGTAGATTCAAGTAGACTGTTGCTGTAAACCTCTTCGAGGCTGAGTTTGGACTATTGTAAGTGTTCATTTTTAATGAAATACTACGATTGTTCTTTATATTGCTTGTTATCTTTCTTAATTTCTCCTAAGTCAAGCCACCAGTAAAAGTCCTCTTCATTGAGGCTGAAAGAACTAAAAAACACAATCGTCTGATAAATTGGTTGGCAATTATAATTTCTGTAAGGACTGATTGATCCTTGCTGGCACGCTCGCATTTACAAAACTACCCTTCGAAAAGCCAAAAAGCCAACACAACTTGACTTAAAGTATATGGAATTGACTATTACAATTGAAAATAAATTAACTAAAGTAAGATTTTGATGAAAGTGTCAGGGAGTGTAATTTACTCTTTTCATTTAATTTGATTTAAAATTCAAATAAAAAAACTTGTTTTGAAATGAATTACTCCAATTTCAAATTATTTTGTTATATTTGTATCAAATTTTTAAAAAAAATTCTTCTCTTATCTCAATTTTTCATTTTCAACAAATTTGAAGAAAAAAATAATAATCTTCAATGTTTCATTTTTTAAAATTTTCGTCAAATTCAAATTTGATGAAATAATTGATGAGTTCACAAATTAATAAGAAAAATTATGTGGTAAAAAATTTTGATTTGTGTAAATAAAAATGCTAGATTTAAATCATGTTAGTAGGGAGAATGAAATTATTATATTACCTGGTAGAGGAAAGAGATTTTTAAAATAGATAAGATAATTTATAAATACATTTCTTAATGTTTGTCAAAAACATAAATCCCTCATCACATTTTGAAAATTACAAATATCCCATTATGAAAAATTTTCTTACAATTGATCTAACAGAAAAAAAAAATTACTCAAATACCTTCTAATACCAAAATAGAATCATTATACGACTTCATTCTCATCTACTTACCACCAAATCCCTCTCTATATTACCACAATAATTTTCAACCCTTCTCAACGATACACCAAATCTATACTATCTATCTATATAACCAAATGTAATGATCTCTTAAAAAATTTCAAATTCTCAATTCTAACATCTCATTAAACTCTTTCCTAAGTAGCACATCTATTATTCTCTCATTCTATTTTCCTATTTTTTCCTATTTTTAATATATTTTATTTTACTTTTTAATTACTTAGAGCATGGATATATATAATATCATATGGATAGGATTTTTTCAAAATATTTATCGATAAAAGATGAGTTTGACTTTAATTCAAATTCCTTCATCAAATTTGATCTCTTAAAAAACTCCAAATTCTCAATCCTAACATCTCATTAAACTCTTTCTTAGGTGGCACATCTATTCTTCTCTCATTCTATTTTCCTATTTTTTTCTCTTTTTTAATATATTTTATTTTAATTTTTAATTACTTAGGGCATGGATATATATAATATCATTTGGATAGGATTTTTTCAAAATATTTATAGATAAAAGATGAGTTTGACTCTAATTCAAATTCCTTCGTCAAATTTATATCCTACTCAAAGATATTTCAAAAAATAAATAAATTAATTAAACTATAAATCTCAAAACCAGTGATCTCTTGAAAAACTCCAAATTCTCAATCCTAACATCTCATTAAACTCTTTCCTAAGTAGCACATCTATTATTCTCTCATTTAATTTTCCTATTTTTTCCTCTTTTTTAATATATTTTATTTTACCTCTTAATTACTTAGAGTATGGATATATATAATATCATATGGATAGGATTTTTTCAAAATCTTTATAGATAAAAGATGAGTTTGACTCTAATTCAAATTCCTTCATCAAATTTGATCTCTTAAAAAACTCCAAATTCTCAATTCTAACATCTCATTAAACTCTTTCTTAGGTGGCACATCCATTCTTCTCTCATTCTATTTTCGTGTTTTTTCCTCTTTTTTAATATATTTTATTTTACTTTTTAATTACTTTTTAATATATTTTATTTTACTCTTCAATTACTTAGGGCATGGATATATATAATATCATATGGATAGGATTTTTTCAAAATATTTATAGGTAAAAGATGAGTTTGACTCTAATTCAAATTCTTTCATCAAATTTATATCCTACTCAAAGATATTTCAAAAAAAATTAATTAATTAAACTATAAATCTCAAAACCTTGCTTCCACAACAATATGAAATTGGGCAAAAATATTGGAGAACAAAAGAACCCTGCAAAGAAATTAAACAGGTGATTTAACCAATTTTGTAAGATTTTTCTTATGTGAAAAGAAATATATATTTGAAATCTCATATTATGTTTTTTATTCTATTTTTTCTTTTGCAAATTTTTTTGTTTGTTTTAGTTTTGGTTTATTTTGTGTATTTAATTTTTTTTCTTCATAATCTAAGTTAGTTGTTGAAATTATAATAATATAGTAAATGCGTTTATGCCTCCAAAATTTATTATTCATTTTTTTAAAATTTTACAATTACAACGTACAGGAAAAAAGTAGCAATGGCAACAAAAGGCTAAAAGATCAATACAAAAAGTGATGTTTTGTGATGCAGTTGGAGTTCATCCATTTTTTTTAGAAAAATTGTACCAATCGAGAATAGTATTTTGTTCTTCAATTATATTAATTTATGTGTTTGATTTTGTGTAATATATAAGGAGGGCACACAATTTAAATTCAGAGGTAAATAAACTTAATTATGTAGTAGCTCTAAAATATTTTTGCTTATATTCTTATTTTTTTTATTTAAGATCTTCATGAGTTTAAATTTGTTTCTTTGCATAAATGTAGTGAGCAAGATTAAGTTTTTAAATGATAAATTTCTCTTTTGTAGTAAAAAGTCAACTGTACAAAGGAATATTTGAAGCACAAGATTAGATTTCAAAATCCTTAATGAATATACAAATAAATTACTTCATTTTCTACTCATAATACTCTTTATATATATATATAATGAAAACCAATTGTGGACAAGGTCACTTGGATCCATTCGAAGAGCAAAAACTCAATATACATGTTTTTTACTTAATTAATATTTAATAGTTAATTTCAATTACATTATTGAATGTCATGTAATTTTTTAACAGATTGGATTCAATATATGAATATTTCAATAAAAGTTTGGTTAATTTCTTATAAACAAAATTATTATTCAACTATGTTTGTGTTAAAATTATAAACACATTACATATTAATGATCAAAATTTTAAAATTTAATTTGAATAAATATGTTTTATATATTTAGACAAAAATCATAGGTAAGAAATTTTTTCTATGATTGTTGAATTTTATATTCACGTGTCACTGCCATAGAAATATTCATGTCATGTGCGTTCTATGGTTAAGACTTTATTATTTAAAATGAATGATTATATTATCATATAACATAAAGTAAAAATAAAACTAACTAAAATGTTAAAAAAAAAGTGATGCTATTTTTTAATTTTATTTTTAATTTAGTAGCTTCAAAATATGAAAGTTGTTAAAATTTATAAGTTATAGACACAAAACAAATTTAAAAAAAATAGAAAAGTCATCCTTGAATTTTGTTTATAATTAAATAGCTTTAGAATACAAAAACTATTAAAAATAGAGTTAAAATTTGTATAATAAGATAACATAAATGTTTATTTTTTAACTACACGAAATTTAAATTATAAAAAATTATAGATTGCATTAGCTCTTATATAATTTTTAACTTACTACGGTTCTTATTTTTGAGTTTTTTTTTTTTTTTTTTATAAATTTTAAAAAATTATAGATTGCATTAGCTCTTATATAATTTTTAACTTACTACAGTTCTTATTTTTTAGTTCTTTTTTTTTTTACAAATTTTAAAAAATTATAAGTGGCACTTTACTCTTATCTAATTTTTAAACTATTATTATCTCTAGTTCTTCTATTATTAGAGTTATATTAGATATTGTTTTTTCGATCAAGTTTATCTTATCTTAATTTTGAATTTTTAAATTTTAATTTTGATTTTTTTTTTCAATCTGTTGGAAAAAATGATTTTTGGGGACTTTAATTTAATATTGAAGCGTGGTGACTTTAATTAAATATTAAAGTGGGTCTTAACCATTTTTTGTGTTGGGTCCAAGTGAGCCAAAAACCTTTGGGTTTTGAATAAGAAATTGCCAAGAAATTGCTTCATAATGTTAGATTCATGAATAGGATTTTAAAGAGTATTTAAATCTTTTTTCTTGGCTAAAGGGTGTGAATCCTTTGGGCATCCATACTTTTCATTTTGTGGAAAGGGGCTATGGATGCTTGGTGTTTTATTGACTAGCCTTAAAGGCTGGAGGCTCTTCCTCTCTCCCCTATACATGTATAAATTGAGACCCTCCTGTCAAGTTTCAATATATAAATTTTTGCTTCCATTTTACAAGTCAGTTTGCTAGATAGTTCCTATTGTGAGAGAGTGCTGCCATTGTTTTGTTCGCTAAGCTAGACAGATAGTGCTTCTGCCGTAGCTGGTTTTGACCATGGTATCCTGAGAGACAGACGCCGGGTTTCCTCAAGCACTTGACCCGTGAGGCGGCGAAATCTGTTTTAAGGAAACTGCTTCCGTGCAGGATTCGGTTTTGTTTCTTTACCCTTTATTGTTTTTGTGTATTTCTGTTGAAATTTAGTTGTAATTATCAGCATATGTTCTTGGTATATAATTTGTTTTCTTTATAAATCTATTTATTTAATTTCACAATTTTGAACAACAAGCTTAAAACAGATTTTATATATCTTTTCTATGAAATTGATCGAATAGATTTATATAGACTATTATGTTAGCTTTGTATAATATTACTAGGAATTGTTGCGGAATTGCTCACTATTTCAATAATTGTAAATTATGCAATGGTACTCTCTAATTGCTTAGTTTAATTAGAATGCTCTATTATAATTTGCATACTTAATTGTATTAGTATGATCTTGTTTTATGCGTATGGTTCATCATTTCCCTACCATGATTAGCATGAATTTTAAGGTTATAATATATAATTTGTTTTCTTTATAAATCTATTTATTTAATTTCACATTTTTGAACAACACAATCTTCATTTGATATTTACTAAATTTCTCTCTACCTCATTTTTTTAGGATTTATCTAAATTTCTCTTTTTATATTCTTATAATTTATCTTCACATTTACACTTGATTTTTTTTTTATAAAAAAAATCTTTATCTTATATTTACAAGATCTACTCTTACTTTTGATTTTCAATTAAGTTTATTTTTTTTTTCTAGGATTTATTTGATTTTCACTTTCTATATTCTTATAGTTTATCTTCAAATTCAAACTTAATTTATTTTTATTTTTATTTTTATTTTATATTTATAGAATCTCACTCTGACCTTTCTTTTTTAGTTGAGATCAATCAAATATACTATTTAAGTACCTATCTAAATTAATATCATAGAATTTTGTTATTAATTTTTAACATATTTAGTATTGTTTACCATTTTTTGTTACCACAATAATTTTCAACCCTTCTCAACAATACACCAAATACTTATAGACAATAATGATAGTAGTATTGATTGAGAGTGAGAAAGCGTGGTGAGATGATTGGGCAAAGTAATGTTACTAGTTGGGAAAAATAAGGAATAAAGAAAGTGAGATATGAAAAAAAAAAAAAAAAGCAAATAAAAGTATTTAACTTCACAAGAGTTAATATAGGTATTTAAAAAATAAATTATTGCTTAGGAAGTCATTTGTTACATGATTGGAAACGTGGGGCAATTTGTATTATTAATAAAATTGAGGGGTGTGTTTGTCAAGATAAAGATGAAAATGTTGGGCATAATTTGTATTTTTAATATAAAAAGGGTAAATTACAAATATACTCTCTGAGATTTGATTAAAATACAAATCGCTGCTTGTAGTTCTGAAAATTACATTATACTCCCTAAGATTTCTAATTTCATAATTAATCGTTCATTTTATTAATAAATCACAAAGTTAATTAATAATTTTTAATGATGTTAGAAATATATTTCAATTAATAATTTAGGTAATTTTATTATTGCATATAAGAACAATTATGAATTTCATTTTTTTAATTAATTTTGTTAAATAAAAAAATTTAACAATATGATATTTATAATTTTTCAAATCACAAGGTACACGAGGGATTGTATTTATAATTTATCATAATAAAAAAATTAGGAGTATTTGTCAAAGATAAAGATAAAAATGTGGTGTAATTTCTATTTTGAATAAAATTTAGGGGTATATTTGTCGAAATAAATAAAAAATTGAAATGTCAGAAGTGGGATTTGAACCCACGCCCTCTCACGAGGACCAGAACTTGAGTCTGGCGCCTTAGACCACTCGGCCATCCTGACGATCTGTGCACAAAATTCACACATTTTATTATTTAATTATTATTCTTATTGGATTTCATTCTTTCTATGTGTTTTTCCATTCATTTTTGTGAGAAATTAGGATTTACTAACATAAAAATTGGCACAATAAAAATTAAAGAATAAAATTGTGATGACCAAACTTATCATGGTGTACCATTATTGTATTGGTCTCATATTTCATACATATTATCTATCTATCTATCTATATCTATCTATCTATTCTATTATTAAAAACCAACACCAATTTTGGTGTCATGAAGCCTACCTTAGAAATTTTTTTTCAATATTTCCTAAAACAACCATAACTTCTTAAATAATTATATTATTTTTACACTTATATCAGTTTTTAGTTAAGGGTAAGATAAGAAATTCAAACCAATCAATTCCACTACCCCCACATTTTGCACTACCCCACGTTTCCGCATAGCAGTTCTAAATCAGGTGCTGACAGTTCCAAATCAGGTTCAACATCTTCCAAAAAGTGCTGAACATCTTCGTTGCATTTTCCATTTGTTTTGATTTCATTCAAAAGTTCTGTCCAACTTCACTGTATTTGGTAAATTCATATGGCCATTTAAAAAGAAAAAACTTGACAAAGGAAGTAGATTGCTCACTGGAATGACTTTCCAACAGCCCAATCAGCCCAAGAATCGGCCTTATCCACCTCAGCATCTTTTATGAATTTCATGCTCTCTGCAGTGTTCCTCTCCCCAACACCAGCACAACTCCACCGACGCCGCCGCCACAACAACAACAACAACCACCCACATTATCAACCTCTCTAAAATAGAATGATTATGTTGTTTTGTTTTGGATGCTATACATAGGAATGGTTTCTTGGAGTTGTAGTGTGTGTGTCATCTTCCCTTTTTTATTTGGCAAGTTCTGAACATCTTCACTATTTTGCATGTATTTTGCATTTGGTTTTAATAATAGAATAGACAGATGGGTGTGCTTTATATTTTCTGTGCTTTATAAAATTGTGATTTTTTTTTTTGGTTTTTCGTTTTCGTAATTTTATGTGTGTTTTTAAAAAAAAGACTTTCTGGGTTCATCTTTTTATCTTTGCACCAGTTACACCAGTTGCAATGGAGTTCCTGAGGAAGAAAAGAAAAGAGATTTGATCTGGTGTGGTAGGATTGCAAATAGATGGTTATGATAAATAGAATTTTGATATGATTTGGTCAAACTTAAAATTATAAATAATAAATAATATTAATTTCAATCATCAACTAAGAAAATATCACGTTTATTATATAAAAATATTCTGTTTATACAATTGAGTTTTCTTTTAGTTTAGAAATTGTGATTTTTTAGTTTTTTTTTTTTTAGTAGCAAAAATTGTGATTTTTTTTTTTTGGTTTTTTATTATTTTATTTTTTTATAAAAAAAAACAGTTTTTTTTTTTGGGCATTTTTATTATTTTATTTTTTATATTAATAGTTTATTATTATTTTTATTTGTATATATCAAATCTTTTTTTTTATTGTAAGTGTTCCAAGAGTATGGGTTTGTATTTTGATATTTTGTGTGTACACTGTTAAGTATACATTTTATTTTGTGATTTTTTGGTTTTTGTCAAAAGTTGGTTGGCAGTTTGTTAAGCTGGAAATTCGCACCGAAAGTAGCTTGTCGTTTTGTGAAGATGTAAAATAATAGACTGGAATGGCAGACAAAATTGATGGGTAGGGCAAAGGCATCAATCATCTTTGCCTTTGCCTTTACTTTTACTTTTGTCTTGGATGAGTTTGTCGGCAATCATTTTAGTAACCGAATCCCAAAAATCTCCAAAATTCGGTTCATTGTCGGTCGGGTCTTGACTCGGGTCTTGAGACTCACCTGCAAGGATTGTAAATTCATTGTCATCTTCGTAAGGATCGGTGTGAACCCTGTCATCCTCACTTTGCGTACTGGAAGCTGATTTCATACTGGAATCTTTGCTAGACATGGATTGGAGAAACTGTTGTTTCATGTAATCCATACTTTTAACAATAAGTTCTGTTTCTGATAAGTCTGGAAATTGTTGACTGAGCTCTTGTTGGATTTGTATGAAAGGGTTGACTGGAGCAGCTGGGATAAGTTTTGGAGAAGCATCCCAACAAGCCTGTGTATGGTCCTTGATTTTCTGTAGCAGTTCCTGCTTTGGCTTGGGATCATCCATTTTAATCCACCATTTATAAAGAAAAACTCTTTTTAAACATGGAATTTTATTCTGAAAATCACATTTGAAATCCCACTTCCATATCCATGGAATTCCAAATCTGATAATAAAATGAACAAGACATTTTGACATAGAAATGTCCGTATTAACTGGAATTTTGCTGAAAGCGACGTGCCATTCATTGAATGCAAGTCTGATATGTTCTGGAAAGGCATCAAGTTGAAGTCCAAATGTATCCCACCAAATGAGAAACCAATTGGGGAGATCATTTTTTAAGATGTCAGGAAGGACTCGGAAAAACCAAGAATGGCTGCGAGGAGGATTCATATAGTAAAAAGCCTGAGTGAAGGCGTCAATATAATCCCAATAACTGTATCTGGATTCTTTAGACTGGATGCCTAGAGTTCTGGTAACATGAGGATGTATACCCCAAGCCTGAATAGGCAAAATATTCTGGATAGTGGCTTTGCTGTAATTAATAGGACTGGCAGTCCTATTAGGATCGGCCAAAGTATGCTGGAATTGTACTGAAGCAAGTTCTGTAAGAATTTGTTCGTACACATATCTGTATTGGTCAAAATGTGGAGGAGCATTCTGAGTGGCGAGATAACGGCATTTAATCTCCCACGGATCAACCATCCACTGAATATCAGAAGAATCAATATAGAGGACAGTTTCTTCTTTAATAGTATTCTAGAAGTAAGATGTTTTTGGAGCAAGAAGGACATCTTTAGTAGTCTTGCTAGAAGATTCCCCTTTAGTACTGGATTGGCCAAATAATGGCGGAAATTCTATATGATAGGGGTTAGAACCCCGTCCACGGCCCCGTCTGCTCGAGCCACGGCCTCTAGTTGCCATTACTGGATTTCTGCAAATATTCACGGGTTAAAAAATCAGGAAGAGAATTATGTTCTCCTTTAATATATTCAATGTCAAAATCAAAGGCAGAAAGTGCAGATTGCCAAGAGGCAAATATCTGTCGTTGGGCTAGATTAGCAACATCTTTTTTAAAAATTTACTTAGCTGCAGAACAATCAACTCTTATTAAAAATTGTTGATTTAATAGATCATCCTGAAATTTTAAGACACATTTAACTATAGCTAAACATTCTTTTTTGATTATCGGATATCGTTTTGCTGCATCATGCCAAATACCAGAATGAAATCGTAAAAGTTCTTCTTTCTTAGTATTTGGATTTAACTGTTTTAATATGCCACCAAATCCTAGATCTGAGGCATCTGTTTCAACTATCTTTTTCCATTCTGGATGAGGTAAACATAAACAAGGTAGAGTATGAACTCTAGCTTTAATTTTCTTAGCAGCTGCTGTATGTTCTGGACCCCAAATAGGAGGGTTTTTACGAAGGCGGCTGTAAAGGACTGCTGCATCAGTAGCAAGATTAGGGTAATAATCATGAATATAATTTAAATTACCCAAAAATCTCTGTAATTGAGTTTTATCCTTTATTTCATCTGGAAATTTAGAAGCAAAGTCCATGCTACGATTGATAGGAATAATAGTTCCATTATGAATATTATGTCCTAGAAATCTAACAGTTGTCTGAAAAAGTTTCATTTTTGGAGCAGAAACAACAAGACCATGTCTGGAAATAACATGCTTAAAAATATTAAGATGTTTCATATGCTGGTCTATTGAAGATGAGAAAATAAGAACATCATCAATATAGCATATAGCAAATTCTGTATAAGGATTAAAAATGTCATTCATAATATGCTGGAATTTTGATGGTGCATTCTTTAAGCCGAATGGCATCACATTCCATTCAAAATGCCCAAAGGGTACTGTGAAAGCAGTTTTATAGCGGTCATTTTTTGCAATTTGAACTTGCCAATAACCTGACTTCATATCAAATTTAGAAAATATTACTGCATCCTGTAAACGATCTAAAAGATCTTTTTTGTTAGGAACTGGATATCTAATCCACTGTAAGGCTTCATTGAGAGGTTTATAATTAATAACTAATCTAGGAACACCTCTTTCGATTTCTGCATTTTTATTAACATAGAAAGCAGTACAACTCCAAGGAGATCTACTCGATCTAATTAATTTTTTTCTGGAGAAGAGTATTAATTTCAGTTTTACATAATTCCATATATTCTTTTTTCATTTGACTGGGACGAGCCTTGGTTGGAATTTTCCTTTCATCGAAAGTTGGCTCGTAAGGCAATGAAACAATATGTTTCTTGCGATCCCAAAAGGCATTGGGAACATCACTGCAAATTTCTTCTTGGAATTCTTTTTCAAGCAATTTAATTTTTTGTTGAAAAGATGTTTGCTGTAGTCTTTGTTCTGTAGTTAAAAAACTAACTTCCTTTTGAAGAAAATTAATTTGATTTTGTTTTAAGGAAACTAAATCAGTAATTTGATCCAATTCCTTAGTATGTGGAGAAGTAATGAACTCAAAGACAATCTTTTGATTGTCAAGGGTTGTATGGATGCCAATAGTATCAATTTTAGTAATTGGCATTAAAAGATTCAGAAAAGAAGTACCAAGAATTATGTTTTGTGCCATATTTTTAATCAGAACAAAAGATGTTTTTAAACATAATCCTTGATTGCAAATTAATACTTCTGGAAGTTTGTAATCAATGTACAAACTATTACCACTTGCGCTGGTGAGCGATTGACTCGTTTTCTGGAAATACTTTGTTGGAACTAGACCTTCCCGGATACAATTCATATCTGCACCACTGTCAACCAAAGCAATTGCCACG
The DNA here is from genome assembly GCA_036172215.1 of Camellia granthamiana. Taxonomy (NCBI): domain Eukaryota; kingdom Viridiplantae; phylum Streptophyta; class Magnoliopsida; order Ericales; family Theaceae; genus Camellia; species Camellia granthamiana. The sequence continues at coordinate 40,681,308 of CM069913.1, forward strand.
ACCCAAACCCGCCCCTAAGGGTTTAGTACCGTAACCGGCCAGTAATCCAAGATTACCGAAGGCCTGCTTAACAGTAACACAGTAGAACAGAGTACAGGGGCATGGCGGAAGCCAATACAGTAAATAAACAATGTCCAATGAGCTGTGACAGTCTGTATGCCAAAAAGATTTTTCATACATTTATACGGAACAGTACCAAACAGTAAGCACAATATTTACAATATACAGTACAGGGACTTAATCCCTATTAAGCAGTACGGTAACAGTCTATGTAGTATCACAAAAATAGTACAAGACAGACGGGGAAATAAAAACACCCCTAAGCCATAGCATGGCAGGCTCGGAACCTCGCAGTGAGGCACAGTGGTTGGCTTGACAAAACTGGAGTTACCCCGACGCTCCTAGCTGCGGTCTGGTGCCTGTACACCTACATATTTATATGAGCAGTGAGCTAAAACCCAGTGAATAACATAATGCGTAAAGAGGTTTAGAATGAATGTCCTTACAGTAATGAAAACAATTCATTTCAATCAGTATATCAGTTACTCAGTACAGTAAACAGTCATATGTGGTACATCCATTAGCATAACAGTAAACAGTAGGTCTTAAGAGACCGAACAGTAGTGATGGCCATCAATCAGTAAACAGTAGTGGTGGCCATCAATCAGTAAACAGTAGTGGTGGCCATCAATCAGTAAACAGTAGTGGTTCCACGAGGGAACCGACAGAGATCTCTGTAACAGTAACAGTGAACAGTAGGTGCTAATGATGCCACAGTACAGTTCAGAATATAGGACATACATTCATTCAGTAAACAGTAAACAGTTTAGTAAACAGTAAACAGTTTAGTAAACAGTTCAGTTCAGTATTCAGAAGATAATCATTTTGAACATATCTTTACACAATTGTTACTCACAGAGTTCTGGGCTACAATAGGCTAGAGCGCGTCTCCCTGGAATGCCAACCCTATACAGTACAGAATGAACACACACTAAGCTACACAATTGGGAAAGACAGTAATCTAATCCCTAATTTGCCTTGGTGTGTTCTACATCTATATCCTCATTAAGATGTCTTAAACTGGGCCAAAGAATGCCTAGGATGAAATGAGGATGCAAAGATGTGTACAGAAAACAGTTTCAAAATTTCAGTGTAGCAAGGTCCCGCTCGAGCGCAGGTTTCCCCGCTCGAGCGGACAAGCAAACAGAGGTCCCCGCTCGAGCGGCAACATCCCCGCTCGAGCAGGCCAAAAAGTACTGGATAGGTGAAATCTCCGCTCGACGCCCGCTCGAGCGTGTCACCCAGTCCTCCGCTCGAGCGGACTGATGTACAGTGCAAGATGCTGGGAGCTCGATTTTCCCGCTCGAGCGGACGACCAAAATCTGGAAATTCCAGATTTGAGTTCCAAGCTTAAAACTCAAGTTTGATGCTCCAAATCCAATCCTCTTGGGCCAATTTTCTGGAAAACATAAGTAAACTCATAGAATAACATGTTACAAAGGTCAATTTGAGAAATCAAGGCCCAAGGGTGTTTCAATTATACTCATTTTCAAACCCATTTTTCATGAACATGCATGAATATGCTACAAAGTGACATGCATGAGATTAAATCAAATCAAAGCTTCAAATGCTTGCTCACTTGAGCTCCTTTCTTTCAAGACATGATAAACTCATGCATTAGAACCCTAATATGAACATGCATGTAACAATTTCTATGAATTCAACTCAAAATCCATCAATATAGACATGCATGCATGTATCAAGCTATAATTCAACATTATAAGTCACATCTTGGCTCTAATCTTCAACAATCCTCTAATCATGAAAGAAGTAACTCAAATTAAACACAAGAAGGTAAAAGCTCTACCTTAAGTCTTGAATTAAAGGTCTAGGAGCTCAATTTTGTAATCTACACTTCAATTCTTCAAGTTCTTCAAGCCAATTCTCTAAATGAACAAGATGAACTCACCCTCTCACTTCCTCTCTCTCTAGCTCGGCTATGCACTCAAAATAGGCTGATGAAATGTGTTGAAATAAGGCTCAAGTGATGTATACAAGTGATTAAACAAGTCTAGATTTGTCCACTAAGGGGGGGCAAGGTTGTAATTAAGGCCACTTCTTGTAATTGGCTTATTTAAATCTAATTTAATCCAGTTTAATCATACTAAATCAACTTCCAATTAAATATACCATAAAATCACATAAATTATGGCGATCACAAATCACTAATCAATTTCAGGTTCGGCCGCCGATAAGGCCTTCAATTTACAGTCTAAACATATAACTATGAACAGATATTCAAACAGTTAAACAGATAAAATGCAATTCAAACAGACACAAGCAATCGATTCAGTTTCAGATTTAGTCAGTCAGTTCAGTAATTCAGTCAGTTCAATTACTTTTCATATTCGGTCTCGGTTTAGCAGTAATCGGTATCCAATCAGTCAGTAATCGGTAAACAGTGTGAGGGTTGTTACAGCAATAGCATCTATGATAATATAATCTGGTTGAATCATAAATGTGATACGAATATACCATTTCTGAAATGTTATTTTATTTAATAGCATAAGATAATCTGGATCAGACTGTTCAACAGTTTTTTCTTTCTCTTTGTCCTGTAATTTAGTATTAATTCGTTTAATTTCAGAATTAATAGCAATATTAGAAGTCTGTAGATGTTTTACTTCTACCTTTAAAGTATTGATTTCCATTTTCAATTCCTGTATGGCAGTGGGTTTTTCTGAAAGAGGACTTTGCATTCTATTAAAGACTTCTTTCATGTTATAATGCTTAGGCGGAAGAACTTCTTCTTTCTTCTGCTTATAACACATTTCAAGAAACTTTAATTTAATAGTTGGATCTTTTATTTCATCAGCGATGTCTAACAGATTTTGTTCAGAATCAGTAAGGACATTAATACTGGGACCAATATTAAGTCCATTCATTTCAACTATTGATTTCCAATAATTGAGTTCATCTGAAACTTGATTTACTGAAGTTTTACAAGGGCAATTATCATTGTCTAGAGCTTCATCTGTTTCATCAGAATCAGATGAATAAATTGCGGCTAGTTCATTATCAGAAGAATCTGATGATGAACTGGAATCAGACATTAACTGTAAAATCTTTTGCTGCAAATCATCATCTAATGCTAACTCATTAAGCTTAGATTGTATTTTAGCTCTGCATTTATTAGCCTAATGACCTGTTTGGCCACATTTATAACATTTAATACTGGATTTGTTTTTCTGAAAAGATTTTCCTTTAGCCTTAGTTTTATATTTAGGCTTGGAAGTTTGAGGCTGGACCTGAACTTTAGGATTCCTATATTTTCTGGATTTTTTATAAGGCTTAAAATGGCTCTTATGTTTTCTTTGCTTATGAGGATACTGGACGGGAGCATCATAAGCAAATTGTTCACAGAACTCACCTAATTCGCATTTTCCTGTAAGTTGTTGATGTTTAAGTTGTTACTGAAGTTTAAGATCATTACAAAGTGCAAGACCTTCATCAGTAACTATACTTACGAGTTGTCCATAAGTATAATGGTAGTAAGGAATATTTATTGAATGATGTCTGTCCCTTAACTTCTTGCGAACTCTTTCAGCAAAAAGGATAGGAAGTCCATAAGTATAATGGTAGTAAGAAAAACTCTTTTTAAACGTGGAATTTTATTCTGAAAATCACATTTGAAATCCCACTTCCATATCCATGGAATTCCAAATCTGATAATAAAATGAACAAGACATTTTGACATAGAAATGTCCGTATTAGCTGGAATTTTGCTGAAAGCGACGTGCCATTCATTGAATGCAAGTCTGATATGTTCTGGAAAGGCATCAAGTTGAAGTCCAAATGTATCCCACCAAATGAGAAACCAATTGGGGAGATCATTGTTTAAGATGTCAGGAAGGACTCGGAAAAACCAAGAATGGCTGCGAGGAGGATTCATATAGTAAAAAGCCTGAGTGAAGGCGTCAATATAAGGCAAAGGCAAAGATGATTGATGCCTTTGCCCTACCCATCAATTTTGTCTGCCATTCCAGTCTATTATTTTACAGCTTCACAAAACGACAAGCTACTTTCGGTGCGAATTTCCAGCTCAACAAACTGCCAACCAACTTTTGACAAAAGCAGATTCCACTATCTGCTTCTTTTCCAGCTGTCCCATTTTACCAACAAATGAAGATAAGAAGATAGGATGATCGACTGCAAAACCATCCAGCACACGCCACCTGTCTTCGTTGTCTTTCTTTCTTGTAATATAAATAGGTAGCCTTTGGATTGTAGAAGGCACCACAAAAAAAAATAAATAAATAAATTATTTTCTAAGTTTCATATTCTGTACTCTCTCCTCTTTCTGTTTCAGTGTGTTTTCATTTGAAGTTGAAAAGTATTATAATAAAAAAGCTTGATGGTTTGATTGTAAGTATTTCTTTTCATCTTTCTAATGCATGTCTGTTTATCAATTAGTTATATTAAATGATATACTAGACATCTGGAAAAATAGAAAAATTAATATTGAATATTATATAGCAATTACTCGTAATGATAATTGGCCTCAACAACAATTAGAAGAGTGTAATAATAAGATAAACGAAATCCAGAATTTAATTAACGAGCAAATTTGCCTTTTGGCAAGGGCCAATCGGCCTCCTCCTCCAGCATAGTAAATTCATGGACCATATATGATGTAATTAATTTTAAATAAAACAAAACTGTTTTGTATATTATTCTTGGGTTTGTGCCGTATGAGAGGTAGTATATTGTGAGGTTGAGTGGGACGTCACTCAAGTCGCGTAGCTCTGTTCGTCCATCTTGTGGTTAACAGTTAGGACTATCTGTAGCGTAAGTCGTTGACAGACGTGCTTAGCCTATACCCTGTGTCGAGCACTCTTATTGGTATCAGAGCCAGGTTTAATGTATTTAATAGTTTGTTTTATTAATTATTAATTATTCATATATGGTCACTTACAATTTCATGAGTACTAATGCTTCAGAGCATAATACAGTAGCCCCTATAGTATCAACTACAGGAGCCTCTACATCCGAAGCTAGAGAGCTTGTTGCATATCAAGAAGTCAAGGAAGCCTTAGACAAATGGACAATCCCGAAAGTAGATCCAAAGGCCATTTACAAGATTGGTTCTTTAAATTTTTTCAGTAAAAAAATCATAAAAACTTTTGAACATGCAGCTCCAGTAGAAAATAATGATACATTAATGTATTTACTTAATGTCCAGGATCTTATGCCTTTCTTTAAAGAATATAAGTATGTCCATATAGGACTTGTCCAGATTGCTTTAAAACCCTTGACCATTTTAGGTCAAAATACCAGTATTCAGTGTACTCTACGAGATGGTAGGTGTACCAATTGGAGAGCTTCGCTTATGGGAGCCATGGAAACCAGTTTAGCTCATGGTCCAGTATATTTTGACATATACCCAAATTTCAGTATTGCTCTATCTGATCAAAACCTATCTAAGGTTTTAGAATTTAGAGTTCTTACTCATGGGTATGAGTATCTTCCAGGATCCCCACCATTTTCAGTAATTTCCAGAATTTATTTGAAGGTCCTATCCACCTTAAATCCATATGTAAGAAAACAGAGTGTCAATGGCCAAACAGTGTTAATTGATACAAATCTTTACAGTAGTCAGGTTGCTATTCCTAAACTTATTGAATGGGAAAAAATTACCTTTCCAGAAAAATGGCAGATAACAAATGCTGTGCCACCCAGACCAATTGTAAGACACAATTTGGATGATATAATCCAAACCCACCAAGGTAATGTTTACCTGCAATTTCAAAGACCTCCAGTTCAATTATCCAGAAGTATGTCCACTGCCAGTTTTAGAACTACCCCTACTCACCAACCTTATAAGGTTGAGTATCCAGAATCATCTAGACAATCTTATTCTGAACCTCCAGATGCCATCTTCCAAGGACAACCGTCTAGATCCTATTCTCGTCCTCATTCTGATGAACCTAATGATCCACAGAACAGGATCCAATAATTAGAGGTGTCCAGTATTCTGATCAACAAATTCCCCATGGAATTTATGATTAACAGATTCCTCCTAATGTTTATCCAGCACAAAAGGAATCACAAAAAGGCCAGTATAGTCCTACAGCCAGTGATATGGACTTCAGAATTTAGATGGATTTTACACCAGGAAGTGAAAACCGCAAGATCCTAAATCAGGATTTATTCCAGAGTAAATATACAGAATTTAGGAAATGGTATTTTGTTGTTCATAATAAAGAACAATTACAGGATTATAAACTTCAGTATTATTCATATCTTGAGGAAATTCAAGTTTTATTTCCTTTTCCATTATGGTATGTTAAGAACGTTCAGCCTCCAGATGCTCAATTAAATGTTTTGGAAAAAATCCAGCGACGTTGGTTGACGACAGATTGTCAAGAAATTTATTCTGTCCATCCACCAACTCAGGCTTTAGAACTTCAGCCTACAGGAAATAACAATAAACCTATGACAATAGCCGCCTATACCGACATCCCGCATAAAAACCAGAATCGTGATCCAATTCTTGTTCAAGATATAATTCCAGTATTAAAACAAAATAATTATACTAATTTATTTTGTCAAACAGCAGGCAAGCAGCTTACAAGGATTGAGGAAATGGTGGCCCATGTTAAGAAAAGCTGCAAATTAGAACCTAAACCTACAGCTGTCACTGAACCGGTTTTAATTAAACTCACTCCAGTCCTTAAAGATTTCAAATTAAGATCTAAAGAAGAAACCGATTTTATGGATACCCTTCTTTCCAAAATCCAGGGCTTGAAAATCAGTGATCCTCCCCAGACTTCTAAGCCTCAAGTCAATATGCTTTCCAGTAATCATCTAGGATCTCTTGATGAGTCCTATGATCAATTATCTCCTCAACAGATTCTTAATATTCAACAAAATTTCCAGCATGAACCCTCTTCTGTCAATCGTGTCCATTACGGTTCTAATACCCAACGCACATCCCAGACTGGTTCCAGTCGATTCTATTATCCTCGTCCTACTCCCATGGATATCCTTTATGAGGAAGATTTTCTTCAGACCCAACGTTGTTACCATAGTAATACCATTTACGAATGGAATATTGATGGTCTTTCCGAATATCAGACTTATGAACTTCTCCAGCATATGCTTATGTTTGCTACTGTTTGCAAACAAAATAATAATTCTGATCATCAAGTTGCCCGGTACCTTGTTAGTGGCTTTACTGGTGTTAAGTATACATTTTATTTTGTGATTTTTTGGTTTTTTTTTTTTTTTAGTAGCAAAAATTGTGATTTTTTTTTTTGGTTTTTGGTTTTCGGTTTTCTTAATTTTATGTGTGTGTTTTTTAAAAAAACAATTCAGCATTCTTAAAATCTATTGTTTTCTTAAAATAACAGTATTAAAATTTATTTATAAAAAGTTTTTTGGCATTTTTATTATTTTATTTTTTATATTAATAGTTTATCATTATTTTTATTTGTATATATCAAATCTTTTTTTTATTGTAAGTGTTCCAAGAGTACGAGTTTATATTTTGATATTTTGTGTGTACACTGTTAAGTATACATTTTATTTTGTGACTTTTTGGTCTTTTTTTTTTTTAGTAGCAAAAATTGTGAAATTTTTTTTTTGGTTTTTGGTTTTCTTAATTTTATGTGTGTGTTTTTAAAAAAACAATTCAGCATTCTTAAAATCTGTTGTTTTTTTAAAATAATAGTATTAAAATTTAATTTTTTTTAAAAAACAGTTTTCTTTTTTTGGCATTTTTATTATTTTATTTTTTATATTAATAGTTTATCATTATTTTTATTTGTATATATCAGATCTTTTTTTTATTGTAAGTGTTCCAAAAGTATGGGTTTGTATTTTGATATTTTGTGTGTACACTGTTAAGTATACATTTTATTTTGTGATTTTTTGGTTTTTTTTTTTATTTTTAAGTAGCAAAAATTGTGACTTTTTTTTTGTTGTTGTTGTTGTCTTAATTTTATGCGTGTGTTTTTAAAAAAACAAATCAGCATTCTTAAAATCTGTTTTTTTTTAAATAACAGTATTAAAATTTATTTTTAAAAAAAAACATTTTTTTTATTTTGCATTTTTATTATTTTATTTTTTATATTAATAGTTTACTATTATTTTTATTTGTATATATCAAATCTTTTTTTATTGTAAGTGTTCCAAGAGTATGGGTTTGTATTTTGATATTTTGTGTGAACACTGTTAAGTATACATTTTATTTTATTCATTAAAAAAGAAAATAAAAAGTTTCATTATGTTATTAGTTTCCTTGGGGAAAAAAATAAACTATTACTTTTCTTAGTTTATATCAAATCTATTTCACTATAACTGTTATTTTTCTTTATGTAAATCAAATCTTTTTTTTATTGTAAATATTCTCTTTTTTTTTGCTACTATAAGTATTGTAAGAGTATTAGGTTTGGGTTAAGCTTTTACAATCTAGATTGAATGATACAAATAGTTTATTCTGTAAAATCTACTAAAAAGAGTACCCATATACAAAAATTAAGTTTATTGAACAATGAAATACATATAATTGGATTACATTTAACTTATAAAATAAATAAATAAATTACCTATATTAAAAATTATATTATCCGTTCAATTTTCTAAGATAAATTTGATCAAATTAATCAACAATTTTATACGAACTATTTTGTAGATAAACCCTACAAATGAATGGTTGTTTCAAGCACTAGGTGGGCCTCATAGTGGCCATGTTAATTAAGTAAACCAAACTCCTGCCCTGTTTGGAAAAATTGTGATTTTTTTTTTTTTTTTTTAAAGGTATTGTTTGAGTAGTATAAAATGTGATTGTTATAATAGGGACCAAATTGACATATCATGTAAACTACAAAGACTATTTATATAATTTATCTTCAATTATTTATTATTTTTTATTTGGACCGGAATCAGATAGTTATTTATTTTAACTTTTTTATAAATAGGTGTTGAAGTCAATTTATATGGTGAAGTTAACTACTGGACAAATCATAATGAGTCTTCAAAGAGTAAGATGAATAAATCTGTTTAATAATTCTTTGGCTATTTAATTCAGTAATTTTTAGTTTTCTTTATGTACATCAAATCTATTTCAATGTTACTATTTATTTTTCATTATGAGTATTCTAAGTCTCTTGGATTTTTACTTTTCTATTTTGTGTGTTTCTGGAGTTTGTCCTGTTTGGTATGTTTCTATTTAGTATTTTTTTCACTTACTTTTTATTTTATTTTTGTTTCTCCTATTCAATTTTTTGGTTTGGCATAGGTGTGGAGATCTATCATGATCCAAGAGGATATATTAATTAAGTAACAACCAACTTCCCTGCCCATGTTGTGTGTTTTTTTTTTAAAGGTATTGTTTGAGTAGTGAAAATTGCAATTGTTAATTGACATATGGTGGGTAGGCTTAGCAACCATAAAACCCATAATTCAGTTTTTAAAAACTTTTGGGCTTTTTGGGGATTTTTCCCATAATTCAGGGTCATGAAGATATGTATTTTTGTATTTTTTTTTTTGGTAATACTGTTAATTATACTTTCTGTAATACTAAATATTCCAACTAAATCAAACGTTATTTTGTATTATATTTTTTGGTGTAATAATGTAAATTTTTTTGCAGGTTGCTTTATGACTTTGTATTGTTCAGAATAAACAACTTCTCGGGTGATTCTTTATCTACACTTATCTACTTTGACTGTAAGTATTCTAGACTTATTGATGGATTATTGTAGAGTCCCTCCCCCCCCCCCAAAATATATATATGTATAGAGTTGAGTATGCTTTATTTTTGCCCAAAGTTTGTCTCTCAAATTTTCTTTTTATTTTATTTTTTTTAATTATGATATATCAATTGTGATGAATCAATTCTTCATTATTTTTACAAAAACACACACACACAAATTTAAGAGTAAAGAAAAACCCAAATAAGAAATCCAAATAAAAATAATAGAACAGACAATAGATAGACAAGGAGGACACCAAAAGTTATTAAAATTAAAAATAGATACATATTTTTTTCATGATCTTTCTCATAACATTATTTGAATTGTTCTTAAAAAAAATTAGAAAACAAAACTTACAAATATACTTGAACAAAAATTACAATTATTTTAATATTATAATTTTTTTTTTTTTTAAGTTGCATAAATATGTGCAACATTGTTACAAGGTAATTTGCTTATAGGTTTGTATATATAACAAAAGTTACGTACTTCATTTTTTATCAATTCCATCTTATTTTTTTGTAGTTTAATGTTGTCATATATGTATGTCCAAAATTACATCAAAACAATTTGAAGAGATTGTTGAATGTAACGTTTGATTGTAAGTATTTTTAATTTTTTTTATATTTAATTGAATGTTTGAAAAAATTATATTCAATTTGTTTTTAAATTATATTTCAAGTTGCACATGTTTTGGCTCATCATTACCAGATAATCTCTTTCACTTGCAATTTTATTTAATTCTCCACAAAATGAGATTAGTACTTAAAATAATATGCATTATAAAAATATTAGTACTATTATAAAGTGAACACCCTTTATGGTGTCTTGAAACCTTTGTTTCTTATGCTGCCACGTGTCTACTTTTTTATTTGAAATAAAAAAAAAAATTAGATAAATGAGAGGAGAGGATTTGAACCTTAGACTTATGTTAAATGAATAAGACTCTTACCACTTAACTAACACATAATATATGATAAATAAATACTATTATAAAGTGAACAGCCTTTATGGTGTCTTGAAACCTTTGTTTCTTATGCTCCCACGTGTTTACTTTTTTATTTGAAATAAAAAAAAAAAATTAGATAGATGAGAGGAAGGGATTTAAACCTTAGACTTATGTCAAATGAATAAGACTCTTACCACTTAACTAGTACACAATATATGATAAATATTTTATTTTATTTTTATTTATTTAAATTGCACATGTATCGCGTGTGGCAATCGTTAGTATACTAAATGTATGAACAATTGTAAAATGATAAATGAATATGGTATGACATTACTTGAAATTAAATGTTTATCTAAATGAGGTTGTAATACGATTTACCAATGTTGTGAAGCATGCAAAATAACATAGTTTTCCGTCAAGAATTAGTTCGGGTCCAAAATTATGTCATTTAATTGATCAATGTTAAATTAGATTTGTCAAAAACAATAAATAAAAATGTTGAGACAGGTGAATAGTATTACAAGGGAAGGAAAAGATAGAGCAAGAACGAATTTGTTTTATGAATAAAACACAAAAAATTAAAAAATCGAATTCATTTGAAAGGAATACAAATTATAACAATTTTGCCCAACATTGTCACAAATGTTCGTGTAGTGTAACAATGTAATAGCCCGTTCTTTGATAAGTAATTCTTATATTTTTCAAACTATAAGTGACAATAATATTTGAAGATAAAACTATGAAAAATTATTTAGAGATAGTTTAATTATGTGCGTTGTGAATCAATTAATGCAACCGTAAAAAAGAGTAGTTAATGGTAAAAAGAAATGAAGAAAGGCCAAGAAAAATATAGGTAATTAATTTTTTTTTTAAAAAGATAGGATTATATTAAATTTAATTGAAAATATGAGTCCACGGGGAATCAACACATAACCAACCTTAAATAAGCGGGATAACATAACAGCTTGTTCTTTAAAAAATATTTGGAATTTACAAATTCATGATAATGACTTTAGGTTCCATCTACTTTAACAAATTTGGAAGAACACCAGATAACTTTCATCAATTTTAACCTTTTCACATTTTTTGAAACATTTTTCACATTAATGTCAATTAGTATTCTTTTTAAAAATAATGATATACAAATTAATATATCTAAAAAAATAAAATTACTTATTGATGTGATACTTATCATTTCATTAAAGCAGGTCATGTTTTAATTATTAAAATTTTATATTATTATAAAGCAAATTAGTCATTAAAATAATTTAATAATATATCATTTTCCTCTCCTTTTTTTAACTAAAATTTTAAAATCTCTTAATTATCTCATTAAATGTCATTGACTTTTGTAATATAAGGCCTGTTTGGTGCAGCTTAAAAGCTGCTTATTTCAGCTTTCAGCTTAATTTAAGCTATTTTGATGTGTTTGGTTTAGCTTATAGCTTATAGCTTTTTGGAAGTCAGAAATCAGCTTATTCTTTTAGTGGGGCAGGAGATGCTTAATTTATAAGTCAGAATTCAGCTTATGTTCATAGTTATAAGCTATAAGCTGTTTAGGTATAAGCTATAAGTACTTTCCCACGGCTCTACCAAACAGGGCCATAATAATACTATATGCACCAATTAGTATATCAATTAGCATACTAACAGTTATAGCGATCTCAGTTTCTAATTCGACCTTCATGGTGTTTCAGACACGGGTCTTATTGTTTAATGTTGTTGTTATATCTCTTCTTCCTCTTACTCTTTGAATTTGAGTTTTGGGATGTCTTGGGCGTGTTCAGAACAGGTTGATTGGTTGTTAGTCTAGAACCTTGTTGCCCAGAATTTTGGTCTTATGCTCGAGCGGCGTTTACAATCCTTTAGTACTTTGTGCGTCTGCAAAAGTACTGCAGAAGTGTTTTTCACGCTCGAGCGGCGTTTCTTACGCTCGAGCGGATCGGAGCTCAAGCGGCCTTTTTTGCACTTGAGCAACTGTCTGAAATCTGTAAAATACTGAACGAGTGTACTCTACGCTTGAGCGGGTCTCTTTGCACTCGAGCGGGTAGTGCCTTGCTGTTGTGTCTTGGCGCTCGAGCGGCCTTTGTTGCGCTCGAGCTGGTCGAATTTATGTGTCTGACGCTCTAGCGTCAAACTTTCCGTTCGAGCAAACTGTACGTATATCAGATCGCGAAAGTGACATTTTAAATCACTTTTTTCTGTCCTTTCTCTCTCTCAAACTTTCCAAAACCCTAGATTGAGACCTTCTCTCTCTAAAATACACACTCTCTCTACCTTTTGCCCTTGATCTAGTGATTTCCAACCCCTGTGTCTTTATAAAAAAGTTGGAGCTTCTCAAGATCTTCCATTTGATCCGAGTAAAATCAAGTTTGGGCGTCATTGAGGTTTCTCCACTTCTCATTTGAGCTTCTACACTCGAGGTAGGGATATTCTACTCTCCTTTATGGGTTTTAACATAAATATTAGTCATTTTGTATAAATGGTGGGTTTGTGGAAGATTTAGGTAAAGTTAAGGTTAGGGTTTTGATATTTGAAAGAGAGGTTTTGTATTTTGGGTTCTATATGTATGTGAGACTATGAAAATGGGGTTATTGGTGTATAATTCTTGAAATGGTGAGATTTGGACCTTTGGGTCAATGTTGTGGAATTTGGGAGAAAATGCCCTAGTTTGGAATTAAATAACTATTTTGTATAAATAGTGAATTCATTGTGGAATTATGGAATTGGGAAGGATTGTGATTAGATGGTGTGGTTGGATTGAATAATCACCCACCTATGGAAAAGTTGATAAATTATCTATTTGATAAATTTATTATATGTTTAGAAATAACTGTTTTGGGCTATCGGTGGAGGATAGTCATGGTTGTTGTAGACACTGCATGATGATTAGGAAAATTGAAACTAATCAATTGAATTATGTCATTGAATATGACGGTTGGATTAAAATGTTGAATATGTGAATTGTTGGGTCATTGTATATACCAACATGTTTAATACATTGTATATGTATCTTTGTATGGGAGGAGATAGGGGATGTACTCCATTGTGTGGGAGGAGATAGAGGATGGACTCCATTGATAACTAAGTTGGCCGGAGTATCCTGGGTGAAAGTCCCGAAATCTTATTTATTTATGGGTGCCGGTTCCCTCGGACGTAGTTCCATAAAAGGCAAGTGAATGAAGGTGTTGAATGATGTTTAAAATTGAAGTGTTGATGAATGAGTTGTAGTCTCATTTCAAATTGTTTATATGATAATGAATTATGTCAATGAATTGACTTGGGTAATAACTGGATGTAAATTGAAATGTGGGTATCAATACCGATGGATTATGAAAAAGGTTTAAAGATGGTTCATAATTGTGAAACATTTATCGAATGCTAATATTTTAGGTAATTCTCATATGTTGTTTAGCATATCTCTACTGGGTTTTGGCTCACTTTACTTGGGACACCATTTTTCAGGTACAGGTGAGATGCCGCCTCCAAGATCTTAACTTGCGAGGTTTAGGAGTTGAAGACTCTCTTTTGATATTTTGTTTGATTGTTAAATGTATATTTAAGCCAAGGGTTTTTCATGTATAGAGTTAGAACTCTTCTTTTATTGTAACCAAGTGATAACTTGGAAAGCTATAAGCCCGTAGGGCATATATTTTGTTGATAACATGTAATATTTTTATAAAGAAGACTCTGATGAATGAAGATGTATTCTTTTCTTTATGTTTGTGAAACTTGTGAATGAATGATTTATGTTTTGAATTGAGGGCGTTACAATTTGGTATCAGAGCGTACCGGGTTTGAATACTTTGGGTACTTGGGGAGTGGTTAGTACCACAATAGGTTTGTCTCGCTTGTTAAAGACTTAAGTATAATGTTATGTGCTTATATGATAACATGTTTATGTGACTATATGGGTATGTGATTTAATTTCTAGGATGTTGATTGGGTCTATGGGTTTCTGGGAGTCCTGTTGGAAAGGCACTTGATCATTGCCGTTTCTAACTGGAACTCTAGCAACGCCACAGGACGGTCATTATCTGGAAATAAAATTCGTATGTGTTTATGTGATTATGTGGAATGAATTACAGTTGTCCATCGTATTAGGACGCGAGTGGAATAGCTTCGGCACATTTGTAAATGTGCTAATCCTTTTGTTACCTTTATTAGGATGTTAGGACGAGGTCGTAGTGGTAGGCGTGATAGGCCTAGAAGGCAGGAGATGCCTATACTGGATGAGATTCCGGCGCAGAAGGAGGGAGTTGGTCAGACCAATGTGGCCGAGCCAATAGGTCAACTGGCCATGGGCGCCTTAGCCCACGAAATGGCAGGAGCATTGAGGGAATCTATGGATATTCTCAGGGCTGAGAATCAAGTCCAAGCCCAAGTAGTTGAGGTAGGGCCGTCTTTTCTAAAGAGGGAGTTCTTCCGGTCGAATCCGGATGAATTTTTGGGTGATCCTAAGGAGCCACTGAAGGCTGATGAGTGGCTTGAACAGATGACGAAGACGTTTGAGATGCTTGGCATCGAAGACGAAGTTTTGCGAGTGACTTTGATGTCCTTCCAGCTGAAGGGAGACGCGGGTCAGTGGTGGAAGTATGTGCGGGGGCGCATTGGTGGGACTTGGAAGGCCTTTATTGAAGCCTTTCAGGACAAGTACTTGCTTGCTACGGTGAGGGAGAAGTTGAGGGATCAGTTCTCTCAGCTCAAGCAGTTAAATACGCCTGTGGCGGAGTTCGAGGCCACATTTACTAGCTTGTCTAGGTTTACACCTGAGTTAGTAGCGACTGAGAAACGCCGCTGTCTGGAGTTCGAAAAGAAGTTGAGGACCAGACTCATGTTTCGAGTTGTCGGGTCCATGATTAGAGATTATGGGCGCCTTATGGAGGCTGCTGCTCATCTTGAGACTATCATGCATGCAGAGAAGGAAAGGATGAGGGGCCCCAAAAGGAGTCAGGATGGTTAGGGGGACGGTAAGAGGTAGAGGGGTTCTAACCCTCAGTAGTCCTAGGGAGTGCATTCGAGGTCTACCTTTCCAGTGCCGAGTTCGGGTTCTGGGAGAGGCGGTCAGGGAGACATCACCGATTTTAAATGTGGTCAGTTGGGCCACAAGTCTCCAGCTTGCCCGCAGAGAGGAGGAGGGCAGCATGCAGTATATTCTTCGGCCCGTTCTTAGGGCCAAAGTCAGGGCAAAGGCCAGCCGCTCACTTGTTATCAGTGTGGGCAGGCGGAGCACCTGAAGAGGTTTTGCCGACAGTTGGGTGACACACCTGGTGTGTCTGGTTCGAGGCAGACACAGAGTTACCAGCCAGCGCAGTCAGTTCAGGCCTCGAGGGCCAATCGAGGAGCCTCTTTGGCTCAGTCTGTGCAGCAGTCTTATGCTCTGAGAGGTGAGCAGGTAGATCAGAAACCTACAGGGCACGTGTATGCTGTTACAGTGCCAGATCTTGTACCGGCTCCATCTGTTGTGAGAGGTACCTTCTTGTTTTGCAACTCAGTTGCTAATGTGTTAATTGATACGGGTGTATCCCATTCTTTTATATCATCTGCATTTGCATCTATTTTGTGGTTGGAGTTGGCGCAGTTAGCATCTCCTATTTGTGTTGTATCACCTATTGGGGGCGAGATGGTTTTGAAACAAGGGTGTCGGGGCTGTGATATAGAGGTCCCCGATCGTCGGCTCTCCTTTTTTTTTTTGTTAATGGATATGTTTGGGTTTGATGTGATTTTGGGTATAGACTGGTTATCGTCATACCGGGCTGTTATAGATTGCTACCGTCAGAGGGTTACTGTATGTACCTTGAGAGGTGACTGTTTTCATTTCTTGGGAGATCAAGTTGGTAAAGTTTTACCACCGATGTATGATCCACGAGGGCAGAGTGATCTTAGTTGTCTTCTCGCTAGCTTTATGAGTAGTAAGTATGTTGAGACCCGGACTGAGTTTCCAAGAGTGGTTTGTGAGTACTCGGACGTCTTTTCCAAGGATCTTATTAGTTTACCACCCCATAGAGAGATCAAGTTCTCTATTAACTTAGTACCTGGCACGGCACCGATTTCCATGGCACTCCCAGCCGAGTTGGGACATAGGGAGATTGCACGGAGTCCCAGTGTCGATTGTCCCAAATAGAGATACACGTTTTACTGCTAGGTTGTGGCAGAGTTTGCAGAGTGCCTTGGGCACTAGGCTGACCTTTAGCACGGCTTACCATCCTCAGACTGACGGGCAGTCCGAGCGCACTATTCAGATCCTTGAGGATATGCTTCGAGGCTGTGTCCTTGACTTTAAGGGGTCGTGGGAGAGACATCTACCCTTAGTGGAGTTTGCCTACAATAACAGTTTCTAATTGAGTATTGGTATGGCATCATTTGAGACCCTGTATGGCCGACCGTGTAGATCTCCAGTGTGTTGGGTCGAGGTGGGTGATGCACCTTTGTTGGGCCCGGAGTTGGTGTGGGAAACGACGGAGAAAGTGGCACTTATTCATAAGAGGCTAGTTACAGCCCAGAGTCGCCAAAAGAGTTATGCCGACCGTAGGAGGAGGCCGTTGTCATTTGAAGTGGGTGATCATGTCTTTCTGAAAATATCACCTAGATGGGGTTTGATGAGGTTTGGGAAGAGTGGGAAGTTGTCCCCTCAGTTTATTGGCCCTTTCGAGATCCTTGAGAGGATTGGGGAAGTTGCTTACCGTTTAGCATTGCCGCCGTAACTGTCTGGAGTGCATGACGTGTTTCATGTTAGTATGCTTCGGAAGTATGAGCCGGATCCATCACATGTGTTGGATTGGACCGACTTAGAGGTAGGCGAGGATGCCTCGTATGAGGAGAGACCAGTGAGGGTCTTGGATAGACGGGACCAAGTTTTGCGAGGCAAGTCAATTCCCTTGGTCAAAGTTTTAAGGAAACATCACGAAGTTGAGGAAGCCACATGGGAACGTGAAATGGAGGTCTGAGAGAAATATCTGGATCTGTTTATTAATGTTTTAGAATGTGTTGGAAATCTTGTTTTGTTGATGAACTCTAAGAACATTGAATATGTTTGAGTTGTAAAACATTGTATATGTTTAAATTATGAGGACATTGTATATGTTATGGATATCTTGGCAACACGAATTATTTGAAAACATTGCATATGTTTGAGAATGTGGAGTATCACATGTATTGTATTGCTTTAGGAACATTGTATATGCCATGTACAGTTCTTGAAAATATGAATTTTGATTAAATATTGTTAATATCTTGGAAATTGTAAATTCCGTTTCAATATGGGGCTCGTGTATCGAGTCGGTGGGAATGAATGACCGAAGGCTAGGTCATGGTATTGGACTTGTAAGAATAACATGGTTGGGAATGACCAAACGTTGATTTTGACCTTAATTTGTAATTTCGGGGACGAAATTCTTTAAGGGGGGGAGGTTATAGCGATCCCGGTTTCTAATTCGACCTTCATGGTGTTTTGGACACAGGTCTTATGGTTTAATGTTGTTATTATGTCTCTTCTTCCTCTTCCTCTTTGAATTTGAGTTTTGGGATGTCTTGGGCGTGTTCAGAACAGGTCGGTTGGTTGTTGGTCTAGAACCTTGTTGTGATACCCCTGTTCCGTAAGTACGCTAATTGGTCCTTAATTTGAGTATGATTATGTGTTTAGCATGATTTTATGTGCCATTATGTGAATATATGTGATTTTGAAATTCTATCTGTTCACCGTAGGAATATCTGTTTGAATAATCCGCTTCGGAAATTAAATTGAGGGCCTTATCGGCCACAGAACCCGAAATTGATTACGCCATCGTGATTGGCATAATTTTTAGAGCCTACGGTGAAATTTAATTAGAAATTGATTCTGGTCAGATTAAACTGATTAAATTGATGAATTAAGTGCCCAAATATTTTTTATTGAAATAATATGCTAGTGGGGCTTGTTGTATGTTAGCATTACACTCTCCTTTAACTCTTTGGAACTAAAAAAATCTGAGTTAGACAATTGTGAGAGAGAGAGGGCCGGCCATAGTGAGAGAAAGGGAGAGAATTGTGCTAATTTGGCCTAAAGCTTGGAAATCTTGGAGATTTAGCTCAAGAATTGACTAGAGCTTAGAAGATCAAAGCTTCTAGGTGAGTAATTCTTGGATTATAGTTTGTAATTTTGTGTGCTCAAGCTAATTTGATAATCAAGAGTAAGATTGAAATGAAATTGGGTTGTATTTGTTGAATTGAAGCTTAATATGTGCATGCATGTAGGAAATCACCTTGATATTGCATGTTTGAGCACAAATGTGTATAATCCATGTGAAATGTTAAAGGAAACTCATGTCTTGATCACCATTTGTGTTATCTAAGTTGAGAATGTGGCTAATTCATCACATGCATGTACAATTTGAGAAGATATAAGCTTGAATGCATGAGTTTGTTATGTTGGTGTTGAGTTTGACATATTTTGGGACATGCATGTAGATAAATCAAGAAATTGAGCTCCATAATGTTATAATCTTGCATTGGTGCCATGTTAGTATGATTATATTTGGGATTTGAGCCATTGCATGCAAGTATTGTGGCTGGAAAGTCGAAATGAAGCTCAAGAATGCAATTCTGGGTTTTCCAGAAATTTGAGGTCCGCTCGAGCGGGAAACCCTTCGCTCGAGCGTGAATTTCGTGCTCCCAGCACTTTTACAGACCTTAAGGGTACGCTCGAGCGGGGGAGTCCACGCTCGAGCGGGGGAGTCCACGCTCGAGCGGGGACCCTGTTTTCTGAAATTTTGTTTTCGCATTCTGTATTTCGTTTTCCGTTCTCTTTCACTTGCAAGCACTCTTAGGCGTGTGTTAAGCATTGTAAATGAGTTAATGAGATAAGAATAAAGCGTAAAGAGGAATATGTGAATTAAAGAACGGATTGAACTGTTAGTGACCCTTTTGTGTTCAGGAAATGTGTAGGGTCAAGCTCCGGGGCAAATCCACAAGCCAATCACTGTGAGTAATATCGATATTCGAATGCTTGTGAATGTCCAATTGTTTATTCCCTTATAAGCTTTATGAGTTGCTAATTGGGATTGTGGACAAAAGTCTGACATGAATAAATGAATGGACCGAAGGTCGTTTTGATAAACATAAATGGACCGAAGGTCGTTTTGATAGAAATGAACGGACCGAAGGTCGTTTTGACATATGTGAATGGACCAAAGGTCGTTTTGATTTATATGAATGGACCGAAGGTCGTTTTGACATGAATGAGTGGGTCGAATGCCGTTTTGACATGAATGAGTGGGCCGAAGGCCGTTTTGACATGAATGAGTGGGCCGAAGGCCGTTTGACAAGAATGAACAGGCCGAAGGCCGTTTTGACATAAATGAGTGGGCCGAAGGCCGTTTTGACATGAATGGAAATCTGAATGGGCCAAAGGCCAGAATGTTGAAACTACAAGTCACTTGATTTGAAATTCGTAGTTATATATCTGTTAAATAGAAATATGAATTGGGCCCAAGGCCGTTTGGAACCTGTTGTTCTACATTGTTACATAACTTCTGTATTTGATATTATTCACTGGGCTATCGCTCACGTTCATTCATGTGTTTGTACGTGAGCCAAGAGAAGTCCAAACCCAGCCCCAGTGAAGTCTGCCATGAACAACATGAGTTTTGGAGAGTCAGCCTTGTGTCTTACGCACGAGACCCATCCTTGCCATTTTGTTATGCATTTACGTTTTGTCTTGTTGGCAAGGACTTTGTGTATATTTGTATATAGTCTGTTATGGGTTGGCTCAGTTTAGATGATCCTGTCTGTAAAGAAGTTTATGCTACTGTACTTTTGATGTGGGTTATTAACGTATATGAGTATGGTTGGTTTGATGTGCACATAAGTACGACTCTATGGACAAAGTTTTAAATTTTTGCTTCCGTTTGGCCCCTTTACTCTGATGAGTTATGTCTGTCTTGGTCTGAGGCCGTAGGTAATCACAGGATTATTGGCCGGTTATGTCCTTAACCCATAGGGGCGGGTTCGGGTCATGACAGAGTGGTATCAGAGCACGAGTTAATAACTCACACACTTGTCCAAAAGAGCAATACGCGTCTAGATAAGATCTAGGATGCATTCATGTGATAAATATGAATTTGGAGGCATTGATAATATGCTTAACTATTTTGATACGAACTATGAAAGCATCAAGAGTATGCTTAAGTGTTTGATTTGAGTAATTATGTGCTATAAGTTGTAATTTACTTGCATTGCAATTATTTGAATATGTGTGCTCTTAGTGTATACATATTTGTGAATCTTTTGTATGAAATATAATGCAAGTTTAATCAGATGGTGAGAACCAGGGGTGATGAGATAGAGAAGTCCTTTACTGCCAGAATGGACAAAATGGAAAGATTGATCCAAGAAATGGCAGAAGCTTTGAGACAGCAACAAGAGTGGCAACAACAGTGGCAGCAACCACACCCGCCACCTCCACCTTCGGCACCACCTGTGCCAGATAATCAAAATGATGATCGGATAATAGCTCTCACCAAGGAATTCAAGAAAATGAAACCACCACAGTTCCACGGGGGATTAGATCTGTTGAAAGCCGAAGCGTGGGTCCTCGGCATTGAGAAATTATTTGAAGTGTTCCCCTGTTCAGAGACTCAGAAAGTGCTCCTAGCCACTTTTATGCTAGAAGACGAAGCAAGAAGATGGTGGATGTTGATGCGAGAAAATCATAAAGATGTGGATTGGATAAAATTTCTGGAGATCTTTTATGACAAGTACTTCCCGCAATGCGTTCGGGATAGGAAAGTAGCCGAGTTCATGGAACTCAAGCAAGATAGCATGACAGTGGCTGAGTATGAGGCCAAGTTCATTGAATTGGCCAGGTTTGCACCACACGTGATTGACACCGATTATAAGAAGGCAAGACACTTTGAAGGTGGACTCCGCAGTGACATCCTAGAGAGAGTGAATGTTCTAAAGTTGGAAACCTACATTGGGGTGCTCGACAGGGCCATCATATCAGAGGCTAATATAGCTAGACAAGCTAAGCCAGTAACAGAATGGAAGGGTAACAGAATGGAAGGGTAACAAAAGGCAAGGCTTCTTTTCGAAGAAGAAATTTCTGAAAAAGCAAAACACAGGCTCCTCCACTACTTCGAATTCTTCCCGAGACACAGCTCCCATGTGCAATATCTATAGCAAAAGGCACCGTGGAGTCTGTTATCGTGCATCAGGAGCCTGTTTCAAGTGTGGGAAACAAGGGCATATGGCCCGAGAATGTAATCAGAATGGTGGAAAGATAGCAGCTAGTTCCACTGCATTAGTTCCAAGGCCGGGAAATACTTTGAGATCCACTATTACCGGGGATACCGTGAGACAGGGGAGAGTTTTTGCGTTTGTTCCGGGTGATACACAGAATGCCAATGCCGTTGTCTCAGGTACCATTTCAATATGTAATCAGGATGCCTTTGTATTAATTGATTCTGGATCAACACACTCATTTGTGACATATACATTTGCATCTAGACTGAAAAGACCCCTAGAGTTGTTGCCATATTTGTTGTGTGTGTCTGCTCCATCGGGGGAATCTGTGTTATGTGACTATATATATATCGGTTTTGTGACATGCATATTGAGGATGCTACCTTATATGTAGATTTATTGCCCTTGAACTTTAGACATTTTGATGTAATTTTGGGCATGGATTGGTTGACCAAGTATTGTGCCACCATAGATTGTGTGACAAAAAGGGTTGTATTTAAATCACCAGAACAAAAAGAGATTGTGTTTATGGGTAATGGGTAGTGCCTCCACCTTATTTGATATCTGCAATGAAAGCATGTAAACTGATCAGGAAGGGGTGCTAGGGTTATCTGTGCTATGTGTTGACTGAACAATCTGTGAATGTTGAATTGAATGATATTCCTATTGTTAGAGAATTCCCAGATGTGTTCCCAAATGAATTACCAGGGGAATTGGTAGACAGGGAGATAGAGTTTACTATTGAGACTGTGCCAGGCACCCAGCCTATTTCTAAGACTCCCTACAGAATGGCTACTGCCAAGATGAAAGAATTGAAAGAACAGTTGCAAGACCTGCTTAACAAGGGGTTTATCCGGCCTAGCACTTTGCCTTGGGGCGCACTGGTGTTATTTGTGAAAAAGAATGATGGTACCTTGCGCCTGTGCATCGATTATCGGGAATTGAATAAGGTAACGATAAAGAACAAGTATCCCTTACCTCGTATTGATGATTTATTTGACCAGTTGCAGAGATCACAGGTGTTTTCTAAGATTGATTTGAGATCCGGATATCATCAGCTGAAAGGTAAGGCAGAGGATGTTGAGAAAATAGCATTCAGAACGAGGTATGGTCATTTTGAGTTTCTTGTTATGCCATTTGGAGTGACTAATGCTCCGGCAGCATTTATGGACCTAATGAATAGAATTTTTAAAACCTACCTTGATGAGTTTGTTGTAGTCTTCATCGATGATATTTTGATATACTCTAAAGATAGACTTGAACATGAACATCATTTGAGGACTGTTTTACAAATACTTCGGGAAAGGAAATTATTTGCTAAACTAAAGAAATGTGAGTTTTGGTTGGATGAAGTTGTTTTTCTTAGGGCATGTGATCAACAAGGAAGGAATTTCAGTGGACCCGCAGAAAATAGAGGCAATTGTGAATTGGCTTGCACCGACTAATGTGACAGAGGTTCGCAGTTTTATGGGCTTAGCTAGGTACTATAGGAGGTTTGTGAAGGATTTTTCGAAATTAGCTGTGCCTCTTACCCAATTGACACGTAAAGGGCAACCATTTGAGTGGAACGAAGAAAGAGAATCAGTCTTTCATGAATTGAAGACGAGATTGACTACTGCAACAATTTTGACATTACCTTCAGGTACGGAAAATTTCGTAATTTTCAGTGATGCATCTTATAAGGGTTTGGGTTGTGTGTTAATGCAAAACGGAAAGGTTATTGCTTACGCCTCTCGATAGTTAAGGCCACATGACAAGAATTATCCAACACATGACCTAGAATTGGCCGCAGTTGTTTTTGCTTTGAAAATCTAGCGGCATTATTTGTATGGGGCAAAGTGTGAAGTCTACACGGATCATAAGAGCCTGAAATACTTCTTCACGCAGAAAAAGTTGAATATACGTCAGAGAAGATGGCTAGAACTGATAAAAGACTATGATCTAGAGATTCAGTATCACCCGGGAAAGCTAATACAGTGGCTGATGCTTTGAGCAGAAAATCAACAGGGAGTATGGCTTGTTTGCTTACTGAACAAAGGGAGATTTTGCAAGACTTTGAGAAGTTTGAAATTAAAGTAGTGGTAGGCGAACAGGGCGGATTGATAGCCGCCATTACAGCCGAGCCGGCAATTGTTGATGAAATCAAGCAGAAACAGAAAGAGGATGAGTTCCTCAGAAAGGTGATTGATGAGTTTGAGACAAGTCCAAAAGCAGAATTTAACATTGGAAATGAAATGTTGAAATTTCGGAACCGAATATGTGTCCCTGACATCCCGGAACTAAAGAAGAGAGTCTTAGATGAAGCCCACAGATCCGTATTTGCTATGCATCCGGGCAACAATAAAATGTACCGAGATTTGAAACAGACCTATTGGTGGCCTAAAATGAAGAAAGAGATTGCAGAATATGTGTCCAAGTGCCTTCAGTGTCAGCAAGTTAAGGCTGAACATCAGAAACCAGGCGGTCTACTTCAACCTCTCCCTATTCCTGAATGGAAGTGGGAACATATGACTATGGATTTCATTGTTGGCCTACCTCGAACTTCTCGAGGTATGGATTCTGTTTGGGTTGTAGTTGATAGACTGACTAAATCTGCACATTTTCTGCCTGTCAAAACTACATTTACTGCTTATAGATTGGCTACCATTTATGTTGATGAGATTGTCCGTTTACACGAAGTTCCGGTATCCATTGTGTCGGATAGAGATCCGAAATTTGTGTCTAGACTGTGGAAGAGTTTACAGGAAGCTATGGGAACAGAACTAAGATTCAGTACTGCATTCCACCCACAGACAGATGGGCAATCAGAACGAACGATACAAACTTTGGAAGATATGCTTCGCATGTGTGCTTTGGATTTTCAGGGGAGTTGGGAAGACTATTTGCCACTTGTAGAGTTTGCTTATAATAACAGCTTCCACTCCAGCATCGGTATAGCACCATACGAGGCTTTGTATGGTAGGAGGTGTAGATCACCTATTTGTTGGACAGAGGTCGAGGATAGAGCTTTGCTTGGGCCAGAAATTATGCAAGACACTTCTGAGAAAATCAAGACTATTCGTCAAAGGCTCAAAACAGCTCAGGACCGACAAAAGAATTATGCAGACATTCGGAGAAGACCTCTTGAGTATGAGGTTGGTGACCATGTGTTCATCCGTGTTTCTCCGATGAAAGGCCAAGTCAGATTTGGGAAAAAGGGGAAGTTGTCGCCCCACTACATTGGGCCGTTTCAGATTTTGGAGAGGCTTGGTCCAGTTGCGTATAGAGTTGCTTTGCCGCCGGGATTCGAGCAAATCCATAATGTGTTTCATGTGTCGATGTTGAGGGGTTACCTCCGAGACCCGTTTCACGTGATTGATTATCACCGGGTTGCTATTGATGAAAATATGGAATATGCTGAATGGCCGGAACAGATTGTTGATCGGCAAGTGAAACAATTGAGAAGCAAGTCCATCCCAATGGTGAAAGTGGAATGGAAATAGCACTATGGGACGGATGCCACATGGGAAAAAGAGGAGGAGATGCGACTACGCTATCCACATTTGTTTCCCGACGAAGGTAACTTAAGTTTGGAGGACCAAACTTCCTAAAGGGGGAAAGACTGTGATACCCCTGTTCCGTAAGTACGCTAATTGGTCCTTAATTTGAGTATGATTATGTGTTTAGCATGATTTTATGTGTCATTATGTGAATATATGTGATTTTGAAATTCTATTTGTTCACCGTAAGAATATCTATTTGAATAATCCGCTTCGGAAATTAAATTGAGGGCCTTATCGGCCACAGAACCCGAAATTGATTACGCCATTGTGATTGGCATAATTTTTAGAGCCTACGGTGAAATTTAATTAGAAATTGATTCTGGTCAGATTAAACTGATTAAATTGATGAATTAAGTGCCCAAATATTTTATATTGAAATAATATGCTAGTGAGGCTTGTTGTATGTTAGCATTACACTCTCCTTTAACTCTTTGGAACTAAAAAATCTGAGTTAGACAATTGTGAGAGAGAGAGGGCCGGCCATAGTGAGAGAAAGGGAGAGAATTGTGCTAATTTGGCCTAAAGCTTGGAAATCTTGGAGATTTAGCTCAAGAATTGACTAGAGCTTAGAAGATCAAAGCTTCTAGGTGAGTAATTCTTGGATTATAGTTTGTAATTTTGTGTGCTCAAGCTAATTTGGTGATCAAGAGTAAGATTGAAATGAAATTGGGTTGTATTTGTTGAATTGAAGCTTAATATGTGCATGCATGTAGGAAATTACCTTGATATTGCATGTTTGAGCACAAATGTGTATAATCCATGTGAAATGTTAAAGGAAACTCATGTCTTGATCACCATTTGTGTTATCTAAGTTGAGAATGTGGCTAATTCATCACATGCATGTACAATTTGAGAAGATATGAGCTTGAATGCATGAGTTTGTTATGTTGGTGTTGAGTTTGACATATTTTGGGACATGCATGTAGATAAATCAAGAAATTGAGCTCCATAATGTTATAATCTTGCATTGGTGCCATGTTAGTATGATTATATTTGGGATTTGAGCCATTGCATGCAAGTATTGTGGCTGGAAAGTCGAAATGAAGCTCAAGAATGCAATTCTGGGTTTTCCAGAAATTTGAGGTCCGCTCGAGCGGGAAACCCTTCACTCGAGCGTGAATTTCGTGCTCCCAGCACTTTTACAGACCTTAAGGGTACGCTCGAGCGGGGGAGTCCACGCTCGAGCGGGGACCCTGTTTTCTGAAATTTTATTTTCGCATTCTGTATTTCGTTTTCCGTTCTCTTTCACTTGCAAGCACTCTTAGGCGTGTGTTAAGCACTGTAAATGAGTTAATGAGATAAGAATAAAGCCTAAAGAGGAATATGTGAATTAAAGAACGGATTGAACTGTTAGTGACCCTTTTGTGTTCAGGAAATGTGTAGGGTCAAGCTCCGGGGCAAATCCACAAACCGATCACTGTGAGTAATATCGATATTCGAATGCTTGTGAATGTCCAATTGTTTATTCCCTTATAAGCTTTATGAGTTGCTAATTGGGATTGTGGACAAAAGTTTGACATGAATAAATGAATGGACCGAAGGTCGTTTTGATAAACATAAATGGACCGAAGGTCGTTTTGATAGAAATGAACGGACCGAAAGTCGTTTTGACATATGTGAATGGACCAAAGGTCGTTTTGACTTATATGAATGGACCGAAGGTCGTTTTGACATGAATGAGTGGGCCGAAGGCCGTTTTGACACGAATGAGTGGGCCGAAGGCCGTTTTGACATGAATGAGTGGGCCGAAGGCCATTTTGACATAAATGAGTGGGCCGAAGGCCGTTTTGACATGAATGGAAATCTGAATGGGCCAAAGGCCAGAATGTTGAAACTGCAAGTCACTTGATTTGAAATTCGTATAGTTATATATCTGTTAAATAGAAATATGAATTGGGCCCAAGGCCGTTTGGAACCTGTTGTTCTACATTGTTACATAACTTCTGTATTTGATATTATTCACTGGGCTATCGCTCACGCTCATTCATGTGTTTGTAGCAATGTTTTGAAAACCGGACCGGTGAGTGAACCGGAAAAGGGACCGGGTGGACGGGTCACCGGTTCAACCGCCGGGTCAAAGCGGTCGAACCGTGACGTCATAATTAATATTATATAATTATAAATTATAAATAAATAAAAATATATATAAATAATCAAATAAAAATAAAAATTGTTGCATAATATTTATTAATAATGTTTTATAAAGTCTTAATTGATAAAAAAAAGTCACTTATTTTAAAGAAATTAAATTTTTTAAACATTCCCTCCAAATAAATTGATTGAATGCTAGATTTAATTTTGGAGGGAAATGAAATTTTCAACTCTCCCTCCAATCAATATGTTTCAAATTATTTGATTGAATTCCACATAGAATTTTGTAGGTTCTCTTTGAAAAATCTTTTCCTATAAATAGGAATAGACTTTCATATTGTTCTCAAGCTTTCAATGAGACTCTTCCTTATAAGAAGAGACTCTTGAAATAAGAATTTTTAGTCAAAATTTTGAAATATATATATATATAAATATATAAGAAAGAAAGAAAGAAAGAAAAGAAAGAAAATTAAAAAAAAAAAAAAAAACCTGACCGGTTTTGGCCGGTTCGACCACTGGGTCATCGGTTTTACCGGTTCGACCAGTGGGTCGCCGGGTTTTTCCGGTTTTGGCCCCAATCCGGTTTCAAGGGGCTGACCGGACCGGAACTAAGCCCGGTTCCCGGTCCAACCGGTTCGACCGGCCGGTCCGGTCCGGTCCGGGTTTGAAAACATTGGTTTGTAGGTGAGCCAAGAGAAGTCCAAACCCAGCCCCAGTAAAGTCTGCCATGAACAACACGAGTTTTGGAGAGTCAGCCTTGTGTCTCACGCACGAGACCCATCCTTGCCATTTTGTTATGCATTTACGTTTTGTCTTGTTGGCAAGGACTTTGTGTATATTTGTATATAGTCTGTTATGGGTTGGCTCAGTTTAGATGATCCTATCTGTAAAGAAGTTTATGCTACTGTATTTTTGATGTGGGTTATTAACGTATATGAGTATGGTTGGTTTGATGTGCACATAAGTACGGCTCTATGGACAAAGTTTTAAATTTTTGCTTCCGTTTGGCCCCTTTACTCTGACGAGTTATGTCTGTCTTGGTCTGAGGCCGTAGGTAATCACAGGATTACTGGCCGGTTATATCCTTAACCCATAGGGGCGGGTTCGGGTCATGACACTTGTTGCCCAGAATTTTAGTCTTCCGCCCGAGCGGGGTTTGCAATCCTTCAGTACTTTGTGCGTCTACAAAAGTACTGCAGAAGTGTATTTCACACTCAAGCGGGTCGGAACTCAAGCGACCTTTCTTGCGATCGAGCAACTATCTGAAATCTATAAAATACTGGACGAGTGTATTCTATGCTTGAGCGGGTCTCTTTGCACTCGAGCGGGTAGTGCCTTGCTGTTGTTTCTTGGCGCTCGAGCGGCCTTTGTTGCGCTCGAGCGGGTCGAATTTATGTGTTTGACGCTCAAGCGTCAAACTTTCCATTCGAGCGGATTGTACGTATATCAAATCGCGAAAGTGACATTTTAAATCACTTTTTCTGTCCTTTCTCTCTCTCAAACTTTCCAAAACCCTAGATTGAGACATTATCTCTCTAAAATACACTCTTTCTATCTTTTGGCCTCGATCTAGTGATTTCCAACCCTTATGTGTGCCACCTGGACCAATGATGTGATGAAAGGGAAATCCACTCCTGGTACGCATCAACACCGTTTGGTAATTCGACAAACACTGTTTGGAGGTTTTGGTCTCTACACGTGTAAGGAAGGTAGAAGGGAGCACAGCCACCTGTCTAGAGAAGGACAGCAGAGGTAGTGCACCCACAATCCTTGAGGCTACATGGCCAGCCTAGAAAAGGAGGAATGAGGGAACGTTGGAGGTAAGCAATCTGAGGAATTCCCAACTCTCTCTCTCTCTCTAAAGTGCTCTCTTTCCATTCTTCTTCTTGAAGGGTGCTGATTTGATCGTCGGAGGGTTTATCCAGCAGCACACCACCGAGCACCTCACCGTATTTCTATTTTCAGGTCAAGCAACGTTACGTAAAGCTCGGGTTCAACGAGTATGAAGACCGGAGGCTATTTCACCCCCGTACAATTGACGCCGTCTGTAGGAAAACTTTGACAAACAAGCCTTGCTCTTCAAGCTTTTTCGACCATTTCCATGGCTAACCATGACGAAACTCCACTGTTCGTTGTCGATGGTGTCACGCCAGAGTCTATCCGACGGAGAGATGGCCCTCCTGCTATTCCTATCATAGCGAGCCTGGAGACCTCTTCCAGAGGTGCACGAGACAAACGCGTAAGGAGCACTGATCACTCAAAGAGTCCAGAAGGCCGCCGACGACGGGGAGAGTCGCATGTTCAACGCCTGGAGCACAAACTCAAAGACCAGGACGCCCTTATTCGCAAGATGGCGGCTAAAATGGAGGCGCTGAAGCGCCAGATAAAGGGGAAGGGTGTTGCTAGAGAGGGCAACCACAGTGAACGTACCCCATCCCCTCGCTCTGGTAGTCACCACCAAGACAAGACGCCCTCTCTCTCTATCACCAAAAGCTATGGGGTAGGGGACTCCGACCAACAGAAGGATAGATCTTACACTCGCGACAGCAGCTACCACCTCTCACGTCCGTCGACGACGTCGAGATACACTTTCTCCACGCGTTTGGGAGCCTTGAGGGATGTGTTGGACGAGAGGGCTTGCCGTAAAGAGACCCAAAGACTGCCGGCATTGCAAAGGCTGAGTCCCCAAATCCGTTGTAGTGAGGAAGTGGTAATGCCAGCACCTAGAGTGATGGCGCCAGCACCAGTGAACAGAGAGCTAGCAAGACTTACCACTACCCCGCTGTCCCTAGAAATCGAGAGCACGCCGTTCCCTGCTGGATTTCACTTGCCTAAGTTCACGTTGTACGACGGCAAGACGGATTCGTACATGCACGTGTGTCATTACCAGCAAGTAATGGCTGGTCACTTGCGTAATGACGCCTTGATGTGCCTCATATTCCCGGCAAGCTTGGGAGAACTGGGCCTAAAATGGTTTGAAAGGCTTCCGAAGGGGAGCATCAAGGGATGACAACAACTAGCAGAAGCCTTCGTCACCAGATTCAAAACCAACACTCAAACATCGAAGGAGGTCGACCATCTCTTGAGCATCAAGATGAAATCTGGAGACTTTTTGAAGGCATACAATGCCAAGTACTGGGAAACCTACAATGAGATCCTCGACTACCCTACCAATCTGGCGATCACCCAATACAAGCGGGGTCTCCCAGTCGGACATAGGCTGCAAGATTTGCTTACGATGCACCAACCCACAACCATGGAATCCTTGATGTAGCAGATTAACAAACACATCCGAGTAGAGGATGATGCCACTACCGCAATCGAGAAGGCCAATTCGGTCGTGACAGATAGAAGAGCGGTGGGGAAGGTTCACTCAGTGGGACAGGAGGACAACCGCCCAAATGACCGAGCTAAAGATCAACGTCGCGGCTCAAACTGCGATGATAGGAACAAAATTCACAAAAACGACCGAGCTAACGCTCCTCATGATGAAGAGGAAGCTGCCAAGAGAAAGTTGAAAGCGCGAACTGGCATCACCACTGTCTTTAAAATCCCTATTTACCGCATCCTGAGTGAAATCCGAGATAAACCTTACGTCCGTTGGCCGGCCAAATTGGGAAACATGCAAAGAGGCTTCAACTCAAGGTATCGCTGCACCTTCCATAAAGAATGAGGGCACCGAATGGAGGACTATGTGCCGCTCAAACAACATTTGGAGAAGCTGGTGGCGGCAGGACATCTGGACCAGTACATAGACGGCGGTATGAGAGCCGCTCCCTAGGGACATGCCAAGCCAAACGGCCTCACCGTCCTGGATGCAGCACCGCAAAGCGTAATCAATGTCATTCATGGCATTATTGAGCTAGCACGGGTCTGCGAGCTGAGAGGGATGATCAAGAAAGCCGAGCATATGAGGGAGGTGCTCTCTGTTTAGCCCGCCGTAAAGAAAGGAAAGACGTTGGTAAAAGACGTCCTGACCTTTTCAAGCAAAGACTTGGAGAGAATTCAGGTGCTTTATAATGACACCTTAGTGGTGACCCTCCACATCAAAGATTTTGACATCAAAAGAATTTTGATTGACCAGGGGAGTTCGGTCGAGATCATGTATTATGATGCGTTTAAACAAATGAAGTTGGAGGACAGGGACTTGGCCCTCACAACGTCTTCTTTGGTTGGCTTCAACTCTCAACTAGAATGGCTGATTGGAAAGATCATATTGCCGGTCAAAGCGGGATCGGTCACGAAGCAAATGGAATTTTGGGTGCTTAAGGTCCCATCAACCTACAACTTAATTTTGGGCAGGGGCTGGTTGCATGTTATACAAGCAGTAGCGTCAATCTACCATCAGGTCCTGTGCTTTCCAGTGTCGGCCGAATAGGTAGAGGAGGTTTGGGGAGACCAAATGATGGCAAAACGGTGTTTCGTCGCAATAAATGATAGCCGGGCTGCCAAAGGCTTCGTTCAAATGATAGAGGGTCCAGAAAGAAAAGAAGTCCTGGAAGACGTGGGAAAAAAGGCCAAGGAGAAATCGGTCGAAGATTTGGTGGAGGTACGCGTCGACAAAAATGATCCAAATAAGTTCTTTCTTTTGGGCTCATCTTTGTCTAGTGTCGAGCGACTCGATTATGTCAACTTTTTGGTTTCCCACATGGAGGTCTTTGCATGGATGCCTTACGATATGCCTGGTGTCGACCCTAGCTTCATTTGCCACCAGTTGAATATCCTTCCGAATGCACGGCCTGTTATCCAGAGGACACGGTGTTCGGCCTTGCACCATGCTGAGATAGTGGTGGAAGAGGTCAAGAACTTGCTAAAAACAGGGGCAATAGAAGAAGTGCAGTACCGTAGATGGATCTCTAACACGGTGGTAGTGCCGAAGAAGAACGGTAAATGGCGGGTGTGCGTTGATTATAAGATGGTCAACCGTGCGTGCCCAAATAATAGCTTTCCCCTCCCAAGAATCGACCAGCTGGTAGATCTAACCGTTTGCCATCAGAGGTTTAGCTTCCTGGATACATACCATGGCTACCACCAGATAGCAATGTATGAATCAGACCGAGAGATCACTTCATTCACTACTCCAAGAGGCCTGTACTGCTACAAGGTCATGCCATTCGAACTCAAAAATGTCGGGGTAACTTTTCAAAGAATGGTAAGCAAGATGTTTGCTTCCCTTCTTGGCCGCACTATGGATGTAATAATCCGACCCTCTTATATGCATTACATTTTTTGTTGAGTTACTTGAATAATTATTTATTTAATGTGAAAGTTCATGCAGAGTTATGTTTTCCTGTGTGAATTATTTAATTATGGTAGTACATTTGTTGGTTATTGGAAAATCTGTTAAAATTGAGGAAATTGGATTGGGAATTGGAAACCTTAAAGGCGTGATAACCTGAAATTGATTTTATATTTATGATTAGCACAATTTTAAGACGTAATATTAAGTTTTACAAAAATCTAATTCGAAATGAATTAAGTGATGTAGCTTAGACCCATTAACTCAAATAAAGAGCCTTAATGGTTTGTGTTAGACATGTATATATGTGTGCCTTGAGGAACTTAGTGGAGAGACTCAACACTTTTCTTGGTAGAGAATTTTAGAGAGAGAGAGAGAGAGAGAGGGAGAACAGCTTAACCAAGTTTGAAGATTAAAGAGTTGGCTAGAAGAATTGTAAGTGAGAGTTCATATCTAAGGTGAGTAACTCACTAATAAGCTCCCAATTTCTTCTTAAATTAGTTTGAATAAAGCCTTGAAAAGAAGTATCATCCATGAAAATTAGGGTTCTTATTGTGTAAGTAATTATGTCCCTCAAGGGTGTGTGCAATGGAAACTTTGGTCACTCTATATCATGTTTAATTTCTTGAAATTGAAAGAAGTGCACCTAACCTACCTCATCCTTTTGTTATGTATGACTCATGTGAACATGGTTACATATATATGTGTATATAATCTATATAATGAAACTAAGGGAGTTATGGAAATTTTGAGGGGTAAAGGCCAAGGAGCTAAAATTGCACGTTTATATGTTTATATGCTATGTTTTTAGTGTAAATCTACCTTGATTTTGGCTATGTGACTACCCCTTGGGAACTTAGAATTGTTGAAGTTTCAGATAGAAAAACAGGGTGAACGATCGCACGTGCGGGGCTCACAGCCGCACATGCAGAAAACAGGGGTGAGAAATGGGACTACACTGCTAAAAAGGCACGTGCGGCGCACCTGCCCGCACGTGCGGTGGGGACTTCCGCACGTGCGGCCCAAGTCGGAAAATTTTGTAATCTTCTTTTGGTCTGTTTACTCCTCCAAATGTGTCTAAATGTCTGTTGATATTTCTTTGATATGTTTAATTACCCGTAACTTAACGAATCGGACATGCGAGAAATAAAAGAAAACTAAGAAAAAAACAATATAATTGATGTACTTACAAGTTGTGTGCTATATGTAGGGCATCTACAGGAGGGGACCATCGTTCACCCGTATCACAGTGAGTGATGGTAGCGTAATATCATGCTCTATTCACATTTTGTGTTGGTATATTATTTGAGATCTTATGAACTCTTGTGAGTACCTTATGTTATAAGCGATATGTTTGATATACGTTTGAACTTTAATATATGAGATATGGACCCGAGGTTGTTCTATTGCTAATATCATGGGCCTAAGTCCGTTCTGTATTGTGATGGGCCTGAGGCCGTTCTGTATTCTATTGGGCCTAAGGCCGCTATGCTACTATGATGGGCCCAAGGCCGTTCTGGATTCTGTTAGGCCTAAGGTCGTTCTGTCTTACACGGGCCCAAGGCCGTTCTGAAAGGGAAAAACGAGTGAGATTATGATTTGTAAATATGCGTTGTTAACCCATGTTTGTATTTTTAATTTGTTTGTACTACTATCATTCACTGAGCCCTGCTTACTCTACTTTCCTGAATGTTTTGTAGGTAACCAGCTTGCGGGTCAACCCTAGGTCATCCCAGAAGCCTGTAGCTGAACCTGTTTTGCTGAGTCACCTAAAGTGACTCTTTTGTTATATTTTGGAAACTCCCTATGATGGCATGTTTTATTATAATTTTTGGGGACCATAGATATGTATATAGATGTTGTAAACACTTAACCTTCGAGTTGATCCCTCTCTACATTCAGTAATGCGTATGGTGCATGGAATATTATGTATGTATAGTAATGCAACATGATCCTGGCATTTAGACACAGCTCAATGAATGTTTATTCTTCTATTACACGCTTCCGTTCAGGCCCCGAGGTTGAGTAAGCTTTAAAATAACTAAGTTAAGGCCTCGAGTTAGGCCGGTCATATCCAAACTTTTAAGGGCAGGTTTGGGTCGTGACAATGGAGGCTTATATTGATGATATGGTGGTAAAGAGCAAGGAAAAGTCTCAACACCTCGCCGACCTAGCAAAGATGTTCGCCATACTTAAACATCACAAGTTGCGTTTGAATGCCTTCAAGTGCGCCTTCGGAGCTGGCACCGAAAAATTTCTAGGTTTTTTGGTCACGAACCAAGAAATTGAAGCCGACCCTTCCCAAATCAAGGCGATACAAGAACTAGAGCGTCCAAACTCCACGAAGGACGTGCAACATCTCACCGGGATGGTAGCCTCGCTGAATCGATTTATCAGCTGGTATTCAGATCGTTGCAGGCTCTTCTTCAAAACTCTGAAGGCCAAGTTTTTTTAGGATGACGAATGTGACCGTACATTGGCGGATCTAAAAATGTACCTTTCCTCAGCTCTAATCCTGGTCACACCGAAACCGGGCGAAAAACTGTATCTCTACTTGGCAGTTTCTCAACACGCAGTGAGCGTTGTCCTCGTTCGTGCTGAAAGTACCCAACACCTCCCCATTTTCTACGTAAGCAAGACCTTGTTCACGGCTGAATCTAGGTATGTGCCGCTAGAAAAATTGGCTCTGGCCCTAATGATGGCTTTCAGAAAACTAACGCACTATTTTCATGCCCACATGATAGTTGTGCTAACCGAATTTCCACTTAAGGTGCTCTTTGAAAAGACGAATTTTACCGGTAGAATTCTGAAATGGGCCGTGGAATTGGGGCAATACGATATCAAGTTCCAACCACTCACCGCCATCAAAGCTCAAGCTCTTGCCGACTTCGTGGCAAAATTTGCCCTAGGAACACACCTTGTTTGCTTTGTCGATTTGGCCAGCGCGGATTTGGCGCAGCCCACGGCTCAAACAGCAAAAACAAATGATAGACAACAAGTGGCAGAAGGGTAAGAGAAAGCCGAACAAGAAATGGAGGAACTAGACAACCTACCAAAATACAAGCTCGACAGGGACATAAAAAGAGACAAGAATAAACCGACCAGTACCTCGGAGTTGAGGAGCTCCCAAGATCCCTCCGACTGCTGGAAGTTGTTCATTGACAAGATATGGAAGCTCTTCATCGATGGGGCCTCCAACAGACATGGCGCCGAGCTAGGGATCATGTTGACTTCCCCAGACAGGCTGACCATCGAGCACGCGATCACACTCAGTTTCCCAGCATCTAACAATGAGGCGGAATATGAAGCCCTCCTCGCTGGATTGGAAAGTGCATCGAGAATGAAAGCGTTGGAACTTGTGGTATTCAGTGACTCTAAGCTGGTGGTCAATCAGGCCTCCGGGGAGTATGAGGCCAGAGATAAAATGATGGCCAAATATTAGGCGCTGGTATGCACAGAAATCAAGAAGTTCGTCGCAATAAGAATAGAACAAATTAATCGCGAGGAAAACAACGCAGCTGACGAACTGGCCGGTCTGGCATCAATGCAAACAACTTTTTCCAATCCTTTGATGATAGAATTCTTACCCCAGCCAAGCATTGAGGAACCAGACGTGCCCGAAGTACTCTGCGCCGACTTGGAATCGTCCTGGATAGACCTCATCGTCGCCTTCCTAAAGAATGGAATTCTACCCACGGAAAAGAAGGAGGCCAACAAGATCAATGCCAAATCAGCGCGGTTTTGGCTCTCTCCATCTGGCGCCTTATACAAGAACTCTTTCATTGGGTCATACCTGAAGTGCGTCCACCCAAACAAGGTAGAAGCTTTCCTCTTCGAGATTCATGAAGGCATCTGCGGGAGTCATATTGGGGGCAGGTCTTTGGCCTACCGAGCAATTTCCCAAGGTTATTGGTGGCCATACATGCAAGCGGACGCACAGAAATACGTTCGCAGGTATGAAAAATGTCAAAAATTTGCTCACCAAATCCACCAACCGGCCAGAGAGTTGCTCCCCCTTACAAGTCCTTAATCATTCGCGCTTTGGGGGCCGGATATTATGGGACCACTTCTAACAACTCTGGGCAACTGTAAGTTTTTCATCGTTGCTACCGACGACTTCACTAAGAGGGTTGAGGCCAAGTCGTTGGCAACTATCAAGGAGAAAGATGTAAAATAGTTCGTTTGGCAGAATGTCATTACTCGCTTCAGTATCCCAAAGGCCCTCATTTCGGATAATGACACTCAGTTCGATGGGAAACTCTTTCGCGGATTTTGCGAAGAGTTAAAGATTGAGTTTTACAACTCAACACCGGCCTACCCTCAGTCAAATAGTCAAGCAAAAGCTTCAAACAAGACCATTTTGGACGGGCTGAAGAAACAACTGAAGAAAGCCAAAGGGAAGTGGGCTGAAGAACTTCCCAATGTGCTCTGGGCATACCGCACCATGCCGAGATGCTCGACTAGAGAAACTCCATTTGCCTTGGCCTATGTCATGGAGGTTGTCATCCTATTAGAAATCAGCATGCCAACCATCCGATCTGAAAGTTTTCAGCCATACTTGAACAATGAAGCCGTGACGCTAGAACTTAACCTAGTTGAAGAAAGAAGGGAACGGGCTTTAATCCACATAGCGACCTACCAGCAAGAACTCTCTAGAAAATACAACAAGGCCATGCATCCTAGGTTATTCAGGATCGGAGACTGGGTCTTAAGGAAGGTAATGGGCAACACAGTGATCCCTGGCGAAAGCAAACTAAAAGCAAATTGAGAGGGGCCATACAAGGTAACTGGTCTTGCAAGCAAAGGGGCATACCATCTGGAAGACTTAGATTGTAAAGCTATCCCCAGACCGTGAAATGCAGCTAATTCAAGATATTTTACTTTTGAAATGTAATCTTTTCTATTCCTTTGCATTTTGAATCTTGGCCCTTTGGCACTAGATGTAAGTCACTGACGTGTAATGAAAGATAGCCCTACATTTTTCTTATACTATGCATTTCTGTACAAAGACATTACAAGGATATTGAGCTACTATGAAAATACCGGGGGCAAGAAGCCAACAACAGCTTGACTTTGGCCGTGTAAAGAGTTGGCCTTTTGCCCAACTTGCATTAGGGCCGAGCTAATATTGCTCGCCCATACAAATTATTAGTGTTTT
Organism: Camellia granthamiana; assembly: GCA_036172215.1. Taxonomy (NCBI): domain Eukaryota; kingdom Viridiplantae; phylum Streptophyta; class Magnoliopsida; order Ericales; family Theaceae; genus Camellia; species Camellia granthamiana. Next base: position 40,719,268 of record CM069913.1, read on the forward strand.
GCCCAACTCGTTCTAGAGCCGAGCTGACATTGCTCGCCCGTATAGACTGTTGGAGTTTTGCCCAATTTGCATTAGGGTTGAGCTGACATTTCTCGCCCCTACAAGCAGTTGGTGTTTTGCCAACTTGCATTAGGGCCGAGCTGATATTGCTCACCCGTACAAACAGATAGCGTTCTATCCAACTGGAGCTGAGGTCGAGCAGACTTTGCTCGCTAGTACGAACAGTTGGTGTTTTGCCCAACTTGTTCTAGGGTCGAGCTGACATTGCTCGCCCGAATAAACTGTTGGCGTTTTGCCCAACTAGATTTGAGGTCGAGATGATACTGCTCGGCCGTGCAGACAGTATTCCCAATTTGTACTTGAGGCGAGCCAATTTTGCTAGGATCGTAAGGCTAATTAGCTCGTAATTGAACGAGCTGGTATTTGCTTGCTGAGTGAAGTGTAGATTTTGCTCGTCATAACCCGAGCTGTTACTTAGTCATCGATGCAGAGCTAATTTTGCTCATTCACCGAGCTAACATTGTTCGCCTGCTTAAGATGTTGGTGTTGTATTCAACAAATATTTTAAAATAAGGCAAGTTTGCTTGTTAAACTGAAGAAAATGATAATCGCACAAGGCAAACGAAAAAAAAGATTCTCATAACATGGCGAACAGAAAGTCAAGCTTTTCATTGATTATAAAGAAGCATTACAAAGTGGGGCGTAGCCCGGTTACATCAAAACCCAAAAAAAAAAAAGAGCGAAAAGAGAGAAGCAAAGAGATCAATCTAAATCAACAATGTCAGCCTGTTCGGTCGCCCCCATCTCGGTGTCACCGACTTGAACGCCGACCACCACATCAACCTTCTGCTCGGTCTCACGATCTTGGGCCCCTTCCTCAAAAACTTTAGATGTAGGATTTTGCTCGGCCGGTTGCGCAGTGGTAACTTCTTCCCCTACTTCGCCTCTTCAATTAGTTTCTTCTGTACATCACTGGCGTAAGCTTGCATGTGGACCAGGATGAAGGTGGCTGGTGGGTTTTGGAACATGTCAGAGTCCTGGCCAAGGCCAAGTTTTTCCATGGCGACTTTCCAACCGCATTGGAAAAAATGTCATTGGTCCCCTCCATCTGCCGTTCGTAAGCTCTCTCGCCCTCTGCATAGACGTAGTCTTCAGCATCGTCGACCTGCTTGTCCAACTCAGCTTTGTGGGCGTCGCGGAGTTTGCGCAGCTCGGCAATGTATCGGGCCTTGGTCACTTGGAGAGCGCTCTGCTTATCTTCGTCCGCCCGGGCTAACCGCTCAGCAAATCTGTCACGCTCGGCCGCTGCTTCTTCCTGCACGGTCTTCAGTTTCGCCAGCTCGGCTGTCTTGGCCTTGTTATCGACAATAGCCTCCCGCAGACTTTTTCGCACGGCGATCATTCGCTCGTAGGCCAGGTAGTTCTTATGCGTGGCCTGCAAACAAAAGGAAAAATGTCAGAATGCCAAAACCGAGCAATAACTTGACGACATGAGAGCTTGCTAACTTACCAACACGATTGACTTTGCTTCCGAGCGGAGGACCTTTAGGCCAGACAGCTCCTCGTGCTTCTTCATGTCGGCAGGGAGGAGCAACCCCTGGGTCATGTTGAAACTAAGAGAGTGGTCCTTGTCAGCGTAGACCTAGTCGGCAGTGGAGACAGCCCGGCCTTTATATGTCACCTCGGGCGACCAAACTGGGGGGGCACTGGAGCGAGCGAATGGCTTGGTGATCGATTGTTCAGTCTGGTCCCCCAAGTCAGCAGAAGCATACTCGGTGGAATCCTCATCTGCCAAATGTTGTTCGGCTGGATTTCTTCTCGGCCTCTTCTTCGACCGACCTGTAGCTTATTCACTGGCGAGAGCCAGCATAGCCCTCTTGTCTTGCATAGCCGGCGTGGAAGAAGTTTCCCCAGCTGCTTCCGGTGACTGAGAGTCGTTCGGCTCACCGGTGATCATTGACTTGATAGCCCAGATTTTGGCCATCTCTTGTTCAGCTGTCAAAAGAACCAGTTTGATCGGAAGAAGGTTGGGATCTGGTTCTGGAGAAGGTGCTCGAAGGAAGTCGGTCACCCTGCTCTTGCGCGGCGCTGTGTAGCAATAGCTCGGTTCAAAGCCGAGCAGCTTGTGGGATTCTCGCTCCTCGGCCGGATGCCGCAACGCAACCCTTATAGCCTCTTGGTTTGCACGGGAGTAATCCTTTGCCAAGAATTTATAGTCTACAACATGAAGACAAGTGTTAGATCGGCAGTAAAGAGAACAATTTCAAAAAAAAATGCCGAGATGCTCACCAGCACTCCTAAAATCTTTTCTTATGTACCAACCCGGTATGGGCGCTTCGGTGTCCTCATAATTACCGGACACCCACAAGAAATCGTCATCGTTGGTCTCTTTATCCGGGTTACCTTCGATGAGTTTTGCTTGGCCTTTCCTGACCTTGAGATATCAGCAAAACCCTCCTTTATTTTTACTAAGTGTATATTGATGAAATATCTCGGCGAGGCCGAACCGAGTATCCTATTCAGCTCAGCCACGCCATTTATTATTTTGTATGTATTGTTGGAGACTTGGGTCGGGCACAGCCTAGTCTGCCTTAAAGACTCGCAGATCAGGGGTTGGACCGGGAAGCGTAGGCCTCCTTTCACAATGGACACCACCGTGAAGGGGCATTTGTCCAGCTCGCCCCAGGGAGTGTCTCATTTCTTGGCCAGCTCCAAGTGGACATCGTCTGGAATATGGTACTCTCTACGGAACTCGGCCAGCGCCCCAGGAGAATTGACCATGAACCAATACTTCCCCATCTATCCCGGTTTTATTTAGTTGGGTAATTTTGGTCGTATCTTAGTAAAAATTTGGTGAATGTTTGCTCGGACTTTGAGCCTCACCAATTACAATGCTAAATGGGCCTGGTTGGTCCTAGTTTGTTCTGCATTATTAAGAAATAAGTCCAAGTATTAGCGCGGCATAAATTGCACGGCTCTTATGAGGAACTTTCTAGCTCGGTAAAGGATCCTGGGGTGTTTGACCAGTTCAATCTTCCTATCTTGGTTCAACTATCTGGCCGATTTGGCCTTCCTAGATCGGTTCTAGCTCTCTATTTTCAACTCGGTCTCGGCCTCAAGAGAAGACCACAAACCAGTTTTTGCTCGGCTAAATCTTGTTTATGGATCTAAAAGTTGGATTCTGGTCAGTCTTATCCAGGGTTCATGTTATTCATCCTAAATGTGAAGTTTGTGCATTGAAACTAAGGGAAACGAGGGGCACGGAGGCCCCATTCGCTTCTTCAGTTCCAGTTTTTCCTAATGTATACCAGTTTTACCCCAAAGAAGGGACACTGGCAGGGTACCAATAATCCCAGACAAGAACACGAAGAATGTTAATGGAGAATAAGGCAGAAAAACTTACAGATACGGATGCCAAGCAAAGACCAGTCGACCACGACCTTATCTGCAGCCTTTGTGAGGACGAAGATGATTGAAAACGACTCGAAGAGTAGTGATGGTAGCGGTGGCAGCAACTTGGCGATTTGAAGGCTAGGGTTTGGCTCGAGTGGGAAGATGAACAGTAGAGGCGTGTATGGCCCTCACGTGTGTATGAAAAGGGGGGGAAGCTAAAGGGCAGCAACCTTTTGAATTTTGCGCGTGAGGGAGACAGCTGTGGGGCTGCACGAACCAATGGCTTAAAGCCATGTGGCATCAAAAAGATGGCTTGTTAGTATGGCTGAACGATCGATGACAAGACTACTAGTGTAATCCCTGATGACCGACCAATTCAGATAGCTCGGTCAGAATAATAATCCCAAATCACGTTCAGCTCGGATGAGATTAAAGGGCAATTGAGAGGGAGATTTGCACCGATCAAGACGGCCGAGCAACGGTATCGCGGGATATGATGATGGGCCTTGCGAGGACTGGACCGCTTCTAACCGAACCGAATTGACACGGTCCCCTGGCCCATCACGTTGGGCCGAACAAGATCGTCGACCAGAATACGAAGACATGCATGTGCCCAACCGAGCTATGACTCGGCTTGACATTCGGTTGAATCCGCAGTGATGCGTTGGGACCAAGCCGATTACAGTCCGGAATGAATTTGGGCTGAGATGAAGAACGGCACACCTCACGGCCGGTCAGTTCAAATGAACCAACTTATCATAGTTCGGCCGTCCCAATTATGGTGGCGTTTCTCTCCCAAGGGATAGGTCGGTCGTGATAGCTCGGTTATGTGTTCCACCTGGACCAACGATGTAAGGAAGGGGAAATCCACTCCTGGTACGCGTCAATACCATTTGGCAGTTCGACAAACACTGTTTGGAGGTTTTGGTCTCTAAACGTGTAAGGAAGGTAGAGGGGAGCACAACCACCTGTCCAGGAAAGGACAGCAGAGATAGTGTGCCCACAATCCCTAAGGTTGCATGGCCAGCCTAGAAAATGAGGAATGAGGGAACGTTGGAGGTAACCAATCTGAGGAATTTCCAACTCTCTCTCTCTCTAAAGTGCTCTCTTTCTATTCTTCTTCTTCTTGAAGGGTGTTGATTTGATTGTCAGAGGGTTTATCCGGCAGCACACCGCAGGGCAGTTCACTGTATTTTTGTTTTCAGGTCAAGCGACGTTACGTAAAGCTCGAGTTCAAGGAGTACGGAGAACGGAGGATATTTCACCCCGTACAATTTGTATAATATCATAATATATGTTGATACATTAGTTAATATATCAATTGGTACATGTAGTACCACCGTTCGTAATATAGAGATAATTTGCAAGTAAGCATTAAAGTCTTCATATTACTGGGATACTATATTTATTGAATATCTATACAACAATGATATAGACCTCAAAAAAACACAGTATCCACAACCCCTACTCACCTGTGATTGGTCCAAGAAAGAAAAAAACAAAAAACCGAAAAAAACAAAAATACATTATTGATCCATATTATTTTGAGAGTCACGAGGGTCCCCAACTTGAGGGATCCCAGGCATTTTTCATATCTTTATGATTTTATCATTACCTTTTACCCAAATGTATATAAAAAGCATCCTCAATTTCACATTTTCCCTCAAACCATTCTCCATTAGAAAAAGAGGCCATAACTCTCTCTCTCTCTCTCTCTCTTTTATTTTTTTATTTTTTAAATACTAACAAAATCTTCATATCTCCAAGCTCAAAAGGTCAAAAATGCCCAACAATGTTCCCAAGCTCAAAAAGCTCAAACCCAAATTCCCACACTCCCCAACTCCCACTAATTTCTACTTTGATTGTAAACATTTCAAATTTGCATGACCTACCGTTGATTACTGTTGATTACTATAAATTGTATGACCATAACAACTCCACCACAATCAAAGGTCAAATGAAGTCTCCAACTATTTGACACCCCAATGTTGATGTTGACGATGGATCCACCACACAACCATCATAGGTTCCATTGGTTTTTTATCAGCATGTCAAGTTCAATATTGAAAGAAGCATATCAGAGCGCGAGTCACAACACTCCATCTTGTGATGACAACTTTGCAATAGTAATGTACTCATCAAAGCCATATGTTGATTTTTACGAATGAATGATGGAGATGGCTTTCGAGAAAGGCTATAAGGATCTTAGCATCGAAACAAACTCCCAATATGCTATTAATATGCTACAAGGGAACATTGAGGTTACTTCCCCATTGAGAAGTTTAGTGGAGGATTCCAAGTTTCTCATCCAATGATGTGGGTTTTCAATTCAACATGTCAAAAGGGAGGGCAACAAGAGTGCTGATGGTCTTGCAAAAATGGAGGCTAATCAAAATGAGATGTTGGTTGTTATGGATGACCCTCCGGAAGAAATTCGAGGTCAACTAGTGGCGGATATGGTTGGTCAGAGTTATCTCAGACATCGTTCTAGGGGTTCTTAGCTTTTCTTTTTCTTTTTTCTATTTTGTTGTTGTATTTCCTTTTCCGTTGTACCAAAAAAAAAAAAAGACGGAGATGGCGGAGTCTAGACTAGAACAAGATCTAATCGTTGATTGGGATTACATGCAAGAGCTTTTGGTTTGTTACCTTGAGGTCAATGAGAAGAGGTCCCACAAGTACATCTTGCACGCTTTTGTGGATGTAGTGGAAGGTTTGTGTCAAGTTTCTAGCGAGAAGCCAACAACGATATGTAAGATTTTGACGGTTAAGGAAGAAACATGGTATAATGTAACTATGTCTTTTGTTTTTTGTTTTTTATTTTTTTTTGAAAAAAAAAATGTCAAAATAATAAAATGAGATTGAAGACGCTTGGAGGATGTTATAAGACAATGTTATTTAGTCTTTTATAATAATTTATGGAAAAGAAAATGTAATTGTTTGAGTTAGAGTTATATGTAATGAAATATGTCGCAAGCTTGTGAAAAGTAAAAGCACGTTAGTTTTGCCTTCAGCCCTCGCGTTCAGTTTTGGTTTCGGCCCATAATTTATCCCAAAAGTTAGTTGAAACATGGCAATCACATGAAATTTTTATTTATTTATTTAATTGAATAAATCAAATTTTTTATGACACTATTTTAATTTTTTTAATCTCTATAATTTGATTCAAAGTTTATTTTAACTCTTAGAATTTTAATTTGAACAATTTGATCCTTATGCTTTACATCTAATTTTAATTTGATCATTCTGTTAAGATTAAAAGTTAAAATTAATGATTTTAAGACATTTGTCAACCTTTAGAGAAGTACACTCACAAAAAATTAACGAAAATTTTGAATGAAAGGCCTAAATTAAACTTGAATGTAAAGTATAAAAATCGAATTGTTCAAATTAAAATTATAAGAAATGAATAAGTCAAACTATTAGTGTGAAAAATGTAATTTACCTTAAATAAAGTTTTGAGATGACTTGAGATATGAGATGAGCCTAGTTAGTTTTATGAGTAAATCAATAATCAAAGAACTACTTACAGTTTCAAGAATTTTGGAATCAAACAAAATGATAAAAATTTTGAAACCAAACTATACAAACAGTAAACGGGGTTTGGTTGGGTTTGAATCACGGATTTTAAAACTATTGCCATCATTCACACACGCGATCACACAATATTGAACACAATCTGTTCAAAAACATCAAATAATATGCCATATGATTACTACTCTACAAAAACAAGCTTGCAAGAGTAAATGGTAGCGCTCAAGAAATCTTATGTGTATAATTGGTGTTTTTTTCTTTCTTAGAGGGCACATTTTAAAAATTTAAGAGTTGTTTGGGGTGTTTTAAATAAATGTATTTTTTGATTTTTTAGACAAAAAAATTGAGGAAAAAAAGATGGTTGTTTGGGATAATTTTTTAACTATTTATGAAAAAATGTGTATTAAAAAATTATATAAATTAGTATATAGGAGAAGCTTTGACAGAGTAGGCAGTACGGTGGGCAGAGTAGTATATAGGAGAAGCTTGCCTCCTTTTTGAGTATTGAATTGGACGGTATTGTTCGGCCCGTGAGGGCCCACCACGAGTCCTGTTTTGCTAATCGGAACCATTGAATATGTAGAACTCGTTGAATACTATATGCCTATAAAAAATCATGTTAATCGGATATCGATAGCTATCTGATTAGATTAGTTTTTTGTCAACTGTTAACTATAACACTATCCATTTTTTATACAAAACTGATTGGATCATGTAATTAGCGATATCCGATCAACGTAATTTTTTACAAATACATATTACTCGTCGAGTTCTACGCATTAAACGGTTCAAATTATCAAAAACAGGTTCTGTGATGGGCCCTCACGGGTCGAACAGCACCGTCTTGTTTGCTTCTCCACTTGTTCCCTTTGTACAAACGGTGGACAGTTAAAGTACAACTCACATGACATGTGAATTGTACTTTTTTTTGTAAAATTAATTTTTTTATATTTTATTTTTTGGTAAATTATGATAATTTTTTAACTTTTTTAGTAACTTTTTGATTTTTTTACTTTTTTGAGGTATGCCAAACCAGCCCTTACTCTTTTTTTTTTTTTTCTAAAAAAAAACAGACCAGTATCTATTTATATATAGCCTTCGTTTGGCAACTTGGGTTGGGTTTAGTTGAGTTGGGAAGTGGGTTGGCTTTTTGGCTTTTGAAGCTATTTTAGCCTAGGCTAAAAAGCTTGGTTTGGGAAGAGCGTTTTGGCTTTTTGACTTTTTTTGTTAGAGAATAGTGTAATGATTATAGGTTGGATGTGATGTTTTGTTTGTTGTGACTAAAATAGCCTATTTTGTCTTTTGTGTCTAAAATAACCAAAAAAGTTCTTGCCAAACGGAAAATAGACTTTTTAGCCTAATAAGACAAAATGTCACATCCAACCCATAATTATTACATTATTTCTCTTACAAAAAATCAAAAAAGTCAAAAAATTCTTCCCGAACGAGACTTTTTAGCCTCAAGCTAAAATAGTCAAAAAACCAAAAAGGCAACCCACTTCCCAAACGAACTAAAGTTTTACACAAACTCAGACCCAATTTAAATTATAATAATTTTACCTATTTTAAATAGATTCTATAAAATAGTCGGAAAATTAATATATATATAAGTATTTAAGTAACACTTTCATAGAATATATCATATAAAATCATTATATGATAATCTAATTACAACATATTTATATTTAATTTTTTCAATAAATTTTATATAATTTCTATTTTTACATATTTTTATTTTCTAAATGACTATAAAAGAAAATTAAATAGTTAAAATTACTTTTAATTTTATGTTACTGATTCTTTTTCTAATTTAACTATTATTTTTAATATCAAAATGAGTATTTATTTTACTATCTTATAATTTAATATATATCATACAAAATTATTATATGATAATTACACTTTTATAATACAATAGAACTAAAATTATCAAAATACGCAAATAATTTAACTAAAATTAATATATATATATGAGTATTTAAGTAACACTTTTATAAAATTATAGCACCAATATTATCAAATTATATATTTTAAAATCATACTTTAATTTTAATTTTAAAATTAAAAATTCTCATTTATAACATACACATCATAACCATCAAATAATTTTTTTTTAAAAAAGAAATGACAAGTGCATTGCACGAGTCAATTACTAATGCATACATAGATATATATAAACTACTCATTTTATTCTAAATCGAAATTGTAATTATGAAACTACAAATTGAACTGGAAAGTACGGTTCATCTATTTAAAAAATCAAAACCAAATGGTATAGTGAGAAAGTAAACTAAGTGCTTGAATCGAATCAATCTACAAGTATATATTTTTTGGTTCAGCCCTAACTTGGAATGTTGAATGCATAAGATTTTTTGGTTTTTAAATTTTCAAAAATAGTTTTGATGTTTTTGTTTATCATATATTTTTTAGTAAATATTTTAGGTAATTTTTTAGTTTTTAAATACACAAATACATTTAAAAGGTTGAAAAATGGTGAATTAAAAAAATACTAAATACAAAAATAAAATTATAAAAATAAAATTTTCACAAATATTTTAATTTTTAGATCTAAAATGTTAGATCTAAAATGTAAATATATATATAATATATATACTTAAAAATTATTTTTAAAAAGTCAAAATGAAATAAGTAATGGGTTTGGGGCGACCCGGCTCAGCCCATAAACCACCCGAGACTTTCTTTCCATCTCTCTCTCTCTCTACCCTCACCACATTTCTCTGCAACATCGATCGATCAACAAAGAAACTCCGATCTTCCATTTTTTTCACAAAGCTTTTCACTTGGTAAAGTAAGTGCTCTCACTCTATACATCGTTTCTTCTGAATCTCTAATCAACCAATCTCTCCAATTTTTCATTCAATTACCTTCCAGATCTATCTATATATCTATCTCTCATTTTTCAGTCTCTCACTAGAGATCCAAGAGCACAAAACCCTAAAACACAAACAACACAACTCATTTACACTTTGACGTATTGAATTTGATAATCAAACTCGAAATTAGAGAGAAACCCTTAAAAATATCTGATTTTGCTAGTCCAAACCCTAGATCCAAACGAAACCCAAGTGTTAGCTATGTCCTGTTTAGCGCTCTCTCTTCAACCCGCCAATGGATCCGACATTTTGCTCCAGACCCGGGAATGGTTCCCTCCTGCCCGAGCCCTCGTTGCCCTCTCGGCTTTCCGGCAAACCCGTCTCGCTTTCGCCTCCGGGAAGCACCAGTTGGTCGAGGACGGTGATACTTCGCTCGGTGACGACCCACTTGCCGCGTCCAGTGGGCAATTGATCGTGGGTGTCGAGAGTCGGTATCGTGTTGTTTATCGATTGGTGAATTCGATATATGTTTTGGGGATCACCACGGTGGATCAAGATAAAAGTGTGAACAATGTGTTTGAGTGTATTAGTATAGTTAACCAGGCGGTTAGCGTAATTGTTACTGCGTGCCGAGGTGTTGATGTTACTCCCGAGAAGCTTAGTAGGAAGTATGCTGAGATATACATGGCATTGGATATAGTTTTGAGGGGGGTTAGTAACATTAGGCTTGCAGCGATGCTTGCGTCAATGCACGGTGATAGCATTGCCAAGATGGTGCATTCAGCAATCGACTCAGAGAATAAGATCAGGGGGGCTGATAGTTGGGCCAATGTAGAACATCATTCAGCTGAGCAACAGGCTGGTGTGGAAGCATTTTCAAATGCAAGCTTTGAATTGCCTCCAGAGACTTTGGAAGCTGGTGATGAAGCTGCGGCAACCCTTGCTCCGACTGGGCAGAGCACATTAAATGAACAGGAACAGCAGCAGAAGCCTGAGGAGGATCAGACAGAGAAAGACCCATTTGCAGCGAGCGAGGCCCTTAACAAGCCTGAGGAGCTTGTGGGTGGTTTTAAGAAAGATAAGGATCAGTCATCTACTGATTTGTCGATAGCATTGGCAGGTCTTGATGTTTCTACATTGCCGCCTCCTGCAGCAACGGAATCAACACACATTGGTGTTGAGGGGTTTGAAGGGGATTACGGCGGTATAGAGTTCAGTCATGAAGGATCGACTTTGGCAGAAGATTTTGAAGGGATGAATCAAGCTTGGGGTGGTGGGTTGGATGCATCAGAGTTTGTGGATCCAAAGAAAGCTGCAAAATCCCAGGGGCTTGGTGGGCTTGAATTGTTACAAACTGGGAGTGACGCACCACCAACTGCTCCAGCTGGAGCTGGTACTCCTCTTGAAAACCTTTTGGTGGAAAAAACTGAAATGAAGGGTCCTGAGATGTACATTTCAGAAGAGATTAGTGCAGAGTTCCGGGAATCATTGCTCGCTAGAGTTGGCTTAATGGGTGTGGTTTATTTAAGAACACTGCCCCCAAAATCTTCTGGTGATAAAGAAACTGAGTTTTCCTTCAAGGTTGAGGGCACGAGTGGTGTGAAGAGAGTGGTCATGCAGAGCTCTCGTGTAAGCAGCCTTGGCAATGGGATGTTTCATGTCAGGACTGCAGCCTTAGAGGAGCCTATACCAATCTTGAAGTATAGTTTGCTACCCCGTTCAACTCCACTTCCATTGAGAGTTCGTCTAATCAAACGTCACAGTGGTACTTTACTTTCACTGATGGTGCAGTATGTTTCAAACCCAGATTTGCCCGCACCCCTGACTGATGTAACAATTACTCTGAAACTGCCGGTGGATCCATCTTTGCTGAAGGTTTCACCAAAAGCCATCTTGAACCGTTCTGAAAAAGAATTGAAATGGCACATTGAAGAGATTCCTTTGAAGGGTACTCCTGGCAGGTTGAGAGCAAGGATGCCTGTGGACTCGAGTGAAGAAGATGGTGGTGATGAAATTGAGGTTGTTGGTTATGTGAAATTTTCTATTCAAGGAACTAGATCATTGTCTGGATTTTCTCTACGGCCTGCTTCTGAGGGTAAGACAGACTTTTATGAGGTTAAGCACAGGTATGAGAGTGGGATTTATACGTGCAATTGAACATGGATGATTTGTCCTATTGTGTTTCTTTCTGTTTTGTTTTTGTTCAACAGGATGTGTGTGGTTTGGATGTGTGTGTAGCATTCTTTGAACTGTAGCTTGTAACTTAGTCTCAATGTTCTCATCTGAAAGGTTTGCGTTTTTCAGTTACCAGCCATTGGCTATGTAATACATAGTAAACCTTGTTCTTTATAAATGTTTTCCTGTTTAAATTTCACTACTTTGTCTAGTACTCTGGATTCATGTCTCTAAAAAAATCGGTTACTTACTAGGAAGAAGTTCTGGAAACTGCTGACCTTTATTTTGTTATACCTGCCCTATTATTTGACCATATATAGAAGCGTCAGACTATGTCGATGCTGCTACTGTCGTTTCTGTTGCTGGTGTTTGAGATAATCACTAAATGAAATAATCATTTATTGTTTACGATTGTCATCTAGAACGTTGGAAAATGCTACTTATGTGAATGCAATTTTTGTGTTGATTGTGATTGCATATACTTTATTTCGTGCTTTATGTGATGAACTGAAATTAAAGCAGTTGAAGGATTGTACAAACCTACTACTGGTATGAGAGTATTTTTTTAATTGGCTGGCCTTCTCGGTAATTGCTCGATTGGTAGAGGAGGGTGCATTGAGGTGGAGGATGTCAAAGTAGGCCTTTTTGTGGTGAAATCTTTCTATGGAACCCTGGCAGGGTTATCAAGAGCCTCCTTTTCCTTGGAAAGGGGTTGGGGTCCCAAACGCGCTTTCTTAAGTGTCTTTTTTTTCTTTTGGACAGCAACACATGAAAAGATTCACTTGACAATTTGATTCATAGGCACCTTTTTTGGGGTCTTTTGGACAGCAACACATGAAAAGATTCACTTGACAATTTGATTCATAGGCACCTTTTTTGGGGTCAGTTGGTTTGCATGTGTAGATAATATGAACAATCGGTTAATCACCTCCTCATTCATTGTGGGGTGTCTATAGAGTTTTGGGATTTCATTCTTAACTTGTTTGACATTGAATAGGTGTTTCTGGTAAAGGTTGTGGATCTCCTTGATGATTGGAACTTGGAGGATGCAAGAGTTGGTAAGATAAGAGAGAAAGCCTGGATGTTGGCTTCTTCTCATGTCTTGTGGTTGGTTTGGGGCGAGAGAAATTGTAGATCTTTCAAAGGGTCAAGGAATCCGTTTTTTAAAGCTAAAGAGTAGATTTTTGGATGTTGGGGTTGTTTAGTCACTTGTTGGATCTTTTTTTGTATTTCATATAATTTCAAGTAAAAAAAGATGTATTATATAGGCTGAACTCATAAAAAGGGGTAAATTACACTAATTTTGCTTGAGGTTTGAAAAAAATATACCTAAACCCACAAGTTTGATACAATTACAATATGATCCCTAAAGGTTTTAATTGACGTAATACATAACCCCCTTTCCCTTAGTCATTCATTAATCCTATGGATGAAAAAATAATGTTGTATCTTTTACACTAAAATATATATATTTTACTCTTAATTATCCCTATGTTTACCCAATAACTGCATTAGTTTCGTTTGCTTTAGCCTTACTAAAAGGGATGTTTATGGGGTTGATTGTATTTTTTTTCAAACCCCATGGGTGGTCAACGTAATTTACCCCAAAAAGAAAAAGAGGACAGTTTTGATATGGCTTTTTTCCTTTTGTAAATGGGTGGCATCCTCTTTTGATGCATGTTTAATATACTAATCTAAGAAGCATGAACACGTGAGACGCACCAACACATAATTTTTTTTAAAAATGTAGGATACGACATAGAAAACACGTGCAAAATAGTTTATTCCTTAACTTTGTGATAGACGCAACAAGTATCAATCCCTTGATTCTACACCTCCCTTTCGGATCCCATCTTGATAATTTTTTAAATTTCCTGATTTACATGTTTAATTGAATTCCATGTGTGTGTGCGCTTCTTTCTTGGTTGTTAATACCAAGGAGGTAGGCACCTTTTATGCTAGCTCAAGAGATTCTATTCTGAATTTTAATATTAGGGGATCACATATAGCTTTCTCTTGGATAGAATAGCATTGGTCATAGGCTCAAATTTTTCTGCTAGATGGAAAGTCTGCTGGAAAATTTTGTTATCCATTATTTTTGTCCCATTTCTTTAGCATGTCTTCCTAATGGCTTGTGCAAGTCAAACTTTTACATCCTGTGTTTTGATCCTCTTATGGGTGGGAGCCATTGACTTGGGCAAGTCTTGCTCCTTTGTTAGCTTGTTATACAATTTTTATTAGCAAGGGACTTTCGGCCCCAAGGGGCTACAACAATTGAATTCTTTCCTTCATTCCAGAGTAGTAACATTAAGGGGTTGTTTGGGATGACCTAAATAAGTGCACTTTTTATCTTTTTATGAGAAGATGTGTAGAAAAGTAGAGAGGTGATGTGATGGAAAAAAGATAAAAAGATGGATTATTTTTGGGTTGCCAAACTTGGCCTAAGAATCAATAATATGAATTGTTGTCTCACTAGGTAATGGCTCTTTTGGATATTCTCATCATGAGTATGGAGTGTGAGGAGTTTGGAAGGAGGGGAGTTCTTTGTTTGGGAAAGTGTTCAAGCAGTACGGTTCTAAAGCCAAAAGGGGCGAATCCTGAACATCAAAACCTCAATACTTTTAATCTATACGTCCAAGGGCTATAAAAATCTCTTATAAACTGAACAAAAGACAAAACAGAGTATAAACATTGTTTTTTTGGGTAAGTGTACTTCTTCAGTTGTATTGCAAATAATAGGAGTTGCACTTGAACTTTTAATGCTTGGTCTGAAGAGTAGGTGGCGCAACTTGTAAAAGCTAAAACCTCATAAGGCGATTGGCCCAAAAGGATTGCAAGCTTCATGTGAGGATGGTGGGGTGAAGGTTTTTTGTGGGAATGTTTAATAAATACAAGGGGCTTCTTTTCAGGGGCTTTCCTTGGGAATGTTTAATAAATACAAGGGGCTTCTTTTCAGGGGCTTTCCTATACCTGGTAATTTTTAGGGCTGGTGGCTGAAAAGTTATTTGAGTGATTTTGACTGGTGGCACAAAGACTATTTTTCCAGGTGCAGTTACTACTAATCATCATATCATGCCACTGGCATTCCCATTTAATTATTCATATACTTTTCTGTTTGGTAAGTAACATTCCATTTGTTCCTCTTTAATATTTAGTTCTTCTTGTGGTTTGGTACCTAAATTAGATGGTTCAAAGAAAATGTTCAAGGCTTAGGGATAATTTCATGGATCATCTTCTGATGAGTGATCTGTTGCCCCAAGGTGGAAGTGTGATGTGATTGGCTAATGTTGTCCTTATGAACAAAGCTTTCTTTGGAGTTTGTTGGTTGAAATTGCTTGTGATCTTAACAAGAATAATGGTATCTGATGCAGCCTCCGGGATATATAGCAGTTCTTGGAAAGCCATGTTATAGCAAATAGTAGCAAATTTCTCACCTCGTGTGTCACATTATTGTAGTGGGGTCTAATGTCTGTTTCTTGGAGGGATTTATACTAGTACTTGTTTTCTTTTTCTTTTTTTGATACTTGTTTCTTGGACCTCGAAATGGTCGTGGGTCCCTAATTTTTATTCATAGATAAAATCTGGTGTGTTTTTTGGATTAGGCTTGTTTGTTGTTGTTGGTGGTGGTGTTCTTCTTCTTCTTCTTCTAAATCCTTTTTGAGTGTGCGGGTGTGTATCTCTTGCTGTTTCACAAGTATATCTGCTATTTGGAGTTATTTCTTTGTGGTTTGAATGATGTAACAGATAAAGAGCTGATCTGCCCTGAAAAAGCACCACTGGCAAGCAGAGTTGAGATGTGTGTGCTAATTTTGGTTTACTACATATATATTCCAGGAGCAGTGCATTTACTGATTTGTGCTCAATTCGATATCTTTGGAACTGTTTGGGTGCCTTGAAATCCAAGTTTTATTACACCACAAACCACGATGATGCGTTGCGTGATTGTGGAAATCTAATGCTCGCAAGAATATGTTTTATCTAAAGAACTAAACCAAGAAGTACTTGGATTTGTAGGCTCTTAAAATGATTTTAAGTTTTATTAGGATTAGAGTGAAGGATGTGCAAGGTGGAAAGGCCTTTGTATATGTTTTTACGCTTTTTCCACCCTGCTAACTGTATGGAAATGTGTACACAAAAATCTTGTTTTATGATTCCCACTCACTTCCCGCTATGATTGCACTCTGCTCATTGTATAGCAGGGGTTTTGTATTGAAGGATGTTTCGGGTTGTTTTTGAAGTGTTTTTTTTTTTTTTTTTTGGGGGGGGGGGGGATGGGATTTGTTTTTGAGTTATGCTAGGGATTCAAATAAATTATTAAATGTTTTACTAAACTTCTCACCTGAGTGTGGGATTTATATAAATTACATGTGTGTGGATCTTACACCATGTGAGAGGTTTTGGTAGAATATTTGGTAATTTATTTGGGATTTCTAGCATTTTTCTTTTGTTTTTAGTGAACTTTAAAAAAAAATCAAAAAACTCTACACTTTTTGAAAAGTAAAATAGTTTTTAAAAAAATGGAAAGCCAAAGTCCATAAAGGACATAAAAAAAGAAGTAAAAAACAGTTGATTTTTTTTGACCTTTTAGATTTGTATACATAAAACAGATTATAAAAAATAAAATAAATAAATAAATTTGACATAGTTTTGAAGAAAATGTAACTAAAAGTAAAAAGGTTCAAAAAAAAAATATTTGGACTTTTTAAGTTTTACTAGATTAGATTGACCTGAAATTTAAAAATCTACTTCTTTGAACTTTTAAATTTTGGGAACTTGTCTATAGGTTTCATATATAAAGTTTAAAACTCATTTAGTTCCAAAATAAAATAACATATTTTTAATTGTTACTAAAAAAAATATTATTTTTTTAATTTAAAAAGTTCGTACATCTCACCACCGCCGAACTTCCTTTAAACGATCAACGGAGACTCACCGGAATGCTCAACGTACCAGGAAGTCATCGGAGTATCTCCAGAAATTTGCCGAAATATCACTGAAGTGTTCTGAATGTCATTGACATTCGTTGGACGTCAAAAATATCGTCGGAGATTCAAAGGAATATCCAAAATATTACGGAGAAAAAAAATAGAATAAATGGAGAAATTCAAGCAAAAAATATTGTAAAATATGCTAAATATTGATTAATTGAAAGGGGAAAAAATGTAACTCCAACAAATAACAACAATGGAAAAAAAACATATGTTATTTTTCAAAAAATTTAGGATTCAAGTAAATAACCTCTAATATTGATCAAACTGAAAAGCAAGTTTTGAAACTGTAAAATTGTTACAGTTTCAAAGTATGATTCTATTAAGCATTTATCTTTATTAATCAAACTAAAAACATGTTATGAAACTGCAAAATTTTACAGTTTTAAAGTATGATTCATTTCATCACCAAAAAAATTGAAATTATAAAATTTTACAATTTTCACCGCCTGTAAATAAAACTCGAAAATAACTTATTCAGAACTTGAAAATTTTATCCACTAAAACAGGAAAAGAGAAATGTGTAGCAGAGAAAAAATTAGAAAATTTAAGAGATCAAAAGAGAAAAATAGATATAGAAAAAGAATTGTACTCCGACAACTATTTTTACTTTAAATCTAGTCGAATCTGATGTAAAACTACTCATATCTATTATAGATTTACATCAGATTTGAGTAGATCTACTTTTCTTCTTCATTGTCAGTGTCGATGGTGGTTGCCGGTGACAGTATCTCAACAAGAGAAAGTGAAGAAGGAATGTGTGGTCGTCACTAATCGTTGAATATCAGAAAGAGAAAGAGAGAGAGAGAGAAATGAAGCACAGAGAAAGAGAAGAAGAAGAAGGCAACGAAGGCGTAGAGAAATAAGAGAAAAATGCTCACAAGACTTTTGAGAGTACACAAAAGATTGTAAGACTAAATAGAGTTCTCCTATTTTAAGTAGGACTTGCGAGCTAATTTGGCCATTTAATTTTTATTTGTATAATCCTAATGCATAATCCTTCACGAATTATTCTAGTGTATAATCTCTCCACTAGGCTGTATGCGACAATCTATAAATTCTCAATAATAGAGGCAATCAACATCATTATACTATCATATAAGAAAAAATAATATTAATCAGTGTGTTTGGTTTGAGTTTTTTTGAATATTGAGTTTTTTGGTTTTCGTATTTTTTATTTTTAGTGAATATTTTTAAATTTTTAAAATTTTAAACATTTTTTTTACTTTTTTAGATACACCTTACTTAGATGTATCTAAAAAGTAAAAAAATTGTGAAAAAATATTTAAAACAATTAATAAATTCATGAAAATATAAAAAAAAATGTATTGAATTATCGTATTTTTTTGTATTTTTTGTATTTAGTGAATTTTAAAAAGGTTTTTTTTACAAATTTTTTACTCTTTATGTATATTTATATTAGGTATGTCTAAAAAGTAAAAAAAAAAAAAAAAAAATTGCTTAAAATATTAAAAAAATCAATAAAAACAAAAAAAAAACACGAAAAATAAGAAAGTAGAATTTTCTGAGAAGTGTTTTTAGAAAAGTGTAACCAAGCAAAGAAAACAAGAAAGTAGGCTTTTTTATTGGCTCCTGCTTTTGATCTGATAATTAAAATTGTCTGTTTTATTTCTCAACAAAAGAAAATAAATAGCATTTCCGTATTAGATAAATTTTTCTATTAATATTTTTATTGATGATTAGACTGTGATAATGGAGGAGTTTGATTGTTATCATTTTGCATTTAGAGAGTGAAAGTTCATTGTTTTTATAACGGTTCCGGTTTAGACCCAACCATTTTCATGTTCTTAGATCCGGAGTTCCGTATCTTTAATTGTTATTATACCCTTTTCATCTTATTGTTAGTTGAGCTTGGTTGTTTAGAGTTGTTGGTTGTGTTTGAAACAGGTTGTGAGATAATTTTTCAAAAGAGTTATGTCCATTTCATTTCTTGTTCGCTTGAGCAGTGCTTTGGTTGTTCAAGCGGTCTTTGAGATCTCTCAATATTTTTGCAGGTTTATAAAACTTCTGGAAGTAGGGTGATCTTCGCTCGAGTGAACTTTTCTTTGCTTGAGCAGTCTTTTGCAGGTCTGAACTTATAGAAGGAGGTCATTGTGCGCTCGAACTTTTCTTCGCTTGAGCAGTCTTTTGCAGGTCTGAACTTATGGGAGGAGGTCATTGTGCGCTCGAGCGGTGTTTTGGTCACTCGAGTGGTGTCTTTTTTGTGTCTAACGCTCGAGCGGTGGTTTGGTCGCTCGAGCGATTTATACATATATTAGATTGGGGAGAAGCCTCTTTCAGTCACTTTTTACTTCTAGACCTAATTTCTTCACTCTCTCTCTCCCTCTCTCTCTAATTCTTGACTAAATACCTCAGATGCACCCAAATCTATTGATTTCTCCACCATAGTTCCTTGAGAAAAATGGTAGAGCTCGTTGAAAACTTCATTTTAATTGGAGAAGATCTTGTTTTTGACTCCGTCAAACTTCTACTCTTGCTCTCTTCTTCTTTTACTTTGAGGTAGGGATTTTTTTCAACCTTTTGTAAGATTCATAGCTTGGTTATTTGCTCTTTAAAAAAAGGTCTAGTGATTTTGGGACTTTGGGTTTAAATCTAGAGTTTGATTTTAAAATGTAAAAGATGAGTTTTTCAAATGGATTCTTGAGAAAGTTGTGGGAGTATGAATATTGTTGAGTTGTGTTGAAATGTTGGAAATTCGTTCCTTAAATGTGATTTTGAAAGTAAAGGATGTTTTATTGAAAAATCATTGATGTTTGATTTATGAAAGAAAATGAAAAGATGTTGGGTTTGAAAAGATAAGATGAATGTATCTGTTGATGATAAGAGTGGAATTGGATATATATTATCACTTCCATTTTGAAATTCATGAGATTATATTCATTGTTGAAAATTTATATGTTGAGTAAAGATACCTGTCTTGGGCTATCGGTGAAGACTAGCTTTGATTGTTGTAGAAATTATATGAGGATTAGGTTAATTGAAACAAATTACTCGTACATCTTGTATTGAGTATTGTTTCATACTTGAACATTGAAAATATATTGTTTTGAGAAAAAAATGTGTATACCTTGGTGAATCTGGTTAGGGGGTGTGGTTGTGGTTTTGGTTTACTGTGTTGGCCTATGTGTCCTTGGTGAAAGTTCAGAAATCCACACAGTTAGGTGTCGATCTTTCCGGTTAGTGCCGATAAAATGGCTTTGGTAGTGCTTATATAGCCTACAAGCATATGCGTACCTAGAGATTCCCAATGTTTTGTATCCACTACCTTGTTTTCTGATATAAAAAGTATTGTTTTTATGAATTGATATATAATATTGGCGTTGCATTGTTTTGAAAGAAAAAGCATAATGTTTGACAAATGGCATGCATATGCATTCACCTTATGACTTTGTTAAGCTTTATACATTGTGTTCAAATATCATTATTGGGCTTTAGCTTATCTTACGCGGAAAACAACTTTCAGGTGCTAATGATATGCCTCCACCAAGGACATAGCTTGGGAGGGCTTGGAGCCGAGAGCTTCTTTTTGTTTCTTTTGTGTAATTATTTTGTACAAGCTTTGGGCTTTCTATGTATTGAGTTTAACTCACTTTTGTTGTACCCAAGCATTGACTTTGAAAGATGTAACCATTATGGTATAAATTTATTTGTACACCCTTTTATTACATTTCATTTACACATGTCATATGCTATAGATTCAAGATTTAGGATTTATAAATGTATATACGCATATGTCATTTTTTGTATGCTGTAATCAAATCAATGAAAGGTTAATATTATGTAAATTTCTATTTTTCTATCGAATATCATGAGGTGGATTGTTGTTATCATTTTGGGGTGTTACGGTTTTGCTTGTTGGACAATTAAATTTCATTAAGTATTTATTTTTTAATATATAAATTTTAAACATTTTACTGTTTTGATAAATTTCTCTACTAATATTTTTGTTAGTGATATTGAGAGAGGTGGTGGAGGAATTTTTCTATTAATAGAATAAATTGTGGTTTTTGAACTTCAAGTGACTATAAATTTGTGTATCTTCATTTGCTTGAGATGGCTTATTATTATTATTAAATTATCATTTCATGTCTAATTTTTGAGATAACATTTTTTTCCCCCCTACAACTATAAGACTTCATTGTGAAATACTAGACATGGACAATGAAATTTTACTTTGTTAACTATTAGTTTGTACAGTGAAATTTCACTACATTTTTTTATTATAATTTCGTATTCATAATAAATTTTGACGAGAGAATTCTAAAATTACAAATTTTATTTAAAAATATACTTGTCCAACAAAATTATGGGATTTTAAAGTTTAAAAAGCATAATAGCTACTAAGGTTTTTTGGCAAATGAGGCATGCGTTGCTTTATAGGTTATTATTTTGCTACAAAGCCTGTGGAGGTGTAATTATGGCCCGGCCTGGCCCGCGCCGGGCCTCATGGGCTCAAGCCTTTTTGGTGGGCCTGGCCAGGGCTGCGGGCCGAAAAGTGAGGTCTAGGCCTACTCAGGATATGGCCTAGGGTCTGGGTTAAGGCCTAGGTTGCAGGCTAAGCTTGGAGGGTTTTTTTTTTTTTTTTTCTCTCTCTTTTTTTTTCCCCCCCGAAAAATGAGTGATAAATATATTATACATATAGATTATTTATGAGGAATAAAAAATAAAATAAAAATTATACTACAATATTTTAGTTAAGATTAGTGATGTGGATGGGTAAAAAATTGACCCAAAGCCCAAAGGTGTTGCCCCAAAGCCCAAGTCCAGCCAAGCAACCTAAATCAAAAGAAAAGCCCAAATCATTGATAGGTCCGTCAGAAGAGAGGACAGTGTCACATGACCAAAGCCCGAGTAAAATCACTTTATAGAAGAAGATCTGCAGAATATAAGGATGCCCTCAGATTCATTCATAATCAACGGTAAGGATCGCAATCGTCAGAGATAGGAACATAGATCTAACCAATTCAAATGACACAACCATCCGATGAACCTAATCGGATGTATGGCAATCGACGAGTTGGCCACTAAATGTCTGGCATAATCTAAACCACACACAACAAGATAATCTAACGGCAAGGATCAAAGCAACCTGGCCACTTGCCCGACCAAAGTCTGGTAATAACCAGAGCCCTTAGATGAAGATGCCAATCCAACAGCTAAGGCCAGGACAATAACACTATAAAATGAAGAATAAAGAAAAGCGAATGAGGTAACAAAGAGGAAAAAAAAATCTTTCTTTCCAACCTAATATTATATAGCTGATCATATTTCTGACTTGATCGTCAGAGGGTCCTCCCGACCATCCCTGGTCGGGATTGATCACTGAATAATTGGTTTCTCTTTGAAGAGTAAAGGATGAGTATCTCATCTTGCATTCCCTGTGGAGAATCTTTTTGACTTCCACAAATGAGATGTTTAGTTATGTTTCATATGTGGTGGTATTTAAATTTAATTATGTATAACTTATGTTTTTTTGGTTATAAACTTATGACTAAAAAAGTATGAAATTATATAATCTTCTTCTTTTGAAATTAATAATTTTATACATATCAAAATGACACTTTCAAAATTACAATCATTAAATTAAATATATAACATTTATTGAATGAATAATTTTTATTTCAAAATGAAATAAAATATTATGAGGATTAATATCATTAAATAAAATAGATGCAGATTATTGATGATGGTAAAGCAATTGTATCACTATAGGTCAAGTACATCCCAACTAGGTTGGCACCTACTAGCCTACCAATCATTTGCATTATATTTTACCTCAATAATCTAATACAAAAAAATAACGAAATGAAATAGTGAAAAACAAATTGTTGATCAATCATCGGAGAAGAAAGACAATTCACTCGCGTTGCTTGTGGATATGTTATCCAAATCATTTTGAATTCTTCCATTTTGACTATAATTTTGTCTTCTCATAAGCGCATGCATATTATCTCTCGATATCATTAGTGCCTCAACTATTTGGGGCGAAAGCCTGCTGTGGTAATCACTCAATACCCGTCCACCAACACTAAAAGTTGTTTTCGAAGCAACTGTAGAAATAAGAACAGTTAGTATATTATGGGCCATCTGTGTCTTATTTTGTTTTCACCAATCAAAATTGTCAAAATCATTGAAATCATCCACTGATGGGCTTTCCAAATAACGTTGTAGTTCATAATTACTTACGCTTGTATATTGAGATATTCTTATATTTTTTATTACTGAAAAAATACTTAATCTCCTGCCTCGAGATGTAGCTATTGGTGTAGTGTATGTAGGTGTATTTGCAGATGTAGCTGCTTTGTATTTTTCAAATAATGTTTTGTATGTTTGCATAATAGGGGCAAATTGTTTTTGATTAGCGAAAATACGTTCTAAAAATTATTGTAAACTAATTTATTTCACCTAGGATCAATTATTATAGTTGTAAGAGGGGATAATTTGAACCATCAAATTAATTGTGTCCAATCGGAACCCAATCGGAAAGTCAAAAAATTAATGGGTTTGAAGAAATTATCGCCAAATGGACCCAAGTGAATTATATTGAATGGACCCACAAGAAAGTTAACAAATTAGTCTGAGGAAGACCCATCGGGCTTATATTTCTAGAGAAAGTCTAACAAATCCATCCGATGAGGCCCAGATCATTTGAGCATCTAAGAAGGTTGATTATTGCTTTCAGAATAGATGAAACCTTCGAAAGAGATCCATTATCTGAGGTATTTGCTTAGTCTCGAAAGGGTTCGGATCCATGAACCTAGAGATCTGAAGCATTTGGCTTTGAATGAATTTGATCGCAATCTAGAAGTCGCTCCGTTAATGAGCTTTCCGAGATCAACAGACCAAAACCATGGGCGTGACGGAGTTCGAATAAAGGACCTGATCCCGATAAAGGTGAGTGGAGATAAATTCACTCTTCGATTAAACTAGCCTATACTCGGGTCGATGTGACACGATCTAAGGGCTCCCTGATACTCGGCAATATTTGCGGCAGGGCATTCTCTTGAATTATCCCTGACCCTTCTACAGCAGGACGTTGTCTGGGACTACCCCTGACCCTTTGGGATGATTGTAGATCAATGGTTAGTCGTGGCTAATAAGAAGGTTTGCCGAGAGGTTGATCTCTTCTTTGGGATTTTTCTTATCTTCGAAGAGGTCACCTCATCGGACAAAGTGGTTAGAGAGAATATTCTCCATGTGCCTTGCACATGGATTCCATCCTATATTATGAGGTGCCTATAAAATAGCACCCATCCATAGTTTTACAAGGGATGGATTTTGGAGAGACAGTTTTTGAAATAAAACTAATTTTCCTTCTCCATTATCTACTTTGAAAGTAAAAGTGGGAGATTCATGGGAGAGCCTTGCCATTATTCTCTTTCTAATTATTTTGTTTTCTTCTTCGTCCAATCTCTTATATGCATCATCTCTTTGCTATTGTGCTTTTAAGTTGCAACTGTTGAACAATGTAAGCCTCTTATTATTTCTAGAAGATTCGAAGTTTATAGCGACATTCGAATTTTTCGGTGGACATTCGAAGATTCCAATGAAAGGCGACCTTCGAATTTTCCAGCGACATCCTCAGACCCTCTCATATAATGGGTAAACCTAAAAAATGAGGCAATTGATCAAAATATTTATCAAAATTTTCTTTCATTAAAGTAACAATGGTTACATAATATTCATTACCCATATATTTTATGAAAAATTTAATTATTTCTACTAACATATGTAAAACAAATAGCGAAGTAGGAATATATATATATATATGAGAAAATAATTTTATTGCAATATCAAAAAAAAAATTAAAAAATCTTTATACAAGGCTACTTGGCGACAATTAAATTATGTGAGAGTCAGTATTCCTCCTATTGATGTTGTTGCAAAAAATAAATCTATTACTTTTATTTTTTTGTAAACTCTTTTTAACATATTATATGTTGAATTCCACCTACTGTCTATATCGGAAATGAATTTTTTAAATTGCATACTAGGGGTGAGCAGCGGATATTATGATTTGCCCGAATTGGCCGAACTGAACCGATCAGCCGCATTTTTTGACGGATGCGTGATGACGAGTGGACGGTTGTGGATTATTTTTTTTAATCTGCCTAGTTTTTGATGGATAATGGATTTGAGGTTTTTTTGGCTGCAACCGAACCGTCAAGCCGCGAGCATCTCTAATAATTTGTAAGATTTTGTATTTTTAATTTGTTTAGATATTCTATTTGTATCTTCAATTGAAAAAATAGTTTAAATAGAGGCTTTTCCCAAAATAAGCCTTTTTTGCATTGTATTTCCCAAACTAGGCCAACTTCTGACGGAATTCCAAAACTAAGTTAAAGCGCCATTCCGATTCGCGCTTTTACTGTTAGGAGCGCAAAATTAGATGAACAGGAAAATCGCTATTACAAATAGCGATTTTGATTAAGAACTCGCTCTTACAAATAGTGCTTATAGCGTTAATTTTTTTCCAGAAGAAAACGCTGTTAAGAACAGCGCTTTTAACACAAAATTTTTTTCCAAAAAAACGCTATTACTAATAGCGCTTTTAACAGAAAATTTTTTGGAAGAAAACGCTATTTCTAATAACGAGTTCACTTAAATGAAAACGTTTTTTCAATCAGCGTTTTTAACAGCCCTTATATTTACGAAGCCCCCCCTCATTTGCATACGTTTTTCAGACTTAGGTTTTTCGGCTCTTGCTCTCCATCTCGCTCTCAGCTCACTCTCCATCTCTCAGCCTCTCCATCACTCACTCTCCATCTCTCACTTTCCTCCATCTCAGACTCACTCGATCTCGCTCTCAGCTCAGCTCGGCCTCGGTCTCTGCTCTCTACTCTCACTCTCTGTCTGTGCTCTCTCTCTCTCCGTGGTATGATATTAACCCTAATTTTATGTATTTAGTTTTTGTGTTTGTGAAAATGTGAATGTGTTGTATTTTTCTGTCAATGTTAGGGTTTTACATGTGAATTATTAAATGTGTTAGGGTTTTATCATTGTGGTTATGAAATTAAGGTTTGGAATTTTTTGAAATCAGAAATCAGGGTTTGGAAATCAGAAATGCGAATGCTTTTGAATTTGTGGAATTTTTTTGCTTTTGAATTTTTGGATGTTGCTTGTGAATTGAATATGATTATGAATGTTTATGCTTTATCAGTGTGGTTGTGGTTATGAAATTAGGGTTCAACATCAGATTGTTCACATTATTAGGATTGTTCAAATTAGGATGACATTTTAGGGTTCACATTATTAACGGTTCTAATGCTTTTGAATGTTTATGCTTTTGAATCATAAATCAGGTTTGGAATTTTTTTAATTTTTTGAATTTTTTAAATAAATCATAAATATGAGAATTGAGAATTGAGAATTGAAATTTGGAATGATGAAATTCGTAAATCATAAATTCATATAATTGATAGTTGTTAATGTCATATTATGAAATTCATATAATTGAGAATTGAGAATTGAAATTACGAAATGTTTATATTTTGAAATTTGAAATCGGAAATTGGAATTTTGAAATTATGCTTGTGAATCAAAATGTCTATATTTTGAATATTGAATAAACCAACGTACATTTGTTGAATTGGAAATTGTTTTTTTTTTGCTTGTAAAGAGGAATTAAAAGGAAATTAGGGTTTGAAATTAGGGTTTTAAAAGTAATTTTTTTTAATTAAGAATTGCGATTAAAAAATCCGAAATTCATATAATTGATAATTGTTATTGTCATATTATGAAATTTATGTAATTGAGAATTGTTGAATTCAAATTATGAAATGTCTATATTTTGAAATTTGAAATCAGAAAATGGAATTTTGAAATTATGCTTGTGAGTTTTTTTTTTTTGCTTGTTAAGAGGAATTAAAAGGAAATTAGGGTTTGAAATTAGGGTTTTAAAAGTAATTTTTTTTAATTAAGAATTGCGATTAAAAAATCCGAAATTCATATGATTGATAATTGTTAATGTCATATTATGAAATTCATGTAATTGAGAATTGTTGATTTGAAATTATGAAATGTCTATATTTTGAAATTTGAAATCAGAAAATGGAATTTTGAAATGATGCTTGTGAGTTTTTTTTTTTTTTTTTGCTTGTTAAGAGGAATGAAAAGGAAATTAGGGTTTCAAATTATGGTTTTAAAAGTAATCTTGTTTAATTAAGAATAAAATTATAAAAAATTG